>OU343219.1:68711589-69006000 GCA_910596185.1 Chrysanthemum makinoi | reverse complement strand
AATAATTATCGAAAACTCGGTAAACTAATAAGAAAAAAAATAATTTTTATATTATTAAAATGAGTATAAAAAATATATCAGAATACTTTTTGGAAATTGTCGGATTAATATTCAAAATAAATGATTACGCGATAGCGTTTATTTAACAGGAAAATACACGTTTAATGAAATATGCAATCCATGCTGACGACATGATGTTACTAGATATGTAAACTAAATCTAGTTTATAAAAAATATTGCATGAATTTCGCAGCTAAACCCTTGCGGTTACGCGAATTTTGATACTCATAAACCTAGTTTACGACAAATGATGAATATTAAATTTGAGAACTGACCTGAAATTACGAGTTGTCACATTCGCCCATCCAAAAAGGAATTCAGTCCCTGAATTCAGTCCATGTTGGGTCCTACGGTGTTGTCGGTGAAAAAGTGAGGATATTTGAGACGTTACTCGTTTTCCCGTTCCCAAGTAAACTCAGACCTCTCGAGAATTCCAGCGAACCTTCACGATAGGAATACGACTCTGTTTCAACTGCTTGACCTCGCGGTCCATAATTTCTACAAGTTCCTCCACGAAATTGAGTTTATCGTCGAGTTGAATTTCTTCCAATGGAATAACAAGTGATTCATCTGAAAGACATTTCTTCAGGTTTGAAACGTGAAACGTGTTGTGTACATGACTAAGTTCTGTCGGAAGATCAAGTTGATAAGCTACAGGGCCGACTCTGCTCAAAATTTTGAATGGCCCAATGTACCTCGGTTCACTTCCCGCTTTTTAAATAGTACCACGCCTTTCCAAGGCGATACTTTCAACATCACTTTGTCGCCGACTCGAAATTCTAACGGTTTCGTCTAACTCTGCGTAACATTTCTGTCGACTCCTGGTAGTTCTTTCTATCTATCTCGGATTTGGACTATCCTTTCTGTTGTTTCCCGTACCATTTCTGGACCAGTGAGTTGTGCGTCTCCAACCTCGGCCCAACAAACAGGTGATCGGCATTTTCGACCATAAAGTGCCTCGAATGGTGCCACTTTTATACTGGTGTGGTAACTATTGTTGTACGAGAATTCAATCAATGGCAAATGGTTAGCCCAACCATTTCCAAAATCAATCACACATGCTCTCAGCATATCTTCCAATGTTTGAATTGTCCTTTCACTTTGACCATCGCTTTGTGGATGATATGCTGTGCTCATCTCCAATTTGGTTCCAAATGAATCTTGTAATGATTTCCAGAAGTTTGAAGTGAATCGACTATCTCTGTCGGAAATGATGGAAATTGGTGCTCCATGCCTCAAGACTATTTCCTTGACATAAAGTCTAGTAAGTTGTTCCATGGAATAAGTCTCTCTAATTGGTATGTGTCATAATTCGCAAATTCCGGTCATTTCATAAATTATATATACGCATCATATTAATTCATTCATGGCATTTCATTTCACATTTAACGCGTAATTTTTATATTTAATAAACGTTATCGCGTGAGTTATTATTTTGAGCATTTAATCCATTACTTTCAAAAATGATCCCGATATATTTTTTTTTTATACTTACATTTAGTTATAAAAACTATATTTTAAGTTTAACTAGTGTTTTGAATTTATTTGGTATATAATTCGTTAAATTTATATTATTACGACGTGTTTCTTAAAAATTATACGATAATTATTTTATCACTCAAATTGCACAAGGAATGTATTTTTATAATTTTTATGATCTCATTATACTCTATTTTGATCTATTAAAAATTTACTTGTACCAAAAAGTTACCATTACCTTACAAGTTACATTTATCTACACAACATTTTACTTACAATTTTATTTACAATTATATATACAATATTTAAAAAAAAAAAAATGTATTTTTAACATATACATCCCCCCTTGGCCGACCAAGGGGGTGAATGTATTAAATGTTTGCTTGAAAAATTTTTCTCACAAGTTGAAACTTATACTCCAAATTCATTTCATTTTTCATTCAACACAACAACTCAAGACTAGTAATATTTTGCTTCTCTCTTCTTTTCATCCTTCAAGACCGCCACATAGGGGTTGCACAAGGGATCATCATCAAAAAATTTCTCAAGTGTTTTACAATCTAGTTTATACTCTTTATTAGGTTTTGAAAAAAACCAAGAGTATTTAGGTTTAACCTTGTTACTTTCACCTCATCATATTCACTTGTAAGCATATCATTTACATTTTCATGTTTTCTTTTTCATTTCATATTCATCTTTTCATTTTTGGAGCACATGCAAGACATATGTGATTTATACCATTTTTCATGATTTATTGAGTTATATATATATTAAAGTCATCCTATAATTATCCCCTCGGTATATGTTGGTCTTGATGATGTTTAGGAACCCATGAACCCGAGAAGGTGTATGGTAGGATTAGATTAGTTTGGAGTTGATTTGAAGGGATTAGAATAGGTTTTGTCCGAGAAAAACTATTTTCGATAAGTATATTATATGTTCTGTCCTTGTTTCATTTTTCTGGAAAATCCGACAGTAGGCACGAATTTTTGGCCCTGATATTTAGAAAATATACTTTAAAACGAATCCGTGGCCGCTTGAACGGATTAAAACGGAGTTATAACGCAGAAGTTATGAATTTTTCAAGTTTGACGACGATATATATATTTTCTGAAAATTTCAGCATACTATTTTTACTCTATTCGAGTCAAAAACGAGTCCTAAGCTTTATAAATTATTTCGACTTATCAAAAAAATATTAGTATACTTTGATACGAAGCTAAGGACATATAATACGTAGAAAACGGATTTGAAACGACTAAGATATACACGTTTTTCATAAACTTGCCGTAACTATTATTTTTAGAAAACTATATTATTTTTACGAGATAAGTGTTACGGTAACTAAAATCACCATATTTAACCTCTATTATCTTTATGTTCGAGACCTTTATGACGAAAACTCCTGAACTGAAACTTCTAGATTTCGATACAAACTTTCCAAAACCGTCGAGTTCGTTCTCTAACGATCGACATACACCATTTTACGACTAGTTTTTCAAAGCTATTTTTGTCAATTTCATGAAATTTCCGACGACATTGTTTTACGACGAAAAGTGATAATTTCACTATGAATCATTATAAAACCATTGTAGGATGACATTTTGACGTAAATACTTGTAAAGTAATTTAAGAATGGTCAAGACGTCAAACGAGTATTTTTCGACGATAAGTATTATTTTCAAAACTCACAAATGGTAATATCATCCGAATTGCGTGCATAACATTACATCGTGACTTATTGTATATCATATCATTCATAATAGGTCAGTTTCGAGATCCCCGCTACATTTCGGTGTAACCACTTTTGTCATCGCCTTTATTCATCAGGTGAGTATTCACAGACTCCCCTTTTTAAATGCTTTAAATTGTTTTGGGGTGGAATGCATGATTTATACTTGAACTAAACTATCTATGTTTTATGAACTTATTGAACATTTTATGCTAGTGAGTAATCACATCCCCTTTTTACCATTTTTAATATATTTTGGGGCGAAATGCATGAACCATACTTGAACTAAATTGATTCTTACTTTGTGAACTCTTTTGACTAGAACTTGTGAACTCGAATCAAATCCTTGAACTTAATTACGAAATTTATGACTTATTTGAACTTATTGAATCGTACGTGTTATAACCTTGTCCTAAAGTCTCCTATGTTCGGAGCATCACTATAAAGTCTCCTTGTTCTAGCATCACTATAATTCTCGCCTGTGTCGGTGGAGTGTTCACAATAATTCTCGCCTTGTCGTGGAGTGTTCACAATAATTCTCGCCTTGTCGGTGGAGTGTTCACAATAATTCTCGCCTTGTCGGTGGAGTGTTCACCATAATTCTCGCCTTGTCGGTGGAGTGTTCACAATAATTCTCGCCTTGTCGGTGGAGTGTTCACAATAATTCTCGCCTTGTCGGTGGAGTGTTCACAATAATTCTCGCCTTGTCGGTGGAGTGTTCTCAATAATTCTCGCCTAAATGGTGGAGTGTTCTCAATAAATCTCGCCTAGGTGGTCGAGTGACAAAGGAGTCTCCCTTGTTGGAGCAGTGCAAAGTCTCCCATGTACGAAGCATCCCTGAATTATAATATACTTGTACTATATTGTGAACTATTTTGACCACTTGATACCTATATTTTGTGCAATGGTTGTGTACACACGGTTGCAAGTTTTGTATGGGCGGAACTTGGAACTGAGTGGATATACAATGCCTTTGCTTTGGGAACTATTATGACCGCTTACACTTGACTACTTGACGCACTATATTTTTGTGCAATGGTTTGTGTACACACAGGTTGCAATTTTGTATGGGGAACTTGGAACTGAGTGGATACACAATGCCTTTGCTTTATGAACCCTTTTCGTTGACCGAAAGCTTTGAATATTTCTTACGAGTTTTCTTATTTTTGCTAAGCGTGTTTACTCACCAACTATTTTCATAGTTGACCCGTTTTTCTCTCATGCATTTCAGGTGATCGTTATTAAGCTTTTCTATCAAGTCTTGCATAAAGAAGTTTTTCACTTGTCCTACAAGTCGTATGTAATAAAACTCATATTTTGGAATCTAAACTTTGTAATATATTTGCCGATGACGGCTAAACTAGTTTTGTAATGGTGTACTCTTATTTTTAAATATTAATGTTGGTATGTTCTATTATCTTGTGCTTATGTTCCCTTCCGTGACACCTCGTGTTTCCGCCTCCGCGAGGGTGTAACAGATGGTACCAGAGCCAAAGGTTATAGAGAATGCCGATTTTTCAAAATAAAAATCCACCGCTATACCGAAAAAATTTTTATTTTATTTTATTAAACATTGAACATCATCCGAGTCATCTAGTCCTATTGTTGCATCGTTAATCATAAATTATACATAGCCTGATCAACTATGTCTAATTTATGAAGAACCATGCAATGATAAGAAGGGTAAATTTAAATCATGTTTAGTCGAGTCTTTTGAGTCTGGTCACCTGAAGTTGCATTGGTCGGGTGGGTATGCATGGCATGTTTTTACGTTCACGTCTACATTACCGTACCTCGTTCATATCTCCTCTTTTCCATCTTTCGACTTGTTAGACATAGCATGTCTCTGTTCCTGTCATGTTTCGATCACTATAACACATTACCACCGTTCTACACCTCATCTGACTTCGTTCCATGTCCGTACTCAACCCGATGTTTTGGTCCACTGAAAGATCATGGATGCAAGAAACACACGCTCAGGAGGTAATCGTCCAAACCTGGCATTGGCAATAGAAGGCCCACAAGATCAGAACATTGAAATTCCTCCCGCACGTGGTCGAGCATTCTATCTGGGTACCGAGGAAGCCCGCAACGCGTAACGGGTACATTCCTTTGAACAACCACTTTATTCCTGTGCGACATGATTTTGAGTGCATAACTTCCTTCCAATTCTTACCACGTTCACGACATTGATTAATTTGAGACCTATTGATATCGACCTTATTTGTTATATATTTTGTTGATTGGATTTGATTGTGTAAGCAAATCGAATATCGAGCGAATCTTTCAAAAGACTTCATTCAAGGATGTGGCATCCTACCTTTCTAACAACTTGTTTCCTAGCTTGATCTAGTGACAGTTCTTGTTTGATGAGTTGCGAAAATCAAGCTAAGAGACAAGTTTACTCAAGTCGGTTTAGTTTAATCTCATGACATTTCTTGTTTGATGAGTTGTGAGATTAGATTATAATCGACAACCTAAAGGTCTTTTGAGACTACGTTCGATATTGGGTAAGTTTACCCTATCAAATCTAATCACGGGCACGTAATTAGTTGAATGGGGAACCTGTACGCATGGGCATTGATATGATCATTTAGACTGTTCGTACGAGCATGAACTTTTAGAACTCTTGTCGAGGTTCGGACCATAGTAGCGTTAATCGAATCACGGGACGTGATTCTCGCTGACATGGGAAGAATGTCATAATTCGCAAATTCCGGTCATTTCATAAATTATTATACAATCATATTAATTCATTCATGGCATTTCATTTCACATTTAACGCGTAATTTTTATATTTAATAAACGTTATCGCGTGTTATTATTTGAGCATTTAATCCATTACTTTCAAAAATGATCCCGATATATTTTTTTTATACTTACATTTAGTTATAAAACTATATTTGTAAGTTTAACTAGTGTTTTGAATTTATTTGGTATATAATTCGTTAAATTTATATTATTACGACGTGTTTCTTAAAAATTATACGATAATTATTTTATCACTCAAATTGCACAAGGAATGTATTTTTATAATTTTTATGATCTCATTATACTCTATTTTGATCTATTAAAAATTTACTTGTACCAAAAAGTTACCATTACCTTACAAGTTACATTTATCTACACAACATTTTACTTACAATTTTATTTACAATTATATATACAATATTTAAAAAAAAAAAAAATGTATTTTTAACATATACATCCCCCCTTGGCCGACCAAGGGGGTGAATGTATTAAATGTTTGCTTGAAAAATTTTTCTCACAAGTTGAAACTTATACTCCAAATTCATTTCATTTTTCATTCAACACAACAACTCAAGACTAGTAATATTTTGCTTCTCTCTTCTTTTCATCCTTCAAGAACCGGCCACATAGGGGTTGCACAAGGGATCATCATCAAAAAATTCTCAAGTGTTTTACAATCTAGTTTATACCTTTATATTAGGTTTTGAAATAAAAACCAAGAGTATTTAGGTTTAACCTTGTTACTTTCACCTCATCATATTCACTTGTAAGCATATCATTTACATTTTCATGTTTTCTTTTTCATTTCATATTCATCTTTTCATTTTTGGAGCACATGCAAGACATATGTGATTTATACCATTTTTCATGATTTATTGAGTTATATATATATTAAAGTCATCCTATAATTATCCCCTCGGTATATGTTGGTCTTGATGATGTTTAGGAACCCATGACACCCTGAGAAGGTGTATGGTAGGATTAGATTAGTTTTGGAGTTGATTTGAAGGGATTAGAATAGGTTTTGTCCGAGAAAAACTATTTTCGATAAGTATATTATATGTTCTGTCCTTGTTTCATTTTTCTGGAAAATCCGACAGTAGGCACGAATTTTTGGCCTTGATATTTAGAAAATATACTTTAAAACGAATCCGTGGCCGCTTGAACGGATTAAAACGGAGTTATAACGAAGAAGTTATGAATTTTTCAAGTTTGACGACGATATATATATTTTCTGAAAATTTCAGCATACTATTTTTACTCTATTCGAGTCAAAAACGAGTCCTAAGCTTTATAAATTATTTCGACTTGTCAAAATTATAATAGTATACTTTGATAATACGAGCTAAGGACATATAATACGTAGAAAACCGATTTGAAACGACTAAGATATACACGTTTTCATAAACTTGCCGTAACTATTATTTATAGAAAAACTATATTATTTTTTTACGAGATAAGTGTTACGGTAACTAAAATCACCATATTTAACCCTTATTATCTTTATGTTTCGGACCTTTATGACGAAAACTCCTGAACTGAAACTTCTAGATTTCGATACAAACTTTCCAAAACCGTCGAGTTCGTTCTCTAACGATCGACGTACACCATTTTACGACTAGTTTTTCAAAGCTATTTTTGTCAATTTCATGAAATTTCCGACGACATTGTTTTACGACGAAAAGTGATAATTTCACTATGAATCATTATAAAACCATTGTAGGATGACATTTTGACGTAAATACTTGTAAAGTAATTTAAGAATGGTCAAGACGTCAAACGAGTATTTTTCGACGATAAGTATTATTTTCAAACTCACAAATGGTATAAATATCATCCGAATTGCGTGCATAACATTACATCGTGACTTATTGTATATCATATCATTCATAATAGGTCATTTTCGAGATCCCGCTACATTCGGTGTAACCACTTTTGTCATCGCCTTTATTCATCAGTGAGTCCACAGACTCCCTTTTTAAATGCTTTAAATTGTTTTGGGGTGGAATGCATGATTTATACTTGAACTAAACTATCTATGTTTTTATGAACTTATTGAACATTTTATGCTAGTGAGTAATCACATCCCCTTTTTACCATTTTTAATATATTTTGGGGCGAAATGCATGAACCATACTTGAACTAAATTGATTCTTACTTTGTGAACTCTTTTGACTAGAACTTGTGAACTCGAATCAAATCCTTGAACTTAATTACGAAATTTATGACTTATTTGAACTTATTGAATCGTACGTGTTATAACCTTGTCCTAAAGTCTCCTATGTTCGGAGCATCACTATGAAGTCTCCCTTGTTCGGAGCATCACTATAATTCTCCGCCTTTCGGTGGAGTGTTCACAATAATTCTGCCTTGTGTCGGTGGAGTGTTCACAATAATTCTCGCCTTGTCGGTGGAGTGTTCACAATAATTCTCGCCTTGTCGGTGGAGTGTTCACAATAATTCTCGCCTTGTCGGTGGAGTGTTCACAATAATTCTCGCCTTGTCGGTGGAGTGTTCACAATAATTCTCGCCTTGTCGGTGGAGTGTTCACAATAATTCTCGCCTTGTCGGTGGAGTGTTCTCAATAATTCTCGCCTAAATGGTGGAGTGTTCTCAATAAATCTCGCCTAGGTGGTCGAGTGACAAAGGAGTCTCCCTTGTTGGAGCAGTGCAAAGTCTCCCATGTTCGGAGCATCCCTGAATTATTATATACTTGGTACTATATTGTGAACTATTTTGACCACTTGATACGCTATATTTTGTGCAATGGGTTGTGTACACACAGGTTGCAAGTTTTGTATGGGCGGAACTTGGAACTGAGTGGATATACAATGCCTTTGCTTTGGGAACTATTATGACCGCTTACACTTGACTACTTGACGCACTATATTTTTGTGCAATGGGTTGTGTACACACAGGTTGCAAGTTTTGTATGGGCGGAACTTGGAACTGAGTGGATACACAATGCCTTTGCTTTATGGACCCTTTTCGTTGACCGAAAGCTTTGAATATTTCTTACGAGTTTTCTTATTTTTGCTAAGCGTGTTTACTCACCAACTATTTTCATAGTTGACCCGTTTTTCTCTCATGCATTTCAGGTGATCGTTAATAAGCTTTTCTATCAAGTCTTGCATAAATAAGTTTTCACTTGTCGCTACAAGTCGTATGTAATAAAACTCATATTTTGGAATCTAAACTTTGTAATATATTTGCCGATGACGGCTAAACTAGTTTTGTAATGGTGTACTCTTGTTTTTAAATATTAATGTTGGTATGTTCTATTATCTTGTGCTTATGTTCCCTTCCGTTACACCTCGTGTTTCCGCCTCCGGCGAGGGTGTGACAGTATGAAATGAGCTGATTTGGTAAGACGATCGACAATTACCCATATTGCATCGTAACCTCCCGATGTCTTTGGAAGTTTCGTGACAAAGTCCATTGTAATACGTTCCCATTTCCATTGGGGAATCTCTGGTTGTTGGAGTAACCCTCAAGGTTTCTGATATTCTACTTTTACTTTAGAACAAGTAAGACATTTGCTCACGTACGTAGCAATCTCCGCTTTCATTTCTGCACCAATAAAGTTTCTTGAGATCCTGATACATCTTATCAGATCCTGGGTGAATAGAATACTTTGACTTATGCGACTCATGCATAATCAATTCTCGTATCCCGCCATAAAATGGTACCCACATTCTATCCTTGAAGCATAATACTCCATCTGCTCTCTTTACAAAGCCATTTGCATTTTCAGGCATACCATAAAGATTTTCATATTGTGGTTTTCCTCCTTAAGTGCCTCGATCTGTGCCTCGAGTATTTTTGATGGTAAAGGTGAAGTGATCGTCATTCCTAATGATCAGACTCTTAAAGGTTTGGGTCTTTCTTTCCGGCTAAGAGCGTCAGCCACAACATTGGCTTTTCCCGGGTGATACTTGATTTCACAATCGTAATTGCTAAGTAATTCCAACCAAGACGTTTGCCTCATGTTAAGTTCCTTCGATCAAGAACATATTGTAAACTCTTGGGTACGTAACACTGTGCACTTTGTACCGTAGAGGTAGTGTCTCCAAATCTTGAGTGCAAAAACTACGGCCCCTAACTCAAGATCATGAGTGGTGTAATTCTTCTCATGAACCTTAAGTTATCGAGAAGCATAAGCTATCACCTTCTCGTTTTGCATTAATACAGCTCCAAGCCCTTTATGTGAAGCATCGCAGTATACAACGAAGTTTTCAATTCCTTCGGGTAGTGCCAAATTGGCGCTTTAAAAGCTTTTGCTTCAACAACGGCAAAGCACTTCTTGTTTCTTTCCCAATTCGTACTTCTTGTTTTTCTGTGTCA
The DNA here is from genome assembly GCA_910596185.1 of Chrysanthemum makinoi. Classification (NCBI taxonomy): domain Eukaryota; kingdom Viridiplantae; phylum Streptophyta; class Magnoliopsida; order Asterales; family Asteraceae; genus Chrysanthemum; species Chrysanthemum makinoi. The sequence goes on along the minus strand of OU343219.1, from coordinate 68,995,634 downwards.
ACTTGGTCAAAGCTTTAACTATCTTTGAAAAAACCTTCGATGAACTTCTTAATATCCGCAAGTCCTAGAAATTGTCGATTTACTGTAGGATTTGTTGGAGTAGCCCAATCCTTTACGGCTTCAATCTTTGCGGGATCAACTTGTAGTCCTTGACTATCAATGACATGACCAAGAAATTGTACCTTGCGATTCCAAAAATCACACTTCGAAAATTTGGCATACAACTTCTCATTCTTGAGTAGTCCTAAAATCGTTCTCAAATGCCCTTCGTGCTCTTCTCTGCTCTTTGAGTAAATCAATATGTCGTCGATGAATACTATAACAAACTTGTCCAATACGTTTGCATACCCTATTCATGAGATCCATGAATATTGCAGGTGCATTAGTTAATCCGAACGACATTACTTGAAACTCATAATGACCATAACGAGTTCTAAATGCTGTTTTCGGGATATCCTCCTCCCTAACTCCAAGTTGATGGTAACCTGACCTGAGGTCAATCTTTGAGTAGATACTAGAGCCTTGCAACTGATCGAACAAGTCATCAATTCTGGGGAGTGGGTAACGATTCTTCACCGTTAACTTGTTCAGCTCTCTATAATCTATACACATTCTAAAGGATCCATCTTTCTTCTTCACAAACAAGACCGGTGCTCCCCAAGGTGAGGAACTCGGCCTAATGAATCCTTTGTCTAAAAGTTCTTGCAACTGATTAGACAACTCTTGCATTTCCAATGGTGCTAATCGGTAAGGTGCTCGCGCAATTGGTGCAGCTCGGGCACTAAGTCAATATGAAATTCTACTTGACGTGCCGGTGGAAGTCCTGGCAAGTCTTGAGAAAGACTTCGGAAATTCTCGAGCAATCGGTACATCCTCAAGTCGCTTCTCCTCCGACTTCTTCTCGTTTATATGTGCTAAGAAAGCAAAACAACCTTTCTTTATGTACTTCTCCGTTTTGATGCATGATATAATACTGAGTCTAGTTCCACTTCGTTCCCCACGAATGATCAAAAGTTTGCCGTTGTAAGGAAGATGAACAACTTTTTCATCACAAATGATTCTTGCACGATGTTTGGATAACCAATCCATACCAATGATGACGTCGAAACTACCTAGTTCTACGGGCATAAGGTCTATATTGAAGGGATGATTTAGAAAATTGAGTGTACAACCACGGACAATGGTGTCGGTGCTAATCAAGTTACCATTAGCTAATTCAATGTTGTATGATGTGTCTAATGTGTTTGGTTTGATATTGAGTAAAGGTGCAAATACAGTGGACACAAAACTCTTATCGGCTCCCGAATCAAATAAAACTGATGCATAACGATTATTGATAAGGAACGTACCCGTTACGACATTCGGTCCTCCTAGCTTCTCCACCTCCTATGACATAGGCTCTTACTTGTGCCATTCCTCCTTGATTCTTGTTTCCTTGGTTCCTTCCCTTTGGACATTCACTCTTGTTGTGTCCCTTTTCTCCGCAACCAAAACATGTCACTGGTGGTTTCTGATTTTCCCCCGTCGTTAGCATCTTGCATTCCCTAGTTTGATGTCCCACTCTCTTACAATTCCCGCGTGGTTCAGGAAAACGTCCCGGCTTGTGATGACTAAAACACATTTCACACTTAGGCAAATCGGTGTACCCCTTTTTCCTCCTTTGGACTGCAACATAGGCCTTTGCCACCTCTTGTCTCTTAGGTGGTTGTTGAGTAACATTTCCACCTCTGTTGTTGTCCCACTTCCGTTTGTTGTTATTATTGTTGTTATAGTTGGTGTAATTGTTTCGGTTATTGTTGAAATTGGAGCAGTTGTTGGTATTGTTGTTGTTTCGGTTGGTGTTGGCGATGTTGCTTCTCTTCACTACTTGCGCCATGAGCTTTTGAGTCACTCGAATAGATTCCTCGATCGTTTGCGGATCAAAAGAAATCACGTCTCCTTGAACAACCTGGGGAAGTCCCCCGATGAAAGCCTCCAGTAGCTTCTCATTATCCGAAACCATAGATGGGCATAACACGGCCAATTCTTGGAACCTTCGAATGTAAGTATCAATATCATACCCAATAGCTACCAATTCATAAAATTCGGTCTCCAACTTCTTCACCTCCGTACGCGGACAATACTTCCTCGTTATCAACCTTTTGAATTGCTCCCAAGTGAGCTTGTACGCATTTTCCATTCCCATTGGCTGAGCATACGAATTCCACCACGACATTGCCCCATCAAGTAGTGTACTTGTAGCAAACTTAACCTTGCTATCCTCTGGGCAATTACATAACAAAAACACGGATTCCATTTTCTCGAACCATCTAACCATGGCAGTTGCCCCTTCAGTACCCTTGAACTTAGTGGGATCCCCACTTTTGAAATCCTTATACGTACAATTTCTCACTCCGGACCCTCCTGCAACGCCTGCAGCAGCAGCAAGTCTAGCGGCCTCGCATTGCCGCAGCCTCAGCAGCAGCCGCCACCGATGCTCTCTCAGTCCTTAATGCTTCGGCTATGCTATCATTCACATACTTCTGCATAGCAGCTTGTGTCAATTCAGGTGTGGCTTTCTTTGGCGCCATTGCTCTTCAAAACCATAAGATGAAACAATTATGAGAACTCGTAAGTAGAAACAAACATTACACATATATATCCACAACCACAACATGCATAATATAAATGAAATCACCACGGAACAACCACGAAATATCACAAATATAATCACAACACACGTGGATAATATACATGAAAATTTCGGCCTTCATGGACCGATATCATAGATAGTAAAACCATTCCTACATAGTTGAGTCAATACTTGATATTTTGTTTGTACAACAACCAAAAGACAACAAGTTCTTTAAACTATGTCACACACCTTGTGACTAGGATAATAGTAAATAAAAACTATACATGATAAAAGTCTACACTAGGCACCTCCTGGTGCTCCGCCAGCTCGATCCTGTAGATCTCGAACCTGTGCAACCAAACTAGCAACCAAACTCCTCAACTCGCTAATCTGACCAAGTGCGGTAACCATGCTCTCACGAGCTAATGCCAACTCCTGTGCATGACGCTGAAGCTCGTCCTGTGCCATCTCGGCTCTGTCATACAACTCAGGCATCTCCTGCCTCAACTCAACAATATGCCCCCTGTTCTCTAACTGTCTAGACTCTAAACCCTGGTGAGCCATATCAATCGAAACTCTACCTATCACGAGGCCTTCAAACTCCTCCTCAATGGTCTCCACACGATCCAATGATAATTCCTCCAACGCCTAACATCCTATCTATCTGAACTGTTGGCTATCATACGTGCCCCTATGTCTCCGTGGAAGGCTGTCTAGCAGCAGCAGCCTTTGAGCACTCACCTATCTCGAACCTAGCTGGTGGTTCAGGCTCTGTAGAGGGTGATGCAGGGATGTCAAAACGAGCACGCTTTTTGAGCGGCAAGTCCAGTGTAGGTATAGGCTCCCTAAGGTAGTATGATGAAGATGATGATGATAAAAGTGGTGATGGTGGGTGAATCGGGCCATGTGTAGGGCTAACAGGTGGGGTAGGTGCAACTTCGCCCTCCTCAAAGGGTTCGGTCTCGATGTCAGTCACTATAAGTGGTAGGTCTGAAGTAGAGCCAATAGAAGATAAGACTACAGTGGTGTGTGATGAGGCATCGTTCATGTTGGTGTCGGATGAGACATCCTCCATGTTCGAGTCAGATGATATAGGGATAGGGTCGGAATCTGAAGACATCTCTGTGACAACCGATGTAAAATAAAAGTAAATAACTCGAATAAAATGTATATGAATCCGCATGTAAAGTGAATATGCACTTATGATGAAATGATGAGATGTTATGATGATGTAGTTATAGTCTAGGGTCAATGATGCAACCTAGTTCTCTATAACTGAAGCTCTGATGCCAATCTGTCACACCCCCAAATTACCTATTTTGCAGCGGAATGAAATTCCTGGGGATTGACTGTCATAGCATCACAATCACAGTTATATTGAACGACCAAAAGTGTCGTTTTAGAAACACATCGTTTGATATTAATATAAAACATACAGAGTTACAAAATAGGTCCCAAAAGTTGATAAAGTTTGCGGAAAATAAGTTTAGTACAAGACCAAACGATGTTTTGAAAAGAAAACCATAATATACAATGATTTGTGTCGACGCCGCCACACTATGAGGGTTCCTTATCGTGCCATGATGCGAATGTCTAGTTACCTGAAAATACATTGCTAAAACGGTCAACACAAAGGTTGGTGAGAAATCATAGGTTTGTGAAAAATAATTTATAACGACCACACAGTATAGACCACATATGACAAACATGCCCCATAAAAATGTTACAATTGCTATAAGTCCATGACACCGAAACTAGACTGATTATGATGTTCGCCCCAACAGAGTGTTTGCCAAACAACTCAAATAATGATATTAAATAAAATGCATCCGTCCGGTTGGAAACCACCAACCCGGATGGAGGAGTCACCCTCGATAGATCTATCCACTCACCCTCGCTTCTATGAAATTAACGGTTCATGTTATATAATGGGGACATTCAATTGGCATGCGGTAACTTAAGCAATGTAATGAATTTGAAATACTTGGTATCGTAATAAAAATGATGTGCAATGTATTCTCCCCCGTAGGTTTGAAAATAGGTATAAACATGTACAACGGGGCTATGAAAACTCACCTAGAGAATTTGAAAGAAGGCTTAATCAAATTACTGATGGCTTAATTCCGACTACGATGTTACTTATAATGCTTTAATCTTCCTTTGTTGGCTTAATGCTAACTTCTTGTTAAAAAGATGCCAACTCTTGTACTAATATGCTTCTACTCAGTGTACTCGTATAGTTACTACTTACTTATGTATATATAACGTTTGAAATACTATTAGTCATAATACTGGTTTTTGAAATTATTGACACCTACGTTAATGTATCAATATATTTCATATTAGTTTTGATATGAAGATGCAACGTAAAAACGTAAAGTTTTTATGTTTAAACTTATCAATATATTTCATATTAGTTTTGATATGAAGATGCAACGTAAAAACGTAAAGTTTTTATGTTTTGGTGACACTAACTATTTTAAAATAGTTTTAGCATATCATTGAAATTTATTTGACATTAAATAAAAGTGTAGGTCGATGGTACGTTCATAACACGAGGGTGCCTAAAGGAAGTGAACAAAATAAAATATATGAAGTCATAAAAATTATAAAAATACATTCCTCGTAAGTATTGGGTGAATAAATAATTATCGAATCGAACTCACGTAAACCGTCGTAAATATATGTATATAACAACTTATATACAAAATAAATTTAAAACATCGGGTAAACTAATAATATAATTTTTATAGTATTAAAATGAGTATAAAAATATATCAGGATAATTTTTGGAATTGTCGGATTAATATTCAAAATAAATGATTACGCGATAGCGTTTATTTAATAGGAAAATACACGTTTAATGAAACATGCAAATCAATGCAAGAACTAATATGATGATGATGTTACTAATGATATGTAGACTAAATCTAGTTTATATGAAATGTCCTCGATGATATGTTCATGAATTCGCAGCTAAACCCTCGCGATTATGCGAATTTGATACTCATAAACCTAGTTTACGACAAATGATGAATATTAAATTTGAGAAATGACCTGAAATTACGAGTTGTCACATTGCCATTCTCCTGTTTGTTCTCAAATATAGTGCATTTGGTTACCTATCCAGCTAACACAAATGGGGCGTCAACTGCCAATAGATCTATTCACTATACTCGCGTTCACTCGCAAGTGATTAATGGTGCATGATATGAGGGTCTTTTAGTGGCAACAGTGGAAACTTAGGCAATATCAATCAGGATAGCATACAGAAAAATATTTGTATTCATGTTTGTAGCATGTATCTCCCCACGAGTTTAATAAATAAAACGTATAGAAGTGGGACTATGAACTCACCTAAATCGATAGAGTAGATGAGAACAATTACGGCTTACAAACACAACTAATAAAACCCAACGAACGCGCACCTTTTAACCCCGATCTTTGTCACAATATATCTATGTATTTGCAATTATAATATTAGTTTATTCCATCTTTATTTTTGTTTTTGTATACGAGATGAGATAATAAATTCTTAATGAGATTGAGTGCCTCTTATACTGACAAATAAACTTAAGCGCTAAGTATAAAAGTGTAAGAGTTACTCATCTAATTTTTTTAAATATGACAGTTGTTTTGATATTAGCTCGATTTGTCACTAATACTAGTATCCTAGGTTTAACAACAATGCATAGCTACTACTTAACATGGCACTAGTAGCATTCATGCATCACCAAAGTCAAGCCACATAGTAGAACTGACTAATTCAAGATATTATTATACTTCTCAAATGACAGTACTAGAATGACATAGAATTATAAACAACAAATTTTATTTCTTTGTAAATCTATATAACATGTCGCTATAACTGTATACTAAATATTTAATGTAGTAGACTAATAGCTTCAAATAAAATGACAAGAAAATGTAACCTGTATACTAAAAATAGAGACAAAAAAATAAAATAAAAATTAATCGAAGAATAGATATCAGTTTATTTACTACTTGCAATTTAGTAATAATTTGACATGTTATATTTTGTTAATAGGTGTTGCCAAAATATATATATATATATATATATATATATATATATATATATATATATATATATATATATATATATATATATTTTAAATGGGTATAGGTGTTTAGATGTATTAGTAAAAAGTTAGTGTGGGTATAAGCTAAAATGTGAAGCGTGCAAAGTTTCCGTCAAAATGAAAAAGTAAAATTTATATAACACCTAGACTGACCAAAGTGCTAAATATCTACAAGACATTGTTGCCGGTGAACTAGTTCGAAGCTAATGTGTTTATACATGACTAGTTGAGGTTTATTGTTTACTAGCAAAAATTATAAAAATACATTTTTGAATTTATGCAATGAGTACTTGTAATGTGAGCTTTTAAAGTAGATACATTAAGATTTATACTTTATTTTAATGTTAAAGTTTTTATGCTTTATAGACTTGTACTCAAGCTTTAAGGTATTGTACTTTAACGTTTATGATTTAAGTATATAAAATAATATATATAATAAATTAGGGTTTTGCGAAAACTTTAATTGATAGCAAACGTCTAGTTTGAATGTTTAATAATTGTACGTTAACGTATTAACGTAAAGTGACAAGTAAAAGTTAAAAACTCTTATACTTGACATATAGGGATGTTTATATGAAATAAACATAAGGAAGGTTGGTGTCGGTCCGCGTGTGAGCAATTTAGTAAGAATGTGAGTTATGTCACATTAACTAGTCGTACGTTATGAACTAATAGCGTTTAAATAAATAAATAAATAAATTATGCGTAGAAAATGGATTATATTAATTTAGTGCAAAGTGAAATTTTACCAGTGGTTACATAATCAAAGTTTTATGAAAAACAAAGGTCCATCGTTTTCAAAAAACCAAATACATTTGTAAGGAGACCTAATAATGTTTATCTCAGAAGCAACCACCATCAAATGGGATGGAATCCTAATGTACAAAATGTTTTTTCTTTTCAAAACTTTACACCATGGAATGCATTCTCACCTTTTCCATATATGCCTAACATGAATGAAATGTATAACACTAATGGACCCATGAACAAATGGGGACCAAACTTTTGAGTTAATTGTTTTTTAGGTGTGCTTAAAGGTCGACCTAGATCTGGATGAATGGATCAAGGATAGCGGGTGCACGAGGTACATGACCGGTAAGAAAGACTTGTTTTCCACATACGAATCCTTCAATGGAGGGAATGTGGTATTTGGTAATAGCAAGAGCAAAATCATCGGTAAAGGTACAATTTCTCACAAATCTTTAACCATTAATGATGTGTGTCACATAGAAAACCTAAACTTCATCCTTCTAAGTATAGGACAAATATCTAATAAAAGGTGTAACGTACTTTTTAGTGAAACCGGTAGTAAAATATTGAAAACGGTATTACTATAGGAAGAGGCATTAGAAAACATGGAGTCTATGTCATTAAAATCGGTAATGAACCTAAAGACAAACTTTGTCTTACTTCTATGGATGATACTTCGACCTTATGGCATCGAAGATTGGGTCACGCCAATATGCGACTTCTTCAATCGCTATCATCTAAAGAACTAGTAAGAGATCTACCAAAATTAAAATATGAACATCATTTTTGTGATGCTTGTAACGTAGGAAAGCAAGTCCAGGCTAGTCACAAAGCTAAAAATATGGTCTCTACTACTAAGTGTCTAGAACTACTTCACATAGATTTATTTGGTCCATCCGCTATTCAAAGTTATGGAGGTAACTACTATACTTTGGTCATAGCGGATGACCACTCTAGGTACACATGGACTAAATTTTTAAAGAATAAAACTGAAACGTTCGATTACTTTGAAATATTAAGGTAGAAAATCCAAAGACAATTAGGAAGTCCTATAGTGTCTATTAGAACGGATCATGGTAGGGAATTCAATAATTAAGTGCAATTTGGAGCCTTTTGTGACGCTAATGGTATTACTCACAATTTCTCGGCTCCTCGCACTCCTCAATCGAATGGGGTAGTTGAAAGGAAAAATAGAACCCTACAAGAAATGAGTCGCACCATGATTAATGAGCAATCTATTCCTCAGAAATTTTGGTGCAATGCCGTTGATACATCAATATATATACTTAACCGAGTCTTAATTGAACCATTCTTAGGCAAAACTCCATACGAGTTACTTCGAGGCAAAAAGCCTACGTTAGAACATTTTATAGTTTTTGGTAGCAAATGTTTTCTACTGAACACTAAAGATTACCTAACTAAGTTTGATCCTAAATCAATCGAAGGTATCTTCTTAGGTTACTCTCCTAATAGTAAAGCTTATGTTATATTAAATAAAAAAACAGTGAAAGTTGAAGAGTCATTAAATGTAAGATTTGATGAAAGTCCACCTAAACCTACCCAACCTCTTGTCGATGACGAGTTAATCGAAAGTGTGAGATATTGGTTATCATAACACAAAATGAAATAAAGGTATGGAATGTGTGGTGTTTTAGAGAGAGAAAGAAATATGGGATGTTCTAGAGGGATAAAATCAAAAGAAAAGGTTAGATTACCAAATGAACATCCAATCCTCTCCCTTGTGGGGAGAGGGCTATTTATACATAAGTTTACGCCCTCCTTCGGGTTGTGGATCAGGCATACAGTGGGTAAAGACCCGTCCTTCTTCCACGGTGTTACTTATACTACTTGTAAACTATCTAATATAATGTTATGTCTACGAGCTATAATATGCTAGAATATTGTTGGGGTGACTGACACTTCAACATGGATTTTCCAAATCCTAACAATCTCCCCCTAAGGGAGGTTACCCATTGAATTACACTGTAAATCCTAGCATTCTATCCATAATCTTTAATGCTCGAGCTCGTAGACTTAGAAGCTTCTTAAACTTTAACTTTGCACATCAGTAGTGATTCTTTGGCTTGAATGTTTCTTTGATATGTGATCTCGAGCTTTCTTTGAGATCATCAGCCATGCTAAATCTCTGACTCATCCTTTTGTTGTATCGCCATTATGTGAAGTTGTGACTTTTGGACCGCCATGCTCACAATTTTGTATCATGATATCTTCTTATCAGAGTAGCGGAAGCTTTATTGTATGTCTTTGATAGTCATGATTCTCTTTAGTTATCATTGTGTGCTTGTGAGCATGTGGTTATGGATTGACTCCTCAATTCTGATCAGCTACAACCGTCGGGTGTTCCTGCAAACAACAGTTAGCAATAAAGTGCACGAAGGTGTCTTTGATCACGTTCGTTGAATGGGGTTGTAAGAACCACGGTTCCCCGTTGATCAGTACAAGTATTGCCTGTGATCAGGTAGAATTCCAAAGAATCTCCTTGACAGGGTTTCGCAGCTAATCAAGCTGTTCTCAAGTACATGTACTGCCTGTGTATTGCCTAATAGAAAGAGTTTTGCATTACAACGAAGGTTTTACAGAAAACATCAATTTTCAATCATAAATACCCCTTTTATTTTGAAACGTTAATACACAGTTGATGTGCTAGAGAAAAGAGTTGTTCAGCACAACGACCGGTTTTTCAAAGGTATCCGTCAATCAATTTCCTGAACCAAGGTTGATTCAAGAGTGAATCGCCCCATTGTTTCTTTCAAATTGTCACAAGTTTGATCTTTTGAGAAGATCTCACACGTCACCCACCAAGAGCTTGTTTGATGTTGGCTCTAGAAGGATTTCCATCTTTATCGTGAATACTTAGCATATCATTCAGATGTTCTGGCAATACCACAAGGATAATGCGTAGGACTCTCAACATATTCTCACTTTTCACATTGTGTGAAACAACAAGTCTTCATTTACTGTGTGTCCTAATGAGATTATTGATGATCTCTTGGCTCTAGACTCAAAAGTGCACTTTTGATTTCCTATGTCGGAGACTGGGGAGAAGGTCTCCTTCTTCAATATCAACCATCTCTAAGAGAAATTCGATAGTTAATGTAGGTTCCCCGTGAGAATGAAACATGTCCTTTTAAGAGGAACTTGAGTAGCTTGGGAAGTTTAGTTCAGTGCGTTACTGGGTCCTTGACGTCTTGTCTTGAATATCGGTGTTACCTTGGTAAACACCAGTAGCATATGAATTGAACCCGGTTTCTGCCCTAAGGTTGAATTAATGGAGGGCTATTTCTTTTCACCCTTTTCACATTCAATTCTTTTTTATTCTTCAACCCTTTCAGTGCTTACCGAGACTTTATTACTAGAACTTTGTTGGGTTTATTCCAGTTCTAGTTCAATCTCAGTCGGCACTCTTCCCTTATTCCCACTTTTCTCCTTTTTTCATCATACCTAAGGACTTCTACACTAACTAGTGGATTGTCCCTGGGTAGATCCCTCCGGCTCTGGCGGGTTCGTGGGAACTCATACCTAACCTAACCATCCTTATATCTCCAATGCATAAAGTAAATTGGTCGGTCTTTTGGTATTGTTATTTCCGCCTCGAAACCAATTAAAAACCATTTGAAAATCAATCAAGATAATTTTTTTTGGTAAAGGGGTTACCCCGGTAAAATATATTAACCAAAAAAACCAATAAGTACACTGGAATGTGACTGACGTGTCACATTAACCTCAAGCAAACGCTTGAACAACCAACTAAATCGCTAGTGACAGGCCACTAAGCATTACAACACTTAAACATACAGAAACTAAAACTCCAACAGGAAAAGACCATCAAATAAAACAAGAAGCTCCAAAACAATCCGCCCGCCTGTTCGAAGGAGATTGATGAACCAAATGAGACTGCCTCCTTAAAAACCCTTTCCAAGAAAAAACCCAGTGGGAAAACCTTGGAGGTGGGAAAAAGAGTACAGCTCTCACCCGGATCTCCAATGAACCCAGACGCCAATCAAGAAGACCATCCAGCTCCACATAATTCCATGAACAGCCTACACGAACCAAATAATCAAACTGCTTGTTGGAATTCAAATCCAACCAATGCAAAAATGAACCATCCATCATCATAGAAGAAGAAACCATCAATGAGTAGATCGAATGAGAGACTTCGGGAACTTCCATAAATCCATAAGCACTTCCACATTAGTCGTCTTCTTAAAAGAACAAGAGAGAAGCTTAAAGCGAACAGTCGTCATGATCATATCAATAACTTGAGCTTCCGACCGCTTCTGATTTTTGAATAGCTTGTTGTTACGTTCTTGCCAAATAAAGTAGCAAGCAGCCGCAAAAACCAATTTTGAAATAACACAGCGAATGGACTTCATATGCACCTTAGGAACCAAATACTGCATAATAGAATCTAGCGAACAAGGAATAGCAGAATCACCAGTGAACCTCTTGAGATGAATCCAAACCTGCGTCGAAAAAGTACACTGAAAGGAAAAGATGGTCATGAGAATCCGGTTGCGTCTTGCAGAACGGACACTGAAGCAGGTTTAAGTCAGTATCACTACTAACATCCCATTGCCTCAGGTTGTCTTGAGTCTTAAGCCTTCTTTTAATAATCAACCAAAGAGTGATAGCATGCCTAGGGATACGATGCGAAAACCAAACCAGATTGTACCATAAAACAACATTGCCTCACAGTCTCATAGACTCCCAAGCCGTGCCCACCGAAAAGTCTCGAAACACATCATCCTGCACTTTCCAAACTAACCGATCCAAAGAATCCGAGTTAAGGGATGGAACAGGAATACAACCCAGGAACGGGTATTTAGAGTACCACTCAATCGGCCAAATCCAATTACCATTTAAGATGGAATCGGCAACCGAAAATTAAGGAGTAAAACCAGCCCGATATATGTCCCGAGAAGAAATCGTAGCAGCAAGCAGGCTCGAACTACACAAATTATCAAACCAAACAGACACATTAGTACCCGATCCCGTTTTATACCAAAAAAATTGACGAATAAGCGGTCTCATTTGGAGAATTTTCCTCCAGCTCCATGACATGTTCCCACGCAGCGGAACATCCCAAAAACTTCGATCCCGTAATTTATAAGAATGAATCCATCGAACCCAAAGAGACTCCGCATGAGTAAAAAGCCGCAAAATCTGAGAAGTGATTAAAGCTTTATTAAACCATTCCAGTCTCCTAATGCCTAAACAACCCTCAACCTTAGGGAGACACACAACTTCCCACGCCACTTTGGACTTCCCACGCCTCAAGTCCCCTTGACACCAAAGAAAACCCCTCATTAACTGTTCCAAATCTAGCCTAATACGAGAAGGAAGAATAAACACCGAAGCCCAATAGATATGCATGGATGCCAAAACAGAATTAATCAACTGAGCCCTACCCGCAAATGAAAGAAACTTATTCTTCCAATCACAGATTTTATTCTTAACCTTCTCAACCAGCTCCCTACAATCCTGATAAATAAGCCTAGAAGCAATCAAAGGAACACCCAAATATTTAACCAGAAGCCTACCTTCTTCAAACGGAAGGATATTGAGAATAACAAGTTTCACATAATTCAAAACGATGCAGAAGTAAGCCGTGCTTTTAGGGAGACTAGGAACCAACCCTGAAACATTAGTGAACTCATCCAAAGCCTCCATAATAACAGAGCAGAACTAACATTTCCATAGGCAAAAAGAAACAAATCATCAGCAAAACATAAATTAATAATATTAAGATTAGAGCAATACTGATGATAGGAAAACTCCTCCGATACACGAGCTTTCCTTTGAAGCAGCAACGTGAGAATCTCCATCACAAGAGTAAACAAATAAGGAGATAATGGATCCCCTTGCCGCAAGCCTCTTTTACCCTTAAAATACCTATGAAGAACACCATTAACGCTCAACGAAAATGAAACAGATGTCGTACACTCCATAATCCATCCAATCATCCGAGGATGAAAACCAAACCCAGCAAGAATCTCCTTGAGGAAATCCCAATCAACCGTATCATAAGCCTTCTGAATATCCACTTTAAAAGCACATCTAGGAGGCCCACGGTCCAAATGATAATTATGCATAATTTCTTGAGTCAAGAGAATGTTATCAGCAATACGCCTTCCCAGAACAAAAGCCGACTGGTTAGGACTAACAAAAGTAGATAAGCAACCTTTCATCCGATTAGAAACAATCTTGCTAATGCATTTAAAAATGAGATTGCAACACGAAATTTGTCGATAGTCAGTAATCCTGAGAGGAGAAGTGACCTTAGGGATCAAAGCAATAATGGTATGGTTCAGCTCCTTAAGAAGCGTCCCATTAATGAAAAATTCATGCACCACTTTGATCACATCATGAGACACAATATCCCAAGCTTCCTTAAAGAAAGCAGCCGAAAAGCCATTCATGCCGGGAGATTTATCATCACCCATAGAAAAAATAGCATCACGAACTTCCTGCGCAGTCACAGTACAGACCATATAATTAGCAGTATCCGTAGAGAGCTTATTATCAAAAATATTAGATAAATTAAAAGGATGAGTGACTCCCTGTTGGCCCAAAAAAGACATGTAGTGATCAACAAACGCCATAGGAACATGTTCTCCATCCTTCCGAGTGCCATGCATATCAGTAACACTATCAATACTGTTCCGAGAAGCACGACTCTTAACAACCTTATGAAAGTAGGATGTGTTCGAATCACCCAACTTAAGCCAATCTATCTTAGATTTTTTCTTAAGAAACCTTTCTTCCACCAAACAAGCATCATTATAAGCCCGCAAATAAGCAGCTTGCTCCTCATGAATATCAACATTAAACGGATCCCTATCTAAAGCCATTTGAACCTCATCCAACTCCTTACGCACAGAAACCACATTAGCATGAATATTACCTTGGTCATATAACAATTTGCGAAGAGGCTTCTTGAGAGACTTAAGCTTAGAAACAACCTTGATACATCCAAAACCCACTCACATTGGTAGACCAGCCTTCCGACACAACATCCTTAAATCTAGCGTGATGAATCAAAATATTAGAGAACTTAAAAGGACGAGGCACCTGTTTGATACTTCAAGGAATACGCAGAACCGTTGGAGAGTGATCCGAGATACGATAGGGTTGAAATAAAGCACTCGCCCCAACAAAATAATCACTAAACTCCAAATTAGCCATAATACGATCAATCTTCTTTAAAATACCATCATCTCCTCTCGGCTTTTGATTCCACGTAAATCGAAGACCCGATCTATTAATGTCCAAAACACCAATATCATTCACACAATCCTGAAATTCCCTCATAGCAATATCAATGTGAGAAGAACCAACCGACTTATCATTAAGGCACAAAGAAGCATTGAAATCACCAAGTAAACACCAAGGATGACCACAAACATAACGGTGGTGAAAACACAAATTACGCCATAGATCATGACGGTTAATATATCTGTTATGAGCATAGATAAACGAACAAAAAACTCCTTTTTATCAGCCCTCATACGGATACATGTGTGCATAACTTGGGCTTCTTGAGAAATAACAATAAGATCAACATCATCCATGTTCCATCCTAAAATAATCCTAGAACCCTTCGAACAAAGAGCTCCATTCGACGTCCAATTCCAATAACGAAACACCTTACTACATAACCGCTCAAGACTAGAGTTAGAAACATGTGACTCTAAGATAGCACAAACCGAAAGATTGTTATCAAACATAACCTGACGAAACTCCTTTTGTTTAGGGGTTTGGTTCAAACCCCGCATGTTCCATGAAGCGACACTAAACATGATCACTAGTGATATAGCAAGTGCTTGCCTCCTTTAGAACAACATTATCACGATTGGTAGCAACCGATTCACCATAATCATCTACCACTTCATCACTATCACTATCATGTAAATCCTTATTTCCCGGATCAACATGCTTAAAAGCAACCTCTTCGATAGAGTTCTCCTCATTAAGAAGGGCAGAATATGAATTCATAACCGGAACATTAGTAGTAGGAAAAACATACGACATATCGGGGACGAAATTGGGCTGCACATGCTCATTTGAGATCTGATTATTCGGCCCATTAACATCAAATACATCCAAATTACCACCCGGGGTCTCAACATCAGCAAGAATAAGACCGGGCTGTTCTCCCCCTTTTTGCCAATGTATCATCACCCGTTTTAGAGGTCGAGGCTTCCATATTACCAACTGACAATTTAGGAATTGGCTATAAAAATAATTTGGCATTGGCTTGGTTAAACGAACCCCTTGAATAGGACGGGATGGGTTCTTAGCCGGTTCCTTGCCCTTACCATTTTTTCTTTTTACTTCGACAAAACCATCATCATTATTATTATTATTTGGAACAACAACCTCAGCCCTCGGCTTCTTAGGACATTGCTCATCCGTATGACCAGAAACCTTACACATTTTACACCTCGGAGGGTACCGTTCATACTCAATAAAAATTGTTTCTATAGAATGACCTGATCCATCAAGAAACGGAATAGCCGCCTCCAAAGAATCTTTCAACACCTCATCCGAAGAGACCTCAATAAGAGCCCTAGCATATTCGGCTTGTCCCCAGGATTTAAGGCACATTGTACTTGTATATGAATCCAACATAATTGGATGACCAATCTTAGTAGCAATTAAACTTAAACCCACATCCGTGTAAGCAACCAAGGGGATATTATGAATATTTACCCAAACAGGGGCACACGTAATCTCGTCCTTTTTTAATTTAGTATTAGGAGTCCAAGTACTTAGAATGATCGGGACGTTCCTAATTATCCAAGGACCATTTTCAAGAACCTTATTCATACCAATCTTAGAAGCGAATTAAAAGAAAAAGAAGTCATTCTTAAGCATAATACGCTCTAAACCATATTTCGCCTAAGTATTTTTGACATAGTTTTCAACCAACGAAAACGCAATACGTTTGCCAATAAAGTAACCAAATAATGTATTATCAAATGCAATTAGCACAACATGAACGACAGCAAATAAAAATGATCAATCACCCAATCTAACGTGAACGACAGCCCAATAAAATGCAATTAGCACAACATAACAACGTTAATCAGTACTAATCAAATGTTATTAGGTCTAGTGATCAGTTAAAGGATGAATCGATCAAGAAATTAATAGGAAAATGGCTGCCATTTCGCCTAGAGGGAGAGATTACGAAAAACATAGTTGTGCCTTTAAGAGATATCCGTATTGATGAGAAATTGAATTTCGTTAATCAATCAAGATACTTGTGATATAAAATCAAAGAATTTTGTACCTTAATTGTTTTTGATATTTTAGAAATGCTCCCCCTCAACATGTGCTTCATGTATTATAAATCCTTTAGCACATGGAGGCAAGAGGTCTTTGTAATCTTAGATTAAGAATAAAAGATCCAATTCTTGATTAACATTTTCTAAAATGATCATCATCACTTCCTGATCAAATCTAGAATTTTAAATACTTCGGATAAAACATTTTGGGAAGGATGTGGTTTTCTTTTGATTTCTCCCCCTCAATATGTGCATTAAGAATTTTTGAAGATTGTTTAGCACATGAAGAGAGGAGTGTTTTGAAGTAGTTTTCACGATCACAGTAACCAAGGAAACCATTTAAACTTCAATCAAGGTACTTCTGATAAAACGATGATGCTTTAGTACATTGATAGTTTTAAGATGATTTTTTGAAATGCTCCCCCTCAATATGTGCCTCGATATACGAAAATGTTTAGCATATATGGGAGAGCTACCTATCCATTGAGACTTAAAGATCACATTTTATCAAATTGCATATTTATATCACATTTTCTCCCTGATCAAAAATTTTAAATCCTTTGAGATTTTGGATCTCAAGTGATTTAAATATGTAGAAAAATTCTGGAGAAAAATGTGTCATATTTTATTTAATCTGAAAAGAAACACTACAATGCTCCCCCTCAAGTTATAGAGGGAGACTACAAGCCATAATCCTATCACTACTATATACTTCATAGTTATTATTGTTCATATTACAAACACCATATCACAAATAAGAGTTCAAAAATAGCAACCACCATAAGAAGATATCATCATTCGGTTCTCTGTAGTAACTTGTAATGTCCTTCACGAACTCTTCCTCCCACAAAACTTTCTAGGCTTCGGAAGATTTTCCTAGTCTTGAGCCTTCTTCCGATAGCAACAATGAACTCTTCACTCCTTTTGACATCATGCACAGACCAAAACCTTGTATTAACCCCTGGTCTCATCTTGAGCTTAAAATCCTTAACCCTAGAATCCAACTCTTCTTCAATTAACCTTAGAGTACCATCACTGAACTAGTGCAACTCACATAGCCTCATTAGCATCCTTGATCCATATTTTTCTGTGAAGACAACTGCTCTTGGAGTATCAATTACTGAGTAGTCGTGCCTAAATTCAAATCATGTGGCTTCCCATTGTAGCTTGGTGAGATTGAATTGAGTCTGATAACTTTCCATGCAGAGCTGAAAGTCACCCACTCTTTGTCGAATCACTAAACCTCTTATCCATAGGTTGACAGCTGCAGTAAGAGACTTTTTTTCACGAACTGGCAGGTGATCGAGGTGGCCTTGTAGATTCAATGTATGAATTCGTTCTCCTCTATCACATGGTCTTTCAGATCAGCTCTTCTAAGGACAATCTTCTTTAGATAATCGTATCCATACATTGGAAAGATCTCCACACTGAAGACACTTAGAATACGTAGTTTTGAACGAACATCTCTGCACCTCTCTGCTCCATGTCTTTCAATGTATAATCTTTTCTTTTGAACTACTAGTGTGAGATTCTGTAAGATGCAACAATGTCGTACTCGTATTCTTTTTCTATCTAAAACTGATATGGGACCATCTGCTCTAGACCCACATCTAGATTGTGGGCAGCCTTCATCTTCAAAATTGAAAGAGCTGGTATGCTTCCCTGAGTCCCAACACGCAAGTAGTCCAGATCTCTGTTGAAGAAGAAATCAGCTTGGATTGTAATTTGATCAGGTTCACCACCGAGAGGAAGTGGTTTGTTGACGTTAAATTGGAGCACATTGTCTTCAACTTGATCTTTTAACAATTTGTAGCACTCCTCCATCTGATATTCTAGATGAGCAGCAACTGGATGAAACAATTTTACAATTTCATACGCTGGGCCCTCTAGATCCTTTAGCGTAATCGTTGAAATTCCTTACTGCTCACAATACCATTTCATAAAGCTTCCCATGTCTCCTGTAATGTGTAGCAATGATTCCTCTGGAGGTGCTTCATGCTTGGCTATGATGGTGTTCGCCCAGTTGTTGTCAAGAATAATCAGATCAGACTTAGGAATGGTCCATGAAGGCTCTAGAGTTTCTGGTCTTTCCTCTGGCCACCAGCCTTGAGTCATTTCCTTTGTAGGTGCCGGCTGGGATGACTTTGTACTCTTCTCTCCCATATATGTATCCCACCAGTCTTCGTCATGAGACACCTTAGGGATGTGTCTGGTGGACGCATCATCTTCTTCTAAGTCAGATTCTTGAGCAACGGTTGATACTTCATGCATGATCTATTCCTTTGGAATGGAAGAGAGAGTAGGCATAGACCTAGAGTCGACCGTAGTCTAGGCAGCATAGGTCGATCTTTTAGTTGTCTTTTGAGAGCCTTGACCTGCTGAGGAATCGGGTTGACATGATGACTTTGGAGAAGGGTTTGGTGGATTTGTCTTAGGAGTATCTGCTGCACCTGAAGATCCACCTGCATCAGAGGAACCAGAATCACCAGTTGGAGGAGGAGGTAGTGGTGGTTTAGGAGTTCCTAATTTAGACTCAAGCATCACAACTCTTCTTTTCTTCTTTCCTTCTCTTTCACGAATGTCTATTAAGTGTTGCATGATGTTATCACGATCCATCGAGTTCTGAAGAGCTTCATAGAGTTGCATGTGGACTTCGTGCTCTTTGTGCTCATTAGTTTCATACATTATGTCATGGAGAATTGATCTCATATTTGACTTATGTAATTCTTTAAACCTCTTATGTAAAGGAGCTCTCACAGCCCATTCAACTGCATCCTTGACCTCTGCTTCAATAGCATTGATTACTTCAGTTTCAAAGTTGAGTCGCTCCAGCTTCGATAGACGTCGATCGAGATACTTTACTGATTCTGGCAGGTGTTGCTTCTCGAGGGCCTCAATTCATTTTAAGGCCTCATCAAGTTGTTGTTCAGTATTTTTGCTGGGAGAAGGTGATGGTGGTGGTGTAACAGGGTCATTAACAGTAATGACAGTTGGAGAGATGGTGGTTGTTGTTGCATCAGAAGTCACGGGTGGTGGAAGTGTGGTTGACGAGGATGGTACTGGTGGTGGAAGTGCGGTTGTAGAAGTTGTTGCTGATACAGTAAGTGTTGGTGCAGACATGGGAGGAATGGTGGATGTATTCTGTGGAATAGTATCAGAAAACATGGATTTGACCTCCTCTTTTTCATCATTATGTTTATCCGACTCAGCATCAGAGGGTCTATCTTTGAGGAATTGGTCACCATATGTAATATTTGTTTCAAGGTTCTTCAGAGAGGATAGGGATCCTGTTGAGAAGTTCATTTCATCAAGACGCACTTGTTCTTTTGATCTTTGCTTCAGAGTTTCTTGAAGATTCAGATGTGTTTCTTGTAACAGTTCATTTCCACCTAACCCCGTGCTTTAAACTCCAGCATCTGTTAGCTTATCCCCTGATTCAGGTACTATTCCCCCAACCGTCTCTGTCTGCACCTTTGCCTGTAAGTCCGGTTCATTCATATTAACCTCTCCACCCTCATATCCTTGATTTTCCGACTGAGTGTCACTAGAGTCGAGAATGTCCTCCTGAGTAGCAGAGTGCTCCCCTTCTGCTCTACTTGGCTCTTGTGCAAACGATGATTCAACATTTCGTCTCTTGAGCTCATATTAAGTAGTAGTATTTGGAGTTGGAGTGGATACTGTTAATAACATTTGTGCAGCTTGCTCTACTTCTTCACCTGCCTTCCCCTTTCCTTTTCCTTCAGCAACAGGAGTGGTGTGACGCTACAATGATTCTGGTTCATGTATTGTAACACCCTTCCTAGGTTGTCTCTCAGACACCTCTAGACTCTGCAAGCTGGCTTCAATGCCCTGTTGGAGTGCCCATCTTCATCCCTCAGTGTCATCTCTGTCTCTGGTTCCTTGGACCCTTTTCCTCTCCCTGTTTCACCTTTTCTCTTTTTCTGTTTTTGTGAGGGCGAATCAACATATTTGGTTCTTTCTTTTCTTTTCTTTGGGAGATTAGCATAAGATGATTTTGAGGATGTTTTGGTTGTCTTAGTTGGGGTGGGTTTGGGTGTCTTATCAACAGTAGAGTTGGATGCCTTTTTGAGATATCTTTTGTAGTAGTCGGCTTTGATTATTTTATCCGTGGTAAGAGCATTAGGAATTTCCATTCCAAAGATCTCTTTATCTGTTCCTTTAGCCACAAACTTCAAGTTGCTGAGAAGATTTACATTGCTGGCTTCATGAAGAGTTGAATTACTTCTTGGATTAAACTAATGCTTTGCCTGCAGATGCTTGATAATGAGCTTTGAGAACCCTGGGGATCATCCTTTTGTCTTTGGCTTTCTTGTTGGGATATAAAGTCAAAGTGCTGCTGAAAGTCAAAGTACTGATATGCTAAAGGACTGCTATGCAAATCGTTTAAGGATTATTATGTAATTCTAGAATATTCTTAGATTAGAATTAGTTTACTTGTCGTACAAGGATTGTAAACCGACTAGGGTATTCCTTATGCCTATAAAAGGACCCCTAGATTGGCATTAGAGATACACGCAATACGAATATTAGATACGACATACATGCAAGTACGATATTAGAGTTATTTAGTGATTAGGTTTGTTAGTGAATTTGTATAATAAGCAGGTTCAAAGTTTGGTTTTAATATAATCGTTGAATTTTAAAGTTATTCTTCTTAGCTTTGTTGAAGTAGATTCCGCATACTTAATAGAGTTATATCAGTGTTTCATTGTTAGTAGTTTTGATTTATCCAAGGTTGCTAAACCCTTACAAGCTACATAGTTAGTTTGGTCAGACTACAAATTGGAAGACTTAATTAATAAAACCTACACCCATGTCCTCTTTATATACTAGAGGATTAGGGTTTACAAATCTCTACTAAGGACTAAACAATAAATCTTCTTTTGCTAACAAGTCCCTCCATCTTTTTGTAGGTTTCATCTTTGTCACTTTAAGTCCCTTTATTTCATTCTTCTATTTACTTTGTCTCATCAAATCAAGAATCCCAACAATCTTCCCCTATTTGATGATGACAAAATAAACAAAGTCATGTACGAACTTCCCTAGATGAAGTAGCAGAAGTTGAGATGTAAACATTAATCAAAAGAGTACATAGTTAGTTAGACGAAGTAGCAAAAGTTGGATAATGATTTGTTTGGAGCAGTATGTTTGGGATATTCGTATCAGGTTTGTACTGCTCGTGTTGGCTAACCACTGCTACGTTTCGTGAATCCACTGCTAGTTATTTTGGTAACCACTGCTAGTGTTCTCGTAACCACTGCTAGTTACTCAACGTCTAACCACTGCTAGCATGTTTGGTTTCCACTGCTAGTTATCCACCTACCACTGCTACTTTATCGATTACCACTGCTACGCTTGCGAGTTACCACTACTGCTACGTATCTTGTTTCTACTGCCACTTGATTTCATGTTAGTACTACTCGTCATTATTTAAGGCTGCTAATGGACAAAGCTTCTAAGGTAACATTTGGATTTCATGTTCGTATCATTAGAAGTTTTTCAAGGCTGTAAAGGTTTGTCTTTTTAGAAGATGACGAGATACAGGTTGTGTGCTAAACTCATACATGGGTATTTAATGTTGCTATATGATGGTCGACTAGTGGGAGTGAGTTGGTATGGAAACCCTAACATCTTGATAAGAGAGTGAACTATTAAGGTAAAAGCAATAAGAGGTTGATACTGATTGGTGTGATATTATTGACTTTTGAAAGTAGTGTGTCATATGGGTCGGTGAGTTATCTATCATGGGTTAGTGGGACTATTGTTCAATGATGTATACTATTACGTGAATTTTAATATGACATATGTTAATGAGTTGCTTACTGTTATACGTTATGCGTTTATGGTTATCGCTGATGTGATTTGGTTTAAACGTAAATTTTTATGGGGTTTGATGATGAGCGTGACATGGCTACAAATTGACGGTATCTCATTGGTTGATTCATTATATAAGCGTGTACTGTTGATTGTTCAAGAATTTTTTACTGCTAGCTTCACTCGATATCGGATGATACATGGTTTTTAATTCTCGTGTAGTTCTCGACTTGAGGGGAAGTTGAGCATGAAGATTGGTATTTGTTCTTAAAGGTTTTAAAAAGCTCGGATTTGGATTTATTGAATAGGTGATTACGAAGAGGATTGATCATAACCTATTTGATATTGTAGTTGAGTTACACAGATTCGTGATCTTATCATATCTCAAAGTGGGTGTTACACTTTGGAGATAACTTGTTCGTGCTTCAATGATTATGACAACGAATTGACGAATAGTAGATGAAGGTTTTTGTTAAGGGATTGCGGTCTCCCTATACACCAAGATTGGGTATACGTTTGATGTCATCTTTAGTGCAAGACATAAGACACAAGTTTGGGTTATTCTACTTCTTTATCAAATTTGTTATATTTGGTTTTCTTCACAAGTGATCATTACAAGGAACTTACAGATTTAAAGAAACATTTGATGTTCATGCACCACTCAAGGGGAAGTTTCTATTGATTATATTCTCTATTTGTTGATAACAAAAAGGGGAAGAGATGTTGGAGTGCCGTGGCATGGATTAAGGGGAAGACAAAGGAAGACAAGATTTGTTTCATTCAGGGAGAGGTTTACATCTCAACTTCTGCTACTTCGTCTAGGGAAATTCGTACACGACTTTATTTATTTTGTCATCATCAAATAGGGGAAGATTGTTGGGATTCTTGATTTGATGAGACAAAGTAAATAGAAGAATGAAATAAATGGACTTAAAGTGACAAAGATGAAACCTACAAAAAGATGGAGGGACTTATTTGCAAAAGAAGATTTATTGTTAAGTCCTTAGTAGAGATTTGTAAACCCTAATCCTCTAGTATATAAAGAGGACATGGGTGTAGGTTTTATTAATTAAGTCTTCCAATATGTAGTCATTAAAGGTGTGTGTGTGTAACCTAGACGTGTTCCTATAAACGTCTAGGGTTAAAGTTTGTTTAGTTTAGCCTCAAGGATCTTTAATCCCTGTTACAGATTAGGTGTAACCGTATTATTCTGATCAAATAATATTTGAGGCTTGGAGTGAATATAATGAAAAACCTTGTTCAATAATAAAGTACTATTTTGATTATTCCGCTGTGCAACATTACTTATCTTTGTTATTGTTAATCCCTAGCGCTCTAAACGGTCCAAGGAGTCTATCGAACTCCACAATTGGTATCAGAGCTTGTGTGGAAACTCTGATTAAGAAGAAACTCTTAAAACCGATTTAACAACAAACCCTAAAATATGTCGACAGAAGCTGCACCACTCTCATCCATCACCTCACTCAGAATTCCTATCATCAAGAAGGGAGAATATGATCTCTGGAGCATGAAGATGAGGCAGTACATTGCGATTACAGACCATGCATTATGGGATGTGATTGTCAATGGTAATGTCGTTCTTGAAGAACCTGTAGAAGTTCCTGGACAACCTAAACCACCTCAGCCTACCTTGCTAGCAGCTACAAAGAGAAATCAAGAAAAGGCTCTCAACATACTGTTGTCTGCTATTCCTGATGGTCACATACTAAAGTTTTATGATGCTAAGGATGCAAAAAAATTATGGGTTGCTATCAGGACAAGATTTGGAGGTAATGATGCTTCCAAGAAGATGCATAGAAATCTATTGAAGCAACAGTTTGAAACATTCACAGTTGGTGAAAGAGAAGGTCTTGATGCTGCCTATGACAGATTCCAAAATCTTCTAAGTATATTAGAGTTATATGGTGCAAAGGTATCTATTGAAGATGCAAACTTGAAGTTCTTAAGAAGTTTGCCATCCGTATGGCATGTGGTTGCAACTATGATTAGAGGACAATCTGGTTTGGATACTATGGGCTTTGATGATCTCTACAACAATTTGAAGGTGTATGAGCATGAGATGAATGGTCAAACAAATTCAAAATCTCATAGCATTGCTTTTGTGTCTTCTGAAAACAGAGGCAGTACTTCCACTAAAAGTACTGCTTATCCTGTTCAAAGTACTGTTGGTGATAAACAGCATATTTGCACAACCATGACTACTACCACCTCATCACCATCAAACACCATCAACTCTGATGATGTTGTATGTTCCTTCTTTGCTCAACAATCCACTTTACCTGTCACTTATGAAAAAGATTTGTTGCAAATTGAAGAGGATGATCTAGAAGAAATTGACATAAGATGGCAAGTTTCCATGATCACTGCAAGGATCAAGAAGTTCATGAAGAAAACAAGAAGAGGCATTGACTTCAAACCTAAACAGGGTATAGCATTTGACAAATCCAAGATTGAATGCTTTAATTGTCAAAGGCTTGGACACTCTGCAAGAGAATGCGAGTTTGCTAAATATCAGGCAAATAGAATGATTGAGAAACCCAAGGATGAAATAAAGGAAGTTCCTATTACTGAACCAAAACCAAAAGCTTTGGTTGCTCAATAAAATATATCAGAGGTTGACTGGAGTGCTGAATTTGATGATGAACCTGTAACCTACTCTATGGTTGCAGTGGAAGAGTTTGATTGGAGCACAACTTTTGATGAGGAACCAGGGTTTGCTGTTTTAGAATCAAGAGATGGCCTTGGAAGCTTTGATTGGAGCATGGAAAGTGAAGAAGAACCTGTTCTGCTTGCTATGGTAGCTACTTCACCAAGTTCATCCACTATCTCTGAGGTATGTTCTAAATGTAATGATTTTTATCAAAAAGTGCTTAAAGATTATGTGACTAAAAGAGATAACTGTGGAAGGGCTAGGTCTGAGGTAGCTGGTTATCAATTTACTTTAGAATCAATGGAAGCCAAAATAATCACTCATGAAAATAATGAAATGGCTTGGGCAGAAAAATATGAGCAACAAGATTATCAATTAAAATTAAGTGAATGGAAGTTAGGATGTAAGGTTTTTGAACTTGAAAAGATGACTAAACAAAGGCATGAATTGTTAGAAAATTTTGCTAGTTGGAAAGAATCTGGTCTTTCACATGTTAGTTTTGTTGAAAAACAAAAAAGAGCACACATTAAAACTGGCCTAGGTTTTGGTATGGATTTTAGCAGTTCAAAAGAGAACCCAACTAGTGATAAGGAACAAATTGATTCAGAGGAGATAACAACTAGTGATGATGAACTCATTAGCTCAGAAGAAAACACATCTAGTAATGAGGAATCAATTAGTCAAACACCTCCTGAATTTAAGAAAGACAAGGGTTGTAATGCAGTTCCTCCACCCACTGGTAGTTTTCAACCACTTAGGACAGATGTTTCTTGTTTTGGAGTAGACAATTTGGAGTTTAGGAAAAAGCTTACTGGTCAACCTAATTCAAGTCCATCTAGTTCTGAATCCCCAAAAGAAACAGTTAAGAAAACTAAGGATGATTATGTTAAGAGTTCAGGGTGTGTCAACAATGATAAAGGTTTCCTAAAGCTTTTTCAAAACAAGTAGTATCTTCATCTCAAAGTACTGCTAGACATCCAGCAGTACCTTCAAGAAAAACTTTCCAAAATACTGCTAAACCTTTTTGGGATAGTTTTGGTCATTCACCAAAAAGTCAGGATAGTTTTGGTCATAGAACTAAAGGAAGAAATTTTGGGATTACGGGTCAAAAATTATGCTTTGTGTGTTATTGTTGCTGATCATTTGATTAAGGACTGTGACTTTCACTCAGAATATTTAAGCAAATTCCCAAAGACTACATCTACCAACCAGAAGCCAAGGGAGAATAAACCAGTTTGGAATCATTCACATAGGGTAAACCATAGTAATTTCTCAAAAGACTATAGGTACCCTCACCAGAAAAGACCTTTTTCAAAACCACTAGTACCCTCAAGCACTTTTCAAGGTACTGGTAAGTTAAAAGTTTCTCAAGCAGTACCTTCTCAAAGTACAACTAGGTTTTCACCCAATCAAGGTACTGCTAACACTTTTTCAAATGGAAGACCAAGGAGATCCAATTACTATCAACCTAGAAGGTATTCCACTTCAAATAGAGTACCTAGATCAAAGAAATCAACACAAAATGTTAAAACCTACTGGGTTAAGAAAGAAAGTACCAATGAGGGACAAACAGTACTTTCAACAAGTTTTGTTGAAAATGAAAAAGAGAATTTTGTTGAAAAACCAACACAAGTTTTGGAACAAAAGAAAATAATTGATCATGTTTTCAAAAACAGTGGAGATTACATACTTAAGGAATTTAAGTATGTCACTCCACAAGGGGAACACAAGTCAGTAATGGCTTGGGTTCCAAAAAGAAACTAACTCTTTCATCGTTGTGCAGGGCAACCCAGAAGAGGAGCTTAAAGATCATTTGATTGTTGATAGTGGTTGCACTGGAAGCATGACAGGAGACAAGGAGATTCTGTCTGATTTTAAATCATATTTTGGAGGAAGAGTTGGATTTGGGAATGATCTTAATGGAGGTAGAATTACTGGGAAAGGAACCATCAAGGCAGGACGCATTGATTTTGAGAATGTTCGTTATGTGAAGGAGCTCAAGTTCAACCTTTTGTCAGTATCTCAGATCTGTGACAAGAAGCACCCTGTGTTATTCACTAACACAGAATGTCTTATTCTCTCCCCTAAGTTCAAACTTGTTGATGATAACTTGGTAACACTGAGAGTACCAAGAACCAATGATGTGTACAGTCTAGATTTGAAGAATATTAACTCTACTGAAAGAGCAACATGTTTAGTAGCAAAGGCAACACTTGAAGAAGCACATCTATGGCACAGAAGATTAGGACATGTGAATTTCAAGAATATCAAAAAGTTGGTTAAAGGCAATTTAGTTAGAGGTTTACCTTCTAAAACATACAAAAATGATCATTCATGTTTGGCGTGCAAGAAGGGTAAACAACACAAAGCTTCATGCAAGAAGATTGAGGAGAGAACTATTAGAGAATCTTTAGAGTTGTTGCACATGGAAAGGGATTTGATGTTTCAAGATTCAACCATTTAGTAGTGAGTATTGGTATGATTAATTATTAAGCTACATTTAAGGGGAGGACTTTATATTAGTTTATTTTAGTCCTATGCATTGTTTGAGGGGAGGCAACACAATGTTCTTTGATGTTTTTGCTCTTGTGGAGAAGAGGATGGAAAGTACTGCTTGGCATTTATCTGAAAGTACTGCTTACGTGGAAAGCACTGCTGTCTTGTCAAAATACTGTTACAACGGTCATTAATAAGGGGTAAAATTCAACAACGGTAACTTTATTAATTGGGCTTTGATTTTTTAAATCTTACCTATAAATAACTACCCTACCGATTTTTACTCTTATCTTTATACTTATCCATCCATTCATCACTTTTCTCATCATATTCACCTTCACTGATCCATTAATTCTTCTACCAACAACCAATGGCTAATCGTCCCACCTGTAGTAAGCACAACATGGTCGCTAATTTGGACAAGACACCATTGAATATCAATTTTCATGATATCATTGATTTCCTTACAGGGTCTTCAATCAATTATGCTCTGCTGATCAATCCTGACATCATTGAGCAATGGATTCAACAATTTTGGGCAACTGCTAGATCTCATTTGCACAATGATGAATCATTTATTCAAGCTAAGGTTGCTGGAAGGACAGTTAGAATTACTGAAGCTACAATAAGGGAAGATTTATTGTTTCATGATGCAGAAGGTGTTGTTCATTTTGAAAAACAAGTACTTTGGGATACACTTAGAGATATAGGGTATGAAGGTTCACTCACTGAAACTACTTTTAGGAAGCCCTTATTTAGTCCTCATTGGAAATATCTCGTTCATGTTTTACTTCATTGCTTGAGTCCCAAAAGTACTTGATGGGAACAATTTGGTTCAAATATAGCTTCTGCATTAGTGGGATTAGCTACCAATCAACCTTTTAACTTTTCACGTATGATTTTGGATGGTATGCTTTCTCATATCACTAACGGTTCACCATTCTTGATGTACCCTAGATTTGTTCAATTATTCCTGAACATACAGCTTAAGGATATACCTAAACCTTCAAACCTTTTACCTGTTATAGTACTTCCTCCAAAGGTGTTTACTTTTATGGCTAAAAAGAGTGAAAAGTTTTCAGGAAGAAATACACCTTTGACTGCTCATATGTTGGAAGTAGCATAGGCTGTTAGAGATGAAGCTGATTCAAGTAAAGATATTAAGCCTTCAGATTCAACCGAAGGAACTGCTTCTCAACATACTGCTCCATCTCCAGATCATGAAGTTTCTCAACATACTGCTTCAAGGGAAAGTACTGCTTCTTTGCAAGGTTCTGCACATGCTGATTCAGAACACGATGTGAATCCACCATCATCTCCCAATGATTATACTTCAACAGATGGGTCTCAAACATCTGGAGGAGATAAGGGAGTCATGGCTACTGAGGGAGTAGTTCTGGATAATTATGCTTTAACACGGGAATTAATGAGGTTGAAGAAGGATAATGAAGCTCAAGCTGCACAGCTTTTGAAGTTGCACAATAAGTTTAAAAGATTGAAAAGATTTTTTTGGCCACTAGTTCAACATCACAAGTTGTGGGTGAAATCACAGAAGAAGAGAGGTCAGAAATCTAGGAAGGTTTCTAAGGGAAAGAAGCCTAAAAAGCAGTCTTCATTCACATTGGGGAGGAATTTGGAGAATGAGAATTTGAATGAAGATGCTGAACCTCATGTGAATTTGGATGAAGAGCCAGATGCTGAAACTTATGAAGATCCAAATAAAGAAGCTGAGCAAATTGAGCAAGCTGATGTTCAAAGTACTGGTGTTCAAGGTACTGGTATTCAAAGTGCTAATGCTCAAAGTACTGGTGTTCAAGGTACTGCTCTTCAAGGTACTTTTAGGCAAGAGCTTATTACACCAAGAACCTTGAATTTTGATGAAGAAGCTGGTCCTTCAACTATTATACATGAAGAAGCTGGTACTTCTAATCCGATTCAGCAAAAGGAACATACAGCTAGTGATGATGAGACCATTGCTCATATGTTGCTCAACATATCAAGACCAAGAGGTATTAGTATTCCTGGAGTTGAACAATCTCAAGTCTTACAACCTTTTGCTCAACCTACTCAAGAAATAGATCCAAAGGATAAAGGAAAAGGTATTCTGGTAGAATCAAAGAAAAAGAAGAAGCTTACTTTGGAAGAATTAAGAGCTATTGAGGAAGCTAAAAATGAAGAAGCTGCTAGAAAGATACAGGCTGAATTAGATGCTGAAATTGAAATACCAAAGAAGCCAAGTGTTCTACCAAGAAGACCACAAGGTATTGCTAAAGAAACAAATGCCATGATGAGTTATCTGAAGAGTCAAGGATACACAGGTTTACAGAGGTTAAGATATCCAGAGATGAAAGACTTATATGATGCTGTTAGAGAGTCTTATCAAAAGGAACTGGATAGTATTATTCCTTTTGATTCTGAAAAGCAAAATGTGGATGCAAGAAAAAGAAGTTAAAAGAGAAAGAGGACAACTGATGATGAACAGATATCAAAGAAGGTTCAGTTGAGAACAGATACAGTTGATGAGCTGAGGAACTATCTAAGAGTTGTTGATTTTGAGCATCCAAAGTCTAAAGAAGTTGCAGAGACGAAGTATAAGATTTCTACATTTGAAGTTGTAGAATCAAAAGATGGAGATTATCTCATCTTTCATAGAGAAGATGAAAGTTTTAGAGCATTCAACTTGTTGTGGGACATACTGCATATGATAGACAAAGAAGATTTGTTTCATCTGTATCAACAAGTGCAAGATTATTTTGGGCATATTCCACCAACAGGAGTAGGTTTAGTTTTGCTGGGTGATCTTACAACTATCTGGGAGACAGAAGAAACAAGCAATGATGCTATCTGGAGTAATCAAGAAGATTGGGAAATCACAAGCTGGAGATTCTTTGAAGAATCAGGAGTGCATGTATTAGAGTTAGAAGATGGTACCATGATTCATATGTTAGCAGAAAGGAGATATCCTCTTACAAGAGATCTTATGCAGAATGTTAGATCATGGTATGGAAGTTGAACAAGAGAATGAAACAGCTCTTATGGTAATGGAGTTGTTCATGAAATGGACAACTTTAGCAGATGATGATGCATGATTACTGGTATGGTTTTTATTATATAAATCTTTTGAAAAATAAGTACTTTATTCAAATTACTGCTGTACAAACAGTACTTTATCAAAGTACTGCTTGCAGCACAAAATCAGTAAAGTCTTTTAAAAAATAAGCAATTTTTGTAAAGTGAAAAATACTTTTTGAAGCACAAGATAATAGCAACAAGTTGTTTTAAGAAAAACACATGGTGTTAGTACTTGTACTACACAACTAATGGTAATCAACTCACCATGTTTAATAAACAAGAAAGAGTTTGACTCATCATGAGGGTACGACTCTGATGTGATTATCAAATCCGTTTTTAGTTGACAATTTACTAAAAATTGTATGGTTTTCAACTCACCATATCTGTAATAGTGAAGAGTTGGCTAGCCCACAAGATAAATGGTTTGTGGTAAAGGCTGTGGAAAAACCATTTGTATGGTAATTAGTTCACCATGGTAGTAAGAACTAACTAGTCCAAAAGCAAACGGCTCTTGGTAAAGACTTAACAAATCCGTTGATAGCTGATGATTTGCTAAAAATCATATGGTTATCAATGTACCATGGTTTTTCACCTAAACATTGGCTACTCCAGAGTTAATGGCTTTGGTAAAGAGACATCAAAATCCATTAATTTTTCAATGATTCACCTCTCACAGGAGTTTACACACCTGGAAGTGATGAGAATAGTCTGAAACTTTATGATCTGATGTACATTTTGCCATATGTTGCTGAGTAGCTGAAAAGATCTGTTGCTGATAAAGGTTGCTGATAGAGATTGCTGATAAAGATTACTTTGATGATGACAATACAAACACAGTGAGTACAAGACAAATTTGAAGTTAAAGATACAATCTTTCCTTGAAGACAAAGATGTTGAAGTTAAAGATAAAAAGGAACTTGAAATCAAGCAAGTAGAATTCAAGTTAGGGGAGGATTGTTGGGATATAAAGTCAAAGTGCTGCTGAAAGTCAAAGTACTGATATGCTAAAGGACTGCTATGCAAATCGTTTAAGGATTATTATGTAATTCTAGAATATTCTTAGATTAGAATTAGTTTACTTGTCGTACAAGGATTGTAAACCGGCTAGGGTATTCCTTATGCCTATTAAAGGACCCCTAGATTGGCATTAGAGATACATGCAATACGAATATTAGATACGACATTCATGCAAGTACGATATTAGAGTTATTTAGTGATTAGGTTTGTTAGTGAATCTGTATAATAAGCAGGTTCAAAGTTTGGTTTTAATATAATCGTTGAAGTTTAAAGTTATTCTTCTTAGCTTTGTTGAAGTAGATTCCGCATACTTAATAGAGTTATATCAGTGTTTCAATGTTAGTAGTTTTGGATTTATCCAAGGTTGCTAAACCCTTACAAGCTACATAGTTAGTTTGGTCAGAGTATATCGATCCAACATTTCTTTCCCTTGATATTCATTAGAGCATTTTGTTTGTCGGTAATGAAGGTGTCCATTGATAAAGTGAATTCTTCCTAGATACGTTCCGCATAATCAATGTTTGCTTCGTTCACCACTCCCCATAGTCTTTGTAGAATCGGGGCCCTTACTCTCTCATACCCAGATGTCTTACCCATTAGGAAAAGATTGATAATTGTAATGATTGCCCTCGACGGTTGATACATCTCATTTGTGATGATTCCAGATATCTTCGTGACCTGACATGGATACCCCAATTCAGTGACAAAGTATAACAATTCATCAGCGGATGGCGAAGAGGTGAATAGATTAGCAGGGTCTCTTGGTGTGATTTGTTTAGCTTCCCTGAGAGTGTCTGCAGAGTTGTCATACTACTTGTCTTCAAGTTGACAAGTGTATACAGCAGTGATCTTGTCCTATTGGACTGTGTTCCATAACTGTTGTAGGTAGATAGACGGAATTGTGCAACGTAGCGTCAGAGCACCAAAGAAGTTGGTGTTCTTTAGTATATCAATTGCAATTCTGTAGATGGTATTCGGTTGGTTTCTATCCACGTCTACAAAGCAGTTGCTTCTAGCAATAGAAACCCAGTCTTCATAAGGGAGAATTTGATCATCTGTACGTGTGCTGGGTGGAACAACAATAGCTTGGTTCCTAGGAGTAGTTATGTCAGCCATTTTATTTTTGTAATACACACATCCACAACGAAAGATATTTGGAAATTTGTTATACTAGATGAGAAATACAGAATGACCACATAAGGTATTTGATGAGGAAAGCTAAGGAAACAGGATTCTAAAACATGGTCAAAGCATGGCATGCACACAACTGGAGACTTGGTATCTATGAGACAAAGACACATTGAACATTATCACAACATGTACAACACACGGCATTGACAGTCAATGATGATTAGGTTAAGTGTACTAAGTCATAGCAAGTGAGTAAGTAACACTCATGACATAGGATATACAATATACTGAATAGCTTGGGTGAAATGAACAAGTCACATAACACACAGCATACTTAGCATATGACAACCTCATAGGGACAAGACACATAGGAAACAAGTCATACAAGCAAGAACCACTTAAGTCAAAACGCACCAGATCAAACCGCATAGAATCAAACCTTACTGGGTCAAACCGCTTAGGGTCAAACCCCATGGGGTTAAACCGCTCTAGAACAAGTAGCATAGGTCAAAACGCATGGGTAAAGACGCATAGGTCAAACCGCATAGGTCAAGACGCATATGACAAACCGCATTATAAC
The DNA here is from genome assembly GCA_910596185.1 of Chrysanthemum makinoi. NCBI lineage: Eukaryota > Viridiplantae > Streptophyta > Magnoliopsida > Asterales > Asteraceae > Chrysanthemum > Chrysanthemum makinoi. The sequence goes on along the minus strand of OU343219.1, from coordinate 68,962,057 downwards.
AAACCGCATAGGTCAAAATGCATAGGTCGAAACGCATGGGTCAAACCGCATAGATCAAACCGCATAGGTCAATACGCATATGTCAAAACGCATGATATCAAACCGCATAGGTCAAAAGGCATAGGTCAAACCACATAGATCAAAACGCATAGGTCAAACCGCATAGGTCAAGAAGCATATGACAAACCGCACTTAACAAATCGCATGATATCAAGACACATAAAGTTAATATGATAGAGTCAAACCGCTTTCAGGCATATGAGACAAGCCGCTCTCAAGAATAATAGTTTTATCAAATCGCTTTCTAGCATTATAATACCAAATCGCATACAAGCAGTTTATAACCAAAACGCACTCAGGCACATGTTTGACAAACCGCATCCAAGCATACTACCTCATAACGCTCATAAGAACCTTTTAACAAGACCAGAAATGCTACTTAAGCACATCATGACAAACCGCATCCAAGCATACTACCTCAAAACGCTCTTCATGAGCCTAATCCACACATAACTTGCACAAACATGAGCCTATCAAGCCAATTCCATTACTACACATTCAGATCCTATGGGTGGATACGAAGAGTACAGGATCAATCAAACAAAAAAATGTGGGGCACTAGTTGCAAAGGGGTAGAAACAATTATACATTTAACATCTTAGCCCTAAACCCAGTAGTTAGAAGGGATAACAAACCTAGAAAAACAATTGATGGGTTATCGAGTGAAGGATTAAACAATAAGCTGTCAAGTAAGATCATTCAGGTAGATATGAGATCATACAACTATAATAATTAAGAGACATGATCATGTAAATCAACACATACCTAGAACTAGATCAAAGTGACAAATTGCAGTCAAGAATGGAGACGAGTATGTGTGAGTGAGATTTGAGAATTTGAAAAGATTTGACCGGACAAACCACTTCCCCTTTTTATACACAATTTTACAAGTTTCAACACTTGACATAACTGGCCCTTCTGATAGCAAATCGCATACCATTTCACAAGAAAAATCGCATAAAACATCATTGGTTTTGACAAATCGCTTACACAAGATATTTACTGGACACAACCCACATTTGAATCACATAACACTCACCATTTGGTAGATTTGACTCCTTAATTGACATGAATAATCTTATGAGACATTTACTCTCCTAGCTGAATTTTACTCATGATCAATTCATACTATAGTCTTATGAACCATTGCAAGAGCATATAGAGCAACACATTAATACAGGAAAGCATGATGGCACAAATTACACGAATATCTAGGAACCAATTAGCAGATAGCAATCGATAACCTACATATAGCACATAATTATCACAAGAAACCATATAGGTCACAAGGGAAAATACTAGGAATAGATGCAATTAGCTGAGACAATTTGACAGAAAGTCATGAATATAGATTATTAATTCTCCCCCTCAATCAGTGACATAATATAGAGTAAGCATGAGTAGTCATTGATTGAATTTGAACCATTTAGTCACCCAAAATTCTTAAAAGACCTAAATGTAGAAGAACAGTATGCATGTTTTAAAACATGTTTGACCTTCTGTTCGAACTTCATCTAAAGACCCGTGTCATTACTGAATGACATTTCCAGGACCGTAGATGTTATTGATACCAGAAGACATGCCTTTGAATCTATTTTTGAATTTTTTTATTTTTCAATTTTTTAATGGTTTGTGAAGGATTTTGAACTTAATTGGAAATAAAGTATTTTGAAATGAATTAAATAAATAAAAAAAATTTAATTTTTTTAAACAAAATGAAAGACAACTGTAGAGTGTGTCAAGATTGGAATTACTCTCAAGTGTTGAGGTACGAGTCCTGAGCTGAGGTGATCAGGAGTCATAGTACGTGCTTATCAATTCTGACATACTGAAGCTCCTGAATGAGGAGGCTTCATTTCTGTTGGAATCCAGATTATGAGGTTTATGATTGAATTGAGCATTTTACCAGCAAAGGAATGAGGAGTACCAGCACTAATAACACATGAAGATGTGCATTTAGGTGGGTTAGTAGCAACAGTATCCAAACCTTTGGATAACTCACAATCAACCTTAGTGTTGCCATTTGTGGTCCGTATTCTGATGGGAATCCATTTCAATCCAACATTCTTAAAAATTCTACCATTCGGTATCCACTTAAGGCAAGATCTAGGAGTGTTAGATTTCTTAGGCACTGTGGAAGAAGTAACCTCTTTCCTATTCCTAATTTTTGAATCTTTGTTGTTAAATTGTTTCTTAGGAGAGGGGTTACCATTTTGAAACTTCTTTAGTGCACTAGATGATCTTCTTACATTCCTGGTCTTAAGAGTTTGAGCTTTAACCTGAGGGTTATCTTTCATTTTATCGGAGTTAGGTAGTGAAGTGACTGGATTTGACAAAACTTTGTTCTCATCAACTTGGGAGGCAAGCCTTGACTTTGAAGGATTAGATCTTTCTGATATAAATGCAGTAGGCTGCCTAACTACAGAACGCTCTCTTGTGATATGAGAAATTGGCTTCCCCAAGGTTGATGGTTTTGTAAACTTAGTGTTCACAGTTTTCCCTATGGTTTTTCTAAGCTCATTTTTTAAGGCAACAATTGCAAAACTCCTATCCTGAAGTTGAGCTTTGAGTTCATCAATATTAGCAAACAGAGATTTTGTTTGTTCTATTAACTTAGTTCTAGCTTCTTTTGCAGGGACACTTTGTTCTATGTCAAGCTTTTTTAGAGACTCGTTTTCCATTAATAATTTGGCCACGCACAATGCTAATTCATCATTCCTAGTTTTAATGGTGGTATGTGCAAAAACACATACCATTTCTTTACCAAATCAGGCCCAAAATAGCCAGAAAAAAGCCATTTATGCCTATTATTTGTTGGTTTCTTGAGTTTATGCATGTGCAGGTACGGATATGACAAAACACGCAAAAGAAAGACAAATCAAACGAAAACCCGAACATGAGAAAGAAAAGAGTGCAAAAGCTGAGCCGGGAAGTCAGAAGTGAGTGAATTTGAAGATTCTGAGACTTAAAGAATGATTTTTGAAAGATTGGATCAACTTTGAAGAATTGGCAGAATCAGTCCCTCAAGTTTAAGCAATTGTCAGAAAATACCCTTGGAGTTTCAAGATTGGCAATATTGGTCCTTGGTATATTTGGAAATTACAAGTGTGGCCATTGGAAATACTCTTTAGAATTGGCAGAATTGGTCCTTGGGATTTCACATTTTACATGTTTGGTACCTATACTTACAACCGGATCATAAAATGAGTCCAAATCCAATCTAATATTATCCCAAGCCCAAGTAGCCCAACCAGCCCACCAATTAATACCCATACCCGGTTATTATCCACTCCCCATGGTCAACAAGTCAAACCAGTTAAAAAATACTAAAAATAACCAACACCTTTTACCTGCCACCCAAAATTATCCCCAAACCATTTTAACCCAGAAAACATAGAACCCTAATTTGCCCTCGCGTCTAATAGCTCAAATTAACTCAAATTAGGGGCAATTATGTACTTCACTTGCACCGTCTGACACATAGGACTGACAAGTCAGCGATCCGTGTGCTCTACTTGCATTTGATTGGTTGAATGGACGTGTATTTGTCAAAGCAAGGGTTGAGATGAAAGGAATGAGGTGGGGAATGATCTGACGACTAGAAAGAGCTCAAAAGAAACACACATTAAAGATTTCTGGATCCTTCCAAGCATTAGGCTCTCGTATATAAACCCTTGTAATTCACAGTGTAATGGTAAGTAGTTTCTGAGTAGAATAGTATTAGCTTATTGTAATTCTTAATGGTTTAGTTAAAGTTTTGTATTGAAATCTCACTTTGTATTCCAGTTTCTATTAATAAAATAATTTTAGTTTTAATTCTCTTATTAATTTCAAATTCTATTTTTATGATTTAAGTAGCTTAAGTTCATTTCAATATTCATATCAGCTTATTTACAAGTTATTTTGAGCTTATATAATTCTCTAAATAAAAATCACAAAAAATAGAAAAATACTTTAAAAATCAAAAATATTCTTAATCTGATCTAAAGTTGAATTCATCTAATGTTTTTGTTATCTTAAGCTCTTATAAGCTTACCTATAGCTTAACAAGTGCTTACTAAGTTTCCTACTCAGATTCTACATTTACAAATCAATTTCAGTCAACTAAGGTTAAATTAGGAAAGGAATGGGATAATCTGCTGGTATTAGCTTTGGAATTGGATTAATTGGGGATGATAATAGGTTTAGAATATGTGGTTGATGGTCCAAGATTGCAAGCCATAGTGGCCGGACTTCTGTAAGTCTAAATTTCTGCTCATCATTAGCTTAATAGATTAGTAGTACTGATTGTTGCTTAGCTTTATTAAATCTAGTGTTAATGTGTGTAGTTAATGATAGTTTAAAATCTGTTTTATCATATCTCATTTGCTGTCATACATTAGTGCATCTGATATAAGTTTATAGAAATTTTCTTGTGTTGGAATCTGAGGAATTTGATAGCATAGATCAGTGCAATTAGTTGTAATTAGGTGCATGTGATTTAGATTAAGTGTTAGTGTAGGCGGGTTAAGTAGTTTTCAGTTTTAAATTTGCATATCAGTACTTAAAGTGGTGTTTGGCATTAGGATTTAATCTGAGTTTGAGGTTTAGTTAAATGTTAAGATCAATTGTTTTAGTCTCATTTAGGTTCAGTTTAAACAAATTAGATTGCATCTTAGAACTCTTAAAGTCAAATTCATGTTTAAAATGCTCTCTACATAATCTCAGTGTAAATCAGTTGCTAAAACTTTGAATTTAGGTGTAGAAGTAGATAAAGTAGCATTATATAATTTCATTTTCTCATTAAACATAACTTTGATTCAGATTTAAGGAGTTGAATTTCATAATAGTCAAAATAAAAGTTGTGTCATAAAAGTCAAATTGGCACTTAAGTTTTCTGTGCACTAAACTTTGTGGATTTTTAAAATCTTAACCTGTGGTTAAAATTCAATGAAATTCTGTGTGTAGTAACTTCAGTTGGTGATTTATAGCAAGGTAATTTTAGTTCAATTTTGTGGAATTTTTAAATCACTCAAATAAGCCTTGCAACTTGGTCTTTTGCTCACATAGTGTCCTGTACACCTTCATCAGTTTCATCACACCTATTTGAAAAGCTTCTAAATCTTTCAATACTAGTCTAAAATTGCTAAAAATTGGTTTACATGGAGTTTGTTTGGTGATTTAGAGAATCCAACTTCTGGATTTGGGTTTGAGCTTATTTAGAAGCCATTAGATAAGCTGAAAGTAAGTGTATTAGTGATGTTTGGGATTTTAGATTAGAGTTGCTAAATAACTTGTAGGATTAGTTTAGTTGGGTAAATTTAGCTGCAGTTGGTTACTTTAGATTATATTAGTCATATTTTAGCTTGCTTTAGCCTCTGGTTCACTATTATAGCTTATAGCTTAATTCAAGTAGCTTATTCATAATCGGTTTCATAGCATCTTGCATAATCAGTGATCACAAGTAGCTTTTAGTATTTTTCCTAGCTTCTAATTCATATTTGTGACTTTTTCTGAATTTTTCATAATTTTCGGTCACTATTTTCTATTTTTCTGCATTTAAAATAGATTTTAGCACTTTTTAAATAGCTTTTAATACAAATAAATCAGAAAATCTCAAAAAAAAAATATAATTTCATTTTTCCTAGATTAAGAAAAATCAAAAAGACATAAAAAATATTTTTCATTAATTTTCCTAGTTTAAATAGTAATTTTTTGCAATTTATTTAGTTTAAAATAGTTTTAAATTCATAGAAATTAGAAAAAGATCAGAAAAATATAAAATCAGTTTTGAAAATTATTTTTAGTTAATTTAGATTTTTAAAAAATAGTTTTATAATTTTATCACTAGTTTTCACAATTTTTAGCATTTTAGAGTTATTTTTAAAATTAGAAATTAGATTCATAATTCAAATAAATTCAAGAAAAATCATAAAAATTAATTTTAAATTTTAAATAACTTTTGATTTTCATTTTCAATTTTATAATAATTTTAGATCACTTTTAGGGATTAATTTGAATTATTTTGCATTTAAATCACGTTTTATTTTAATCGTAATTTGCGTATTAGTGTTTATTTGCATAATTAGTTGTTGCATCATAGATTTAGTGCTTTTAATTGCTTCCCTTTACTTTCCCTTGCCCCGTAGTGTAGAAATCCCAGAAACCCCTTTTTACACATTCAAATCCCGAAACGTGACGTGAGTTGAAGATTCCATTCAACCCTCGTTCGGAACGATCTCGGTGCTCAAACCTAATACGTTTGAGTTACCCACATACTACACACTTCTATAATTGTTTTCCCGACGAATCACATTTTGGCGCCGCTGCCGAGGAGGGCTTGTAGTGAGTTTTCGTATTCCGTCTCGATTCGCGTGCTTTTGAAGATCCTTCCCAGAGTGAAGTAACTGTCGTTTTTGTATATATATTTTTTGAAAAACCCAAAAACATCTAAAAAACTAAAACATTCTTCTTAGAGTGTTTACAAAACCATAAAAATTAAAAAACCAACAAAAGAAACTGAAACGTCAATTGTTACGTCGGCTCACCTTAAAGGTACAACCTATACACGGGGTATAAGGAAGTCTTGACATTAAATTGCAGACTGAAGAAAGATCCACTATTCTTTCCCGCTCCGCCATTTACTTTGAGAGCTACCGAGCACCGGTTGACGTGACGGTTACAAAAAGATTGTTTTTCAAAAAATTTCTAAATATAAAAACCAAAAAGATTTTCCTTTTTCAAATTATTTTTCCTTTTTACTTTTTAATTGTTATTTTTAGTGCATGCGCACTCGTTCTTAGTCACAACGTAATCGTAATCGTAGAATAGACGTACCCGAGATACGTGCTATTATTGAAGAACCCGTCGGCAGATACTCGAACAATGTCCGAGTTACTTTAAGCTCCTGTAGACGGCTACGGTGATGCTATCGTCGTTCCACCAATTGATACCGAAAATTTCGAGCTCAAAACTAATCTAATTCAATTGGTGTCATCAAAACCTTTTTGTGGTTTAGACAGAGTGGAGCGCCACGCATACATCCGTTGGTTTAATCAAGTAGCTTCTACGATTAACTTTCGGGGCGTCTCTTATGAGTCAATTAAGTTGAGATTGTTTCCATTTTCCCTTGAGGGGGCAGCCCGGACTTGGCTTAAAAAAGAACCCCCTCACTCAATTATAACATGGGAAGATCTTTCTAAGAAGTTTGTTAACCAATTCTTTCCTCCGTCAAAGATTACAATGTTACAAAATCAAATCATAAATTTTCAACAAAAATTTGACGAAAGTTTTGGAGAAGCATGGGATAGATTTTAAGAACTTTTGCGAAAATGCCCAAATCACGGTTTTACCGATCTCCATCAAATTGATACGTTCTATAATGCTCTTACTCCGACCGACCAAGATTCGCTTAATGCGGCCGCCGGTGGCAACATCTTGAGTCATATGCCTGCCGATATTAGAACGATTATCGAAAACAAGTCAAAAGTTTTTTCATTTAGAAACAAACCAGTTGTTTCTAAGATCGCTACCAACGAGAACTATGTTCAGAGGAGTGAGTTGAGTGGGCTTACTGAGCTTACTCATGCTATTAATTCTATGATGAGAGAATTTAAGAATAAAAAATCTGAGCCAGTCAAAGCAGTTACCGAAACATGTGTTATTTGCGGTGGTGCCCATCCATACTATAATTGTCAAGCCACGGATTGTGATATCCGAAATGCTTTTTTAGCCTCTGCTAATCCGGTTCAAAATCATAACCAAGGATACCGTGCCAACCAAATGGGACCACCCGGTTTTGCACCCGTTCCTCAACAAAGCCAAAACCGTTATCAAAACCAATCTTACAATCAAAACCGAGGAGCTAATCTCAATCATGGTAATCAAAACTACCAAGCTCCTCCACCTCAAGTTTATCAACAACCTCCTCAACAACCTTATCAACCACCTCATCAAGTTGCTCCGAATCACGAGTTTCTAACTTACATGAAGAACTCCGATAACATCATTAAAAGTTTGCAAACTCAAATTACCAGCATGAGGACTGAATTCAAGAGGGAAATGGATGCTAACAATTATAAGCAAACAAATGAATTGAGAAACATGATAACCAGTTTGCTTCAAGCCAATCAAGCTTCTACCTCTTATTCTCAACCCTCGGGTTCCGGTACTCTTCTGAGTGACACGATTCCTAACCTGAGAGATGACATGATACAATCGCTACCTGAAGTGGTGTAGCTTATGATGGACCAACTTCTTACTACTACTTCTGCTTCTCCTTCTCGTGTGGTAGACCGTGATACTGGAGTGACAAAGGACCCGGTGCTTCCTACTAATAAGGGGAGTTCCGAGAATGTCCAACCCACGGTTGTCCTGACGTCTGAGCCCAAGGATGCTCCAGTTAGTGCTGAAAAGACTAACTGGAAAACGACACTTCCGTACCCGTCAAGAATGAATGATCAGAAGCAACGTGAACAAGAAAATCTTAAAATGGAAAAATTCTTTCAAATATTTCAAGATCTTGACTTCGAAATTAGCTTCACGGATGCTCTTCTTCTCATGCCTAAGTTTGTTTCGACACTAAAAGGATTGCTAAGTAACAAAGAGAAAATCTTGGATTTGGCAACAACGTCTTTGAATGAGAATTGCTCGGCGGTTATCCGCAAGAAACTTCCCGAAAAGTTAGGTGACCCAAGCAAGTTTCTCATTCCGTGCGATTTTCAAGGAATTATTCAGTGCTCCGCCTTGGCCGATCTTGGCGCGAGTATCAATTTGATGCCAAAATCAATCTACGAAAAGCTTTCATTGCCTGAACTAACCCCAACGTGTATGACCCTCGAGCTAGCCGACCGTACTACAACGAAACCAATCGGTATAGCTGAGGATGTTTTTCTTAAAGTGGGGAAGTTCGATTTCCCCGCTGATTTTGTTGTAGTCGATTTCGATGTCGATCCTCGTGTACCCCTCATTCTCGGAAGGTGTTTCTTAAGGACGGGCCATGTGTTGATTGATGTGTATGAAGAAGAGATCACTTTAAGAGTAGGTAAAGAAGCCGTCACATTCAATGTTAACCATACTTCTAAATCTCTAACCAAACCAATATGATGTGGCCAAAATTAGTGACACCGAGGTGACAAAGGACCCGGTAATTCCTACTAATAACGGAAGTACTAAAAACGTCCAACCTCCAGTTATCCAAAAAGTTGGGCCTAAACCATCAAGAATTGATTCGAGCCTTTCACGTTTTACGGTTAAGAGTTTGTCGACAATACGTGCTGAGCAAAAGAAGAAACTAGAAAAGGAGACACCAATTTAAAGTTTGACCGAAAAAACTCTCTCCTTCCCTTGGAGATTTCCGGCTGCCCCCTTACTATTTTTCCGGCCAAATATTCCTAACTTCCGTCCTATCTACCCAATTTGGGTATGCAATACGGAGGTGTGGGTTTGATTTTCATTTGTAAGTGGGGTTGGTCATCATTTTTCTTGATTTATTTTCTTGAGATCTCCTTATTTTAACAATCGAAACCCTAATATATCTCTTCACAGTTATTATCCTTTTTAGGGTTTCGTTTTTATGCGATTCTCTAACCCTATCATATCGTGTTCCATTATCTGCTTGTCGGTTAGTGGATATATCGGTTTTTAGGGTTTCTTTTTCGTCTGTTTATTATTATTTTCCTTATTATACATGTTAAGCGAATTGATTTATGGTTTATCTATAGATCCTATTCTATCTTTAGGCTGCGATTTTTAGGGTTCCTATGCTTCATTATGATATCATTCTTGGAATTGACACGATTTGGGGGCTGTTTGTGACCAGGTGCGTTAGTGAACCCTGTTTGGGTTTTATTTGGCAGATTGGACGTTATCCGTTTGGGTCTTCAAGTTATTAAAGTAGGCGGATGATGGGAAATCTGGGCGTCATTAGTACATGTTCTTCGTATGATGTAAGTTTTTGTTAGTGGGTTTTTTGGAGAGTTGGAAGTCAAGTTTTTATGGGTCTTGTCCAAAACCATATTCTACTTGATCCTACTCCTTGATTAGAATGGATGTTTTCAGAATGGTCGTGTGTAGTAGGATCTTGGGTAAGTTAGGGTTGTGGTTAAACCCAAGATTCGTTTCAAATCGGTTCCATTATTCCTTGGCTGTTCCTATGATGTTTTATGGGGCTGTTTTGAAGTTCTTATGTTTGCTATGACCTGCTGTTATGTAGTTGATTTATTTCAGGTCGTATGGGATTTTTCTTTGTGGTTGCTATGCGACTACAATTGGTGTTCGTCTTATGTAATGCATAAGACGTTTGGATGCTGTAAGTTAGGGTTGCAACCCTATTTTATGTCTATGATTGATCAAGATTCACTGAATTACATTCTCAACTAGAGTTTCATCCCTTTGGAATTGTTAGCAGATGAGGTATTGGATCAAGTCGTAGTATATGTGCTTGTTATGGACATTGTTAGTTTGGTTCCTTTTGAATCAATGGGGGTTCGATGTAGTTATTTGGTGTGGTTTGGTGCTGTTTGTACTAACTGGGCTATGGTTGCATCGTTGATGGTTATGGACATCTATGACGACTTGTGAAGAATCAAGCTTTTTGTCATCTTGTTGTCGTTGTAATTTTTGTTCATATATTATTTATAAGAGTGGTGTGTCACTCTTATATAGTGGTTATTTGTTTGTGTCCTACGAGACTGAGATGAGGGATTCACCCTCATCCTTTGTACTTCAATGTTTTTGGTGTAATGCATTTTACCAGGGTGAAAAATCCCTTTTACCCAAAAAAAAACTAGAAAAGGAGACTACAATGGTAGTGGTGGAAAATGCTAGCTCTCAGAGCACACCACTTGTCACCTCTTTGGGTAAAGGGGAGTAATCCTGCACCCCGGTAAAATATATTAACCAAAAAACATTGAAAGTACAATGGATGAGGGTGTGTCCCTCATCTCAGTCCCGTAGGACACTAACACACAACACATATAAGAACGACATGTCATTCTTATAACTTACACAATAAAACTTCCTATCTATAATGACTATAAAAGTGAATAGAAACATGAAAGTAACATCTGATCACAAAGATAGCTCTAAATTATAGTCATCATAGTCCTTCAATCAACGTCCATGCGAATTGGTAAGCACCATCATCAGAAGACACGTCCGACATCCACATAGAACCTGAACTAACCCAGTAAGCCGTAAACCAAACGGCTAACCAATAACACAATACTATGACATGATCTAATACCTCATCTACTATAAGTTCCAACGTAATGAAACTCTAGCATTAATGTAACCCAGTGTACCATGACCAGTCATAGACGAAAACATAGAGTTACAAAACCCTAACTTCCATAATATACATTAACATCGATCAACTACTACCAGAAACATTGAATAGGAGTTAACTTCAAATCGACAAGAGTCACCACGACCCTTGTCATAAGCAAACCAGTATCAGCATGATAAAGCGTAACAAACAATAAGTGTTGGAATCGCTCCTAACTCGTAAATGAAACGACATTGACGGGATTACAGTTTCTATCTTTGTTACCTTAAACACATGGGCTTGTTATGTCAATTACCCATTGTTGTATGTGTTTGGGTATATAAACCCCTCCATACTTCCATGGAGGGGTGAGACTTAGTGTAATCCTTTCATCCTTCATAAATAAAACACACACTAGTTTTCCCTTCTCTCTCTAGCTTCTCTCTCTAACTTGAAGATGGCTTTCTTCCATCTTCCAAGACCTCCCGAATCACCATATCATCAATAAATACGATCCTAACATTGGTATCAAGAGCAAGGTCGGTTTTAGTTATGGTTGATTTTTTGGTGATTTATCTTGTCAAAATCCATTTTGTAAAATCTGTTTTTAACAAAGTTTTAATCTTTCCAATATACTTTTATGTTTAATAGATTTTTACAAGTTTTTTAATGAGTCCTTTATGGTTTTGGTCTCACAATTTTTTATGCAGTTTGTTTACTCATATAATTTTGTTGATACCATATTCGTGAAACTGTTTTGTGGTCAAAATAGTCACCGTCAAAATGGTCTATCACAATGGTCTAAATGGGTCATAAAGCGTTTTACATCATATTTTCTGGGTACTATGAAGCTGAACTGTAAAAGTGGTCGGAAAATGTCGCCGGTAAAAGTCAACAAAGGGTCAAAACCCCTATTTTTACGCATAAGGATCCATCTTCAGAGATAGTTACGCATAACTGTGAAGTTATGCGTAGGAACAGGGGATTGAGTCGTAGAATAGCAACGTACTTTTCCAAGTGTCCCATTCTGGTATGTGTACTTTTTTAAGCTGTAGAATAGCAATGTACTTTCCATAAGTGTCCCGTTCTATAGTGTACTTTTTAAGTCGTAGAATAGCAATGTACTTTTCATAAGTGTTCCAATTTAGTGCGTGGGATGACGTACCAAATTGGAACACTTATAAAGTAGGACGCACCAAATTGGAACACTTATGGAAAGTACATTGCTATTCTACAACTTAAAGAAAGTACACGTACTAGAATGGGACACTTATGGAAAGTACATTGGTATTCTACAGCTTAAAAAAAGTACACGTACCAGAATGGGACACTTGGAAAAGTACGTTGGTATTCTACGACTCAATCCGTAGGAACAGTTATGCGTAAGGTTTTTTTACGCATAAGCCTATGCTTACGCATAAGCTTTACGCATAAGCCTTACGCATAAGCTTTACGCATAAGCCTTAAGCATAAGCCTTACGCGTATGATTTACGCGTAAGACCTAGTTTACGGATAAGGGTTGGTTTACGTGTAAGACCAGAGATAAAGATGAAGAAGAGACTACTTAGACCTTGACCACAACCAAACATACCAAATAAACTCTCGACCTCAGGTTGTTTTAACCATCCTCGGTCCATATCAATTTAACAACTGAAAAAAAAAGCTTTAGACCTAACACAAATACAACCCCACAACAAACAACATCCTCACTAACCTATCCCATACTCCTCGTCAAAACTTCAACAGCCACAGAATCAAACCCATCTCAATTTATCTTAGTTTTTCATTTTTTTTGTGTCAATCAAAGTTCATCAAACCTTTTGGTAGTCAAACACACGAAATGAAAAATAAAAATAAACCTCATCACAGATTTTTAGACTCAATACACAAAAAGATCTCAGATTAGCGTTTTTTGGTACATAACCAATTTCTTTGAATAGAAAACACGAGCTCATCATAGATCATTATATGAATCAATCAGATTCTTTTAATATTCGAACTTCCAAAGAAAGATTAAAACAATTATGTTTCATCTTTTTTGTTGTAGTTCGACTTACAAAATCAAAGAACACAAAAACTTTTACCTACCTGTGCTTCGTGGGTCGAGACCTTGGATATGAAAAAGTAATCTAATTGTATTGATGATGCTTCATATTTGTTATTCAGATGAGAGATACATGATTGATGGGGAAAGAGTTTATTTGAGATGGGAGAGATGAGTTTGAGAATGAGGTAGTAAGATAAATGTTGGAGAGAAAGTTCTATGATGGGGGCGTAATGTTTAAGAGTGATGTGTTTAGGTTTAGGTCAAATGTTGCCGTGATAAGTTATATATTATCACTTATTCCAGATCAGAGATTTGCAAGCTGTTAATGGGCTTGAAAGGGTTTCATTTTATTTTAGGTTGTGATCCGGATGTCTTGGGCCTAAGTGTAACATCATTCGGACTGTTCTGTTGGTTTTTTTATCAAGCAGATGTGGTGTTGTTATGAGAATTATCAAGATGCTATCCGAAATTTATTTTTTTGGATAAATTATTGATTATATTTTGGCATAGAGAGTGGTATTTTGGCTATGATAAATTTTCACGGGGATACAATTTTTTAAAAGATCGGGAAACCATTATCAAGTTCACTTAAACCGTAAATGAAGGCTAGTTTTTGGCATGTAACCGCAAGATGTGACTACGGCGTGAATTCACTATTATTTATTTGAGGTTGAACTGGGATATCACGGGTGCGTGTACTTAGTATCTTGAAGATATCCGGGTTGGTTGGATGCATGATTCTTCGAGATCCTTGTTCGAGCTTTAACCGTTTCGAATGACAAAGACTTGAGTTATCTAGTTCAACCTGATGTAAGGAGTTACGTTGTTGTGCTCCAGACTTATAACTATCACTTTTAAGGAGTTACGTTGTTGTGCTCAAGTGTCACACTAAAGTGTGGATAATTTGAGAAACTTTAAGTTTACCTTTTTCGATGGAGTTAAGAAAAAGGGTTCTTCGTCTGACAATAGTGCAAGTTTAAGTCACAAGTTAGGGTTATACTACTTCATCTCAAGTTCATCATATTGGGTTTTCTCCATCAGTAGTCACTACAAAAAGCCATCAAAATGATAATGGGGTCGGTAAAGAGTTAGCTGAGAAGAGTATACACGAGTAGAGAAGTTTTATCAGAGCTTGATTCTCACGAGATATTTGTGGTACTTCACACTTGTTCGATTAATTGAACATACATGGTTTCGATGTCTCCAATTCATCATCAACATACGTGGTGTATGATTCTGATTCATTGAAAACATCGAGGGGAAGAGAGTATAGGTGGTGTTTGCTTCCTTTGATGTTTTTGTATTTTTTTGCGAAAACCCTCTCCTTTCATGAATTTCTTCAATCAGGGGGAAGAAATGAGACGATCTGTGGTTCAAACGTCTCACTCTGGTGTTATCGTCTCACTTTCACAGAGTTATCGTGTGTGAAGTTACCTAAATAGGATGTTATGATGCCTCACACACGGTCATTTTTATCGAGTAATTGCAGATTCATTGGTAACTATTATTCCGATAGACCGCAACATATGTGAGAAGATCTTGTTGATTTCTTGCATGTTACCCCCGAACGGATTTTCCGCAATAAGTCAGATTTACCTTGTGTGGTTTACTGCTTATCTACAAATTCCGCTGCGTACTGAAAACTTCAAAAGTTAGAGGAAATGTTCACTACATCAAAGTTTCAAATATTCTAAAGACGGTTTGTCGTTTGGGGCGATTCAGAAAATTCGCCAAAAGGGTGTCTGGAGAAGTGCTAAAGACATGCAGCATGAATTTGGGGAAGTTAATCCAATTTATGCATATTACATCATTTGCCTACAAGTGAAGAAAACGGTTCTCAAGTCGAGATACAAGAAGAAGACAAAAGTAAACTTTCATCATCCTCAGCACTTGAAGAGCTTATGAAGACCTTTCTTTATTTGTTTCCTATCTTTGTATTAAATGTTGTAAGTAATCCCTTATGTCGTCCCATTGGGGGAAGATTGTTGGAATCCCTCCTAACTCGTAAATGGAACGACATTGACAGGATTACAGTTTCTATCTTTGTTACCTTAAACACATGGGCTTGTTATGTCAATTACCCATTGTTGTATGTGTTTGGGTATATAAACCCCTCCATACTACCATGGAGGGGTGAGACTTAGTGTAATCCTTTCATCCTTCATAAATAAAACACACACTAGTTTTCCCTTCTCTCTCTAGCTTCTCTCTCTAACTTGAAGATTGCTTTCTTCCATCTTCTAAGACCTCCCGAATCACCATATCATCCATAAATACGATCCTAACAATAAGGTTTATAGAAACCCTAACCTCCGCTTTCCGTTTATCGTATTGATCTTGTTCCTAAGAACGTCGAGCTTTCTTTGAGTGGCAATCCCGCTCCTTCTTCTGAAATTATGGAACTTTCTTCTAAACGAATCATTTCTGATTCTTCCTCTTCCATCACTCCGACTGAGGGGAGTAATTCTATCATGGAAGAGATTGAGGCTTATTTGAAAAGCGATTCAGTTTCACCGGAATATGATAATGCCGATATTGACATCGAGGGAGATATTCGTTTAATTGAAGAAATGCTTAAAATGGACTCTTCACCCTCTCTAAAAGAAAAATAAACTAAAGTTACGAAAGAAGTCGAGCCGTCTACTAATCCTCCAGAGCCTGAGCTCAAGGATTCTTCTATCGATTTACTTCTCGAGGAGTTCGCCGATGAACTCGCTCACATTGATCCTCTTCTACCAGGAAGTGAGGATGACGTCTTTGATTTTAGAGCCGACTTACGAGGAATTGAATATTTGTTAAATCGAGATCTGTCAATTTACTTCGAGGAGTTCGCCGATGAACTTGCTCCCATTGACCCGATTCCTTCAGAGAATGATCTTTTGGAAGAAATAGAATATGATGATCCATTTTACCCGAAGAAAGAAAAGAAAGTTAAAGTTTCTTTTGATGAGCTTGTTGATCCAGAGGTCCCACAATATTTTTTATCCGAGCTTGATTCCTCTTCTCGTGAGGATTTTCCCGTAGATGATACCTTGATTTCCTTCCTCTCCGAGGATAAGATTTTTAACCTAGGGATACTCATCATAGAGGAACTTCATAATACTAAAGTTATCCGAAAAAAGGATCCTATCTTGGATGCCTTTGTTGTTGAGCCTACACATCTTATCCCTTACCATGAACTCTCTTCTTCTATGGAGTCTTTTCTCTTGGATCCGTCATCCCGTCGTCCGCCCGCTAAACCACCGGATGATGGATCATTCTTTCTTGATATACCTTTTTGTGAGTTTAGGAGGAGTTAACCCTTTTGTGCTTGAGCCAGACATTTTCTTCCCCTCCCAACCAACCCATTCTCTTTCCCTCTGGAGTGAGGATACCATCTTTGATCGGGGTATCTTTCCCGCTTGCTGCCCCAAGGACAAATGAATTCAGGGACGAGTCAGGCTAACGACTCGGTGATCAAAAACAGTAGCGCTTCGTGGGAGGCACCCCATGCTTATCTCTATCTTCTTTCTATTTTCTAATAAGTGACGTGAAACTGAATCGTTTGGTTGTTTGTGATGTTTTGTCTAGGATTTTCTTGATATGAAGACTCTCGTGCTCAAAGTTTGTCTTTTCTCCACTCGAGTTTCATGATCGATGCTGATGGAAATCCGATATCCGAAATCTTATCGACTAACATTTATCTTTGAGCATACTTAATAAACGGCTTTTAGATTTTCGTGAATACCCTTGCCTTTAAACATTGAGGACAATGTTTCGTTTTATTCTGGGGTGGGTAATCTTCGATTTGATTTGACCGCACTTGCTTGTTTTTTGTGGTATACTCTCGTAACCCCGTTTCTCTTTAGAAAATGAAAAAAAATTGTGCAAAAATGAGAAAATTTAAAAAAATTTGTAAGCTTTTGCTAGTTTTATGATTGAAAAGTCTTTGTGAGTTTCTTACAAGTTACTTTAAATATGCGTTTTCTTGAAAAAGTCTTTGCTAATTGCTTAGGCAAGAGGCTATAAAATGCGATTCTAGCTCAAAAGGCCAAGAATTTGCAAGCTTCCCTAAGTGATTTTAAATATGCGAAGCTTAAACAAGAATTTGCTAGTTTCTAATAAGTGACGTTAAAAATGCGAGACTTGAGATTATTTTACGAAGCATTTGCTAAGTTAATATATGTTTTGACACTTTGTTGACTTTCCGCTGGTGAGAGTAGGAATAGAATTCTGACTTGACCGGGCGTGTTGAGCCCTAGCTTGTTCCCTTAACCATAGATAATTTAAATATCGGCTAAGCATCCGCGGATCTCATTATTTGGGATTTTAAATTTGCGGAGATCGAGAAATGATAGAGTTACTTATGAGTTTAGATGCTAAGCGTGGAGTAGTTGGTTCTCTTTAGAACTCATCGAAGGTACTTGTGGCTTTTTTCTCCTACAAAATTGTCTCACCCCATATCTATGAATAAATAATTAAAGATGTTAAGTTTTTGACGATAGTTAGTTCTTTATCTTCTTTAGAGAATCCTTGCCCATAAGAGTTGGGTACACATCGAGGTACTGTCAGTGTTGCGGTAGAAAAACCGTGGGATTCGGAGTTTGGCACAAAAATTAACATGAAATAAAGCCCAAATGTATTAAAGTGAAAGATCTAAAAACGTTTTCTATGTCCGACGGTACCCCCGTTGTCATGGACTTCAAAAAGGTGGAGGAAAATTCCAAAGTCATAATAAGACTTCTGATAAAACGGTAATCCCGTTGAGTTACTGGTTGAAAAGACCAAGGGCCTAAATTGGAATAATGCAAATGTGATGAAATAAGTGTTAAGCCAAACTTTGAATCCGGGAGATATCAAAGTAAAGCCTATGTCTCTTGACTCGAGTTGTTTCGGTCGCCATAAAAAGGATATCTCTCTAAATCGTGTTAAATTAGGACCTTGATGTGGACCTCATTCTTGTGTGCAACGGTTTTCGAGGGAAGATGGATAACTAATTATCAACTTAGCTTTATATCTTTATCGGAATAAAAATTATCGAAACGAGAAACTTGAAGAAATTCATTTCTCACAAAAATAAAATAAATAGAAAAAAATAGGAAAATGGGAGCAAAAGGTAATTACACAAGTAACTTCTATGGGTAGTGTTAGCATCTAAAGTCATATTTAACAATGATTTAGATTTTACGCTTAGTTTGGGGACTTGTGAAAAATCAGGGACGATGTATTCTATCCATATGGTCACTTCGCGCTGAGTTGTCTTTCCTACTCCGTGATCCTAAAATGTCGTTTGAAAAATGGGGGAGTTATTAATCGACATGAAAGTTCAACAAACCGTCACTCATAATCAGAATGTGCTTAATCGTAATATCTATATGTGAATATAAAAGGTAAACGGGGCGTTTTTAGAATTAAGGGCTTCTTAATCTCTTTTGAGGAATCTTTGCTACTTTTCATAGATTTAGTAAAAAGAGATTGAAATCCTTAGTTTTAGAAGCGTGAGTTGGTTACATTGCGTGAGGACACGACAATCATCTAGTCTGGGGTATTTTGGTATGTGCAAAAATACATACCATTTCTTTACCAAATCAGCCGCAAAATAACCAAGAAAGAGCCGTTTATGCCTAATATTTGTTGGTTTCTTGAGTTTATGCATGTGCAGGTACGGATATGACAAAACACGCAAAAGAAAGACAAATCAGACGAAAACCCGAGCACGAGAAAGAAAAGAGTACAAAAGCTTAGCTGGGAAGTCAGAAGTGAGTGAATTTGAAGATTCTGAGACTTAAAGGATGATTTTTGAAAGATTGTATCAACTTTGAAGAATTGGCAGAATCAGTCCCTCAAGTTTTAGCAATTGTCAGAAAATACCCCTGGAGTTTCAAGATTGGCAATATTGGTCCTTGGTTTATTTGGAAATTACAAGAGTGGCCATTGGAAATACTCTTTAGAATTGGCATAATTGGTCCTTGGGATTTCACATTTTACATGTTTGGTACCCATACTTACAACCGGATCATAAAATGAGTCCAAATCCAATCTAATATTATCCCAAGCCCAAGTAGCCCAACCAGCCCACCAATTAATACCCATACCCGGTTATTATCCACTCCTCATGGTCAACAAGTCAAACCAGTTAAAAAATACTAAAAATAACCAACACCTTTTACCCCCCCCCCCTCCCCCACCCAAAATTATCCCCAAACCATTTTAACCCAGAAAACATAGAACCCTAATTTGCCCTCGCGTCTAATAGCTCAAATTAACTCAAATTAGGGGCAATTCCGTACTTCACTTGCACCGTCTGACACATAGGACTGACAAGTCAGTGATCCGTGTGCTCTACTTGCATTTGATTGGTTGAATGGACGTGTATTTGTCAAAGCAAGGGTTGAGATGAAAGGAATGAGGTGGGGAATGATCTGACGACTAGAAAGAGCTCAAAAGAAACACACATTGAAGATTTCTGGATCCTTCCAAGCATTAGGCTCTCCTATATAAACCCTTGTAATTCACAGTGTAATGGCAAGTAGTTTCGGAGTAGAATAGTATTAGCTTATTGTAATTCTTAATGGTTTAGTTAAAGTTTTGTATTGAAATCTCACTTTGTATTCCAGTTTCTATTAATAAAATAATTTTAGTTTTAATTCTCTTATTAATTTCAAATTCTATTTTTATGATTTAAGTAGCTTAAGTTCATTTCAATATTCATATCAGCTTATTTACAAGTTATTTTGAGCTTATATAATTCTCTAAATAAAAATCACAAAAAATAGAAAAATACTTTAAAAATCAAAAATATTCTTAATCTGATCTAAAGTTGAATTCATCTAATGTTTTTGTTATCTTAAGCTCTTATAAGCTTACCTATAGCTTAACAAGTGCTTACTAAGTTTCCTACTCAGATTCTACATTTACAAATCAATTTCAGTCAACTGAGGTTAAATTGGGAAAGGAATGGGATAATATGCTGGTATTAGCTTTGGAATTGGATTAATTGGGGTTGATAATAGGTTTAGAATAGTGGTTGATGGTCAAAAATTGCAAGCCATAGTGGCTGGACTTCTATAAGTCTAAATTTCTGCTCATCATTAGCTTAATACATTAGTAGTACTATTTGTTGCTTAGTTTTATTAAATCTAGTGTTAATGTGTGTAGTTAATGATAGTTTAAAATCTGTTTTATCATATCTCATTTGTTGTCATACATTAGTGCATCTGATATAAGTTTATAGCAATTTGCTTGTGTTGGAATCTGAGGAATTTGATAGCTTAGATCAGTGCAATTAGTTGTAATTAGGTTAAGATCAATTGTTTTAGTCTCATTTAGGTTCAGTTTAAACAAATTAGATTGCATCTTAGAACTCTTAAACTCAAATTCATGTTTAAACTGCTCTCTGCATAATCTCAGTGTCAATCAGTTGCTAAAACTTTGAATTTAGGTGTATAAGTAGATAAAGTAGCATTATATAGTTTCATTTTGTCATTAAACATAACTTCGATTCAGATTTAAGGAGTTGAATTTCATAATAGTCAAAATAAAAGTTTTGTCATAAAAGTCAAATTGGCACTTAAGTTTTCTGTGCACTAAACTTTGTGGATTTTTAAAATCTTAACATGTGGTTAAAATTCAATGAAATTCTGTGTGTAGTAACTTCAGTTGGTGATTTATAGCAAGGTAATTTTAGTTCAATTTTATGGAATTTTTAAATCACTCAAATAAGCCTTGCAACTTGGTCTTTTACTCACATAGTGTCCTGTACACCTTCATCAGTTTCATCCCACCTATTTGAAAAGCTTCTAAATCTTTCAATACTTGTCTAAAATTGCTAAAAATTGGTTTACAAGGTTCTTGTTTGGTGATTTAGGGAATCCAACTTCTGGATTTGGGTTTGAGCTTATTTAGAAGCCATTAGATAAGCTGAAAGTAAGTGTATTAGTGTTGTTTGGGATTTTAGATTAGAGTTGCTAAATAACTTGTAGGATTAGGTTAGTTGGGTAAAATTAGCTGCAGCTGATTACTTTAGATTATATTAGTCATATTTTAGCTTGCTTTAGCCTCTGGTTCACTATTATAGCTTATAGCTTAATTCAAGTAGCTTATTCATAATCAGTTTCATAGCATCTTGCATAATCAGTGATCACAAGTAGCTTTTAGTATTTTTCCTAGCTTCTAATTCATATTTAGGACTTTTTCTGAATTTTTCATAATTTTCTGTCACTATTTGCTATTTTTCTACATTTAAAATATATTTTAGCACTTTTTAAATAACTTTTAATACAAATAAATCAGAAAAAGATCAAAAAAATATAATTTCATTTTGCCTAGATTAATAAAAATCAAAAATACATAAAAAATACTTTTCCTTAATTTTCCTAGTTTAAATAGTAATTGTTAGCAATTTATTTAGTTTAAAATAGTTTTAAATTCATAGAAATTAGAAAAAAGATCAGAAAAATATAAAATCAGTTTTGAAAATTCTTTTTAGTTAATTTAGATTTTTAAAAAATAGTTTTATAATTTTATCACTAGTTTTCATAATTTTTAGCATTTTAGAGTTATTTTTAAAATTAGAAATTAGACTTTAATTCAAATAAATTAAAGAAAAAAATTAAAAATTAGTTTTAAATTTTAAGTAACTTTTGAATTGCATTTTCAATTTTATAATAATTTTAGATCAATTTTAGGAATTAATTTGAATTAGTTTGCATTTAAATCACGTTTTATTTTAATCGTAATTTGCGTATTAGTGTTTGTTTGCATAATTAGTTGTTGTATCATAGATTTAGTGCTTTTAATTGCTTCCCTTTACTTTCCCTTGCCCCGTAGTGTAGAAATCCCAAAAACCCCTTTTTACACCTTCAAATCCCGAAACGTGACGTGAGTTAAAGATTCCATTCAACCCTCGTTCGAAACGATCTCGGTGCTCAAACCTAATACGTTTGAGTTACCCACATACTACACACTTCTATAATTGGTTTCCCGACGAATCAAATGGCATCAATAACCTCTAAATCAAGATTATTCGTAACCAAATTACTTTCCTTATCCATATCAGAAATGTGTTTTTTCAAATTACAGATGGTCAAGTTTTTGTCCTGAAGCTGAGCTTTTAAATCGTTGATTTCAAAAAATTAACGAAATTCAGGAAATTCCGGATTTTTGCATGGTTTTATAGTTTGAAAACATTCTTCTTTTCTTTGTATTGCAATTTCAAGCGAATTGCAATGTTTTTCAAGCATTGAGAATTTGTTTGAAAGTTCATCAAAAATTTTCTTATCAACCACATTATTAGTCATGAGACACTTTATCTTTGACTCAGCCTCAGTTACAGAACATTTATCAAAATCATGTTCTGTAATGTACTCAGTTTGCACAAGAGTATTTGCAGATGCATCATTTATGTCAGTTACCAATAATTCAGCACCTGATGCATGTTCATTTACCATTATGTATTCTGCATCCACCTTTTGTATGACAAGAGTTTCTGAGCATCTTGTTGCATCAATCTTTGTTGTTTCTGACACTCTGACTTCAGCAATACCCGATACTTCAACTGATACATTCTCCAACTCATCACAGCTATCTCTCGACTGCACCCGACATTCATTCACGTTTTCATTTTTCTGTGTAGCTTCCTCAATGTACTTCTCCACATTAAACATGAGTTGGATAAATGTCTCAATGAACATGTTAGTTTCCATTCCAGTGTGCTTTTTGAAATACATTTCAGTCATGTGATGATCATAATCTGATGTGTATTCCCTACTAATGAATGGCTGAAATTGTTTGTGGATCACCTGAAGTGCAGCACTAGAACTATTTTCTTGAACCTTTTCTTTGTCAAGTTGTTTTTCCAATTGTTCTAGGTTCAATAGTAGTGTTCCTGTGAACTTTGATAATTCTTGACGAAAAAGATCAATAAATGTTCGTTCCATTCTCTTAGGTAGAAGTAACATGAGGTGTGAATGAAGTTGTTGGTAAGGTTCAATGCAACTTTCCTTTTCCATGGCATTCTATAACCTAGACTGATGCAATTCCTTCTCTTCAGACTCTGAACACGAAGATTTCATATCCTCATTGATTGATTCAGTCATCTTTAAACGTTTAGTGTAGCAAGCATTTTCATTGTTGTCCACAGCATCATACAATTTAAGTACATCTGAAATCACTGGATCAGGAGTGTAAGACATATTTTTCTGTGAATTTGAACGTGTTATAATAACAGTTTGATCGATTCAATGATTAGTAATTGTATGTTAAAAGGGTTATTGGTATGATTGGATTAGGTAATTGATGTTAAGTTAAGTAATGATTTGATTAAGTTTAAATCAGATGATAAGTCTCAGTTCTTGACAAATCGCAGACCCATCAATCTTCAATGATGACAAATCGCATGAACAGCAAAACGCTTAACACAAACCGCTTTTGACAAACCTTTTCTGACAAACCGCTTCTAACAAACCTCTTCTGACAAACCGCTTCTGACAAACCTCTTCTGACAAACCGCTTTTGACAAACCTCTTCTGACAAACCGCTTCTGACAAGTTGCTTCTGTCAAATCGCTTTTGTCAAATCGCTTCAGTCAAACCGCTTTACTCAAACCGCTTAAATCAAATCGCTTAACACAAACCACTTAGTACTTTTGTCCTTTCTCCTAACAAACTGCTTATGTCAAATCGCTTCCAAGAATTCACTACGAGACACAAACCCCTTTAATGAAAAAGTACACTTTTTCACATAAAATCTCCTAAAAAACACCCTTTTAAACGTTTTTGCTTGGTTTCTTTTGCACAACTTGATCTTAGAAGCAATTATTTGCAGGTGAGATCACGATCAATTGTATATGCAAGTGATTACATTGATAGAAAAAGAACAAGTGGGGTATGTACTTTCATAGGATGTTGTTTAACATCTTGGTTTTCTAAGAAACAAACGGCACTAGCAATATCAACAACCGAAGCCGAATACATGTCCGCCGGTAAAGCATGCAAACAAGCACTATGGATGAAACAAGCATTAGTTGACTACGACATTCATCTAAGCGACATAGCCATCCTATGTGACAACAAAGGTGCCATCGACTTAAGCAAGAATCCAGTATTGCATTTGTAACACCCCCAAAATTTCACGGCGGAAGCGTTCGGGTCATGGGGTGCTACTAAATCAATAATCATAACACAAGGTAATAAAGAATGGAAAATTTATTCCATTATCGAAAGATAGATTAATTTAAAAGATATTTTTACAATATTGTTTCAAAGTACGGAAGTAAACCCCATAAAATATATGTTGTCCCATTAAAATTTGTATTAGAATGTTTGGAAACACTTTGGATGCCAGTCTTCAATGAATGCCTTTGCCATTGCCCACGCCAAGAAGTAAACGTGAGAAAAATATGCTAAAATGTCAACACAAAGGTTGGTGAGTTCATAGGTTTAATTTAAAACATTCAAGTTGGACCATAGTTGTACATATAAGCATCTCCGTGAATGATACTATATGCAGTAAAAATCTATTATGCTAGTACCAAGTTCATGCAACTGAAACTACGACAGTGTGCATGCATCTAGAAGCATGATATATAAGGGCCCGCAAGTGTATTTCCGTACACTTGTAATCGATATGATATAAGTTCGACGTTGCCTATCCGGTTAAACTCGAACGGGGTGTCATCCCCAATAGATCTATTCATAACAATCGCGCCTCCCCAAATAGAACTAACGGTAGCATAGTTGGGATTCAAGGTTGTTTCACGTAATAGTGTTTTCAGTTTCAGGTCCGAAAAGAGTTTTGCATGTTTCTCAGCCCAAAGTTTTATAAAACAAGTAATAAAAGTAAAAGTGTTGCTATAAACTCACCTTAGCAGTTCGATGAATAAAGCACAAAGAGATCGAGTGTGATATAGCAGTGGCTCCTACCCGGAACCTAAGAATGAGATGGCAAGACTCAGTTTGCAGTTTTGTGTACTCACGACTCGAAGTGTGTGAATGAATTTAAGGGTTTACAAGTGGTTGTGTTTAATTTTGCTTTTGTGGCAAAATGTTTAAAGTTCAAAAACAAAATGTTTTCAAATGTTATGCTAAGTTTCAAAAGTAAAAGACATGTTTGCAAGTATTGGCTCATGGAATAGATGTGGGAAAATGTATACGAAACTTTCGTATAAGAGTCGGCTCAAATATTGGCACAAGTGTTGGGTTTGTTGGATTTCGAGATGAGAAAATATATTTATGTTTGTATATATGTATATATATATATTTTTTATATAAGTTGTGTGTAAGTATTATATTTGGAAAAACATAATATTTATAGTTTACGCGAACGAGGTTGTTAAATAAAGCATGCATATATTTATGAAGAGTGATAAAGTAATATAAGTTTATCAAGCTTATGATGTTTTAGGGTGACAAATGTCAAAGTGTCAAACTTATAGGGGTTGAAGTTGTAAAAATACTATAGGTTTTTCAAACTTATAGAAGGTTTTAAATAAAGTGACAAGTGGTGTAAAGTGGAGGGTTTGAAAGTGTCAAAATTAATATAAGTTACAAACTTATATGAGTTTCAAGAAAAGTGATAAGTTATTCGAAAAGGAGGGATTGAAACTGCCAATATGTGAAAGTTGAAAAAAAATAAAAATATGGCAAATACCACTGCTAAGGATCAAACCCAAGATCCCTTTGTTCACAACGAATGACGCATCCAACTGGACCAAGGATGTAAAACCCTAAAAACGTTAATGTGTTTAAAGACCATTTTACCCTCAAGCTTAATAATTATGAAACTCGTAACACGTCAAGATCGTTGAATACGTTTTACATTTAACTCATAATTAATCAAATGATATAAGATAATAAAATCTACTTTCACTTATGTCTACTTATGAATATTACACATTACATGCACTACAAAATATATACAAGTTACAAAATAATTAAACCAAAATTAAAGCTAACATAATGGTAAATAAATTAACATTTAATGAGTCAATGATTCTCTCCTTATTCTCATCCAAATCAAACGCCCCATTCCCCCAAGAAATTCGTTCCATTTATTCTCCATATTAATCTCATTATAACCACCATATTTACCATCCCCAAATAAAATCACACAACCCTAATTCTCTCATCAAAAGTGACGGCTGGATCTTTTTATCTCATTCGATCAAAGCAAGGTACAAGAATTAGTAACGTGATTCAAGAGGCTGTGGTGTTAAGCTGCGAGGTTGTAACCGTCTCCTGGTTATCTTTTTCTTTGTGTCTCGTTAGCAGCAGGTATCACATAATCACCCTTGTTTTCCTTGTTCAATTCGACATTCATACGCGGGATAATATTAATGTATAAACACTTTAAAACATACTCGTTTTATGTAATCAGAATATGTTAATATTGCTACTCATTAATCTATTATAGAACATGTTAATAAAGGCCACATGAAATCATAAACTAAACATGTTAAAAAAAACTTATATGTTCGACTTATATTCTAATATGATTCGACCCCTGTAATACTCGATCAAGATTGATCATTCGACTCCTAGTTTCAGTTTTGGTTAACCTATAATCGTATGGCGCTAGCGATTTTTGAGTCTAAAACTGAATTTTTATGCCTTTATTGAACCTAAAACGAACTTATTAGCGAAGACTAGGATTTTTGCCTAGTGATTTTGTGTCTCGTATATACAAAATGTCGATTGTTGAGACCCTTGAATAATAATCTTATATCAACAATAAAGCTAATTGCAACCAAGGAGATGTATGTATGGATATGCACACTAAATCAAATATATATATTGTACGTGATATGTAATGGAGTGATGTCAAATTGCATGCGTGAAAAGAATAAAATAAATAAAGGTTGGGTCTTTGATTTGAGTTATGGGTCTCACGAGGGGTTTGAGTTACAGCTTATGATTGATGTTTTAGGGTGTAGTCATGCACATGATATACATGAATTAAAAGGCTAGAACTGAATTTGAATTATGCGAATATGAATGGTGTGCGTGCGTGAATTTATAAGTTGAGTTACATGTACTGTAATCTAGTCATTGGGACCCCTATATGATCCCTTTATTCGGCTTTAAAACGGGTTACATGATCACAATTATAACGGTATATTATGGAGTATGTTGTGTCGATCAAGATCGAAGTAAACATTTAAGATAATTACATTATAAACCCTCTGCATTCAGATATTTACCATGCGAACCTTATAATTCGAATCATGATCTAATAAAATCTAAAATAGGATAATTTTCATAATGAACCTTTAAATATAGCATTTACTATTTGTAACCCCTAAGTCAGGCTAATTAATGATTATTACCCTAAAATATTTTAATTCGGTCCATTACTAAAAATGAGAATACGCTTAATAACTCTTTAAATATTAATACGATTAATCCGTTATGACTTAAATGAGCTAATAAGTATTAAACAAATCGTAATCCGTGTAGATGCGTTGGGCGACGTGCGTTGTGTCTTCGTGTTCACTCATTCGTGCTTTCTTTTCATTGGCGTTAAGGTACAGATATTCTGACCTTGCCTCTTAAGGTTTCTCATGATTCGTATTCCATCTTTCGATATTAGCTTGAACTGTTATGCTTTAATCTAAGCCTCCTTATTAGGGCTTCCCTATGACTTTGCTATGCTCCCTTTGATATGAATCTTTGATATGAATCTTCGATATGAACTTTGATATGAACTCTGATATGAATCTTCGATATGAACTTTGATATGAACTCGATATGAACTCGATATGAACCTCTCGATTATGAACTTATGTTATGGAAATCCGATATGAACCTTTGACTTCTGAACCTTTGATATGAACCCTTATGATATGATTATGCTTTGACCCGTCAGTTTGATACCCGGGCCAAATATGTGTTCCTATTCATGAAGGTAACATGACCATGTTATTGATGCACCAATGGCATGACTCTAGTGTGCACGAGTGATGTTGCACACCGTCCCCATTATGATATGATTATGAGCTCACTATATGTATATGATTTGGCCACTATGATATGTTCCGGGGGGCGTATGGATGCATCCTAGATATGATATGTTCGAGGGATTTGATCTGATACGTTTGTTTATGATATGGTGAATGATGTCGTATGCAATACGCGTCTTCACAATTCCGGGAGCTAGCTACTCCATTTGTTACTGAGGTCTCCCCTCTTATTATGTATGGTATTCGAGGTCACCCTCGAATACAATGGCTACTTATGATATGATATGATATGATATGTTTCCGGGCTCGGGTAGCTTTTTGATAACCCTTACACTTTTGATAAACCTATATGGTACCTTTTGTATTCCCCAACGCACTATATGCTACGTTAATTGTTCATTACTCAGTACCTTATATGACTCACTCTACTACCAAGATATATATATTCCATTGCTTTGATCTGTCACACTCTCATTCGTTACTTCAGACTATCGTTCCATTCACGTACCGGGTTATTATATGCGTATTGAATTTGATTATGCTATTCATATTTTATGTGACTCTGATTATCCTGCTATGATGTGATTACTATGCGGTTATCTGAGTTACCTATTTTTATCGATGATATGTGATCTCACTGTTATGTGACTCTCTGATTTGTCTGGTGACCATACTAATGTGTAAACGATAGTTTTGTCGGTTTATTATGTGTGCTTTGTTCGGTATCTCGTGGACTATGACTATTCCATTGTATTCTTATCTGTTTATTGTTGACCTGCCATGTTTACATTTCTGCCTATGCTACGGTTTGATTAGGTAAATGGGTCATCTTGTGACGTCTGGCTTGTTAATTTGTGTAGTTGCCCTGATATGTCTTTAACTCATTTAATTATATCTTTTATATTGTATTCCTACTCATTACATGTGACTGCCATGTGTTGACTGCTGTTAGTACTTCCGCTGTTATGATACTAGTTATGTTTTCAACTAAGGGTTTTGACCTGTGTGAATTGCCATGCTCACTTATTAATTAATTGCTTCCGCTTCCCTGTAGATATCTGTTGGCTTGTATGCCTTCTGATTTCCTGAATTGATTGTATGACATATATGTTGTGTGGATGCGACGCCTGCTATGCTTGCTTATGTTTCAGTTCTTGTATGTCTGGTTTGTATGTGCTTGTTTATATGTCGTCGATGCTTTGCTTTGTTTCGCTCTCCTTGTTATCTGTTCGTTTTGGATATCTGTATAACTGTGTTCGGCAGGATCCTCATTGACTCATTGTTCTCATTTCGCTACAACTTTGTTATCCGTTTCCTTTCTTTCATTTTGCATTTCAGATTTTATTTAGCTTTCGTTTTGTTATATCTGTTCACTGGGCTTTTTAAGTTCAGCCGCATTTCTTTCTCTACTGGGGCAGGTTTTAGATTTGAAGATGGGCTTTGATGGGCTGAGAGTTGGATTATCTGAGTGGACCAACCCTAGTTACCTTTCTAGTTGGACTCATTTTGGCGGGCTATTGTTTTGAAATTTTGGTTTATTTTAGACATTTGGATTTTGTAATTTCCTTGTAAATCTTTTGTTTAAATGACTTGGTACGTTATTCTTTAAGACTTCCGCTTGAAGAATTTTATTTGTATGTTCTGATATGACACCAGAATGTGACACTTCTACCCTTGTCGGGTTGGGGTGTTACAATTATGGTATCAGAGCCAGGTTTCGTCTTGTTGACCTTAGGATTGACCTGTGAGGACTGGGTAGTAATTAGGCTTCCGTCTTCGATCTCTTGATTCCTTTTGATTGTCATTCAGATTTGGCTCCAATATTCTTTTGTCTTCGCCGATTTGACCTTCTCCTTTTCGCATTTGATTTTGTTTACCTTCGCCCATTTGTTTGTCGATCGTTTAGATGAAGACTACTTGTGGAACCGAAGATGATGGTGCCGACCTTGCACTGCTGCAACAATTTCTGGAGAGGTTCGTGAAGCAGAAGCCGCACCCGATCGTGATGCTGCCGGAGACATCAAGATGCTGCTGGAGGGAACTGGACGGATCAACCAGAGGCGCAAAGATGGAGACAAGATTGAACTGGTGGACGCTTGGAAAACGTATGAGCAGAGGAACTATGACCGGCGTACTTCAGACGGGCGGAGAAGCTACTACAAAGATTCAGCGTATCGTGGTCAACAGTCCAACCGTTGAGATGCTGAAAAGATTCATCTACTTCATATGATTGGGCGCAACTAGTGTTACTCCGATTCGTTTGTCATGCGTTTTGAGGCGATCTGATATCTAGCTATGTGATTTTGATCGACATTACTTTTCTTGATTCATTCAGAACTCGGTTTGAATCGTGAAGTTTTATCGTTTAGCATTTTTCTAATATCTCAGCTTTTCTTTTGGATCGTTAATAATGAGTCATGAGGAGCCGTTCGAGCAAATTGGTGGCATTCTTTCATTGTGATATGGTAAGTTGTTTGATGTAGTTTATGCTGTGTGTATATGAATCTGGTCTGCCTTGGTATGTTACTCGATATCTGTATGTGATATGTTTTGTTGTGATATTGATTAAGTGGTTTGTCATGACCTGGGACAGAATATGATGACAATAAGGACTTGTTATGTGATGCAAGTATTATGACGCCTGATCAACGTGATAATACCGAGATCATATAATTTGAACTTATTGAAATCATACGACGTTTTGGAAAATGCCTGGGGTAGGTACGTGAATGGATTAGGACCTATATCCGTTACCTGTCACTCCTCGTATTCGTTTGGAATTCTGTACCTCCTTGCGAGATCCTCACCGACATCTGTTACGTGTAAGATTTGTATGTTTTGGAACCGAAATCGTTATGATCTGTGTGAAACTATGGATTGCTATGTCTGCCTTAAACTTGTACGCCTCCAGTTACCCCTATGACTTCAATTTTCGAGGACGAAAATTTTCTTTTAGAGGGGAAGAGTTGTAAAACCCTAAAAACGTTAATGTGTTTAAAGACCATTTTACCCTCAAGCTTAATAATTATGAAACTCGTAACACGTCAAGATCGTTGAATACGTTTTACATTTAACTCATAATTAATCAAATGATATAAGATAATAAAATCTACTTTCACTTATGTCTACTTATGAATATTACACATTACATGCACTACAAAATATATACAAGTTACAAAATAATTAAACCAAAATTAAAGCTAACATAATGGTAAATAAATTAACATTTAATGAGTCAATGATTCTCTCCTTATTCTCATCCAAATCAAACGCCCCATTCCCCCAAGAAATTCGTTCCATTTATTCTCCATATTAATCTCATTATAACCACCATATTTACCATCCCCAAATAAAATCACACAACCCTAATTCTCTCATCAAAAGTGACGGCTGGATCTTTTTATCTCATTCGATCAAAGCAAGGTACAAGAATTAGTAACGTGATTCAAGAGGTTGTGGTGTTAAGCTGCGAGGTTGTAACTATCTCCTGGTTCTCTTTTTCTTTGTGTCTCGTTAGCAGCAGGTATCACATAATCACCCTTGTTTTCCTTGTTCAATTCGACATTCATACGCGGGATAATATTAATGTATAAACACTTTAAAACATACTCGTTTTATATAATCTGAATATGTTAATATTGCTACTCATTAATCTATTATAGAACATGTTAATAAAGGCCACATGAAATCATAAACTAAACATGTTAAAAAAAACTTATATGTTCGACTTATATTCTAATATGATTCGACCCCTGTAATACTCGATCAAGATTTGATCATTCGACTCCTAGTTTCAGTTTTGGTTAACCTATAATCGTATGACGCTAGCCTGATTTTTGAGTCTAAAAATGAATTTTTATGCGCCTTTATTGAACCTAAAAACGAACTTATTAGCGAAGACTAGGATTTTTGCCTAGTGATTTTGTGTCTCGTATATACAAAAATGTCTGATTGTTGAGACCCTTGAATAATAATGTTATATCAACAATAAAGCTAATTGCAACCAAGGAGATGTATGTATGGATATGCACACTAAATCAAATATATATATTGTACGTGATATGTAATGGAGTGATGTCAAATTGCATGCGTGAAAAGAATAAAATAAATAAAGGTTGGGTCTTTGATTTGAGTTGCGGGTCTCACGAGGGGTTTGAGTTACAGCTTATGATTGATGTTTTAGGATGTTGTTTAACATCTTGGTTTTCTAAGAAACAAACGGCACTAGCAATATCAACAACCGAAGCCGAATACGTGTCCGCCGGTAAAGCATGCAAACAAGCACTATGGATGAAACAAGCATTAGTTGACTACGACATTCATCTAAGCGACATAGCCATCCTATGTGACAACAAAGGTGCCATCGACTTAAGCAAGAATCCAGTATTGCATTTGTAACACCCCCAAAATTTCACGGCGGAAGCGTTCGGGTCATGGGGTGCTACTAAATCAATAATCATAACACAAGGTAATAAAGAATGGAAAATTTATTCCATTATCGAAAGATAGATTAATTTAAAAGATATTTTTACAATATTGTTTCAAAGTACGGAAGTAAACCCCATAAAATATATGTTGTCCCATTAAAATTTGTATTAGAATGTTTGGAAACACTTCGGATGCCAGTCTTCAATGAATGCCTTTGCCATTGCCCACGCCAAGAAGTAAACGTGAGAAAAATATGCTAAAATGTCAACACAAAGGTTGGTGAGTTCATAGGTTTAATTTAAAACATTCAAGTTGGACCATAGTTGTACATATAAGCATCTCCGTGAATGATACTATATGCAGTAAAAATCTATTATGCTAGTACCAAGTTCATGCAACTGAAACTACGACAGTGTGCATGCATCTAGAAGCATGATATATAAGGGCCCGGCAAGTGTATTTCCAGTACACTTGTAATCGATATGATATAAGTTCGACGTTTGCCTATCCGGTTAAACTCGAACGGGGGTGTCATCCCCAATAGATCTATTCATAACAATCGCGCCTCCCCAAATAGAACTAACGGTAGCATAGTTGGGATTCAAGGTTGTTTCACGTAATAGTGTTTTTAGTTTCAGGTCCGAAAAGAGTTTTGCATGTTTCTCAGCCCAAAGTTTTATAAAACAAGTAATAAAAGTAAAAGTGTTGCTATAAACTCACCTTAGCAGTTCGATGAATAAAGCACAAAGAGATCGAGTGTGATATAGCAGTGGCTCCTACCCGGAACCTAAGAATGAGATGGCAAGACTCAGTTTGCAGTTTTGTGTACTCACGACTCGAAGTGTGTGAATGAATTTAAGGGTTTACAAGTGGTTGTATTTAATTTTGCTTTTGTGGCAAATGTTTAAAGTTCAAAAACAAAATGTTTTCAAATGTTATGCTAAGTTTCAAAAGTAAGAGACATGTTTGCAAGTATTGGCTCATGGAATAGATGTGGGAAAATGTATACGAAACTTTCGTATAAGAGTCGGCTCAAATATTGGCACAAGTGTTGGGTTTGTTGGATTTCGAGATGAGAAAATATATTTATGTTTGTATATATGTATATATATATATTTTTTATATAAGTTGTGTGTAAGTATTATATTTGGAAAAACATAATATTTATAGTTTACGCGAACGAGGTTGTTAAATAAAGCATGCATATATTTATGAAGAGTGATAAAGTAATATAAGTTTATCAAGCTTATGATGTTTTAGGGTGACAAATGTCAAAGTGCCAAACTTATAGGGGTTGAAGTTGTAAAAATACTATAGGTTTTTCAAACTTATAGAAGGTTTTAAATAAAGTGACAAGTGGTGTAAAGTGGAGGGTTTGAAAGTGTCAAAATTAATATAAGTTACAAACTTATATGAGTTTCAAGAAAAGTGATAAGTTATTCGAAAAGGAGGGATTGAAACTGCCAATATGTGAAAGATGAAAAAAAATAAAAATATGGCAAATACCACTGCTAAGGATCAAACCCAAGATCCCTTTGTTCACAACGAATGACGCATCCAACTGGACCAAGGATGTAAAACCCTAAAAACGTTAATGTGTTTAAAGACCATTTTACCCTCAAGCTTAATAATTATGAAACTCGTAACACGTCAAGATCGTTGAATACGTTTTACATTTAACTCATAATTAATCAAATGATATAAGATAATAAAATCTACTTTCACTTATGTCTACTTATGAATATTACACATTACATGCACTACAAAATATATACAAGTTACAAAATAATTAAACCAAAATTAAAGCTAACATAATGGTAAATAAATTAACATTTAATGAGTCAATGATTCTCTCCTTATTCTCATCCAAATCAAACGCCCCATTCCCCAAGAAATTAGTTCCATTTATTCTCCATATTAATCTCATTATAACCACCATATTTACCATCCCCAAATAAAATCACACAACCCTAATTCTCTCATCAAAAGTGACGGCTGGATCTTTTTATCTCATTCGATCAAAGCAAGGTACAAGAATTAGTAACGTGATTCAAGAGGTTGTGGTGTTAAGCTGCGAGGTTGTAACTATCTCCTGGTTCTCTTTTTCTTTGTGTCTCGTTAGCAGCAGGTATCACATAATCACCCTTGTTTTCCTTGTTCAATTCGACATTCATACGCGGGATAATATTAATGTATAAACACTTTAAAACATACTCGTTTTATGTAATCTAAATATGTTAATATTGCTACTCATTAATCTATTATAGAACATGTTAATAAAGGCCACATGAAATCATAAACTAAACATGTTAAAAAAAACTTATATGTTCGACTTATATTCTAATATGATTCGACCCCTGTAATACTCGATCAAGATTTGATCATTCGACTCCTAGTTTCAGTTTTGGTTAACCTATAATCGTATGCGCTAGCCTTGATTTTTGAGTCTAAAATGAATTTTTATGCGCCTTTATTGAACCTAAAAACGAACTTATTAGCGAAGACTAGGATTTTTGCCTAGTGATTTTGTGTCTCGTATATACAAAAATGTCTGATTGTTGAGACCCTTGAATAATAATGTTATATCAACAATAAAGCTAATTGCAACCAAGGAGATGTATGTATGGATATGCACACTAAATCAAATATATATATTGTACGTGATATGTAATGGAGTGATGTCAAATTGCATGCGTGAAAAGAATAAAATAAATAAAGGTTGGGTCTTTGATTTGAGTTGGGTCTCACGAGGGTTTGAGTTACAGACTTATG
This sequence comes from Chrysanthemum makinoi, assembly GCA_910596185.1. Classification (NCBI taxonomy): domain Eukaryota; kingdom Viridiplantae; phylum Streptophyta; class Magnoliopsida; order Asterales; family Asteraceae; genus Chrysanthemum; species Chrysanthemum makinoi. Next base: position 68,926,569 of record OU343219.1, on the reverse strand, counting down.
ATTGATGTTTTAGGATGTTGTTTAACATCTTGGTTTTCTAAGAAACAAACGGCACTAGCAATATCAACAACCGAAGCCGAATACGTGTCCGCCGGTAAAGCATGCAAACAAGCACTATGGATGAAACAAGCATTAGTTGACTACGACATTCATCTAAGCGACATAGCCATCCTATGTGACAACAAAGGTGCCATCGACTTAAGCAAGAATCCAGTATTGCATTTGTAACACCCCCAAAATTTCACGGCGGAAGCGTTCGGGTCATGGGGTGCTACTAAATCAATAATCATAACACAAGGTAATAAAGAATGGAAAATTTATTCCATTATCGAAAGATAGATTAATTTAAAAGATAGTTTTACAATATTGTTTCAAAGTACGGAAGTAAAGCCCATAAAATATATGTTGTCCCATTAAAATTTGTATTAGAATGTTTGGAAACACTTCGGATGCCAGTCTTCAATGAATGCCTTTGCCATTGCCCACGCCAAGAAGTAAACGTGAGAAAAATATGCTAAAATGTCAACACAAAGGTTGGTGAGTTCATAGGTTTAATTTAAAACATTCAAGTTGGACCATAGTTGTACATATAAGCATCTCCGTGAATGATACTATATGCAGTAAAAATCTATTATGCTAGTACCAAGTTCATGCAACTGAAACTACGACAGTGTGCATGCATCTAGAAGCATGATATATAAGGGCCCGGCAAGTGTATTTCCAGTACACTTGTAATCGATATGATATAAGTTCGACGTTTGCCTATCCGGTTAAACTCGAACGGGGTGTCATCCCCAATAGATCTATTCATAACAATCGCGCCTCCCCAAATAGAACTAACGGTAGCATAGTTGGGATTCAAGGTTGTTTCACGTAATAGTGTTTTCGGTTTCAGGTCCGAAAAGAGTTTTGCATGTTTCTCATTAAAGTTTTATAAAACAAGTAATAAAAGTAAAAGTGTTGCTATAAACTCACCTTAGCAGTTCGATGAATAAAGCACAAAGAGATCGAGTGTGATATAGCAGTGGCTCCTACCCGGAACCTAAGAATGAGATGGCAATACTCAGTTTGTAGTTTTGTGTACTCACGACTCGAAGTGTGTGAATGAATTTAAGGGTTTACAAGTGGTTGTGTTTAATTTTGCTTGTGTGGCAAATGTTTAAAGTTCAAAAACAAAATGTTTTCAAATGTTATGCTAAGTTTCAAAAGTAAGAGACATGTTTGCAAGTATTGGCTCATGGAATAGATGTGGGAAAATGTATACGAAACTTTCGTATAAGAGTCGGCTCAAATATTGGCACAAGTGTTGGGTTTGTTTGATTTCGAGATGAGAAAATATATTTATGTTTGTATATATGTATATATATATATTTTTTATATAAGTTGTGTGTAAGTATTATATTTGGAAAAACATAATATTTATAGTTTACGCGAACGAGGTTGTTAAATAAAGCATGCATATATTTATGAAGAGTGATAAAGTAATATAAGTTTATCAAGCTTATGATGTTTTAGGGTGACAAATGTCAAAGTGTCAAACTTATAGGGGTTGAAGTTGTAAAAATACTATAGGTTTTTCAAACTTATAGAAGGTTTTTAAATAAAGTGACAAGTGGTGTAAAGTGGAGGGTTTGAAAGTGTCAAAATTAATATAAGTTACAAACTTATATGAGTTTCAAGAAAAGTGATAAGTTATTCGAAAAGGAGGGATTGAAACTGCCAATATGTGAAAGTTGAAAAAAAATAAAAATATGGCAAATACCACTGCTAAGGATCAAACCCAAGATCCCTTTGTTCACAACGAATGACGCATCCAACTGGACCAAGGATGTAAAACCCTAAAAACGTTAATGTGTTTAAAGACCATTTTACCCTCAAGCTTAATAATTATGAAACTCGTAACACGTCAAGATCGTTGAATACGTTTTACATTTAACTCATAATTAATCAAATGATATAAGATAATAAAATCTACTTTCACTTATGTCTACTTATGAATATTACACATTACATGCACTACAAAATATATACAAGTTACAAAATAATTAAACCAAAATTAAAGCTAACATAATGGTAAATAAATTAACATTTAATGAGTCAATGATTCTCTCCTTATTCTCATCCAAATCAAACGCCCCATTCCCCCAAGAAATTCGTTCCATTTATTCTCCATATTAATCTCATTATAACCACCATATTTACCATCCCCAAATAAAATCACACAACCCTAATTCTCTCATCAAAAGTGACGGCTGGATCTTTTTATCTCATTCGATCAAAGCAAGGTACAAGAATTAGTAACGTGATTCAAGAGGCTGTGGTGTTAAGCAGCGAGGTTGTAACCGTCTCCTGGTTCTCTTTTTCTTTGTGTCTCGTTAGCAGCAGGTATCACATAATCACCCTTGTTTTCCTTGTTCAATTCGACATTCATACGCGGGATAATATTAATGTATAAACACTTTAAAACATACTCGTTTTATGTAATCTGAATATGTTAATATTGCTACTCATTAATCTATTATAGAACATGTTAATAAAGGCCACATGAAATCATAAACTAAACATGTTAAAAAAAAACTTATATGTTCGACTTATATTCTAATATGATTCGACCCCTGTAATACTCGATCAAGATTTGATCATTCGACTCCTAGTTTCAGTTTTGGTTAACCTATAATCGTATGACGCTAGCCTGATTTTTGAGTCTAAAACTGAATTTTTATGCGCCTTTATTGAACCTAAAAACGAATTTATTAGCGAAGACTAGGATTTTTGCCTAGTGATTTTGTGTCTCGTATATACAAAAATGTCTGATTGTTGAGACCCTTGAATAATAATGTTATATCAACAATAAAACTAATTGCAACCAAGGAGATGTATGTATGGATATGCACACTAAATCAAATATATATATGTATTGATATGTAATGGAGTGATGTCAAATTGCATGCGTGAAAAGAATAAAATAAATAAAGGTTGGGTCTTTGATTTGAGTTGCAGGTCTCACGAGGGGTTTGAGTTACAGCTTATGATTGATGTTTTAGGGTGTAGTCATGCACATGATATACATGAATTAAAAGGCTAGAACTGAATTTGAATTATGCGAATATGAATGGTGTGCGTGCGTGAATTTATAAGTTGAGTTACATGTACTGTAATCTAGTCATTGGGACCCCGATATGATCCCTTTATTCGGATTTAAAACGGGTTACATGATCACAATTATAACGGTATATTATGGAGTATGTTGTGTCGATCAAGATCGAAGTAAACATTTAAGATAATTACATTATAAACCCTCTGCATTCAGATATTTACCATGCGAACCTTATAATTCGAATCATGATCTAATAAAATCTAAAATAGGATAATTTTCATAATGAACCTTTAAATATAGCATTTACTATTTGTAACCCCTAAGTCAGGCTAATTAATGATTATTACCCTAAAATATTTTAATTCGGTCCATTACTAAAAATGAGAATACGCTTAATAACTCTTTAAATATTAATACGATTAATCCGTTATGACTTAAATGAGCTAATAAGTATTAAACAAATCGTAATCCGTGTAGATGCGTTGGAGGCGACGTGCCGTTGTGTCTTCGTGTTCACTCATTCGTGCTTTCTTTTCATTGGCGTTAAGGTACAGATATTCTGACCTTGCCTCTTAAGGTTTCTCATGATTCGTATTCCATCTTTCGATATTAGCTTGAACTGTTATGCTTTAATCTAAGCCTCCTTATTAGGGCTTCCCTATGACTTTGCTATGCTCCCTTTGATATGAATCTTTGATATGAATCTTCGATATGAACTTTGATATGAACTCTGATATGAATCTTCGATATGAACTTTGATATGAACTCTGATATGAACTCTGATATGAACCTCTGATTATGAACTTATGTTATGGAAACCTGATATGAACCTTTGACTTCTGAACCTTTGATATGAACCCTTATGATATGATTATGCTTTGACCCGTCAGTTTGATACCCGAGCCAAATATGTGTTCCTAGTCATGAAGGTAACATGACCGTGTCATTGATGCACCAATGGCATGACTCCAGTGTGCACGAGTGATGTTGCACACCGTCCCCATTATGATATGATTATGAGCTCACTATATGTATATGATTTGGCCACTATGATATGTTCCGGGGGGCGTATGGATGCATCCTAGATATGATATATTCAAGGGATTTGATCTGATACGTTTGTTTATGATATGGTGAATGATGTCGTGTGCAATACGCGTCTTCACAATTCCGGGAGCTAGCTACTCCATTTGTTACTGAGGTCTCCCCTCCTATTATGTATGGTATTCCGAGGTCACCCCTCCGAATACAATGGCTACTTATGATATGATATGATATGATATGTTTCCGGGCTCGGGTAGATTTCTGATAACCCTTACACTTTTGATAAACCTATATGGTACCTTTTGTATTCCCCAACGCACTATATGCTACGTTAATTGTTCATTACTCAGTACCCTTATATGACTCACTCTACTACCAAGATATATATATTCCATTGCTTTGATCTGTCACACTCTCATTCCGTTACTTCAGACTATCGTTCCATTCACGTACCGGGTTATTATATGCGTATTGAATTTGATTATGCTATTCATATTTTATGTGACTACTGATTATCCTGCTATGATGTGATTACTATGCGGTTATCTGAGTTACCTATTTTCATCTGATGATATGTGATCTCACTGTTATGTGACTCTCTGATTTGTCTGGTGACCATACTAATGTGTAAACGATAGTTTTGTCGGTTTATTATGTGTGCTTTGTTCGGTATCTCGTGGACTATGACTATTCCGTTGTATTCTTATCTGTTTATTGTTGACCTGCCATGTTTACATTTCTGCCTATGCTACGGTTTGATTAGGTAAATGGGTCATCTTGTGACGTCTGGCTTGTTAATTTGTGTAGTTGCCCTGATATGTCTTTAACTCATTTAATTATATCTTTTATATTGTATTCCTACTCATTACATGTGACAGCCATGTGTTGACTGCTGTTAGTACTTCCGCTGTTATGATACTAGTTATGTTTTCAACTAAGGGTTTTGACCTGTGTGAATTGCCATGCTCACTTATTAATTAATTGCTTCCGCTTCCCTGTAGATATCCGTTGGCTTGTATGCCTTCTGATTTCCTGAATTGATTGTATGACATATATGTTGTGTGGATGCGACGCCTGCTATGCTTGCTTATGTTTCAGTTCTTGTATGTCTGGTTTGTATGTGCTTGTTTATATGTCGTCGATGCTTTGCTTTGTTTCGCTCTCCTTGTTATTTGTTCGTTTTGGATATCTGTATAAATGTGTTCGGCAGGATCCTCATTGACTCATTGTTCTCATTTCGCTACAACTTTGTTATCCGTTTCCTTTCTTTCATTTTGCATTTCAGATTTTATTTAGCTTTCGTTTTGTTATATCTGTTCACTTGGCTTTTTAAGCTCAGCCGCATTTCTTTCTCCTGGCAGGTTTTAGATTTGAAGATGGGCTTTGATGGGCTGAGAGTTGGATTATCTGAGTGGACCAACCCTAGTTACCTTTCTAGTTGGACTCATTTTGGCGGGCTATTGTTTTGAAATTTTGGTTTATTTTAGACATTTGGATTTTGTAATTTCCTTGTAAATCTTTTGTTTAAATGACTTGGTACGTTATTCTTTAAGACTTCCGCTTGAAGAATTTTATTTGTATGTTCTGATATGACACCAGAATGTGACACTTCTACCCTTGTCGGGTTGGGGTGTTACAATTATGGTATCAGAGCCCAGGTTTCGTCTTGTTGACCTTAGGATTGACCTGTGAGGACTTGGGTAGACATTAGGCTTCCGTCTGTTCTGATCTCTTTCGATTCCTTTTGATTGTCATTCAGATTTGGCTCCGATATTCTTTTGTCTTCGCCGATTTGACCTTCTCCTTTTCGCATTTGATTTTGTTTACCTTCGCCCATTTGTTTGTCGATCGTTTAGATGAAGACTACTCGTGGAACCAAAGATGATGGTGCCAACCTTGCACTGCTGCAACAATTTCTGGAGAGGTTCGTTAAGCAGAAGCCGCACCCGATCGTGATGCTGCCGGAGACATCAAGATGCTGCTGGAGGGAGCTGGACGGATCAACCAAAGACGCAAAGACGGAGACAAGATTTAACTGGTGGACGCTTGGAAAACGTATGAGCAGAGGAACTATGACGGCGCTTGGGGCGGAGAAGCTACTACAAAGATTCAGCGTATCGTGGTCAACAGTCCAACCGTTGAGATGCTGAAAAGATTCATCTACTTCATATGATTGGGCGCAACTAGTGTTACTCCGATTCGTTTGTCATGCGTTTTGAGGCGATCTGATATCTAGCTATGTGATTTTGATCGACATTACTTTTCTTGATTCATTCAGAACTCGGTTTGAATCGTGAAGTTTTATCGTTTAGCATTTTTCTAATATCTCAGCTTTTCTTTTGGATCGTTAATAATGAGTCATGAGGAGCCGTTCGAGCAAATTGGTGGCATTCTTTCATTGTGATATGGTAAGTTGTTTGATGTAGTTTATGCAGTGTGTATATGAATCTGGTCTGCCTTGGTATGTTACTCGATATCTGTATGTGATATGTTTTGTTGTGATATTGATTAAGTGGTTTGTCATGACCTGGGACAGAATATGATGACAATAAGGACTTGTTATGTGATGCAAGTATTATGACGCCTGATCAACGTGATAATACCGAGATCATATAATTTGAACTTATTGAAATCATACGACGTCTTGGAAAATGCCTGGGGTAGGTACGTGAATGGATTAGGACATATATCCGTTACCTGTCACTCCTCGTATTCGTTTGGAATTCTGTACCTCCTTGCGAGATCCTCACCGACATCTGTTAGGTGTAAGATTTGTACGTTTTGGAACCGAAATCGTTATGATCTGTGTGAAACTATGGATTGCTATGTCTGCCTTAAACTTGTACGCCTCCAGTTACCCCTATGACTTCAATTTTCGAGGACGAAAATTTTCTTTTAGAGGGGAAGAGTTGTAAAACCCTAAAAACGTTTATGTGTTTAAAGACCATTTTACCCTCAAGCTTAATAATTACGAAACTCGTAACACGTCAAGATCGTTGAATACGTTTTACATTTAACTCATAATTAATCAAATGATATAAGATAATAAAATCTACTTTCACTTATGTCTACTTATGAATATTACACATTACATGCACTACAAAATATATACAAGTTACAAAATAATTAAACCAAAATTAAAGCTAACATAATGGTAAATAAATTAACATTTAATGAGTCAATGATTCTCTCCTTATTCTCATCCAAATCAAACGCCCCATTCCCCCAAGAAATTCGTTCCATTTATTCTCCATATTAATCTCATTATAACCACCATATTTACCATCCCCAAATAAAATCACACAACCCTAATTCTCTCATCAAAAGTGACGGCTGGATCTTTTTATCTCATTCGATCAAAGCAAGGTACAAGAATTAGTAACGTGATTCAAGAGGCTGTGGTGTTAAGCTGCGAGGTTGTAACTGTCTCCTGGTTCTCTTTTTCTTTGTGTCTCGTTAGCAGCAGGTATCACATAATCACCCTTGTTTTCCTTGTTCAATTCGACATTCATACGCGGGATAATATTAATGTATAAACACTTTAAAACATACTCGTTTTATGTAATCTAAATATGTTAATATTGCTACTCATTAATCTATTATAGAACATGTTAATAAAGGCCACATGAAATCATAAACTAAACATGTTAAAAAAAAACTTATATGTTCGACTTATATTCTAATATGATTCGACCCCTGTAATACTCGATCAAGATTTGATCATTCGACTCCTAGTTTCAGTTTTGGTTAACCTATAATCGTATGACGCTAGCCTGATTTTTGAGTCTAAAACTGAATTTTTATGCGCCTTTATTGAACCTAAAAACGAACTTATTAGCGAAGACTAGGATTTTTGCCTAGTGATTTTGTGTCTCGTATATACAAAAATGTCTGATTGTTGAGACCCTTGAATAATAATGTTATATCAACAATAAAGCTAATTGCAACCAAGGAGATGTATGTATGGATATGCACACTAAATCAAATATATATATTGTACGTGATATGTAATGGAGTGATGTCAAATTGCATGCGTGAAAAGAATAAAATAAATAAAGGTTGGGTCTTTGATTTGAGTTGCGGGTCTCACGAGGGGTTTGAGTTACAGCTTATGATTGATGTTTTAGGGTGTAGTCATGCACATGATATACATGAATTAAAAGGCTAGAACTGAATTTGAATTATGCGAATATGAATGGTGTGCGTGCGTGAATTTATAAGTTGAGTTACATGTACTGTAATCTAGTCATTGGGACCCCGATATGATCCCTTTATTCGGCTTTAAAACGGGTTACATGATCACAATTATAACGGTATATTATGGAGTATGTTGTGTCGATCAAGATCGAAGTAAACATTTAAGATAATTACATTATAAACCCTCTGCATTCGATATTTACCATGAACCTTATAATTCGAATCATGATCTAATAAAATCTAAAATAGGATAATTTTCATAATGAACCTTTAAATATACCATTTACTATTTGTAACCCCTAAGTCAGGCTAATTAATGATTATTACCCTAAAATATTTTAATTCGGTCCATTACTAAAAATGAGAATACGCTTAATAACTCTTTAAATATTAATACGATTAATCCGTTATAACTTAAATGAGCTAATAAGTATTAAACAAATCGTAATCCGTGTAGATGCGTTGGAGGCGACGTGCTGTTGTGTCTTCGTGTTCACTCATTCGTGCTTTCTTTTCATTGGCGTTAAGGTACAGATATTCTGACCTTACCTCATAAGGTTTCTCATGATTCGTATTCCATCTTTCGATATTAGCTTGAACTGTTATGCTTTAATCTAAGCCTCCTTATTAGGGCTTCCCTATGACTTTGCTATGCTCCCTTTGATATGAATCTTTGATATGAATCTTCGATATGAACTTTGATATGAACTCTGATATGAATCTTCGATATGAACTTTGATATGAACTCTGATATGAACTCTGATATGAACCTCTGATTATGAACTTATGTTATGGAAACCTGATATGAACCTTTGACTTCTGAACCTTTGATATGAACCCTTATGATATGATTATGCTTTGACCCGTCAGTTTGATACCCGAGCCAAATATGTGTTCCTAGTCATGAAGGTAACATGACCGTGTCATTGATGCACCAATGGCATGACTCCAGTGTGCACGAGTGATGTTGCACACCATCCCCATTATGATATGATTTTGAGCTCACTATATGTATATGATTTGGCCACTATGATATGTTCCGGGGGGCGTATGGATGCATCCTAGATATGATATATTCAAGGGATTTGATCTGATACGTTTGTTTATGATATGGTGAATGATGTCGTGTGCAATACGCGTCTTCACAATTCCGGGAGCTAGCTTCTCCATTTGTTACTGAGGTCTCCCCTCCTATTATGTATGGTATTCCGAGGTCACCCTCCGAATACAATGGCTACTTATGATATGATATGATATGATATGTTTCCTGGCTCGGGTAGATTTCTGATAACCCTTACACTTTTGATAAACCTATATGGTACCTTTTGTATTCCCCAACGCACTATATGCTACGTTAATTGTTCATTACTCGGTACCCTTATATGACTCACTCTACTACCAAGATATATATATTCCATTGCTTTGATCTGTCACACTCTCATTCCGTTACTTCAGACTATCGTTCCATTCACGTACCAGGTTATTATATGCGTATTGAATTTGATTATGCTATTCATATTTTATGTGACTACTGATTATCCTGCTATGATGTGATTACTATGCGGTTATCTGAGTTTCCTATTTTCATCTGATGATATGTGATCTCACTGTTATGTAACTCTCTGATTTGTCTGGTGACTATACTAATGTGTAAACGATAGTTTTGTCGGTTTATTATGTGTGCTTTGTTCGGTATCTCGTGGACTATGACTATTCCGTTGTATTCTTATCTGTTTATTGTTGACCTGCCATGTTTACATTTCTGCCTATGCTACGGTTTGATTAGGTAAATGGGTCATCTTGTGACGTCTGGCTTGTTAATTTGTGTAGTTGCCCTGATATGTCTTTAACTCATTTAATTATATCTTTTATATTGTATTCCTACTCATTGCATATGACTGCCATGTGTTGACTGATGTTAGTACTTCCGCTGTTATGATACTAGTTATGTTTTCAACTAAGGGTTTTGACCTGTGTGAATTGCCATGCTCACTTATTAATTAATTGCTTCCGCTTCCCTGTAGATATCTGTTGGCTTGTATGCCTTCTGATTTCCTGAATTGATTTTATGACATATATGTTGTGTGGATGCGACGCCTGCTATGCTTGCTTATGTTTCAGTTCTTGTATGTCTGGTTTGTATGTGCTTGTTTATATGTCGTCGATGCTTTGCTTTGTTTCGCTCTCCTTGTTATCTGTTCGTTTTGGATATCTGTATAACTGTGTTCTGCAGGATCCTCATTGACTCATTGTTCTCATTTCACTGCAACTTTGTTATCCGTTTCCTTTCTTTCATTTTGCATTTCAGATTTTATTTAGCTTTCGTTTTGTTATATCTGTTCACTGGGCTTTTTAAGCTCAGCCGCATTTCTTTTCCTGCGGCAGGTTTTAGATTTGAAGATGGGCTTTGATGGGCTGAGAGTTGGATTATCTGAGTGGACCAACCCTAGTTACCTTTCTAGTTGGACTCATTTTGGCGGGCTATTGTTTTGAAATTTTGGTTTATTTTAGACATTTGGATTTTGTAATTTCCTTGTAAATCTTTTGTTTAAATGACTTGGTATGTTATTCTTTAAGACTTCCGCTTGAAGAATTTTATTTGTATGTTCTGATATGACACCAGAATGTGACACTTCTACCCTTGTCGGGTTGGGGTGTTACAAAGGATACTTTGGTGTTAAAGCTTACTGATTAAGTGTATTTAAGGTTGTTTTTGCGACTGTTTATACTAGTTATGCTTTCCATAACAGTATGTCGTGTTGCATGTATATGTTGTATATGTATGTTTACCTGTGGTATAATTGTGCATGGGAGTTATGTTTTAACAAGATGAGTAGTGTGTTTGTAAGTATATATTGAGTGTAAATGTGCCCACAACGCGAGTATAAAACCGTATTAAACACAGACAAGTTAATAACCCGAGACGAGCATCGATCCAAGATTGAGCCAAGACCTTGTATTTACTTCTCTTTAGTGTTAAATCATTTCAAAGTAACCACACAAGTTCTCTTAAACACAACAGCGCCAACTTTTACATATTTGTGTATGTATGTACGTGCGATATAGAAATTAAAACGAGAAAGATGAATTGAGAGCGAGTCAAAGAGAACTTACAACACCAATAGCGGTGGTGAAGAGACACGTATGAGAAAACAACGAGGAAATGGGAACACGATATACTAGCTAACTTCCAACGATTAACCCGCATCGAAACTAGCCCAAAGGACTTCTCAAGACCTTAAACTACTACCCGATCTTCTCCTCTTCTCTTCTTGTAGCTCGACAGAAAGGAGGTTGGGATAAGAGTGTTGTGAGTGAAAATTTAAAAGTGAAATGTGTTTTGAGATTGAATAAGTTGGTGAGTTTTAGATGTCATCTTATATAGAAGGGAATGGACATAGGTTGCAAGTTTTCCAAGAGAATGAGAGTGATGGGTGGGTGATATGCACGACATACAACACATTTTCGAGGCATGCTTGCTGTTGTGTCATTATCAAATATAGGTATGGAAGCTTTAGGGCTCTAAGGTCTCTAGGTCAAAATCAAGTATAGTGTGTTTAGGTTATTGTAGGGTGGCTTGAATAGCTCTTGGTCTTGTCTCCTCTTTCCCCATTATACATACACGCATGCATTAAACAAAATATGACAAAGTTGTTCTTTGTTTAGGTCTCGTTCACAGAAACATAGGATGCCAATTTCAAATCTTTGCCAACTTTTTTATTATTAAAATAGGATAGGGTGTGCTTGAATTCTGTTTGTCTCATACGCATGATATACCAAAAGTGAGTTTGACTTTGTGTTTGTGATTTATGTTTTGTGTTGTTTTGTACTCGTGTGCTTCACAGAAACATAGAAAACAAAAGGACACCAACAATTTACATTTGCTAACTAGTAGAAATGAGGGTGCGCTTGTGACAACCCGTACTTTCAGGTCATTTCTCGACACAATTTATGCCTCACAATTTCAACAATTATAGTAAACTTGGTTTACTTGTTTCAAATTCGCGTAACCTTAAAGGTTTAGCGGCGAATTCATGATCATAACATCACGTACATTCCATATGGACTAAGATTAGTCTACATTTCATTGACATCATTTGCATCATATTAGTCCATTCATGACATTTCATTTCACATTAAACGCGTAATTTTTATATTAAATAAACGTTATCGCGTGAGTTATTATTTTAAATATTTAATCCGTTACTTTCAAAAATGATCCCGATGTATTTTTAAACTTACATTTAGTTTATAAAAACTATATTTTTAGTTTTCCTAGTGTTTCAAATTTATTTGGTACATAAATCGTTAAAGTTAAATTATTACGACGTTTTCTTAAAAATTTCTCGATAATCATTTTATCACTCAAATTTCACAAGGAATGTATTTTTACAATTTTTATTATCTCATTACATTCTATTTTGATCTATTAAAAATCTCTTTTACCTAATGTACACATTACCTTACAAGTTACAATTAACTACACTTTACTTACACTTTTCTTAAAATTATTACAAGTATATATTATATACAAGTAAAGAAGAATAAAAAAAAATATATATATAATTGGGAAACCATATCCCCTAAAAACCGGCCCTTAGGGGTTGCCATTAATATTTGGTGAAAATTTTTCCTTGATTGTGTATATCTACACTCCAAAGACCTTTACTCATTCATTCCTCAAATAATTCTACAAGTTAGTCAAAAGCATTCTTCTCTCTTGTTTCATCCTACATGAACCGGCCATCATAGGTGTTTAGCAAGGGATCATCAAATTTTTCAAGCTCAAGTGTTTTAACAATCTAGATCACACTCTTATTAAGGTTTTGAAATAAAAACCTAGAGTGTTTAGGTTAAACCTTGGTTCTTTTCACCTCATCATCTTCACTAGTAAGCTTGTTTCTTTCATTTTCATGTTTCCTTATCATTTCATATTTATCTTTTCATTTTTGAAGCAAGTATGCATGATATGTGATTTATACCATTTTATTTCATGATTTTAGAGTTATTTATATACTATGGTCATCCTATAATTATTCCCATGGTATTCTTTGGTCTTGATGATGTCTAGGAACCCATGACACCCTAAGAAGGTGTATGGTAGGATTAGATTAGCTTTGGAGTTGATTTGAAGGGATTAGAATAGGTTTTGTCCGAGAAAAACTATTTTCGATAACTATAAAATATGTTCTGTCCTTATTTTGATTTTCTGGAAAAACCGACAGTAGTCACGAAATTTTGGCCTTGATATTTAGAAAATATACTTTAAAACGAATCCGTGGCCGCTTGAACGGATTAAAACGGAGTTATAACGAAGCCGTGGTGAATTTTTAAAGTTTGACGACGAAATATATTATTTTCAGAAATTTCAGCAACATGTTTTTATCTTGTACGGGTCAAAAACGAGCCTTAAGCTTCACAAATTATTTCGACTTATCAAAAATATATTAGTTTACTTCGATACGAAGCTAAGGACGTATAAAACGTAGAAAACGGATTTGAAACGACAAAGATATGCACTTTTTCATAAACTTGCCGTAACTATTATTTTCTGAAAATCTATATTATTTTTACGATTCAAGTATTTTAGTAGCTGTAACGTCCATGTTGATGGCTGTTTTTAACGAGGTTGTGAAACTTTTTGGAACGAAATGTCTTCTAGTAAGATCAAGTTCACCAGCCATATTTTTCAAAACAACAAGCTGTTTGTAAAGCGGAGTTATAGTAAATTAATTACGGATGTTCAAACTTGGCCGAAACTCATTTTTTTACACAATTAGACAAAATCACTAACTTTAACCCTTATTATCTTTATGTTCGAGACTTCGATGACGAAAACTCCTGAACTGAAACTTTTAGATATTGATACAAACTTCCTAAAACCGTCGAGTTCGTTTTCTAACGATCGACGTACACCATTTTACGACTAGTTTTTCGAAGCCATTTTTGTTACTTTTATAAATTTTCCGACGACATTGTTTTACGACGAAAAGTGAAAATTTCACCATAAATCATTATAAAACCATTGTAGGATGACATTTTGACGTAAAAACTTGAAAAGTGATTTAAGAATGGTCAAGACGTCAAAAGGAGTAATTTTCGACGAAGAGTATTATTTTCAAAATTCACAAGTGGTATAAATAACATACGAAATGCATGCATAACATTACATTGCAACTCATGACATATCATATCATTCGTAATAGGTCCCGGTTAAAGCATCACATTATACCTCGGTGTACTCACTCTTGTCATCATACCAGTTTATCAAGTGAGTTTTCATAGCCCCGTTTTACATGCTTTCGATTATTTTCAAACCCACGGGGGAGAATACATTGCACTACATTTTTTTTGTACGATACCAAGTATGTTAAATTCATTTACATTGCTTAAGTTACCGCATTTGCCAATTTGAAAGTCCCCATTACCTGAACATGAACCGTTAATCTTTGAAGCGAGGATGAGTGGATAGATCTATCGAGGGTGACGCCTCCATCCGGGTTGGTGAATCCCAACCAGGCAAACGGATGCATTTCATTTGATATCATTACGGAGTTGTCTGGCAAACACTCTGCAGGGGCATACATTATGAACAGTCTAGTTTCGGGGTCATGGGCTTAGAGCAATTGTAACATTTTTACGTGACATAATTGTCATGCCTGAAACATTTTACGTGACAGGATTGTCATGCCTGAAACATTTTACGTGACAGGATTGTCATGCCTGATCTATACTTGCGTAGTCGTATAAAACATTTACATAAACCTATGATTTCTCACCAACATTATTGTTGACCATTTTAGCAATGTATTTTCAGGTAACTGAGGCATTATCATCATGACATGGTTTAGGGACCTACATTTTGAGTCGCGGCGTCGACTTACATATTTGTACATTATGGCACTTTATTTCAAAACATCGTTTGGAATTGTAATATATTTGTATTTCCGCAAACTTTCTAAACCTTTTGGGACCATGTTGTAACTCTGATTGTTTTTATGAAATATCCAACGATGTGTTTTTAAAACGACACTCTAGGTCGTTCAATATAACTGTGATGTGGTGCTATGACAGTCAATCCCCCAGGAATTCCATTCCGCTGCAAAACAGGTAAATTGGGGGTGTGACAGATTGGTACCAGAGCTACAGTTATAGAGAACTAGGTTGCATCATTGACCCTAGACTATAACTACATTATCATAACATCTCATCATTTCATCATAAGTGCATGTTCACTTTGCATGCGATTTATACGTACATTTTCGAGTTATTCACTTTCATTTCAAAAGCGGTTGTCACAAAGATGCCTTCAAATACCCATCCCATTATACTCACATCACTTTGACATGGAGAATGCCTTGTCAGTCCCTACCACAATTTTAACATCAGTCGACTCAACATCGATAACATCAGACGATGACACTGAGACCTTTTTAGGAGGACAAAGTTGCACCTACACCATCACGATCACTATTGATTCACTATAGGATCAGGACAATTTTTATCACTCAGTTGGGACAGATCATACCATTGGGTAGAACTTATAGGCTTAGTCCTAATGAACCTATTTTCTTAACTCACCACAAGGATTCCATTATCATCATTGTCATTATTTTCATCATCATTATCATTTCGAGCACCATCCGTACCATCACATCTCATACCCGATGCTCATACACCCGACTTGCAGCTTGGGAAGCGTGCATGATTTAACACACCATTACCATCTACCACTAAGACTATAGACACTACACCATCTCATAGTTTTGAGGACTGTGAGAGTTCTAGGGCTATTGTTGCTAGACCGTCTACTACTCCTACACTTGAAACATGATTAGACCACCAACAGGAACAGATAATAAGTACCTTTCTAGCTAATGTAATCTTTATCATTTATTATCTCTACGATAATCACCACCTTGTTTATTTCATTCCTTACTCCAATTGCCCAATTTTCCATCATTTCACGACGATACATCACTATATTACTAGGAGTTAGGCCAACTTTATTCTCGACCAATTAGTAGACTATTACTACTCGATAAGGTTCTCCTATGTATCCTACAAACCATCCAACAAATTTTACTCCAAATTATCCTGCTACCATTTCATGAAATTATTTCACTTGATTTTATTTCGAACTATTTTATCACCATCTTAGAAACGTTGTTTCATAAAGTTTTAACGCAAGTTGTTTTATTATCAATTTATCAATTGGTTTCAGTCATTTTATCAACTATTTAATATCCTCATGCGAAACGATTTTCATGTTACTCTGAAAAATCATCGAGCTATTATCTTACAAAACAAAACGTTGAATACCAACTATTTGTCCTACATTCCCTCTTATGAGATAATAAACTTCATCGTTATCTAACGCAAACTGCTTTCAACTATTTTACCGACCATTTCATCTTACTCCTGTACCATTAAACCAAAAATTTACGACTTTAATAATACTTTATAAACAATGACCTTACTGATACTTTGCAAAATATTTTCTCATAGTATGATAAACCGATTAATTTGCTATTATTTTATAAAACAACAAACAATTGCAATAGCAAGTTATAAACTATATTACAAATTTTTCCTGCAAGTAATATTACGGTCTTATAAACTATTTTACCTTTTTGGTGAGCTATTTTAGACACTGTCTGATTTAAAATCATAAAACTTGGTACGCTTACCTCACAGACTATTCGCCTCTACTTTACTGACTGTTATATTACCAACCGATAAACCATCTTGATATTAATTGAACTACGAAATCTTCTATTATTTGACAAACGATAAATTGTTTTCTTGTAAGCTATTTTACAAATCATTTCACGAGTTATGTTATAATCTGAATTGTGTCTTACCAAAATATTTCCTTACCATTGTTAAGCCGTTTTCTATCACTATATAAGCTGTTTTAAAATCACCTTAACAAGTTGTTACTTTTACACCAAGCCAAAACTAAGATTTATTATTAAACAGTAAATGAAAAAAAAATAAAAATAAAAAAATAAAAAAATAAAAAAAAACTTCTTTCTTACTCAATAAAGTGGTTTTACAAACTTTTTCATAAACTTTACGGTAATTTTCTTACAAACTATTTATTCTCGTTTGAAAGTAAAGTTTTATAATCAGATATATCGTGCATAAACATTTCTTTCTGTTAACACTCTATAGATGCTTACGCCATTTATCTCACACTCAACCGATAAGTTAGGATTTGACGAGTGACCTTTTTAGGAAAGACTTCCTATACCATCTGTGAGGAGGATTCCTCGATACAAGAAAACAATGAAAGAATTTTGGAATTACCAACAAGGACTAGAACCAGGTGTTAGGATGATTCAAAACTCAACAAAAATCTTAAGACATCACGAGACATTCCGAACCACTATTTTGAATTAGAATCCAAACTCTATCATTCCATAAGTACTAGCTAGACTGAGTTACGAGATTTAATACGAATCGAATACCCATGAAGCAACACTATAGGGATACACCAAGTCTTCTAACTGAAGCTATAGAACATTCTATTAAACATGGCCTCAACAATATGTGAACTTCCCTACCATGAGTGTCCCTTAAAGGAAAATATGGTTAAATTAAGGTTATCGATATAAACTTCCCCTAAGGAATTGTGTTCTCTAGAAATTCCAAGTAACCTCACTTCCATATCAAGAGATGCCACAGGTTTGAACATGTCGGACGATCAATGACTCCCCATTTACAAGTGAAACCAGAACAAACATTCTTCGACATAGCATAAGCTGATATCTACTTCCTTGCTAGCATGATAACAATATTAGTGATGAACTATTTTTGGAAGCACGCAATATCAGAGCAAATCTTGAAAATCAACCACTAGACCACCTCACTTAAATATTTAAGGTTTGTGACTTTACAACATGGAGCATGGAAACCCTTCGATAATCAAACAATAAACATTTTAGTCATAGAGACTAAGCACATTAGGCAAGTAAGACTCAGGTCATGACATTCGCTAGGACTAGAAACATGAGGAATCGCAACTGTTATCTATAATCTATTCTTTTCAATAAGGTCCTTTTCGACAGATTTAACATTTAGAAATCTAACACGAGACACGTGGTATCAATTCCAGTTGTACCTATTATAAGCTATTCGATTCACCTTATACTGCTGACAGTCATTTCAGGATTTCCATGAAACCTACTAGGACATGATTACCGCTTACTACCCTCAGCTCAATGGTTAGTGCTAGAGAGCAAATTTCCACATTAGATGATATGCTCAAGCCAATTATGACTTTTAGAAATGGTTAGCCAAATCATTCTCCATCGACAAGTTTCTTTTTTTACAATAGTTAGCTCATGAACATATTGACTACACCATTTGAGGCACTGTAAGGTTGAGGTATCAATCACTTATTCAAGGATAAAAATCAGGAAAGTCCAATTCATTAGTCCATGATTCATTCATGAAACAAACAAAGAAGTCATACAAATCAAGAATCAGTTACAAGTAACAACATATAGCTAGATAAGCTACATCGTTATACGATGCGAAATTTGGAGATATGTCCCATTAGCCGCAAACCATTAGAATCTCAAGTGGGCAACAAATTATGCACAAGGACCCGTCTTGGAAAGGCGTGGTACGATTTAGAAAAACACTGGACGAACCAATTCGACCCAAATATTCTCATCTATCATACCTTACTTTCTTTCCGATTTGTTATCATTTACGAGAATTTTAATTCCTTTTACTTTAACTATCATTGTAACAACACGGTTTAAATCTTTGTAAACATTGAGAGTTATAACAACTAAACCGAACGTCACATCATCGTTCCTTAATTATACATAGCCTAGCTAACTATGTCTAATTCTGGAGGGATCATGTTATGTTGGGAACGGTTATTTATAAATCTTAGTGCAAGCAAAATGTTCACATGTTCCAATTCAAAGTGTTACTTATGAGAGACTCATTCGATATTTTCTTTACTACGATGTTTTGTACACTCTCAATCATCGATAACCGTAACGACACTTCTCCATGTCTTTTCTCCTCGATATTCATCACAAACTCAAAAATTCGATAGACCAACACGAACTGAATTCAGGGACTGAATTCCTTTTTGGATGGGCGAATGTGACAACCCGTACTTTCAGGTCATTTCTCGACACAATTTATGCCTCACAATTTCAACAATTATAGTAAACTTGGTTTACTTGTTTCAAATTCGCGTAACCTTAAAGGTTTAGCGGCGAATTCATGATCATAACATCACGTACATTCCATATGGACTAAGATTAGTCTACATTTCATTGACATCATTTGCATCATATTAGTCCATTCATGACATTTCATTTCACATTAAACGCGTAATTTTTATATTAAATAAACGTTATCGCGTGAGTTATTATTTTAAATATTTAATCCGTTACTTTCAAAAATGATCCCGATGTATTTTTAAACTTACATTTAGTTTATAAAAACTATATTTTTAGTTTTCCTAGTGTTTCAAATTTATTTGGTACATAAATCGTTAAAGTTAAATTATTACGACGTTTTCTTAAAAATTTCTCGATAATCATTTTATCACTCAAATTTCACAAGGAATGTATTTTTACAATTTTTATTATCTCATTACATTCTATTTTGATCTATTAAAAATCTCTTTTACCTAATGTACACATTACCTTACAAGTTACAATTAACTACACTTTACTTACACTTTTCTTAAAATTATTACAAGTATATATTATATACAAGTAAAGAAGAATAAAAAAAAATATAATTGGGAAACCATATCCCCTAAAACCGCCCTTAGGGGTTGCCATTAATATTTGGTGAAAATTTTTCCTTGATTGTGTATATCTACACTCCAAAGACCTTTACTCATTCATTCCTCAAATAATTCTACAAGTTAGTCAAAAGCATTCTTCTCTCTTGTTTCATCCTACATGAACCGGCCATCATAGGTGTTTAGCAAGGGATCATCAAATTTTTCAAGCTCAAGTGTTTTAACAATCTAGATCACACTCTTATTAAGGTTTTGAAATAAAAACCTAGAGTGTTTAGGTTAAACCTTGGTTCTTTTCACCTCATCATCTTCACTAGTAAGCTTGTTTCTTTCATTTTCATGTTTCCTTATCATTTCATATTCATCTTTTCATTTTTGAAGCAAGTATGCATGATATGTGATTTATACCATTTTATTTCATGATTTTAGAGTTATTTATATACTATGGTCATCCTATAATTATTCCCATGGTATTCTTTGGTCTTGATGATGTCTAGGAACCCATGACACCCTAAGAAGGTGTATGGTAGGATTAGATTAGCTTTGGAGTTGATTTGAAGGGATTAGAATAGGTTTTGTCCGAGAAAAACTATTTTCGATAACTATAAAATATGTTCTGTCCTTATTTTGATTTTCTGGAAAAACCGACAGTAGGCACGAAATTTTGGCCTTGATATTTAGAAAATATACTTTAAAACGAATCCGTGGCCGCTTGAACGGATTAAAACGGAGTTATAACGAAGCCGTGGTGAATTTTTAAAGTTTGACGACGAAATATATTATTTTCAGAAATTTCAGCAACATGTTTTTATCTTGTACGGGTCAAAAACGAGCCTTAAGCTTCACAAATTATTTCGACTTATCAAAAATATATTAGTTTACTTCGATACGAAGCTAAGGACGTATAAAACGTAGAAAACGGATTTGAAACGACAAAGATATGCACTTTTTCATAAACTTGCCGTAACTATTATTTTCTGAAAATCTATATTATTTTTTACGATACAAGTATTTTAGTAGTCTGAACGTCCATGTTGATGGCTGTTTTAACGAGGTTGTGAAACTTTTGGAACGAAATGTCTTCTAGTAAGATCAAGTTCACCGCCATATTTTCAAAACAACAAGCTGTTTGTAAAGCGGAGTTATAGTAAATTAATTACGGATGTTCAAACTTGGCCGAAACTCATTTTTTTACACAATTAGACAAAATCACTAACTTTAACCCTTATTATCTTTATGTTCGAGACTTCGATGACGAAAACTCCTGAACTGAAACTTTTAGATATTGATACAAACTTCCTAAAACCGTCGAGTTCGTTTTCTAACGATCGACGTACACCATTTTACGACTAGTTTTTCGAAGCCATTTTTGTTACTTTTATAAGTTTTCCGACGACATTGTTTTACGACGAAAAGTGAAAATTTCACCATAAATCATTACAAAACCATTGTAGGATGACATTTTGACGTAAAAACTTGAAAAGTGATTTAAGAATGGTCAAGACGTCAAAAGGAGTAATTTTCGACGAAGAGTATTATTTTCAAAATTCACAAGTGGTATAAATAACATACGAAATGCATGCATAACATTACATTGCAACTCATGACATATCATATCATTCGTAATAGGTCCCGGTTAAAGCATCACATTATACCTCGGTGTACTCACTCTTGTCATCATACCAGTTTATCAAGTGAGTTTTCATAGCCCCGTTTTACATGCTTTCGATTATTTTCAAACCCACGGGGGAGAATACATTGCACTACATTTTTTTTGTACGATACCAAGTATGTTAAATTCATTTACATTGCTTAAGTTACCGCATTTGCCAATTTAAAAGTCCCCATTACCGAACATGAACCGTTAATCTTTGAAGCGAGGATGAGTGGATAGATCTATCGAGGGTGACGCCTCCATCCGGGTTGGTGAATCCCAACCAGGCAAACGGATGCATTTCATTTGATATCATTACGGAGTTGTCTGGCAAACACTCTGCAGAGGCATACATTATGAAGCAGTCTAGTTTCGGGTCATGGGCTTAGAGCAATTGTAACATTTTTACGTGACATAATTGTCATGCCTGAAACATTTTACGTGACAGATTGTCATGCTGAAACATTTTACGTGACAGGATTGTCATGCCTGATCTATACTTGCGTAGTCGTATAAAACATTTACATAAACCTATGATTTCTCACCAACATTATTGTTGACCGTTTTAGCAATGTATTTTCAGGTAACTGAGGCATTATCATCATGACATGGTTTAGGGACCTACATTTTGAGTCGCGGCGTCGACTTACATATTTGTACATTATGGCACTTTATTTCAAAACATCGTTTGGAATTGTAATATATTTGTATTTCCGCAAACTTTCTAAACCTTTTGGGACCATGTTGTAACTCTGATTGTTTTTATGAAATATCCAACGATGTGTTTTTAAAACGACACTCTAGGTCGTTCAATATAACTGTGATGTGGTGCTATGACAGTCAATCCCCCAGGAATTCCATTCCGCTGCAAAACAGGTAAATTGGGGGTGTGACAGCGCTGGGCCTGAGAAATAAAAGGCTTGGCCCAAGATTCATGTTGGGTTGGACTTGTAAGTATACGGGGAGCCCAAGAGGAAAAATTGAATTGGATTGGATCGGGTTTGGTTAAAAAGGCCCGGTGAGAAATAAAAGTATAAAAGTTCAATATATATTTATTTTATAAAGTTTTTATTATCGAAGTCGAGGTGGAAAAATCCCATGACTTGTCGTGATTATAGATTGAAAAGAAGAAAAAAATATAGTCGCGAAAAATCGGTAGGGAAATTTACGAGTGGTTACAGCATTCTCGCACAAAGCATATAGAGATTCGTCATCACTTCTTAAGAGATAATGTTCAAAAGGGGAACATCTCTATTGAGAAGGTAGCATCCGAAGACAACATAGCCGATGTCCTCACCAAACCGTTGAAGCGGGAACAATTCAACCTACTTCGTCTTGGTCTTGGTCTCATGGAACAAACGTCGTAACTTACTTTTTGACTCTACAAGGTATGTAAACACTAGCCTTCCTCTTTCTGAGTCTAGGATCTCTATTTCACGCACAAATCACAAACAATACGGGAATTTTCAAAACCCAAGATAAGTTTTTTCACTTATAATTTTCTTATTTTCTTTCAAAATAAGTACGAGTTACACACACATCCTTCTTTCAAAAAGGATAAACCGTTTGTATTTGAAAATGATTTCCTCCTTTTCGTATCAACTTCACAAAAGCAATTTCTCACGTCTAGGACAAACCGCTTTTTCATTATTAATACAACGTAAAAACCCGTTTTCATTGCATCTCATGTCTTTTGAATGCTAAAGGAGATACATAACTAATATGTATTTTCGGGTACATTCATTTAAGCGACAATGAATTAGGAGCATTGATAAACACAAAATTACGTACTCAAGTACTAAATATGTGTTTTCGGGTTATCTCAATAGGATACTTTTCCACTTCTAGTTTATTTTCCTTTTTTCTTAGGAGTCGAGATAACCGCAACTCCAAATAGTTTGCATATAGGCACACACTAGGCAAAAATGTTTCCCAAAAGAAAATTTTGTGGTAACTGGAACACCCAGACCTACGGATCCCAGCCTTCATGCTGGACGGATCCCTCTAGGGAAGGATCCGTGGGATCCATGAGACAGAGGCTATTTTTACCTTCTATTTTTCTCACTTTGGATGAAAAATCCACATTTGTCTTGTTTTTTGGAGTATTTTCTTTAATGCTTGTGTTCTAATGATCACATGCCTTAAATTCATATCTAATCATTAGATTTTAATCCACATTTTGGGTCAAGCATTCATTACAATGCTTTGTTTTTCTATATATAGAACTCCCAAAATGCTTGCATACTCCATCTCATCTTCACACACAAACTACACCATGTCATTCACAAACTCTTTAGATGAATCACCTAGTACAACCAATCATCTTCATGAAACCCAAACCTTTGTACTTACACCTTCCAAAATACCAAAATCAAACTCTAGGATATCCGCAGGGATTAACATCCGATCTTGTTGCTTTGGAAAACCATCATCATATGGCTCATCACCATCAACTAACTCACCACAAGATGCTTCTATTATAGCACCTCCTTCATCACCAACGAGTACTCCAACTTCTCCAAACACAATCTTCAATGATCTTGAAACATCACCACCTTTAGCATCCATTAAACTACAAGAACATCTAGGTTCTTTTCCACCACCACTTCCAATCATTCCGGACTTTGATCCGTATTTTCCTAATTTTCCACCACAACTTCCGCAACTCACAAATCAAAACAACACGGAAGATTTCCGTACTCATTACCCACATCACTTACATTGTGATCATTGCCAATCCACTAGGGAAATTGCAATAGAAGTTAGGGAAGAAATGCGATTCATACTCAACCTCATCCTTGATCGCATCAATACCATTACTCATCCAAACCTCCATCCATAACCTAATGCAAGCATGAAAGGAACCATTACTACTATTTTCTATTTTTAGTACTTTTTCTTTTGAAGTCATTTTCAAGAACAAGTCTTGTTCTTATTTTTACATGCTTGTAGGTGGCATAAAAACCACTACACTTCGTTGTTTTATTATAAGGCCTTCTTTACATACCTTGGCTCCCAATCTTGATTCTCGTCAATCACAAGATTACATAAGCATGTTACTAACCTTTCTCTTTGTAGGATTTTTTTTTTCTTCACTTGACGCCCCAAACTAGGGGGAGCTACCGTCAAGGGGGAGTAAGCGATACGTGGACTAATTTTTCCACACTTTTATTTCTTCAAAGGGTTAACTTTTTGTTTCGACAAAAAGGGGGAGAAGAAGTAAAACTTAGGAGCTTTCAAAACATACATATATTCTTAAGTTTTACTCATCATAACATTATGTTTTGTCATCAACAAAAAGGGCGAGATTGTTAATACAAATAAACCGTAAAAACGTTTATTAATATTTTGCGATCTCTTTGTGTTTTGTTAATAACAAAAATAATGTTATCTTAAGTACAATTATAAGGATACATGTTATTTTTGTAAAGCATTTACATATAGCCATTTGAATACACAAATGTTGTAATTAATTATATGTTCTAATAGTTTATTAGGATGGGTAAAAACCATAACCCATGGATCATATCCATAACCCATTAACCCATACCCATTGACTAGATACAATGTATTCATTAGATACATTGAATCTAAGGAAAACCCATGGACCAACCCATAACCCATGACCCATAACCAAAAACCCATGGGCAAAGAGGAGCGTCCCACGGATCCCTAGGATTACACTAGACGGATCCCAAGTGGGAGGGATCCGTGGGATCCGGGGAATAGTGGAAGAAATTGCCTATAAATAGAGAGCCATTTCTTCATTCTAACTCACCCCTCTTCTTACTAAATCTCTCAAACACTCTCATTCTCTTCTAACATATAGATTACTTGATCTAAAGAGTTGTTCTTCTTTCTTTCTATTGTGATTCTCATATAGGTCCTTCTCTAAGGCGAGATCACGAGCATTCTACAAGTCATCCAAGCAAGGGGTCCTTGATTGATTTGTCACTCCGCAAGATTTCTGTAGCAAAGATATTGCATTTGATATTTCACATATTTGTTGTGTAATAGTCGTGTTGGTTTGGTCCACCGTGTAAAGGAATCGGTATTTAGCTTCGTACCGGAAAAAGGTGTAAGCAACGTTGTGAAGGCTTCTCCGCC
Organism: Chrysanthemum makinoi; assembly: GCA_910596185.1. Lineage (NCBI taxonomy): Eukaryota > Viridiplantae > Streptophyta > Magnoliopsida > Asterales > Asteraceae > Chrysanthemum > Chrysanthemum makinoi. The sequence continues at coordinate 68,900,685 of OU343219.1, read as the reverse complement.
AAGTGAAGGAGTTTGTTGACATAGTGCTTGAACTCTCGAGTAGGTGACTCGGAGAGTGGAGTAGGGCAAGGAAGGTGTCCTTGTAGCCGAACCACTATAAATCGGTTGTGTCATTTCTATCCCTTTGCTTTAATTTATTTACTTGCTTTATCGTTAGATCTATACTTTCTCTACATCCATAGGATCTCACATATTAACGAATCTAAAGTTTTAGAAACTAACTTAAAATCAGCAAAACTATTCAACCCCCCCCCCCTTCTAGTTTTCCACAAAGAGCCAGTCTCATCTGATGATGAAATGGTGCATGTCAGTGCGCTGATGGCCCTCTGTTGGGAAAAATCATGCCAGGAATGGAGAATGGGTCAACATCACAATGAAGAAGAGACACACCAGGGAGCCTATTTGGCATCTAGATAGTGGATGCTCAAGAAGCATGACTAGTGTTAAGGAGTATCTGAACAAATATGTAAAGGAACCAGGACCCAAGGTAGTATTTGGTGATAACTCATCATGTCCCACTGAAGGTTATGGTTCAGTATACTGCAATGGAGTAGTTTTCTCTAGAATAGCTTATGTCAATGGTCTCAAATACAATCTCATCAGTGTCATTCAACTCTGTGATGCAAAGTACATTGTGCAATTCAATGACAAACAAGGCACCATTTTCAATGCCAACAAAGAAGTTGTTTTGATAGCTCCTAGAAGAGATGATGTTTATGTCTTAGACATGTCAACACTCTCTCAAAATGGAGCTTGTCTCTTTGCCAAAGCCACTGAAACTATCAATTGGCTGTGGCACAAGAGACTCTCACACTTAAATTTCAAAAACATCAACAACTTGGAAAAACAAAACAAGGTCCTTGGCTTACCATCACTGGTTTTGCAAAAGATAAACCATGCTCAGCCTGTGAAAAAGGCAAACACCAAAGAGCATCTTTCAAAACAAAACAAAATTTCTCAATCAAAAGCTGCCTTCACCTCCTACATAAAGATCTCTTTGGACTAGTCAGTCCTAGATCAATCCAGCATGAGAAGTATACACGTGTCATTGTTGATGAGTTTTCAAGATACACTTGGGTATACTTTCTTTCCAAAAAGAGTCAGGCAGCTGATACTATAATGTCATTCATCAGGAACATTGAAAACCAGAATGAAATTACTGTTAAACAAATCAAAATTGACAATGGTACTGAGTTCAGAAATGAAGAGCTTGAGAATTTCTGTGATGAAACGGGAATCTCCCAAAAAAATTCATCTCCTTACACCCCTAAACAAAATGGGGTAGTTGAAAGGAAAAACAGAACTCTCATTGAAGCTGCTAGAAATATGTTAAATCTCTCAGCTCTATCAAAACATTTCTGGACTGAAGCAGTCAAAACAGCCTGTTACACTCAAAACAGGTCAATCATTGTCAAAAGACATAACAAAACCCCATATGAGATATTCAAAGCTAGAATTCCTGATATCAGCTACTTTAATGTGTTTGGATGTTCTTTGTTTATTCATAACCACAAGGATCATCTAGGCAAGTTTGATGCTAAAGTTGATGATGGATAATTTCTAGGTTACTCACTCATCTCCAAAGCCTTCAGGGTATTTAACACAAGGAGACAACAAGTTGAAGAAACCTTTCAAGTCACCTTTGATGAGAGTTCTGAAAGCATCAGGTTCACCAACACCTTAGTGGGGAAATAGGAATTGATAACTCATCAAGATTTCCTCCTGATGAGTATAACACTAAAATCGATTCCTCATACCAAGCTGATGCTGACATCTCATATTATGTCTTACCTCACAACCTTCCCCAACCAACAATCAGTGCATTCATTGATAATCAACCAGTCCCTACTGGGATAGGTAACATTGAACCAAATTTTTAGGAACTTGTGATTCAAGAACCCCAACCTGCACAAGACATCTCAACAGATGATCTAAATGATTTTGTGGCTCCTGCACCTGAACTCACTCCTGAGTTTCCAGTGACCTCTTCAAGCTCAGATCCTAGACCACAAATTAAGTGGACAAAATCTCAGGACATTGAGCTTGTGAACATCATTGGTGAACCCACTGAAGGCATGCTCACAAGAAGCATGGCTGCTAAACTAACTGCAGCTTCAGCAAATGAATGTCTATATGCTGGTTACCTTTCAGAAATAGAACCCAAAAGTGTCACTGAGGCTCTAAAACACCCAAGCTGGGTTTAGTCCATGCAAGAAGAACTTCAATAGTTTGATAAAAACAAGGTCTTGACCATGATCAAATGTCCCCAGGATGTCATTGTCATAGGAATGAAGTGGGTTTTCAGAAACAAAAATGATGAAAATGGCACTGTCATTAAAAAGAAATCCAGACTTGTAGCCAAAGGTTACAGTCAACAAGAAGGCATTGACTATGATGAGACATTTACTCATGTTGCAAGAATGGAAGCCATCAGGATCTTCCTTGCATAACCTACCTACATGAACTTCAAAGTTTAACAATGGATGTAAAAAGTGCATTCCTGAATGGTGAACTCAAGGAAGATGTGTATGTTCAACAACCTCAGGCTTTGAGAGTAGTGAATTCCACGACTATATCTGCAAGCTTGATAAAGCCCTTTATAGACTAAAACAAGCTCCCAGGGCATGGTATGAAACTCTCTCAGCCTTCCCGATTCAAAACAAGTTTGTCAGAGGAAAGATAGACAACACATTGTTTATCTACAGGACAAAACAAGATGTGATACTAGTCCAAGTATATGTTGATGACATCATCTTTGGCTCAACAAACTACATTCTTTGCAAACAGTTTAAAACGATGACAAAGAAGTTTGAAATGAGCATGATAGGTGAACTCAAATACTTCCTTGGACTACAAATCGTGCAAACCTGATAAAGGAATCTCCATAAGTCAAGAGAAGTACACCAGAAATCTCTTGAAGAAATATGAGATATCTGATTGTGCCTCGGTGAAGACACCAATGGTCCCTCCTAACAACCTTGGACCCGATCTCACTGGCAAATCAGTCAATCAAACCCATTTCAGAGGGATTGTTGGCTCACTGATGTATCTAACCGCTTCGGACAAGACATACAATTCTCAGTCTGTCTAATAGCAAGATATCAGTCCAATCCCAAAGAATCACATCTCACTGCAGCCAAAAGAATACTCAGGTACCTCAAGAGAACCCCAAGCCTTGGACTCTACTATCCAAAGTGCTCAGGGTTTGATCTCAAAGTATATTCTGACTCTGATTATGTTGGCTGCAACACGGACAGATAAAGTACCTCAGGGTCCTGTCAATTTCTTAGAGGAAAGTTGGTCTGTTGGAGTGCTAAAAAGCAGCAATCAGTGGCTATGTCTTTAGCTGAAGCTGAGTACGTGGCTGCTGTAGGGTGCTGTGCGAATGTCTTATGAATGAAAAGTCAACTCAATGACTATGACATCCATTACAAAATGGTGCCCATCTTCTGTGACAACACCAGTGCCATTGCAATCTCCCACAACCCTGTCCTTCACCAAAGAACCAAACACATTGATATCAGATATCACTTCATCAGGGACCACATAATGAAAGGAGACATAGAACTTCATTTCATCCTTACTGAATATCAACTTGCTGATATATTCACCAAACCTTTAGATGAACCTACCATCAGGAGACTGAAAGCTGAATTTGGAATGCTAGACATTGAAAGTCAGCAGCCTGAAAATCAATCCCAATCTCAGTAAGTTTTCTCTTAAATTATTCATCCTCCCTAAACAATACCCCAAAATAACCATCTCACTGAATGAGTAAGTCTCATTCAGGGACCCTGACAGTTGATATTGAGCATTGAATGAGTAATTAAATGCTCCAAGTATCAGTTACTTAAATGTCCTAGGTTGGTAATCATGCCAATTTAATATAGGAATATATGTCTCTTTGTCTTACTGTCATCCATGTCAAGGGTCCCTCAAAAACTTACCTCATCCCACTTGGCAATAAATGCCTTCTCTCACATGAAATATCCAGTGGATATTTTATTACTACAAAAGTGCACTTTTACTGTGCACTGCAACTATTTCCTTGAAAACCATGATTATACTGCGGGTAGTGGAGTGGTGGCATTAAATGTGGAAATTCAAACCGTTTTCAAAAACAAACTTTACAAATCCCCACTTATTCACATTTTACCCCTTTCATCATTCTATAAATACCCCTCTCAAAAACACTAAAAACACACACAAAGATTTTCTGCAACTAAACTCTGTCAAAATCTCTTCTCAAAACAAGAAATCTTTGTGGTATTTATGCCTCAAAACAAGTTTTTCACTAAAATCTTCTCTGTAAACATTTACAAAAGTTTTTTCACTACAAACTTAAGAGATTCAAACACTTCGATTGTTCTTGTCAAGATATTTTTTTTCAAAACCCTAAAACCTTTTAATGGAAATGGCAAGAACACAATCTCTTCAGTTTGCACCACCGTGGGTAGGGGATCTCAGTAATGTTGAATTTAAAACTAACAATATCATAGGCAATTTTGAATACCCCCAAAATGTCCCAGCCTATAAGGACATAATGAAATTTTTATTCAACTGCCCACTGAAAACGGCGTTTGTTCAGTGTCCCTCTATACTGTACCAAAACCTCCTCAGGGAGTTTTGGGCAACAGCTATGGCCTTTGACCCGACACCCTCTACTGATGAGAATAACCTTAGACCACTCAGGGATTATCTCATCAGGCTCAGTCTTTTTAACGGGGAACAGTCAGTCACCCTGGACTATAAAACTTTTTGTACTTCAACAGGGTTAGACTATAATAATGGAGTCTATGTTGCCCATCCTGAACCCTCCACAGTTAAGGATAGGTTAAAACAAATTGTTTTGGATCCAAATTTTTTGGACAGAACCCCAGTCACCAAGAATTCATTTCCTGTGGCTTGGAGGATCCTGTTCACTTTTGTGATTCAGGTCCTCGGCGAGAACCACTCATCCACTAAACAAGTTAACTCTATTCTGTTGATGATGGTATACTGCTTGATGAATGAGGTCACTGTCGATATTGGGGAGATCATTTACAGTGATATCGTAACCAAACTACAGAGCAAAACTAGGAAGAAATACGTTTCGTATCCTAGGTTTGTCTCTTGTGCTTTACAAGTGTTACTGGGTTGCAATTATCCTCAGGAACAAAAATATTGTGCTTTACCTGGCATCCTGAGTCAATCTAATTTTCAAAAGGACCCATCCCTTGTCACTAATATCGAATTGACGGCCCATATGGTTGCTGTAAACAACTAGAGGGACTCAGTGTCTCCTAACCCTGCTCCTAAAAAGAGAAAGGGGGAAGTCTCAGACTGGGACTAAGACCAAGCCCAAGTCTCAGGGCCCTGAGGCTTCAGGAACACAGCCCAAAAGGCAAAAGAATCCCAAGACTGATTTGCCACCCACTGGAGATCAAGCAACATCAACCCCGGTGACAACGAAGGACACTGATAAATCACAATCAGTGCCCTTGGTCCCAACTACTACTCCCCAAGACCAGAGGGAAACATACAACCCGCTGGTAGGGGAGCGCCTTCCACAACGCCCAAGGATGACATTCGCAAATCACAGCTTTTGTCTGAGTGCCAACTGAATGATCCCAAAGACTCAGAGGGAACTGAACAACCCGCTGATAGGGATCTAACGCCATCGACTCCGCCAAAGGCAGCTGAGAAACACCCACCGGTGTCTCAGGGTCACAGGGGACAAAGACTCGGAGGGAAAGAAACAACCCCGATACGGAACCCACCAACAATCGACTCCGTGAAGGCACTAGAAACGCCCACCAGTTCGAGGGTCACTGGGGACAAAGACTCAGCGGGAAATATACCACCCGCGATACTGGAACCCATCACCACCACTTAGTTAACTGTTGATGAGGTCACTGATATCTTATTTTCTGATGATGAACTTGCTGACAGTGACGATGAAATACTTTCAGCAGGGGAAGACATGGACACTGAGATTCAACCACCTGAACAAGAATCTCAGTTAGATCCAACGAAGCCTGAGGAGTCACCTTCTCAAGCATATGATAACTCTTCTGCTTCCTCAGACTCTTCATCATCTGATGAATTCAAAGAGTTTGACAATGTTCTTCCACTTACTGAAAGACAGCTGGTTAAGTGGATCACAAAGGCTTCAAGGAAGCTATATTCTGGGGTCACTGAAACATTGTGGGATCAACACACTGAAGCTGCTGCCAGCTATGCTGATCTAAAGTCTGATGTGCTCACTTTCAATGCCAACACTGATGAACATAGGGATTTCATGTAACAACATCTTCATAGACTGGATGAAAACCTGGTTAAGTTTCTCAAGCATCTTCAGACTTGTGGCGTTACAATTGATGAAATCAGGGATGTTGTCAAAGAAGACCCAGCACTCAACTCTAAAGTGCTGGAGGCTACTGAGGCTTACTTGAAGAATTCCTCAGACCTCACTGAACTAATCAATATGCTAAATTCTACCAATGTTCAGGGTCTTCAGTCTTCGGTTCAGTCACTTCAGGCAACACTGGGTTCTTTGGATGCTCAAGTGACCACTTTGGCTAAGGCATCATCTTCAATGGCTTGGAATCTTGGGCCAAGAATGACTGTCTTGGAACTCTCTCAGGCTACTCTGGCAGAAAAGGTCACTGGTCTTCAGAAGGATACATCTGACATCAAGGCTATGGTCACGAAGATCTACCAAGCCTTCAGAGGTCAAGCCACCCAAACTCCCCCAGTGTCAGAGACAACTCTTGCTCTCACTAAAGCTGCCGCAACAGTTGAGGGGGAGAAGACCACTGAAGAGACTTCCTCTCACACTTACGGGGAGCCAGCTCAACCAGTCTCTTTTGTGCCAATTTCATCAATCCCACCTGTTTCAACAACACCCATATCATCAGTCCCACCAACATCTACAGCAACATTAACAATGACAGTGACTACACCCATAACAACAACACCACCCTTGGTAGCATCATCTTCCTCAGGCCAGGATAAAGGAAAAGGCATAATGCAAACTCCTGAGCCTGAGAAGATCCCTTACATGATCAACAACACTAAGTACCTGCTCACACCACAACAGCTAAGTGCCTATCTTGCAGAGGAAGAAAGGAGAAAGAAACTAGCTGAGGAAGAGAGAAAGAGCAAAGAAGCACCGTACAAGTCGTTCGAGGAAGCCGAGAATATGGGAATTGATCCAAAGAAGCTTCAAAAGGGTCAGGCAGGACAGAAGTTCAAAGATGCTCAGGCAGCTCAAATGCTGAAATGAGAAAGTAGTTGGAAGAAAGAAACAGGAAAGCTGCAGCCATCAGGCAAGGAAGAGTTGACCACTACAAATGGTCAATGACAAGCAGAAGGCTGCCTGAGAAAATCACTGATGTCAGAATCATCCCCAAGTCTAAACCACTGGCAATGAATGTCTACAGGGGGGTTGATAAAAGACACTTCGAGGTTCATGATCCCCTGAAATTCACTGACTTTGGGATCGCTGAACTCGATGAGCTTGGTCCAATCATTGGAAAGAAGCAGAATACGGTGGTTAAGGAGCTGATGAAAATGCTCAGCAAAAGGTATGAAAGACTGAGGGATGCAACAGCACAACTGGGGATTTAGCCTGCCTTAACTGTACCTCAAGGATCTCAACCTCAATCATCACAGGGCAAACGAAAGAGGGTTGAGTTCCAGCCTGAGATCAAAGTCCCTGGACTTGAATGCAATAGGGAGCTACCTAAAGGTGTAAAGTTTGTCAACTGTCTTTGCATAGAAGAGCCTGAAATAGGACTCTTCTTCATTGATGTCTATGGAAACCCAGCATTCCAAAGGTGGAGTGACATTGATCTTGCAGGAATGTCTACAATGGCAAGTTATCCTCCAGTGGCCTCTCAAATCCAAACTCCAAAGAAATGTCGTTCTGCAAAGACCGAATGCCAAGATAAGAGAGCACCCTGACAAAGAAGCACTCCTCAAGAAGAAGCCAAAACTTGAAGCACTGGGAATCCACCTTGATTGACATCATTTTTTTTTATACTTGTGTACTAGTGATAGGAACCATGTAATGTAATCAATAAAACATGTATGTTTTGTTAAAATACTCAGTGTTCCTTATTGTATTCATTAGTACATTCAGTGTAAGAAGAAGCCATTTACTCACTTACACTGATCAAACACTTAGGCTATTTGTACATCCAAATAGGGGGATACTGTTGGGTTCAGTAAATACCCAAACCCCTTAATCTAGGATTTGAATAGAAAATACCCTAAGTGTTTTGACCGTTAAACACTAACAGGTCACTGAGTGCATAGCCTCTCAGTGAGCCATCTTCAGGATACTCAGTATGAGGTGAAGAAGAAGTCTCTCCACTCAGTAAGGCGGAAATTAAAGGGTGAAGACTGAGTCAAGAAGAAGATGGTGGATTCAGTGAGTGATGACAATAACTCACTGAATCCCTAAACACCTCACCAGCTACTTACACTGAAGATAAACTGAAGTAGAAGACTGAAGGATATGAAGACTGAAGAATGAGCGGGATAAGGCGGGATAAGGCGGGATACGTTTGAATCAGATAAGATGAAGTCCGTATCAACCAAAGTCAACTTTCCCAGAATGGCAAACTATCAGGCTCAGTGTCATCACTAACTTATGGAAAGCCGCCTTGTCTCTTACTTGATATAGTCTTTGTAAACAGAGACAAAATACATCAGTATTTTGTCATCTGCAAAATGTCTGTTTGTCACTTAGGATAGATTTAAAACTCATATTGTATAAATAGCATAAGAGATGGAGTGAAAGATGAAGCTTGTGAATTGTAAAACACACACACACACAAGCCATCTTTCACTCCTCCAAATACAAATCAGTCCCTGAGATAGCTCAGTGGTTCCATAGTAGTTGTGTTCAGACTTAGCCTGAACTTAGTGAGGAGTACCAACCTTTGTCATTTCAATCCCAAGTACTATTCCGCAAGTACTTAGGTAATGTATTCTTTTTGATTGATTTCTTATAAAGAATATTATGTTGAAAATTTATCAATGTGTTTTGCTTACGTCTTACTTCAGTCATTGATTCACTATTATCTGTTTTTAATACTTTCAACTGTTTTTACGATAGTGAATAGGGAACAACAAGTGGTATCAGAGCTTGGCTGATTATAAAACCTTTTTTTAAGCCGCTCTAAAACGTTTTTAAATCAGGATCCTAATGGCTGAAATTGATGTACCCCAACTAGTCGATAAAAAGGGTGGAGCTTATTCAGCTGTTGCCCCTAGACTTGAAGTTGGTAAATTCAACAAATGGAAAAAGCGTATGCTTTGCTATTTGATTGGGATGGAACCTTATTATATCAAGTGTATAAATAAATGTCCATTTATCCCTAAGACTGCTGAAGGTTTTCCTAAACCAGAAGCTCAGTAGACTCAGGTTGAGAGGAGAGTGGTCAACCAGGACCAAAGACTCAAAAGTATCATCATATCATATCTTCCTGATGATATTATGGAGTCAGTTATAAGCTGTAGTACATCTAAACAAACCTGGGATGACCTAGTCCATAGTCATGAAGGCCCATCTGATACCAAGGAAAACAGGATAATGGACATGAAACTTGAGTATAACACCTTCAGGGCTAAGGACTCAGAAACTCTATCTCAAACTTACACCCGGTACAAAACCTTGCTAAATGAACTATCAAATGATGGTGTCAAGTTGTCCAAACATGAAATCAATGTTGGTTTTGTCAATAGTCTTCCTGAGAAGTGGTTGAATTTCTCTCGGGGACTTAGGAATGCTAATCATATCCGAATCTCGAACTTCACGAAATTTATGGGAAATTTGTCTATGAGGAAAACCTCATTAACAGACGATACCCTGACTTAAAGAAGTCTCAGGAAGTCAAGAAGTCCTTGACCACCACTTCAACACCAATATCAACTGCTTTTTATTCTAACAATGTGGTTCAAGATTTCCAGGAAAATTCAGATGATGAGCCTGATGAGAGATCAAGTGAGGAGTACCTAAATGACCTGAGCGTTGAATTTCAGGAAAGGGCACTCCTTGCTAACTCTCGGAGGTTTATAAAAAGAAACAAAGGTTTTTCAAATGCTAAAGCAAATGAGGACACTGAATGCTTTAAGTGCGCAAAAGAGGTCATTTTGCAAAAGACTGTTTTTCAAAAAGAATTTCTGAACCCTCTTATAAACCATCAGGTCAAATCAGTCCTCAGGCTTTAGCAAATTTCAACCTAAAATCTATCAGTCTCATCAAAATTTTCAAAACAAATCTGATCGAAATAAAACCATTGATTTTAAAGCTAAGTATAGGAAAGTCAAAGCTAAGCTTGCATTGCTTGAGGCCAGTCCCTCTGAAACAACAAAAAGTGTTCAATCTGTGCAGGGTAAAAGTAAAGGCCTTGTTCCTGAAACCTTAGACTGGGATGAAGAGCCAGTCTCATCTGATGATGAAATGGTGCATGTCAGTGCATTGATGGCCCTCTCAGAAGAGGACAAGCTAGCTGTTAGGAAAAATCATGCTAGGAATGGAGAATGGGTCAACATCACAATGAAGAAGAGATACGCCAGGGAGCCTATTTGGCATCTAGATAGTGGATGCTCAAGAAGCATGACTGGTGTTAAGGAGTATCTGCACAAATATGTAAAGGAACCAGGACCCAAGGTAGTATTTGGTGATAACTCATCATGTCCCACTGAAAGTTATGGTTCAGTATACTGCAATGGAATAGTTTTCTCTAGAATAGCTTATGTCAATGGTCTCAAATACAATCTCATCAGTGTCAGTCAACTCTGTGATGCAAAGTACATTGTGCAATTCAATGACAAACAAGGCACCATTTTCAATGCCAACAAAGAAGTTTTTTTATAGCTCCTAGAAGAGATGATGTTTATGTCTTAGACATGTCAACACTCTCTCAAAATAGAGCTTGTCTCTTTGCCAAAGCCACTGAAACTATCAACTGGCTGTGGCACAAGAGACTCTCACACTTAAATTTCAAAAACATCAACAACTTGGCAAAACAAAACAAGGTCCTTGGCTTACCATCACTGGTTTTTGAAAAAGATAAACCATGCTCAGCCTGTGAAAAAGGAAAACACCAAGGAGCATCTTTCAAAACAAAACAAAATTTCTCAATCAAAAGGCTGCCTTCCTCGCATATGGATCTCTTTGGACCAGTCAGTCCTAGATCAATCCAGCATGAGAAGTACACACGTGTCATTGTTGATGAGTTTTCAAGATACACTTGGGTATACTTTCTTTCCAAAAAGAGTCAGGCAGCTGATAATATAATGTCATTTATCAGGAACATTGAAAACCAGAATGACATTACTGTTAAACAAATCAGAATTGACAATGGTACTGAGTTCAGAAATGAAAAGCTCGAGAATTTCTGTGATGAAAAGGGAATCTCCCAAAAAATTTCATCTCCTTACACCCCTAAACAAAATGAGGTAGCTGAAAGGAAAAACAGAACTCTCATTGAAGCTGCTAGAACTATGTTAAATGGCTCAGCTCTATCAAAACATTTCTGGACAGAAGTAATCAAAACAGCCTGTTACACTCAAAACAGGTCAATCATTGTCAAAAGACATAACAAAACCCCATATGAGATATTCAAAGGTAGAATTCCTGGTATCAGCTACTTTCATGTGTTTGGATGTCTTTTGTTTATTCATAACCACAAGGATCATCTAGGCAAGTTTGATGCTAAAGCTGATGATGGATACTTTCTAGGTTACTCACTCATCTCCAAAGCCTTCAGGGTATTTAACACAAGGAGACAACAAGTTGAAGAAACCTTTCATGTCATCTTTGATGAGAGTTTTGAAAGCATCAGGTTCACCAACACCTCAGTGGAGGAAATAGGAATTGATAACTCATCAAGATATCCTCCTGATGAGTATAAAACTGAAATCGATTCCTCATACCAAGCTGATGCTGACATCTCATATTATGTCTTACCTCACAACCTGCCCCAACCAACTATCAGTGAATTCATTGATAATCAATCAGTCCCTGCTGGGATAGGTAACACTGAATAAAATATTTAGGAACCTGTGATTCAAGAACCCCAACCTGAACAAGACATCTCAACAGATGATCTAAATGATTCTGTGGCTCCTGCACCTGAACTCACTCCTGAGTTTCCAGTGACCTCTTCAAGCGAAGATCCTAGACCACAAAGTAAGTGGACAAAATCTCAGGACATTGAGCTTGTAAACATCATTGGTGAACCCACTGAGGGCATGCTCACAAGAAGCATGGCTGCTAAACTAACTGCAGCTTCAGCAAATGAATGTCTATATGCTGATTACCTATCAGAAATAGAACCCAAAAGTGTCACTGAGGCTCTAAAACACCCAAGCTGGGTTCAGGACATGCAAGAAGAACTTCAATAGTTTGATAAAAACAAGGTCATGACCTTGATCAAATGTCCTCAGGATGTCATAGTCATAGGAATGAAGTGGGTTTTCAGAAACAAAACTGATGAAAATGGCACTGTTATTAAAAACAAAGCCAGACTTGTAGCCAAAGGTTATAGTCAACAAGAAGGCATTGACTATGATGAGACATTTGCTCCTGTTGTAAGAATGGAAGCCATCAGGATCTTTCTTGCATATGCTACCTACATGAACGTCAAATTTTACCAAACGGATGTAAAAAGTGCATTCCTGAATGGTGAACTCAAGGAAGATATGTATGTTCAGCAACCTCCTGGCTTTGAGAGTAGTGAATTCCCTGACTATGTCTGCAAGCTTGATAAAGCCCATTATGGACTAAAACAAGCTCCCAGGGCATGGTATGAAACACTCTCATCTTTCCTAATTCAAAACAAGTTTGTTAGAGGAAAGATAGACAACACACTATTTATCTACAGGACAAAACAAGATGTGATACTAGTCCAAGTATATGTTGATGACATCATCTTTGGCTCAACAAACTACACTCTTTGCAAACAGTTTGAAAAACTGATGACAAAGAAGTTTTAAATGAGCATGATGGGTGAACTCACATACTTCCTTGGACTACAAATTAGGCAAACTGATAAAGGAATCTCCATAAGTCAAGAGAAGTACACCAGAAATCTCTTGAAGAAATATGAGATATCTGACTGTGCCTCAGTAAAGACACCAATGGTCCCTCCTAACAACCTTGGACCTGATCTCACTGGCAAATCAGTCAATCAAACCCATTTTAGAGGGATTGTTGGCTCACTGATGTATCTAACCACTTCCAGACCAGACATACAATTCTCAGTCTGTCTAATAGCAAGATATCAGTCCAATCCCAAAGAATCCCATCTCACTACAGCCAAAAGAATACTCAGATACCTCAAGGGAACCTCAAGCCTTGGACTCTACTATCCAAAGTGCTCAGGGTTTGATATCAAAGGATATTCTGACTCTGATTATGCTGGATGAAACATGGACGAAAAAAGTACCTCAGGGTCCTGTCAATTTCTTGGAGGAAAGCTGGTCTGTTGGAGTGCTAAAATGCAACAATCAGTGGCTATGTCTTCAGCTGAAATGCGTGGCTGCAGGGTGTTGTGCCAATGTCTTATGGATGAAAAGTCAACTCAGTGACTATGACATCCATTACAAAATGGTACCCATCTTCTGTGATAACACCAGTGCCATTGCAATCTCCAACAACCCTGTCCTTCACCAAAGAACCAAACACATTGATATCAGATATCACTTCATCAGGGACCACATAATGAAAGGAGACATAGAACTTCATTTCATCCCTCAAATATCAACTTGCTGATATATTCACCAAACCTTTAGATGAACCTACCTTCAGGAGACTGAAAGCTGAATTGGGAATGCTAGACATTGAAAGTCAGCAGCCTGAAAATCAATTCCAATCTGATTAAGTTTTCTCTGAAATGGTTCATCCTCCCGGAACAATACCCCAAAATAACCATCTCACTGGATGAGTAAGACTCATTCAGGGACTCTGACAGTTGATATTGAGCAATGAATGAGTAACTAAATGCTCCAAGTATCAGTTACTTAAATGTCCTAGGTTGGTAACCATGCCAATTTAATATAGGAATATATGTCTCTTTGTCTTACTGTCATCCATGTCAAGGTTCCACTTGGCATTAAATGCCTTCTATCACATGAAATATCCAGGGGATATTTTATTACTACAAAAGTGCACTTTTACTGTGCACTGCAACTATTTCCTTGAAAACCATGATTATACTGCGGGTAGTGGAGTGGTGGCATTAAATGTGGAAATTCAAACCGTTTTCAAAAACAAAGTTTACAAATCCCCACTTATTCACATTTTACCCCTTTCATCATTCTATAAATACCCCTCTCAAAAACACTAAAAACACACACAAAGATTTTCTGCAACTAAACTCTGTCAAAATCTCTTCTCAAAACAAGAAATCTTTGTGGTATTTACGCCTCAAAAAACGTTTTTCACTAAAATCTTCTCTGTAAACATTTACAAAAGGTTTTTCACTACAAACTTAAGAGATTCAAACACTTCGATTGTTCTTGTCAAGATATTTTTTTCAAAACCCTAAAACCTTTTAATGGAAATGGCAAGAACACAATCTCTTCAGTTTGCACCACTGTGGGTAGGGGATCTCAGTAATGTTGAATTTAAAACTAACAATATCATAAGCAATTTTGAATACCCCCAAAATGTCCCACCTATAAGGACATAATGAAATTTTTATTCAACTGCCCACTGAAAACGGCGTTTGTTCAGTGTCCCTCTATACTGTACCAAAACCTCCTCAGGGAGTTTTGGGCAACAGCTATGGCCTTTGACCCGACACCCTCTACTGATGAGAATAACCTTAGACCACTCAAGGAGTATCTCATCAGGCTCAGTCTTTTTAACGGGAACGGTCGGTCACCCGGACTATAAAACTTTTTACTTCAATAGGGTTAGACTATAATAATGGAGTCTATGTTGCCCATCCCGAACCCTCCACAGTTAAGGATGGGTTAAAACAAATTGTTTTGGATCCAAAGTTTTTGGACAGAACCCCAGTCACCAAGAATTCATTTCCTCTGGCTTGGAGGATCCTGTTCACTTTTGTGATTCAGGTCCTCGGCGGGAACCACTCATCCACTGAACAAGTTAACTCTATTCAGTTGATGATGGCATACTGCTTGAGGAATGGGGTCATTATCGACATTGGGGAGATCATTTACAGTGATCTCGTAACCAAGCTATAGAGCAAAACTAGGACGAAATACGTTTCGTATCCTAGGTTTGTCTCTTGTGCTTTGCAAGTGTTACTGGGTTGCAATTATCCTCAGGAACAAAAATATTGTGCTTTACCTGGCATCCTGAGTCAATCTAATTTTCAAAAAGACCCATCCCTTGTCACTGATATCGAATTGACGGCCCATATGGTTGCTGTAAACAACCAGAACCCTGCTCCTAAAAAGAGAAAGGGGGAAGTCTCAGACTGGGACTAAGACCAAGCCCAAGTCTCAGGGCCCAAAGGCTTCAGGAACACAGCCCAAACGGCAAAAGAAGCCCAAGACTGGATGAAAACCTGGTTAAGTTTCTCAAGCATCTTCAGACTTGTGGCATTACAATTGATGAAATCAGGGATGCTGTCAAAGAAGACCCAGCACTCAACTCTAAAGTGCTGGAGGCTACTGAGGCTTACTTGAAGAATTCCTCAGACCTCACTGAACTAATCAACATGCTAAATTCTACCAATGTTCAGGGTCTTCAGTCTTCGGTTCAGTCTCTTCAGGCAACACTGGGTTCTTTGGATACTCAAGTGACCAATTTGGCTAAGGCATCATCTTCAATGGCTTGGAATCTTGGGCCAAGAATGACTACCTTGGAACTCTCTCAGGCTACTCTGGCAGAAAAGGTCACTGGTCTTCAGAAGGATACATCTGACATCAAGCTATGGTCGCGGAGATCTACCAAGCCTTCAGAGGTCAAGCCACCCAAACTCCCCCAGTGTCAGAGACAACTCTTGCTCTCACTGAAGTTGCAAGCAGTTCTGGGAGAAGACCACTGAAGAGACTTCCTCTCACACTGAGGGGAGCCGAGCTCAACCGGTCTCTACTGTACCAATTTCATCAATCCCAACTATTTCAACAACACCCATATCATCAGTCCCACCAACATCTCAGACAACATTAACAATGGCGGTGACTACACCCATAACAACAACAACAACACCACCCTTGGTAGCATCATCTTCCTCGGGCCGGGATAAAGGAAAGGCATAATGCAAACTCCTGAGCCTGAGAAGATCCCTTACATGATCAACAACACTGAGTACTTGCTCACACCACAACAGCTAAGTACCTATCTTGCAAAAGAAGAAAAGAGAAAGAAACTAGCTGAGGAAGAGAGAAAGAGCAAAGAAGCACTGGTACAAGTCATTACTGAGGAAGCTGAGAATATGGGAATTGATCCAAAGAAGCTTCAAAAGGGTCAGGCAGGACAGAAGTTCAAAGATGCTCAGGCAGCTCAAATGGCTGAAATGAGAAATCAGTTAGAAGATCTTGTATAAGGCGAGATCACGAGATACTACAAGTCATCCAAGCAAGGGGTCCTTGATTGATTTGTTCCTCCACAATATTTCTGTAGCAA
This sequence comes from Chrysanthemum makinoi, assembly GCA_910596185.1. Lineage (NCBI taxonomy): Eukaryota > Viridiplantae > Streptophyta > Magnoliopsida > Asterales > Asteraceae > Chrysanthemum > Chrysanthemum makinoi. The sequence goes on along the minus strand of OU343219.1, from coordinate 68,884,085 downwards.
GATCTTGTATTTCATATTTCACATAGTTGTTGTGTTATAGTTGTGTTGGTTTGGTCCTCCGTGTTAAGGACTCGCTATTTAGCTTTGTACCGGAAAAAGTGTAAGCGACGTTGTGAAGGCTTCTCCGCCAAGTTGAAGGAGTTTGTTGACATAGTGCTTGAACTCTCGAGTAGGTGACTCGGGGATTGGAGTAGGGCAAGGAAGGTGTCCTTGTAGCCGAACCACTATAAATCGGTTGTGTCATTTCTATCCTTTACTTTACTTGCTTTCTTTACTTACATTACTTATAGATCTATACTTTCTATCCATCCATACGATTTCACATAACATCGAATCTAAAGTTTTTGAAAGTAAATTAAAATCGGCAAAACTATTTAACCCCCCTTCTAGTTTTTCACACAACCTATTACATATCTAATGACCGACACTTGAATAATAGTTAAAGTTGATATTGAAACAGGAGACACCGCTCCAGTCTCCGACTACTAAAACCAAAGCGTACTAATCGAGTCTAGAGCCACGAGATTCATCAAAAGATCTCTTAGAAACACTAAATATTTCATCACTTGTTGTTCAAACATTAAGGACACAAGGGATATAATTCTAGAGTCCTACGCAGATCTTAGCAATCTGCCAGAACGTTTACACAAGTAATCCTAAGTGATTGAATAGAAACTCCTGCCAGGGTCAACATCAAACAGCCTTGACAGCATGTCACTTCGGTAATCCCTTGTAGGTTACGCTTAGTGTTCGTGGTGGTCTCAAACGGTCTACAGTCGTAGAGTGATACCTCTGTATACTCCAGCGAGTCATAACGACAAAGTAAATATATTGAGTACGGGGTAATGCCAGTGACCATCCAGTCTGAAATTCGTCAAAAGACGCGCCAGTGATCTGGGATGTACCTGTACGAAATATATGAACTCTTACGTCAGGAACTTTATTGCTAACTGTTTACATGCAGGATTGGAGATTTGGAGTTCCAGGAGAGACCTTCAATACCACCATTATCATCAACAACACTCCATCTCCACACGCTCATCCCAACATCGTATTACATGAAAGTTCTCACCAAAATCAAAGGAAACACAAAGTTAAAGATGATTTTACGTCAAAGTTAAAGAATCTACAACGTTTAAAGACTTGAGAACTACACAAAAATGGAGATTCAAAGTCAAAAGAAGTATGAGCATGGTGGAGAAAGACGTGAAGCACCAGTACCAAAGAGGTTGATGAACAGCAGACAACAACATATTATCACCACAACAACAAAGAACAAAGAACAAACAAACATGAGACGTCAAGCTGAAAAAGTAGAAGAAAGGAAAGCACATCTACTCACAAGAAAGAAATAGCTAAAAAGACGTCAAGCAACCTAGATGACCAACCCTTAGGGGGAGATTCTTGGGATTACGTGTAACTACTATAAAGTGTAGGTCATTAACTATGTAATAGGTTGCTAAGTATTTAGGCTTATATGTTAGTAATTATGTCTAGGCTTATGAAGTAAGTCCATGCGCCTTAAATAAAGCCCATTCGTGTAAGAGGAAGGGACTAGATGTGTTGCCCTAGCTCCCTCTCCTATTTAAACACTTGTAAACCCTTACTTGAGGGTGTCGGTTCTTTCATAATACTAATAAACCTTTGTCATTCTTGTGTGAAATATTCAACCACTCTACACCTTTCTCTTATCACTCTTATCATTATTATGCTTGTGTTATCATCTATATGGTGACATAAGACCTAACACAACTTACACCTAAACCAAAAAGATTAACCAAACTACAAAAACAATGAATAAAATAACAAATCAAACATAACAAACATTCTTTACCCCATTACCAATCTACCGGAATCAAGCACAGATGGGAAAAGCTTTTGGTAGAAAGTTCTTTCTTTACTCAAGTAAACACCATGGTTGTAACGCCCGGAAAAATGGGTCGCAGCGGAAAATTATGTCGCGGGTGCTACTAAATTGGTATCACAACACAAATTATAGAAAAACAGTTTTTCGTTAAGAAACTTCACAATCAAAGGTATAAAGTTTACATTATTCAAAAATAATACAGAATACAGGCTCATAATAAGAAAGCGATCCCAAATGTAAATATCAGAGAAGTCTATAACCATGTCATGTCATTGCCAAATGCCTCCAAAAGTAATGTATCGCCTCAACACCTGAAAATACATGATAAAAGTGTCAACATGAGGTTGGTGAGTTCATAGGTTTGCTTAAAAGTATAGCAAGTTCAAAAGAGCCTTTCAATCATTGTGACGCCCACAATGTCGCGAAAACAAAGTTTACCTTTATGCAAAAATAGTAATGCGGACCACAAGGTTTTAAAGTGCAAATCATTTCTCACAAAAAAAGTCTTAGCCAAGGCATACCCGGCCTAACTCACAGTATCAAAACAATTATCCGTAAAATAGCTCATAAACAACAACTTGAACCATAAAAAAGAGTAAAAGCTACAACGAATATAGTGCCACGCTAGATAGAAAGGGCCATGAATATCTCTATACACAAAACCAAACGACATGTTATACGTCCACCACATGTGCCATGCTGGTCGGACGGGGTGGCCATTCCTAATAGATCTATCCATAACACTCCGTATTCTTGAGCCAGGAATTAACAATTCCCAAAGGGCAGTTGGGATTCTAACCTTAACCTAGCACGTAATAGTATTAGAAAAACATTTACAGGTCCAATCAAACAGTTATCAAGCACTTATGTCCACATAAAGACATATTCAAACCAAATCACGCATTTCATCAAATCAAGTAACATTCGCTTATTCAAATCAATCAAACATTGTATTTAGTGAAAATGAGCATGTATTCTCCCTCAAAATAGTTTAAAAGCAAGTAAAAGTAGGGGCCATGAACTCACCTCAATACGAAGCAACGCAAATATCACAACCGGCATTGAGGAGGAAAACATAACGGTATCAAGAATACAGGTACAACAGTATGGGATCGGTACAACCTAATATGTTTACGGCGATCTTTTAATACATCTTGCAAAGCAAATGAGTTTTCAAAATACAACGTGTCTTAGTTTTTGTGGAATACTCGTATCAATGATTTAAAAAAAAATCCATTATCAATATCGCAAAAAGTTTAGTATCAACGTTAGTGTGGTGGTAAGAAAGCATAGACTCAAAACGTAACTCACGCGAAACGCAACTCACACCAAAGTATAATATATATCAAAATATATTATGAAAGAATAGTCAAGAAATATTGACGAAGACTTGCATCGAGAAGACAGTAACCAAAAAGGAATCGATAAAGTAACGACACATAACTACGCCAAGAAAGTAAGTTGATTGGTAAGTTTTGGTGTTTGCCCATAATCCCAAATAGCTTGTATAAAACAAAGATGTTTTATAAACAACGATAAGTTTGAATTTACAATTCAAGCAATAAAGGTTTTACCACTTAAAAAGGAAACTTGTTTAGATTCTTGTCGGGTTTTATTAAATAGGGGAAATTGCATATATATCCCTCCAAAGCCTCATAATTACGTATATATCCAACCAAAACTCATAATTGCATATATATCCTTCCAAAGCATTAAAATTGTCATATATATCCAACAAAAACTAATAATTGCATATATACCCTTCCAAAGCTTTAAAATTGTCATATATATCCAAATGATTATTTTAATAACAAAAATGTCTAATAATTATAATTGATATATAAAATGACGATTATAATTTTTTATTTTTTTTACTTTTTTATTGTTTTATACAATCACAAAATATATTTTTATTGGTTTGAATTTTATTATGTCATTTGATCTATTTATATATAGGAGTTTACGTTTAGATGGAACGATGGATGATGCAGTTGATATTCTTATTCGAAATTCGTCGATAACGAACACGGTTAAGTCGTCGAACATGGTTGCTCTTTCTTTTCATTAAAAATGGTTTAAGGTTATTTTGTAATTGTTAAAAAAGTAATAATATATAAAAAATAATAATAATTTAATAAATATATGGTATAATCTTTATTTTATATATCAATTATAATTTAATATATAAAATAACGACTACACATAGTTCATATATAAAATAACGATTATACCTTTATACCTATTTTTTTATTATTATTATTTTTTTAACAATTACAAAATATCCTTAAACCATTTTTTTTTTAAAAGAAAGAGCAACCATGTTCGGTGACTCAAGCGTATTCGTTATCGACGAATCTTGAATAAAAATATCAATTGCACCATCCATCGTTCCATCTAAACGTAAACTATATAGATCAAATGACATAATAAAATTTAAACCAATAAAAATATATTTTTTAATTGTAAAGAAAAAGAAAAAGAAAAAAATAAGGTTATAATCGTCATTTTATATATCTATTATAACTATTAGACATTTTTTTTATTAAAATAATCATTTGGATATATATGACAATTTTAATGCTTTTGAATGATATATACGCAATTACAAATTTGGTTGGATATATATGACAATTTTAAGGTTTTAGAATGATATATATGCAATTATAAGTTTTGGTTGGATATATATGTAATTATAAAATAAAAGAGATTTGACTTTAAAAATATAAGTTTTAGAATATTTTTATAAATTTCGGCATTACGCGTCCATTTATACGACGGTACCAAAATAAACCAAGTTTGAAATTACAATATTTATAAATTTTATGTTTCGTTATCATTCGCTTAATTATTAGTTTTGGGTTTACTGAATATATTATCCGTTCTGTGTCTAATATACTAAATTCATTTCGAGTTTAATATATTATACCGTCTCAAATCCCAAAATGTCCAACAAATCCAAAGTCCAATATCAGAATCCGATAACGATCCAATTATGTCAAGTCACAATCCGTATAATAAAGTCCGTTAAGTGTACGTATTATCCAAAACCAAGTCACAATCCCAAGTTTCATTTCCGAAATATACCAATATCACAAGAGTCAAAACCAAATAGATCACATTAGGTCGATAATATTATTCCAAATTAATTATGTCTTACCAAACACCTATCATTTAATTAGCAAAACCAGACACACATTTTTTCTCAAAAAAAATCAATTCAAACAAACACTCTCTTGTATTATTGGGCTTGAGGCCTGTTATACAAATAACCAAACGTACACTAACTTTCAATGGGCTTGTGAGCTCATTATAACCAACTAAACTCTCACTAGTTGCTGAAAACACAAAACACGAACACTACTTTAGTGGCTGTTGACAAACCGAACCAAGACACACCCCTTGGTGGGTCATGATCAAACTGTGAGCAAAACAAACGAACGACCACACCCTGCGTGGGTTGTTTGAGCTGAGACTCAAACTAAACCGGCACAAACAAATACCCACTTGGTTTGTTTACACATTAACGCCCCACCAACAAAAACAACAACTAGCAAGTCCGTATACTACCTTCTTTCGACTCGAACACAAGACTAGTGCACACTCTTAATTCTTGCTGAACCGGAAACAAAACGAACAAACAAGTAACACCAACTGATAAATCATGCCAAAATCAAAGACGTCTAAATCAAATAAATAATCAAATCCAAATCTCAGCCGAGAACAAGACTTAAAAAATCCACACTACCCCGTGATTACCATGGGTCTCAACCGGACATCCTAAATGGGTTACAAACTGACCCGACTTGTACGTGGGTTTACCACCTAACCAAGACCAAAAACAACCAATCAACACCATTTTTGGTTTTAAATCCACACGAAACGATTTGCTTTTATTCTAAATCATTTGAATTTCCTTTAAACCTCGAAAATCATGTATCACACTTCTCATTAGAAGATTACCACACGTAAAAGAATAAAAACATTTTTAAATCCTGTTTAAATTCCACGAAAACCAACAAACGTGATAGGGGTTTTCGACTTACCATGAGATTTGGAGGAAACTGAGAGACGAGATTGTGTAGGTGGTGCGGCTGTGGTACTCTACCGGATCCAAATAAACCAAAAACAATATTATCGTGACACCAAACTCCACCATTAGAACCAAACTGAACAAGATCTTCAACGACAATGACGGTGGCAGTGGCAATTGTGATGGCCAGCAACGGTGGCGGCGTGTTGCCGGAGGCGGCTGCTGGAAAGTGGGTGACGGAGGCATTTAGGAGAGGAGAGAAGGAGCACCAAATAGGGTTTGAGCAAAATGGGAACTAACCCTAATTTTTCCCTTTAAATAACGACAAGGACCCCCATGAAAAATCTAGAAATGCAGGGGGGCGTGGGTAATTAAATTGCAGGGACCAAAACTATAATTTCCTCAATATTTTGACATATAACGGGGCTCATTTAGGCTACCAAAAATCCGATTCCAATCATGAAAATTATGCCATTGCTTTCTGAATAATTTTTCCTAATTAAACGAGTATTCACACGACTAGTTTCCCACGATCAAATCAATTTATTTAACAAATTCATGGTTGTGCCAGTACACGTTGTGTGAAGTTTCCACATTAACAGGGAAGAAAGAATATGATTTCAACGTAAACGGAATACTACCAGACTCAGACTCATTAGCATCGTGCCCTTGCACGAACGCAAGTCGTGTAGGGTAATAACGTTCATGTGTAAGCTGAAATCCATCATCATCAAACCTCATCAAAGATATTCGATTATCATTCTTTTTCGTCAACACAACTCGCTCACCAACCATAAGATTTGCACTTTGAAAAACCGTATTCCAGTGTACAATAAAGTGAAATCCATCGCTATCCTTAGTACCAGGAATAACACCCCGATTTGCAACCAAATGTATTTCATACTCCGAAAATTCTGTCACAAAATCATTTGTCTCAGCATCTTGAAGGAATTCCGAGAAACCACTAACAAAACATTTAACAAAAGAATAAAAAAAAATGTTGATTCAAATACGTTTACACATTTAAAAAAAAAAGAACGAAAAATTAGCGGTGATAAGTTTCGATTATTCCCAACTTCAGCAATGCACCTAACCGACCTGTTCCGTGTATGAATTTTACCATAACCACCACTCCTCCTTCCATCTGCACCATACGATGTAACATAAAAGGTGTCCAAACCTTCATTTATGAAATGCAATGTACTGATATTCCAATATCAACTGAGCTCTATAAAGTTATTCCAGGTTTCATCGTACAAACTCCATTCTTTAGTGCCTCTTTTACAACAAAGGTAAACCTTCCTTTTAACCTTATTGTTGTTAACGAGATACACATAGTTTTTATTGTTATAACAGTTAATATGAAAGAATTTGGGATGTTCCTACAAAAAACCAACAAAAAAAAATAAGCAAACTAACATACAATAACGCGTACATCAAAAAAAAATATTAACTGTTGATCCCAGTAACACTGCATCCAATTCCTTAGCTTGTAAAGAATGAGTTATACTAGATAAATCTAATACAACGATTATAGAAACTGTATTGAATGTTATTAAAGATAATGCATAATTTAATCTTTAACATTTAGAAGCATTATCATGTAATAGTAAACACAATTAACAAACAAGCCTCAATATTATTAAGAATAATAATACAAATAATCTAACAGTATTGGGGTTTACAACCTTGAAGTTAATCAAAACATACGTTTATGTATTGTGTGTTTAACCTAATTCCCTAGGACCTCATTTTAAAGACTAAGAAGTCCTAACCGGCTTACAATATGTATTCTCCAAGATAAGAATACTTTCCTAAGTATATCAAATCGTTTCAATACATATCAATTACAAAACTTGATAAAAAAGTTATCTTATACATAAACAGTACTAACAAAACTAACTAACAATACTAACTCAATAACCAGCAGTATTAACTTCCAGCAGCACTAATTTTGTACTAGCAGTAGTAACTTTACACTAGCAGCAGTAACTTGACTTAGCGTATTTTCCTTGAAGTCCATTAACATTGACAGTAGTAACTTGCAATGGTAGTCTTAACTACATAATCAGCAGTCTTAACCACTTAGAATATATTTCTTGAAATCCACCAGCAGTACTAATCTTCAAAGAGCAGCAGTTTCTTTACAATGAGCAACAATATCTTCAAGAAGCCTTTGAATCCCAATAATCCTCCCCAAAACATGATATTTTCTCCCAAAATCATCAAGTTTCATTCAAAGTTTTAACATGTTCTTCAAATTGCATTAGGTTCAAACATGAATCCCAATAATCCTCCCTAAAACATGATATTCAGACTCCTTCAATTGCATTAGGTTCAAACATGTTCTTCAAATCATACCATAAGACATACTCATAATCACTTGTAGGCCTTGTTGATCCATATATAGCTTTTACCAACTTCCACAGAGCTACGAAGTCTTCTCTGTCAATCCTCATAAGCATCTTATTGAAGCTGGTGTACATCTGTGAATTTCCATTAGCTCTTATGATCTGGTAGTAGCTAAACTTTCCTTCCTTGTGTACTTTCCAGTCAACAATGCCAGGTGGTTTAACATCTTGAGGGATAGCATCAATAGCTACTTACTCTTCTTCTTCATCAATCACCAACAACATTTAAGCCTATCTATCCCTGGATTTGTATCTACCTTCTTCTTGTTAGTCATCTCTTTTTCCAATTCAGACCCTGCTCTCTTGTTACTTTCCTTTACTTGCTCTTCCACATGCTCAGTCACCTATCTCTGTACTAGCATTCTTTGCACTTTGCCCTCCCAACTCAGTACTTATATTAAAATGTAACTCACGCCAAATAGGGTTTGAGAAAAATGGGAACTAACCCTAGTTGTCCCCATTTAAATAACCACAAGGACCAAAAATGACAAATCCATAAATTCAGGGGGCGCAGGTAAATTAAACTGTAGGGACCAAAACTATAATTTTCTCAATATTTTGACATTTAACAATTCGGGGCTCATTTGGGCTACCAAACGTTCGATTCAAATCATGAAAATTACGCCATTGCGTGCTGAATAATTTTTGCCAATAAAAAGAGTATTCACACGACTATTTTCCCACAATCAAATCAATTTATTTTAAAAATTCATGCTTGTACCAGTACGCGTTGTGTGCAGTTTTCCACATTTCGTAAGATAACTTCTCGTTTTCAAATCAAGTGAGCTTAGAAACATTCGCAAATGAAAACTAAGGATGAATCCTTGTAGAAACATGTCTGGAAAATCTCAAGTTGTTACAATAGTGCAACCAGTTACATCCGTGTACCAGCCTGTCATCTTAAAAATAAGATACATAAAAGAAAGTTTACTCAGTCACAAACTTTTACAACTGTTTCAACTAAAATTAATAGGAAAGGATGAATATGATTTTAACAAAAACGGAATACTACCAGACTCAGATTCATTAGCATCATGCCCTTGCACTAACGCAAGTCGTATATGGTAATGATGTTCATGTGTAAGCTGAAATCCATCATAATCAAACCTCATCAAAGATATTTTATTATCATTGTTTTTCATCAGCACAACTAGCCTATTGGACATCATGTTATTCCAATTTCTCTGATTACCTCTAGGACTATGATTGTAACTCCTAGGTTGCTCAACAGTTTTAATAGGGTTTCTAGCATTTTTAGGTTTAACAAACTCTTTCTTTTCAACACTAGGTTTAACTGTTTTCTTTTCTACTTTGGGTTGAGACACAACCTGTTCTTCATCATCTGACACCCAGTCCTCTATAATTGGGGCATCAATGTTCTTTCTATCTGTCTTAGACTCTTCATTGCTAGACTTAGACTTCCTATTCTCAATTACAGGTTCATTAGCAAATTCATCTAAGCCAGTAAAGGACAAATTAGGTGTAGGAGGCTTAAATTGTCCTATATAGGGAGGCAAGACAACATTATAGCCTATACCTTTCAAGCAGTTTTTAACAATCTGAGTCTCTTCTATATTGTTGACAATTTTAGATGTATGTTCAAGTCTATCTAGATTGAATTGAATGTTATCTTTCTCCTTTTGAACTATCTCTAGCTTCCTTCTAAGCTCATTATTGGCTACATCTCTTAAATAAATATCAACTTCTAAAGCCTTATTCTTTTCAGTTGATATGAACTCATTAGATTGAAAAATTCATGCCTTTCTTCAACTGATTTTAAACCTTCTTTATAACCTAAAACCATTAATTCACACTTTTCAAAATCTTTTAACAGTTTTTTATATTGAGGTTTATAAAAATAGGATTTAGAACAATTAGATTCATTTGATACATCTGAGTTTGAACCTGAAGAACTTGAATAAGCCATGAGTGCATAGTTTGTTGGACCTTCTTCTGCTTGATCACTCCAATCATATCCTCCAAGAGCATCACAAGACACCAATGATTTGGAATTAGTTGTGTCCACTGGCACAATCCTTCTAGAGCTCTCCTTGTTCATGTGGTCTTGAGTCCTTGCAGCTCTACACTCCCTTGCAAAGTGTCCCCTTTTGTGGAAGTTTTAGCACTCCACCTTGGACTTATCAAAGCCAACAGACTCATTGCCATTGACATTTAGCTTCCTCCCAGTGTTCTTCAGAAACCTTTTGGCCCTCATGTTCAACATGGCCATCTGCCATTTTAAATCCATCTTTTCTAAGTCATCAGGATGAATTTGCTCCAAGTCCTCATGTGTAAGTTGAGGACTATTAGGCTCACCAGCTAAGAATGCACAAATAACAGCATCACTCAAGTTGTCAATCTTGGCTTCATTAACTTGAGTGCTAGCAGTAGAAACACCATGAGCAATGTTAACTACTCCTTCAGGACTGTTGGAACTGTTATTTGTGGACATAAACGCCATGTTTGTGCTTGAGCTTGAGCTTTAATTCCCTTTGAATTCTGGCTTTTATGCCTTGATGTTGTTGTAAAAGTCATCCATGCTCATTGTTTCCAGAACAGACTTGTTTCTCCATACAACAGTATGTGTGTTCCACTATGGTGATAAGCTTCTTAGCAGATTCTGATTGACATCTTCTTGAGATAGCTTCTCACCCAAAATCTCCAACTAACTGACAAGCTTTTGAAGGTTATTGAAAGTTTCATCAAGCATCTCAGAGCTTGAGGCAATAAAGTTCTCATACTGTTGCTTCAAGAGAATTCTTTTGGTCTTCTTTTAAGCTTCATTCCCTCCAAATCTCTTCTCAATAGCTTCCAGCCATGACTTGGCATCTTTTATGAATTTAAAAGTTAACTGATGTTCATTAAGAATGCCCATCATTAAATTAGATCTTTCCTTCATCAATCTTCTTTATAGCTTGTCTTTAGCAGTTGTGATAGGTACTTGATGCAGGATTTTGGACCAGGTTTTAATATTTATAATTATCTCATTTACCTATGGTCTACCTTATGCACTCACGAGCAGTGTACCCGATCGTATGTAGTGTAGTAGTCGGTAAAACCGAGGTCGTCCTAAGAGCGATGTGAGCAGATTCTATATTAAGTCTAGGTGTCATTTGCTTTAACTGGTTTGTAGAAGAAATGATTAATTAACAAAGAAACAAGAAATAAACACGTAAATAGAGGTTGTGATCAATAGAGGGAAAGTGTGCTAACCTAATTACTAATCTTATCATGTAATGTCTATGTTTTATTGCTACCAATTGATTCAAGTGGGGGTTAAAGTCGCTAGGACAACATTTGGTCAATTCGTCCTAACCTATCAACAAAGGCTCCTACCCGACGTCAAAGGTTTACCCCTTGGGGAGTCGAGGATATGAAGTCACCTAAGCCAAGTCATTAATTACCCTACATGCAAGATTCGAAATAATGAGTGCTCGGGCGCTAACATCTTAGACACTCATCCCTAACTTCTTAAATTCATCCGGACGACCGGTGATCATTTGGTCAGTTAGCACAAGAGTTGAAGGGTCGTTAGTTGGTCAATTCTTAAACTCCCAAACTCTATCTAACTACTTAGGGTCAGTTGGTCAATTCTCCTAAGCAATTAGATACGACCACATTTCAAAACTACCGAAGCTAGGGTAACTACCAACGAACTATGCATGCATACACTAGAAACAATTATACGGAAGCATGAAAACACAAACAATACATTCAAGGAATCATAACTAGGCTAGACCAAAGGTGCTTAGTAGATCATATTAAAAGAAACAATGAATTCGAGGTTAAACATATTGAAAGACATGAATTAAAAGTAAAAGATAGAAATGATCGCTAATGCTTATCGATATGGAGTGATTTCTCCCTTGGAGATGGCTTCATATGCTCCGAATGATCTGACCTTGGAACCCTCTTCACGTTCTCTGACTTTGAGTTGTGAGTGAATGATGTGAAATGCAAAAACTAGGGCTTGTATTTAGAGGCACGATCCTAGTTACGGCATAACTTGAGTTGAGAGTTATGCCATAACTTTAATAATCCTCCAAATGATACTCTCGTTAAATAGGCTACGGTGTAACACATGGGAAAGGTTACGCCATATCTTCAATACAGAACTCTTTTAAGTGGACTACGGCGTAATGCTTGTTGAGAGTCGATGGAGGCGTGAAATATTTCTTGACCTAGATGATTACGGCGTAACCTTAGTTGGGAGTTACGCCGTAATTTCTGTTGAGTAGGCAATCCAAGATAAAACATTAGCTACGGCGTAATGTGAGAGAATAAGTTACGCTATAGCTTCTTCATGAGTAGCATACTATCATAATTCGTTAGGAAATCTCCTAATCCGCTTCTCTTCAGCTCCAATGCTCATAATTTACCTGAAAGTGAAATATAAAGGAATACAAGTGTAAATCCATATAAATGACATAAAATATGAGCATTATCGAGGAAATTGACACTTAAAAGTCAGGACTATTTGATGTTATCAAATATCCCCCCACTTGAACTCTACTTGCCCTAAAGTAGACCTTATTAGAAATATTTCTAAAAAGATATCCCCCGTTACCTGGAAGATATGAGTTTAAAAACCCCTTATGCTAGAATAAATCAAAATCGAACACCTCACGAAATGGGAACAAAACACTCAAATTCTCTCATCTAGTCTAAGTGTCAATTTCGGGGTGATCACCCAAAGCACAGTCATAGCATGTATTCTATCATAAGCTTGGCGGTTACACAAATCTCCACCACTAGAGTTAAGGACTAAATAATTCTTGAAGAAAATATGGGTGGACACAACATGGGTTAAGGGTGAAATGTCATTACTAACGTGTCACGGCAAAGTCGACAAAATCAATGATACATGACCAAATCCATGGCCAAGACACCAAAGATTGCTCGCTTCATCATCTAGACACGCTTCATGACTAAAGGGTAGGATAAGACATGGGAAATAATTGGTGTAAAAATAAAAATAACGAAACAAATAGTCTTAACCTATAACCAAGCTGTCACCACCTACCGTTCATCCAAAGTTCAAGCTTTAAGGTGAAGAAACTGGATCATGATATAACAAGTCAATGTGCCATTAGCGGACATCATGATGGGCACATTACTTGTTCTCCAATTGTTGGCGCTATAAATGCCAACTCAATTGTTCAAATGTGACCGAGGTGGCCTCATTGATGCTTAACCTTTGATGAGCTCCTATCATAGTGCTTATAACATTGCACTTTACAATAACAATTAACTACATTTTTTTATTTATTTTTTATTTTTTTACATCATAACTAAAAACATAACATCCCCCCACTTGAGATGAATATATAATGAGAATATGGGGGGTCTTCAATGATCTTCAAATATAAGTCTTTGACGAAAGCATGATTTCCAAAGCTCTCTACTTGAACCTTGAACTTAGGCAAACAATAACTTCCCGATCACAAATTAAGACTACACGGTAGGCTAAGGTGAATGGTTGTAACGAAAAAAACATATATTGGGTGAACAAAATGAAAGGAATGGCTCAGACGGGTGTATCTAGGGATATATTGCACTAAAGGTGAGTGCAACAAAAGGGTTTAACATGGGGGTCGAGAAGTCGAGGTGACTAATCGATAGACACACAAAGATAATTTATTTGGGTGATAATCCTAAAAATATTTCCTTCTCAAACTGATTATTCCATATACATTAACCAAACTCAACATACCTCGTCTATGGTCTCGAAATGATGCAAAGGCCAAGTTCTAAAGTTTACAAGCTACCGGCACACTCATAATTAGGTGGATTTGGGTAAATAAGTGAAAACGGATAAAGCTAATCTTACAATAAAATATCAAGGGTTATAATGTGCTCGGCTAAGCTCTAATCTAGTTAGGTTAAAAAAAACATGTCAAAATTTTAAAAAATACCATAATTTTTAAAAATAAACTAGAAAAACGAGGGAAATTAAGTTCAAGTAATAATTCTTGAAGGCAATATGGGTGGACACAACATGGGTTAAGGTTAAAATGTCATTACTAACGTGTCACGGCAAAGTGGACAAAATCAATGATACATGAACAAATCCATGGCCAAGACACCAAAGATTGCTCGCTTCATCATCTAGACACGCTTCATGACTAAAGGGTAGGATAAGACATGGGAAATAATTGGTGTAAAAATAAAAATAACGAAACAAATAGTCTTAACCTATAACCAATGCCACCTACCTTTCAACCAAAGTTCAAGCTTTAAGGTGAAGAAACTGGATCATGATATAACAAGTAAATGTGCCATTAGCGGACGTCATGATGGGCACATTACTTGTTCTCCAATGTTGGCATAATAAATGCCAACTCAATTGTTCAAATGTGACCGAGGTGGCCTCATTGATGCTTAATCTTTGATGAGCTCCTATCATAGTGCTTATAACATTGCACTACAATAACAATAAACTACATTTTTTATTTATTTTTTATTTTTACATCATAACTAAAACAACATCCCCCCGAGATGAATATATAATGAGAATATGGTGGGTTTGTTGATCTTCAAATATAAGTCTTTGATGGCGTGATTTCCAGCTCTCTACTTGAACCTTGAACTTAGGCAAACAATAACTTCCGATCACAAATTAAGACTACGGTAGGCTAAGGTGAATGGTTATATGAAACAAACATATATTGGGTGACCAGAAAGGAATGGCTCGAACGGGTGTATCTAGGGGTATCTTGCACTAAAGGTGAGTGCAACAACAGGGTTTAACATGGGGGTAGAAGTCGGGTGACTAATCGATAGACACACAAAGATAATTTATTTAGGTGATAATCCTAAAAATATTTCCTTCTCAAACTGATTATTCCATATACATTAACCGAACTCAACATACCTCATCTATGGTCTCGAAATGATGCAAAGGCCAAGTTCTAAAGTTCAAAGCTACCGGCACACTCATAATTTGGTGGATTTGGGTAAATAAGTGAGCGGATAAGGCTAATCTTACAATAAAATATCAAGGGTTATAATGTTAACAAGCTAAGCTCTAATCTAGTTAGGTTAAGAAAAACATGTCAAAATTTTAAAAAATACCATAATTTTTAAAAATAAACTAGAAAAACGAGGGAAATTAAGTTCAAGTAATAATTCTTGAAGGCAATATGGGTGGACACAACATGGGTTAAGGTTAAAATGTCATTACTAACATGTCACGGCAAAGTGGACAAAATCAATGATACATGACCAAATCCATGGCCAAGACACCAAAGATTGCTCGCTTCATCATCTAGACACGCTTCATGACTAAAGGGTAGGATAAGACACGGGAAATAATTGGTGTAAAAATAAAAATAACGAAACAAATAGTCTTAACCTATAACCAAGCTGTCACCACCTACCTTTCAACCAAAGTTCAAGCTTTAAGGTGAAGAAACTGGATCATGATATAACAAGTAAATGTGCCATTAGGGGCGTCATGATGGGCACATTACTTGTTCTCAATTGTTGGCTTATAAATGCCAACTCAATTGTTCAAATGTGACCGAGGTGGCCTCATTGATGCTTAACCTTTGATGAGCTCCTATCATAGTGCTTATAACATTGCACTTTACAATAACAATTAACTACATTTTTTTATTTATTTTTTATTTTTTTACATCATAACTAAAAACATAACATCCCCCCACTTGAGATGAATATATAATGAGAATATGGGGGGTCTTCAATGATCTTCAAATATAAGTCTTTGACGAAAGCGTGATTTCCAAAGCTCTCTACTTGAACCTTGAACTTAGGCAAACAATAACTTCGATCACAAATTAAGACTACCGGTAGGCTAAGGTGAATGGTTGTATGAAACAAACATATATTGGGTGAACAAAATGAAAGGAATGGCTCAGACGGGTGTATCTAGGGATATATTGCACTAAAGGTGAGTGCAACAAAAGGGTTTAACATGGGGAATTAGAAGTGAGGTGACTAATCGATAGACACACAAAGATAATTTATTTGGGTGATAATCCTAAAAATATTTCCTTCTCAAACTGATTATTCCATATACATTAACCGAACTCAACATACCTCGTCTATGGTCTCGAAATGATGCAAAGGCCAAGTTCTAAAGTTTACAAGCTACCGGCACACTCATAATTTGGTGGATTTGGGTAAATAAGTGAAAACGGATAAGGCTAATCTTACAATAAAATATCAAGGGTTATAATGTTACCATTAAGCTCTAATCTAGTTAGGTTAAGAAAAACATGTCAAAATTTTAAAAAATACCATAATTTTTAAAAATAAACTAGAAAAACGAGGGCAATTAAGTTCAATTAATAATTCTACTCCCCCCCCCCACTTGAGATGTACAAAGTCTCTGTTGTTCTAAACGTTAAATAAAGGTGAAGAGAAAGTAGAATTAGAGCAAGAACTTCCCTGAAATTTGCTCCTAAAAAGAAAGAAGTACCACGAGGGAAATCGTGCCTTTGCTTAAGCATCTATGAGCAAACTTCGATCCCTGAAATCACAACTAACCAACAAGCATAATTCTAAAAAGAAAAAAAATAACAAAGAGAAATCTAACTCACTTTCGTAGGAATCACGGTTGAATTTAGCATATGCAACAAGCCTTTTAAACCAGTTGGTGTCCCAAGTGGACGAGTGTAGTCTCGCGAGGGCTTACAGGGAACATACTGTAACACCCCCAAAAATGACTCAGCGGAAGCATACAAGTGTTGGGGTGCTACTAAATTGGTACCACAACATAAGCATAGAACAAAGGATTTTTATAAATAACTTTTATTCATTTCTTAAAAACAATATTTACATTTTTGATTTAATGCGGAAAATGGCCCAATATAAAAAGGTGGTCCCAATACATAAATCAGAGTCGTCTATGACCATGCCATGCCTTTGCCTCGCGCCTCCAAAGATAAGCTATCACCTCAAAACCTGAAGATACATGCTAAAAGGGTCACGCGGTAGGTGAGTTCATAGGTTTATTTAAAAGGATTTGGTACAATGTTTCAAATTTGGTTCTTGATGATCATTACGTCTTGCATAATGTCATAGAGTTTATGATTTCAATTCATAAAAGGATTTCATAAAAGAGATTTCATTAGTGGACCATAAGTAGGGTATATGTACATTACAACGAATATAATGTCATATGTTGAATCTATTACGCTAGCACTAAGTTCATGCAACGAAACTCACGACGGTTCTTGTATGCACAAGAAGTCATACAAATAAAGAGCCCATGGCGAGTGTTTATCCCATTACACTAGGTCGACATGTTTTATGTTTAGCATGACCCATGGGGTCAAACAACGAAGGAGAGTCACCCTCAATAGATCTATTTATAACATTAGCTTCCCTGGAATTGACGGTTCATGAAGAGGGCAATTTGGGATCTAAGGACTTAGGCTAAGTTGCGTAATATTCTAGGTCAAACATTTTGGTATGCTCTATAAAACATCTATGTATGATGAAAACTTTAAACATGTGGAAGCATAGTATGCATGGAATGCACAAGTAAAATGAGCATGTATCTTCCCCCAAAACAAGTATAAAAGCATTAAAAGTAGGGGCTATGAAACTCACCTTGGCAATGTGCAATATGAAGTCTAAAGAGAATTAAATCAAGGAGTGATAGTGCACGGCTCCGACACGTAACCTAATTATCTGACAGTTTAGCCTTTCTGTTTAAGACTTGATAAAGTTTAACTCATTTTATAAGTTTTGAATGTTTTTGTTGTTGTTGTTGTTGTTGTTGTTGTGGCATCATTTATGTTAAAATGATTTACTCAGGTTTTAGTGGGTTTCGGCTTAGGAAGGATGACATAGAAGAAATCTCAAGGAAGGAATTTCGACTTTGGTTTAATGATGACCAAATGATAATACTTGGAAGGGTACCAGAGAAAAGATCTGAAGGATGAATCAAGACTTCGGTTTGATGATAACCAATAGTGATGCACGGAAATAATTACATATGATTTTAGACATTAATGGATTATGTAATCATTATTTCAAAGGTATATACTTTACCTAGTCTACACACACGTACAAATATTTTCATGTATCATATTCATTTGTCAACTTAGGAATATTTAAGTAATAGCGTTACTTAATATATTTGTATTTAACAATTTGATGGTGCAAGTTATGAATAAAACTTCTCATTGATGGTTATTATACAAAAATATAATAAGTTATATTTGTTATTAAAAATATAGCAACTTAATTATATTTTTGAAAGTTAGGCATGACTCATGTATACATTTTAGTCTTTCCTTTGATAAATAAATGTTACAATCTATACTTTTAAAGATAAGCTATATCTATATTGTTTACCAAACTCATATAAGTTTTTATACTCAAAGTAAGTCCCATTAAGCTTGAATGAGCTAAAATATCAAAATGAGTTAACGTTTACATTTTCTTTTGTTTGCTTTAAAATATAAATTTAATGATAAAAAAAATATTAAGTTTTGAGACATGTTGCATTTTCAGTAAATCTATAAGATGTGTAATGTAGCTTTGAGTGCGTCGAGAGGTTAAGTCGAAATATGCCAAAGCAAACCGTAAGTCGAGCAACTCTTGTCTACTAAGGAACCTTATTGGGCTTCAGCCAACAGGAATTTGACACTCAACCCAAAAGAAATTTACCCAATTCATTCACAACCAATTTAGAAAAATTTAGTCATTTTAGCTACTAGTTGTTTTTAACTTGACCAACATGTTTTGAATTTGTAACTTGTGGGTAAAATGAATAAAACTATTTTGGTAGATCGGTCTCGGCGCACAAATAATTTAAACAATCCAAAGATAAACGAAATACTAATCTTCTTAACCCAAAACACATTAAATCTCCTAGTTACTTTAAGTTTGCCAATTGATTGTTTTACGGTGAAGTATACTACTGTTGAATTAATGGTACAAAAAATATGACATAAATCAATCTATCCCATTAACATTTTATCCCTTGGTTTTGATTGTGAGTTGAGGCAAAATGAGTATGGTAAAGACTCTTGTTGGCTGCGGCAGCAAACAAACACCCTGTTGAAGTTTATACGCGCTTTTTGTTTGGTGCAGAAAATCAGCAAACCGACACCATTTGGAGCTGGAATCGTGGCCAACGCGCCATTTGGTGAAAAGTCGTGGTGCTGTTTGAAGTGTTGGGCAAGCGTGCACCTTAAGGGCTGAATTAAACAACTCTTGAATTGAAAATAAATAAACAAAGCGGCATATACCAAGACTTTTACAAGTCTTCTAAGACCACGACATGGTCTAGTGTTGATTCGGGTAGAAACACCCTCAAGGTGTTCTCCTTTGGCTCGAGCAAGCAAGACACGCATCCTATGGTGACTTTGATACAGTTGCAAGACTCTTGTGAGTCTATCGTTCCTTGGAACAAGGCAACAAAATACTAGGAGTCGGGTACTACCGTGGCTTTTGACTTAACACTCTCATGGTAATTAGCTATAAAGGTCAAACCACAAATGAAACTCCATACACTCCTCAGTGAATATGTTTCTGATCGGATTACAACACAAGCGAGTCAAGAACTAAGCCGAACACTAAAATAAGCGATGATGAGTATTTTGCATATCGTGGGATGTAAGTCACTAATCACGAATTAAGCGGATTTTTGAAATCAAGACTTTCAAAATATTTTATGTCTTTTCTTTTCTTGTTTCACGACAACAACAACAATGACAACAACTAGGAAGATATGTTTAATTCCACAATTCATCAATTCGAACTATATATATAAAAGTATAATTTTTGATTCAAAACAAATTACAGATTTACAAGATAATAAAGAAAATCGAAGGTGTTCTTACATATGATCGAGTGGGTTGAAGGACATGAACAGAAACAAAACAAATTGGAGGAGAATCGAGGTGATTTGGAACAATTAACTTATGGAGTAGCTTCCTTGTGCCATCAACTACAAAACCCTCTATCAATTTTGAAAACCCTTTGATTCTTGGAACCCTAGTTTTGTGATTTGTATGGGATGTGAGTAAAAGCTGTGGAGTCTCTACTTATAGAGATAGAAGAGGAATGGAGCCTTTTTTGTCTTGGCCTCACATGGAGGGTCTTCTCTTCTTGGCTCCGTCCCCTCTCCATAGCTACACCATCATGTGATGTCTAAAGTGTAGGTTTCTGTTTTGTAGGAGTTTGACAAGGATTGATCATCTTTTGATGTTTAGGAGTAGATTAGCGATAGGTTTGCTATTTTGGGAAGGAGGCGTGAAGGAAGAAATGCAGAGAAGAAGATGATGGGGCAAAAATGGGTGGGTTAGGATTAGTATTGCTTTATTTTGTCTTATTATCTCAGTGAGTGTATTTTATGTACCCGTGTTTTGTCGAATCCTAAATAGCGTACTTCCGGTACTTTCGAGAAATATAGAAATTATATTTTAGCGGGACATTCTCATTATGTTGAAATTTGATTATGATTGTTTAGTTATTAATTTGGTGTCGTCTGCGTCGCGGTCAATGGTGGCTTCCTAAATTCAGAGATAACCTCGTTTTCTTTGTAAATTATTAGTGATTGATAAAAATGTATTTTTCTTATCTCAGTATTTATTTTAGTTTTGTATCTCTACTTGCTATGATATCGGTATAACTAATGGTTTAAGCTTATGTATGCTTAAAGTTTAACTTGGACAATAATAAATTTCACATTTATTATACTGAATACAGTGGGCGAGGCATCATGTGTGCGATGTCTTATTTTAAAAAGCGAGATCACCTCTCATTTTTAAATCTAAATATTGGCAATTGTCATAAAATAACCGATTTGAATTTTCTAACGTAATAAATATTATTATAATAATCCAAAAATTTACGGGTTGTTATAGTCTACCCACCTCAGAAGATCCATCCGGATCTCAGTTCACGTTACCGATAGGGGTGTCGAGAACGAGTGATGGTATTTGGAATAAGTTTTGAGTTTTTCCTCGGTTGTCTTAGGGTTTCCTCTTTGGGTATGGGTACATAGGTGTTATGCAAGGCACATCCTCTATCGAGGAACCATGATGTCTGGGGTAGGTTCATTGGGTGAAAGTTCTAATTTTGATGTTATGAGGTTTCACTATTTGTTAGTGTGGGCACCTCTAACTTCTCATGGTTTTATCAAAATGTACCCTTTTCCGTGTTTAATGGTTCTAAAGTGTATGGGTTGATTCTTAAGGTTTGCTATGGGTTTGTGTGCTTTCTTCTTTAAAGGGTGAAGAAATATTTGTTTTCGAATTTCTCTAAATGTTTGTACAAGTTTGACTAACACCAGATTTCAAAATCGATAAGATATAAAAATGACACATTTTTAAAAGGTTGTAAAACCGGTTCTTAATTATGGTGTTATAAGAAGGTTTTGTGAAACTTTTAGTGTTTCAGCATTTTGTCTCATTTTAATGAGGGATTTTTGGAAAGTATTATTATTGGATTCTAAAGAGGAATCCTCAGATTTGGAAAACATATTGTAGCAAGGACCGTGGGATATAATTTACCCATAGCACAGGTGGGGGTTAGTTGTCTAAGTTGGTAATGTTAGGGATTTAATTGTTGATGACCCTCATAGTTATCTATGGTTTTAGGTGCGGTGTGGAATATGTCCCTAAGTCAGGGCTTAGCTATCAGGAGGACATTGATCATTTTTGTTTATGGGGTATTAACTTAAAACACATTTCGATGAAATAAGTATCCAATAGAGTGGTTCTGGAATAACTTTCAAAGTATTAAGGAATACTTTATTTTGGTAAGGTATGGGTAGAATTGTTGTTTATTTTATGGTAAAATGGTAATGTGGTAATTTGGTTTGTAGAATGATTCATGAAGTATTTTGATTATAATAGTTTGAGGGATAATCGGAAATAGTTTGTAAAACCTCTTTGTTTGTAGTAGGGTAATAAGGTAGGCACGGTTATTCTTAAGAGGTGGGTGGAGTTTCTAGGTATTAAATTTTTCAATGGTGAAATTTTCAAGTTTTCTGGGATTATGGGTCCTTTCTTGTGTCTTTCTAAATTTTGCCAAAGGTTTATTGTTCTGTTGCTTTATTCCCATTAGAATTTTTCTCATAGGTGCTATTGAAAGGTTGCTCCTAGAATGGTTTGATTTGTTCATGGGGTGTAAGGTGTGGGGTGGTGTGACCTCTACATAACGTGTGATATGAAATTATAAGTTTATGATTAAGAAGTAGTATGGCGCCGGTGGTGGCATGATTAAGAGATGTATTGATTCGGTGAGTGTTTTATGACTAAGATGCATTGAGTGACTTGTGATTAGGGAATGTCGGTGAGTGGTTTATATGATTTAAGTATGCGGTGAGTGGCTTGTGATTAGGTTTATGCCGGTGAGTGGCTTGTGATTAGGTATGCCGGTGAGTAGCTTGTGATTAGGGTATACATGAGTGGCTTGTGATTAAGAAATACCGATGAGTGGTTTATGATTAAGGATTAGTGTGACGCCAATGTGTGGCTTCAGGGTAACCGTCAATGTGTGGTTTATTGAAATTTTACATGTTTATCAAAATATCATCATTTTCTCACTGGACATAAAGCTATTATAACTATCCTAAGTAACGCAAAATTCACTTCAGTCCACATAGGTGATCGCTATGTCCCACTGTCCTGGTTGAATATAGGTGATCAGTCTATATTCACCCGAGGTTCAATGAATTTTTAAATACTTAGCTTAGTTACGCTAGTAATATGTCACAATACTTTTAAAGGCTGTCTTGAAGGATTAGAACAATTATTCTCTTTATGTGAGGGAAAAGGTGTAGTGATGTGATAATGAAGTATACGTATAAGGGAAATAATTATAACCTATAATGAAATTAGGTGAGGAATGATAAAACATGTATCTTATCAAGTATGATCTCAACAGGATCATAAGCGAGGCATCAGCTTGGCAAAGCGCATTAATGCGGTCGGTCATAGGGTTAAGTTTTGTAAAAGTGGTTATAGTCTAGGTTTTAAAAATACCCGCTTCTCTATAACCTAGGCTCGATGCCAATCTCAGAACACCCCCAAAATGACTCATAGAAGCATACAAGTGTTGGGGTGCTACTAAATTGATACCACAACATAAGCATAGAACAACGGATTTTTTATAAATAACTTTTATTCATTTCTTAAAAACAATATTTACATTTTTGATTTAATGCGGAAAATAGCCCAATATAAAAGGTGGTCCCAATACATAAATCGTGAGTCATCTGACCATGCCATGCCTTTGCCTTACCCAAAGATAAGCTATCACCTCAAAACCTCAAGATACATGCTAAAAGGGGTCGACTTACTACCGTGAGTTCATAGGTTTATTTAAAAGGGATTTCGTTACTTGCTTCAAATTTGGTTCTTGATGATCATTACGTCTTGCATAATGTCATAGAGTTTATGATTTCAATTCATAAAAGGATTTCATAAAAGAGATTTCATTAGTGGACCATAAGTAGGGTATATGTACATTACAATGAATATAATGTCATATGTTGAATCTATTACGCTAGCACTAAGTTCATGCAACTGAAACTACGACAGTTCTTGTATGCACAAAGAAGTCATACAAATAAAGAGCCCATGGCGAGTGTTTATCCCATTACACTCGGTCCCGACATGTTATATGTTTCGCCTTGACCCAAGCGGGTCAACCAACAGAGGAGTCACCCTCAATAGATCTATTTATAACATTCAAGCTTCCTACAGAATTGACGGTTCATGAAGAGGGCAATTTGGGATCTAAGGACTTAGGCTAAGTTAAGTAATATTCTAGGTCAAACATTTTGGTATGCTCTATAAAACATCTATGTATGATGAAAACTTTAAACATGTGGAAGCATAGTATGCATGGAATGCACAAGTAAATGATTTAAGTAAAATGAGCATGTATCTTCCCCCAAAACAAGTATAAAACAGTTAAAAGTAGGCTATGAAACTCACCTTGGCAATGTGCAATATGAAGTCTAAAGAGAATTAAATCAATGAGTGATAGTGCACGGCTCTAATAACGCAACCTAAACAATAGTTTAGCCTTCTGTTTAAGACTTGATAAAGTTTAACTCATTTTATAAGTTTTAATTGTTGTTGTTGTTGTTGTTGTTGTTGTTGTTGTGGCATCATTTATGTTAAAATGATTTACTCAGGTTTGAGTGGGTTTCGTCTTAGGAAGGATGACATAGAAGAAATCTCAAGGAAGGAATTTCGACTTTGGTTTAATGATGACCAAATGATAATACTTTGAAGGGTACACAAGAAAAGACAAGGATGAATCAAGACTTCGGTTTGATGATAACCAAATAACGATGCACGGAAATAATTACATATGATTTTAGACATTAATGGATTATGTAATCATTATTTAAAAGGTATATACTTTACCTAGTGTACACACATGTAGAAATATTTCCATGTATCATATTCATTTGTCAACTTAGGAATATTTAAGTAATAGCGTTACTTAATATATTTGTATTTAACAATTTGATGGTGCAAGTTATGAATAAAACTTCTCATTGATGGTTATTATACAAAAATATAATAAGTTATATTTGTTATTAAAAATATAGCAACTTAATTATATTTTGACGAAAGTTGGGCATGACTCATGTATACATTTTAGTCTTTCCTTTGATAAATAAATGTTACAATCTTTACTTTTAAAGATAAGCTATATCTATATTGTTTACCAAACTCATATAAGTTTTTATACTCAAAGTAAGTCCCATTAAGCTTGAATGAGCTAAAATATCAAAATGAGTTAACGTTTACATTTTCTTTTGTTTGCTTTAAAATATAAATTTAATGATAAAAAAAATATTAAGTTTTGAGACATGTTGCATTTTCAGAACCGCTTATAAGATGTGTTATGTAGCTTTGAGTGCCGAGAGGTTAAGTCGAAATATGCCGAACAAACCGTAAGTCTAACGCAAACCCATCTGTCTAGAACTTTGTTGGGCTTCGCCAACAGAATTTGACACTCAACCCAAAAGAAATTTACCCAATTCATTCACAACCAATTTAGAAAAATTTAGTCATTTTAGCTACTAGTTGTTTTTAACTTGACCAACATGTTTTGAATTTGTAACTTGTGGGTAAAATGAATAAAACTATTTTCTGTAGATCGGTCTCGGCGCACAAATAATTTAAACAATCCAAAGATAAACGAAATACTAATCTTCTTAACCCAAAACACATTAAATCTCCTAGTTACTTTAAGTTTGCCAATTGATTGTTTTTACGTGAAGTATACTACATGTTGAATTAATGGTACAAACAATATGACATAAATCAATCTATCCCATTAACATTTTATCCCTTGGTTTGAATATTGTGAGTTGAGGCAAAATGAGTATGGTAAAGACTATCATTGGGTTTATCTAAGAAAACAAACACCCCTTGGGGCCGTTATACACGAAACCAAACGCACATGTTTGGTGCGAGAAAATCGCAAGAAACCGACGCACCATTTGGAGCTGGAAATCACGCCAAAGCACTCCATTTGGAGCTGAAAGTCAGCGGGTAAAAGCACCTTTTGGAGCTGGAAATTCACGGGCAAACGCATCTTAAGGCTGAATTCAGAACTCTTGGTGCAGAAAATAAATAAACAAACGCAGATATACCAAGACTTTTACAAGTCTTCTAAGACCACGACATGGTCTAGTGTTGATTCGGGTAGAAACACCCTCGAGGTGTTCTCCTTTGGCTCGAAGCAAGCAAGACACACGCATCCTATGGTGACTTTGATACAACTTCAGTTGCAAGACTCTTGTGAGTCTATACGTTCACACGGAACAAGGCAACAAAATACTAGGAGTCGGGTACTACCCGTGGCTTGCCATTTGACTTAACACTCTCATGGTAATTAGCTATACGAGTCAAACCACAAATGAAACTCCATACACTCCTCGAGTGAATATGTTTCACGTCCGGATTACAACACAAACGAGTCAAGAACTAAGCCGAACACTAAAATAAGCCGATGATGAGTATTTTGCATATACGTCGGATGTAAGTCACTAATCACGAATTAAGCCGATTTTCAGAAATCAAGACTTTCAAAATATTTTATATCTTTTCTTTTCTTGTTTCACGACAACAACAACAATGGCAACAACTAGGAAGATATGTTTAATTCCACAATTCATCAATTCAACTATATATATGTATAATTTTTGATTCAAAACAAATTACAGATTTACAAGATAATAAAGAAAATCAAAGGTGTTCTTACAATGATCCCAAGAGTGGGTCGAAGGACATGAACACCGAAACAAAGAAACCAAATTGGAGGAGAATCGAGGTGATTTGGAACAATTAACTTTTGGAGTAGCTTCCTTGTGCCATCAACTACAAAACCCCTCTATCAATTTTGAAAACCCCTTTGATTCTTGGAACCCTAGTTTTTGTGATTTGTATGGGATGAGTAAAAATCGAGAAAATTGAGTCTCTACTTATAGAGATAGAAGAGGAATGGAGCCTTTTGTCTTTCTTGGCCTCACATGGAGGTCTTCTCTTTCTTCTCGCTCTCCCCCTCCCATAGCTACACCATCATGTGATGTCTAAAGTGTAGGTTTCTGTTTTGTAGGAGTTTGACAAGGATTGATCATCTTTTGATGTTTAGGAGTAGATTAGCAAGAGGTTTGCTATTTTGGGAAGGAGGCGTGAAGGAAGAAATGCAGAGAAGAAGATGATGGGGCAAAAATGGGTGGGTTAGGATTAGTATTCTATTTATTTTGTCTTATTATCGTATTTGTATTTTATGTACCCCGTGTTTTGTCGAATCCTAGTAAACGCATTCTCCTGTACTCGAGAAATATAGAAATTATATTTTCGGAAACGATGACATTCTCATTACGTTGAAATTTGATTATGATTTCGTTATTAATTTGGTGTCTGGGTCATGTATGTGTCGCGGGCTTCCTAAATCACGAGATAACCTCTCGCTTTCAGTAAATTATTAGTGATTGATAAAAAGTGTATTTTTCTCTTATCTCAGTATTTATTTTTAGTTTTGTATACACAAGTAAAGATGCGGTATAACTAATGGTTTAAGCTTATGTATGCTTAAAGTTTAACTTGGACAATAATAAATTTCACATTTATTATACATATACTTAGTGACGGCATCATGTGCGATGTCTTATTTTTAAAGAAACGAGATCACCTCTCATTTTTAAATCTAAATATTGGCAACTGTCATAAAATAACCGATTTGAATTTTCTAACGTAATAAATATTATTATAATAATCCGAAATTTTACGGGTTGTTATACATACTCACAAAGATCATTTAAAACTAATACATGGTTATTGTGTTAATATTGTAAAATTTTATGCTGCAGGGAGAATTACGGCGTAACCATAATGAGGAGTTACGCCGTAATTATGGTTAAACATTGAAATAAGTTACTGAGAAACTGTTACGGCGTAGTCATGAAATGAGATTACGCCGTAATGGTTGATAACCTGGAGAGAATTGGCAACTGAGGAGATGTTACGGCGTAACCATAAGGGTGAGTTACGCCGTAACTTTAGGACAGAACAGGTCCATGGTATGTGTGAAAACACATACTTTTTCTTTATCAAAACTGACCCAAATAAACCGGAAACAAGCCATTAATGCCTAATATTTGTGTGTTTCTTAAGTTTATGCATGTGCAGGTACGGATATCACAAAACAGACAAAAGAAAGACAAAACGGAAGAAAATTAAGTACGAGAATGAGAAGAGAGCAAAAGCCGATGCCGGGAATCAGTTTATGGGTTTTATGGATTTTGATGCTCAAAAGATCAATTTATGAAGCTTTAGATCATGTTCAAGAAGTTTTCACATTAAACCCTTCACTGTATCAAATTTACACAATAAACCCTTCACTTTGGCAAAATTGCAAAACAACCCCTCAACTTTACCATATTTTCACAAATCACCCTCAATTTACCCAATTTACCCAATAAACCCCTCACCTACCCTACTTACCAAATAATCCCTCATATCTCTCATTTATAAATGTCACTTTATACCCTTACCATTTTACGAATTATACCATTAGTCCTTATGAATTACAAAGTTACATGAATGGTCCCCATTGCTAAATCCGGATACTACACTTTCTAAAAAACCAAATCCAAAAGAAATACTAATTCCCTTGGCCCATGATATCCTACAGCCCAAATCTGTCCAAAATTACTACCGGGTCAAACATTTACCCAATCCCCTTAATATCCCCAAGTCAACCTCCCTAAAACCCAGTCAACACCCATCACCCTGATCAAATCCTTTACCCTATATATATCTCCCTTTTACTGTTTATCCTTCCCAAGCTAATTACCCTGATCCTAACCAAAGTTACCCCAACTTAGAACACTTCTAGAATCTCCTGACCACCTCCGACATGGCAGAATGCCAGGTTGGCAATCCAGAGAAAACTCATTGGTTGATGGGACGTGTATACTTGATCCTATGGCTAAAATTGATTGAGATGACAAAGATGAGAGATCTATGGATGAGATTAGAAGTCCTGGAAACCATAGAATGCTCCTGCTCAGCCTATATAAAGACCCTCATCATCACCACAGAAGCCTTGTCCACTTTTTATGTTTTTAGAAAAGTTTGACCATTTGATTTTCTGTCATTTTAATGTTTTCCAGTAGTCAATTAGATCGTAGTCTCAATTTGATTAATGCAATTTACTTTTTTCTTTAAAAGTCTTTCTTATTAATTTTGTTACAATTTCTTATTTCAGCTTAATTCTATCTCAAAAGCTCTTTTACTATTTCAGTAAGCTCAAATAAGCTTATTAAAGCTTATGAGAGCTTATTCTTGGTTTTCTTGTTCTTAATTTCAATTTTTGCAAAAAAAGTCAAGGAAAGTCAAGATTAGTCAAACAGAAAAGTCAACACAGTTTTGGGTTGATTTCTGTTTTTAGTTTGTTATTTGGATTAGTTTAATGCTTATTTGATCATTTTAATGTAGTTTAGTTCATATTTCATCAAGTTATGTAGTTAAATTTGCATTTTTGAAACTATAAAGGGTGTTTGGTTTAAGCTTATTTTTCTGCTTTGAGTCAATTTAGGGTGTTAAATCTGAGTCATTTAGTATTAGTTATTAGTTTTAGAACTTTTTTAGTCAAAGTTTCAAGTTATTCATGTCTCATGTGTGTTTTCAAGTTCAATCTCAAATCTGTCTTTTGTTCTCATTCTGTCACAGTGTGTCTGTTCTTAAGCTTATTTCTTGGTCTAAAAATGATTCAAAAATAGTGTTAATTGGTTTTACTTGTTCACTATACACTTTAGTTAATTTGTTTTTAGTTTATTTGGTGATTTGAAGTCTTTAAATCTGCTTAAAAATACCCCATTTTGTCCCTTTTCCTATCTGCAGTCACACTTATCTGTCCAAGTAAGCCTTTTCAGTTCTTCATAACTGCTTATTCACTTGATGTTTTTGATTGATTTTTGTGTTAACTAGTAGATTAGGTAGTAAGTTTGATCTGTTTAGCCTTCCTTAGGTGTTTAGTGCTTATTTAGCCTTCAAAAATCCCCCTTCCAGCCCACTATTCTGCTGCAACAATAGGTGTATAGCAGTGCTTATTTGATTTAGTTTAGGATTATTTGCTTATTTAGATTGCTCATTTAGGTTTCTTTAGTTCATTTAGATTGCTTTATATCCATGGTAGCTTATTTGAATTTAGTGTTAGCTAAATCATGCTTAGTTGAACTTGTTTTCTTCCCTTTAGGATTATTTGGTTTTGCTTATTTTAATCTATCTCTTAATTAGCTTACTACCCTTAGTTCTTCTTATTTAGTGGTTTTTAGATAAGTTAGTTTCAAAAATAAGTTCATCTTTAGTCTTAATTTTAAGTTGCTTAACAAGAAAGAAGCAAAAATAAATAAAATAACAAAAGGGACACTGCCCAGGTTTGAACCTGGGTCAGTCTCCCTCACACGCCCCAAACACAACACCTTAACCATCTTGCCCTTGAGACTTGTCCTGTCACATGTTGCACATTTAATTCATTTAAAGAATATTTTACTTTTAAGACTAAATTGTTAGTTAGCTTAATTTCAGATTTTTCAAAAAAACTTTGTGCATGATTAATATTTTTCCTGAGTTCAACTTATATCAAAGTATTTTTCTGCAAATTTATATAATTTTCGAATTTTTTTTGATATTTTTAATAATTAGTTTTTACTTTTCTAGTTTTTAATTCGTAATGATTAAATAAAAAGTCAAAAAAATATTCTGTTTTTTTCCAAAAATTTTCTTTTATCAAATAGGACGTAGGAAAATTAGATTTGCGTTCCTAGGGTTTAAATTGCATTATTTGATTTTAACTCGCGTTTTTAATATTCATGTAGTTGCGTTTTTAGGTTTAGATCGTGTTTTAGGATAATTGTGCTTTACATTATTATTTTTTATGCTTATTGTGTTAATTTTAGTTTATGTTTATCGTATTTAGCATAAAATCCCATATTTCACCTTTTTCCCCATTCAAATTCACGTTATCGCGACTCGATTCGAAACCTCCATTCATCCTTCGTTGGGAGAACGACCCGGGGACTCAAACCTAACCGTTTGAATTGCTCTTGAAAAATACTATAATTGATTTTCCTAAATCAATTTTTGGCGCCGCTGCCGGGGAAGGCTTGAAGTGAGTTTTGATTCCGTTCCGATCGCGTGTTTTTGAAGATCCTTCCCCGTGAAGTTATCGTTGTTTGTTTTGTAAATATCTCTTTTATAAAAACTCAAAAAAAAATTAAAAAACCAAAACACTTTTCCTAAAGTGTTTAAAACACCAAAAAAATTAAAAAACCAGCAAACAAAATCGAAACGTCAATTGTTACGTCAGCTCACCTTTAGAGTACAACCTATACACGGGGTTTAAGGAAGGTCTTGACATTAAATTGCAGACCGAAGAGAGATCCACTCTTCTCTCTCGCCACGCTGCGAGTACTTTAGAGAGCTACCGAGAACCGGTTGACGGGACGGTTACCAAAAATATTCTGTTTTCAAAATTTTCTATTATAAAAACAAAAAATATTTTCCTTTTTAAAATTTGTTTTCCTTTTATGTTTGCTATTTATCAAAATCCAAAAATAATCTCCTTTCTCCTCTAAACCATCAATTATATCTCTTTTTCCTCTAAAATTATAATTCTTATGCCATCTCTTAAATGTGCTCAATGTGGAGGTCCTCATGATCCCATCGTTCTTGAAGATCCTTGTGAGAAAATTTTGAAGGAATATTTCCTAACCGAACTTGAAACAAAACCGTCCCTCGGCCGACATTGCTTTCACTGTAAAAATCCGATGGAAGAAAATCAATATCCTTGTTTAAATTGTATGTGCGACCGGTGCGGAAATAATTGTCGAAAAGGATCTTGTGATATGTGCAATAAGAATCCAGATCCTTTTGCACTTGCTCGCCTTTGTCTCATATGTGGAAACCGGTATACTTGTTTTATTTGTACGTATGAGCAGAATGAACAAAAAGCTAAACTTCGTAATGATGACGATGACGTAATAGCATGTTGGAGGGATGTAATCAGAGAACCCGTCAATTATTCAAAGCCAAATTCTTTCGATTATTCCCCAAGTTCTTCCAAATATCCTTCACAGCCTCTGATGGCTTCGTACGAACGACATTATCAACTTATGGAGGAGTTAATGAGTTTCCAATTTTGTAAAAGAACTATGGAGGAATTACCACTTGAAGAACCCGTTGACTCTCTTAAAATGGGGGATAAGCATCTTAACACTATTCCGAAAACGGAATCGTCTAGTGTTGAGGTCCTTGTCCCAATCCCAAGTGAGTCCGAGGTTATCTTCAACGATATTTGTGATGAACCTTCTCTTAGTATCTCGAACGATCATGTTGAGATGTTCTTCGATTGCGAAGACTTATGGAGACATCGATTACATCGAGGATTTACCTTCTGAGCCCATCAACATAGAAGAAGAAAATGACTTTGAGCCAGAAGATATAAAGATTGAGCCATATGATATACAAATCGAGGATGAAGCACTTCATGAAACATTGTTGAATGTTAATCTTCTCATTTCCAAGATCGAAGCCCTTAAAGATGATACAAGTTCACCTCCTATCCCCATTAAGGATAGTAACTTCTTAACAGAGCTTGAAACTTTCCGATTTGAAGAAGAAACTAGTGGCAGTCCCACTATTACGGATGTCTATCCTCTGATTTATGAGTGGTTCTGCTTTGAGGTTGATTTGAGCAAGGCTATGTGTAACACCCCAACCCGGCAAGGGTAGAAGTATCACATTCTGGTGTCATATCAGAACATACTAATAAAATTTTGCAAGCGGAAGTCTTATAAAAGAAAATACCAAGTCATATAAACGAATGACTTACAAGGAAAATACAAAATCCAATATGTCAAAAAAAATGAAATGAAATATTAAAACAATTGCTCTTCAAAATAAGTCCAAAATGACAAGGGAAACTAGAGTCGGATCACTCAAATACTCCTACTCTCAGCCCAACAAAGCCCAACATCCCACTTGGTACCTGCCGCATAGAAAAGAAAATGCGGCTGAGCTTAAAAAGCCCAGTGAACAGATATAACAAAACAAAAGCTAACAAAATAAAAAAAAATAAAATGAATGAAGGAGACTGATAAAAAGGTCGCAACGAAATGAACACAATGAGCCAATGAGGAACCTGCAGAACACAATAATAATAGAAATCTAGAAGAAGGTAGAAAGCAAAGGAGACTAAAACAAGCAGCGCATCGACGACATATATAAGTGCATATAAATAATTAAGAATACAAGTACCAAAAGAAAATCAAATAGGAGTTGATGAACAGTATCATAAACAAGACAAGTAACCAAACCATAATCAAGCATAGTAGATAGCGTATCAACTAACATAAATATGACATCCAAATAAATCAGGTAATCTGTATACATATAAGCCAAATGGAAATCTAAAAGCAGGCGGAAGCAAGTAATTTGAAAGCAAGCATAGCAATCACACAAGCCAGATAACCCATAGTTAATAACATAAAAAGTATCATAAACAGCGAAAATACTAACAATAGTATAAACATGGTAGCCACATGTATCAGGTAGGAAATACAGAATGAACATCATAACTGAATGGATTAACTAAACAAGGACATAGCATGGTAACTAAACAAGTCAACTAAACAAACAACATAAGCATCCGAAAGTACCAACAAAAGTACAAGCATGGTAGTCACAATTAGCAGATAAGAATATTAATGGACAATCATAGCCTACGAACATAACAGAACGAAGGTATACATGTTAAATGGATAAATCAGATGATTACATACTAGCATGGCAAAACGGTAAATCAGTTAGTCACGTAATAGCATGGCAAACAGATAGTCATATATTAATCATATACTAGCAGGGAAACACATAAATCATATAATAGCAGGGTAAACGGATGAGGTGGTGATATGAAGTATACACTTGGTAGTCAGCCAAAATGGAAAGAGAGTATGACAAAACAAATGAGCTGGAGTATATTATGGTAGTCAGATGAATCACATAAGGATAATTAATGAATGAGTAATCAATGGAAAACTAAAGTTGAGAAATATAGAATATGGTGCATTGTGGAATAATATAAGGTATAAATTTGTTCATCGAAAGTGTCAAGGTTGTCAGAAATCTACCACGAGCCCAGAAACATATCATATCATAAGTAACGATGGAGTAGCTAGCTCCCAGAATGTGAAAGACGTGTATTGCACACAACATCAGTCACCATATAAATCATATCATATCATATCATAACAAATCTAGGATGCATCCATACGCCACTGCATAAATCATAGTCGCCATAATAAATCATAAAGCGCGTGTATCATATCATATCATAAGGGACGGTGTGGAACATCACTCGAAAACACTAGAGTCATGTCAATGGTGCATCAAAGACATGGCCATGTTACCTTCATGGCTAGGAAACATATTGGCTCGGGTATCAAACTGAAGGGTCAAAAGCAAAGTCATAACATAACGGTTCATATCAAAGATTTAAAGCAAGGTTCAATATCAGGGTTCAATATCAAATGAAACATATCTAGCTGAAGGGGATCATAATCATAGCAAACTAATATCATAGCGAATAGAATCATATCAAAGGATCATATTAAAAGGGTCATAATAAAGGGAATCATAGCAATGGAATATCATAAGTGAAATAAAGTCAAGGATCGGAAAGTCATGAGAAATCCCTACTGAAAAGGGGTAGAATATCTGTACCTCAAATCGCAAATGAAACCATATCGAAAACACAAGGATCGGAAGTTACTCCTTCTTCAGCGAATCTACATGAATTAATTATCACTTAATATTTTAGAAGCTATTTCAAAGTTTTAGGGTTCATCGATATTCATATTTCATAATTAAGGTTTCCTTCCATTTTTAGAAACTTTTCGAATTAAGAAATTTTCATATTTAGTAAGTTTCTCGAATTAGTAATATAATACTTTAGGATTATAGAATAAATAATCTCTAAATGTTAAGAATGACCATTATAGTAGTTTAGGGTTAAATATGTGAACTCATAAAATTCCAAAGTTTGCATGCGACAACGACCAAAGTTGAGGGTTTAAAGTGTAAATAAGCTTAAATATATAACATAAATCTCTTTCATATTCATAATAGGATACGCTTTAGGGCATGCGTGGTTAAGGGGATAAGGGGGTGGGGAATGGGTAAGGTATTCAAAAGAGCCCACCTTTCTCATTATATAGTGCTTGGTAAAGGAGGGGTAAGGGATTGATTACCCCGTAATGGGTAATGAACCATTATAGAATAAATTGAGGGGTAAGGGATTGATTACCCACCTCACTCATTTCTTTGCATTCCTTTCCCTTTCCTTTTCCCTTTCCCTTTCCCCACTTTGAACCAAGCGGGCCCTTAGTTTTATAAAACATTCTTCCATATTCAGTTTCATTACATGTTTGTGATTGTTCGCGGTTCAAAAGACTAATATTTACGGCTTAGAAATCATGTCTTATGGTTAACCCCCGACTCGACTCTCCCGACACACTTTCAAAACTCCAAACGACTCAACCATAAATCCCGCGATCACCCTCGAAGTTGCCCCTTTAACCATGTATAGATATATTAGTATAACTGTTTCCTTTTTGTTTTTTAATCTACACATCGACACCAGTTAACCATTGCATACGACACACCATAAACCATTCGAGACCGGCCGTTTGAATTATTATCATCGGCATGATCTGAGCCAAGCTATATACGATTCTAATTGTCCCATTTTATCATGATTATAATATAGACGAGACATGGTTGCGTTGTGTGTATAAAGGTCGAAGCAGATTCAAAATGGGTTTCACATAGGGTCGGTTTATACATATGCTTCTTGTTACTTTCTTTTAGCTTGAAACAATAAAGTGAAACCTGATCATGTTGTATAAATGCATGTCGCATTAGGTTCAAAACGGATTTTATACTTGGGACGAAAAGCATGTTTATTCCATGTGACCATTATAACTTGATACGAAAACAACTAAACGTGACTATGACATGCATGAGAGGGTCGACAGATTTCAAGACCTCAAGGTTTATATGTGGATCGAAAGGTTAGTGTACTGGTTATGATTTCATGCGACAAGATTTTTTATTACATGTAAGGTTTAAATCGTGTATAAGCATTCGAAACAAAGACAAAACATACGACAAAAATCAAGAAACTAAGAATGAATTTGAGATGCGATGAGATACGTTACCCTAGTCGATCGAATGGAAGACAACAAGAACTCGAGAGAAACAACCCACGACAAACCAAAACTGCCCCGACCCCTAAACAGAACCCACGATTCACCACCACCTTCCGAGCTCCTTGAATCAGCCTTGTAGGTCGAATGGGATGAGGAACCAGTTATCTTCCCATCACTTTTAGGTTTAGGTTTTTACGTGAGTTATAATGTGTATTTGTAGGATTAAATAATTTGCATGAGACTATATGGGTTCTGTTTAGCCGAGCAAAAGGAAAACAAAAGGGCCTGATCTAACCTTTAAAAGGGCTTTAACATTTAAGTTAGTATTTGTTGATAACTTATGAAATTTGGCTCATGCATACATTAAACATAAGTGCTTTGGTCTTTTTGATAAATCTTACACATTAGGTTTTAAATTACTCATAAATAAGATTATAATCACATTTAATGAGCATAGAAATATTTTACGTATTTTATATATTATTATTTGAGGGGCAAAATAGTTTTTTTACGCGTTTTAGATTTTCAGGTTTTACAACTCTTCCCCTCTAAAATAAAAATTTTGTCCTCGAAAATTGAAGTCGCAGAGGTACACGGAGACGTACAAGTTTAGGGCAGACGTAACAATCCATAGTTTCGCACATATTATAACGATTTCGGTCCCAAAGAGTACAAGACTTATACATAACAGATGTCAGTGAGAATCTCGCAAGGAGGTACAGAATTTCAAACGAATATGGAAGTTGACAAATAATGGATATGAGTTCTAGTCACCCAACGTACCAACCTCAGGCATTTCCCTGGACGTCGTATGATTCCAATAAGTTCAAATTATATGATCTCGGTATTATCACGTTGATCAGGCGTGATAATACTTGCATCACATAAAAACAAGTCCTTATTGTCATCATATTCTGTCTAGGGTCATGATAAACCACATAACCAACATCACGATAAAACAGATACACATACAGGTAGCAAGTAGCATACCAAAACAAACCAGATTCACATACATGCAACATATAATACATTAAACCAACTTACCATGCCACAAAGGAAAGAAGGCCACCGAGTTGCTCGAGAAGGTTCCTCATGACTCATTACAAAAGATTCAAAAATAGCCTTAGGTTCGCAAAAATGACCAAGTGCCGCAAGGTCTAACCTTACTAATACAAATCATATAAAGATAAATGATGAAAATCGAGATTTATCAAAGAGATATAAAACACACATGAGGTCATAATATCACCGAAGAATCAAGCCATAGGACTCCATCATCCAAACGCGTCCATTCATATGAAGCAGATGAATCTCCTCAACATCTCAACGGTTGGACTGTTGACTACAATATGCTCGAATCTTAGTAGTAGTTTCACCACATGACTAAAGTACGCCAGTCATACTTCTTCTGCTCATACGTCTTCCAAATGTCCACCAGTTGAATCTCGTCTCCGTCCTTGCGCCTATGGTTGGTTCGTCCAACTCCCCCCAGCAGCATCCTGATGTCTCCATCAGCATCACAATAGGGTACGGCTTCTGCATCACGAACCTCTCCAGCTCAGAACCTGTTGCAGCAACACAGGATCGGCACCATTATCTTCGACTCTACGAGTAGTCTCCATCTAAATGATTGACAAACGAATGCGCCAAGATAAAACAATAAAATCAAATGCGGAAAGAAGAAGGTCAAATCAGCGAAGACAATAGAATATCGAAGTCAAATCTGGACAAAAATCAAAAGAATTGGAACAGATAGAAACAGACGGAAGCCTAATGTCTACCCAACTCCTCACAGGTCAATCTTAAGGTCAACAAGACGAAACCTGTCTCTGATACCATAATTGTAACACCCCAACCCGGCAAAGGTAGAAGTATCACATTCTGGTGTCATATCAGAACATACTAATAAAATTTTGCAAGCGGAAGTCTTATAAAATAAAATACCAAGTCATATAAATGAATGACTTACAAGGAAAATACATAATCCAATATGTCCAAAAAAATGAAATGAAATATTAAAACAATTGCTCTTCAAAATAAGTCCAAAATGATAAGGGAAACTAGTGTCGGATCACTTAAATGCTCCTACTCTCAGCCCAACAAAGCCCAGCATCCCACTTGGTACCTGCCGCATGGAAAAGAAAATGCGGCTGAGCTTAAAAAGCCTAGTGAAAAGATATAACAAAACAAAAGCTAACAAAATAAAAATATAAAACGAAACGAAGGTGACTAATAAAAAGGTTACAACGAAACGAACACAATGAGTCAATGAGGAACCTGTAGAACACAATAATAATAGAAATCCAGAAGAAGGTAGAAAGCAAAGGAGACCAAAACAAGCAGTGCATCGATGACATATATAAGTGCATATAAATAATCAAACATACAAGAACTGAAACAAAATCAAATAGGAGTTGATGAACAGTATCATAAACAAGACAAGTCACCAAACCATAATCAAGCATAGCAGACAGCGTATCAACTAACATAAATATGACATCCAAATAAATCAGGTAATCTGTATACATATAAGCCAAACAAAAATCTAAAAGCAGGCGGAAGCAAGTAATTTAGAAGCAAGCATAGAAATCACACAAGCCAGATAACCCACAATTAATAACATAAAAAGTATCATAAATAGCGGAAATACTAACAGTAGTATAAACATGGTAGCCACATGTATCAAGTAGGAAATACAGAATGAACATCATAACTGAATGGATTAACTAAACAAGGACATAGCATGGCAACTAAAGAAGTCAAC
Source organism: Chrysanthemum makinoi (assembly GCA_910596185.1). Lineage (NCBI taxonomy): Eukaryota > Viridiplantae > Streptophyta > Magnoliopsida > Asterales > Asteraceae > Chrysanthemum > Chrysanthemum makinoi. The sequence continues at coordinate 68,845,280 of OU343219.1, read as the reverse complement.
TAAACAGACAACATAAGCATCCGAAAGTACCAACAGAGGTACATGCATGGTAGTCACAATTAGCAGATAAGAATATTAATGAACAATCATAGCCTACGAACATAACTGAACGAAGGTATACATGTTAAATGGATAAATCAGATGATTACATACTAGCATGGCAAAACGGTAAATCAATTAGTCTCGTAATAGCATGGCAAACAGATAGTCACATATTAATCATATACTAGCAGGGAAAACAGGTAGTCACATAAATCATATAATAGCAGGGTAAACGGATGAGGTGGTGATATGAAGTATACGCTTGGTAGTCAGCCAAAATGGAAAGAGAGTATGACAAATCAAATGAACTGGAGTATAGTATGGTAGTCAGATGAATCACATAAGGATACTGAATGAATGAGTAATCAATGGAAAACTAAACGTGAGAAATATATAATATGGTGCATTGTGGAATAACATAAGGTATAAATGAGTGCATCGGAAGTGTAAAGGTTGTCAGAAATCTACCACGAGCCCAGAAACATATCATATCATATCATATCATAAGTAACCATGGAGTAGCTAGCTCTCAGAATGTGAAACACGTGTATTGCACACAACATCAGTCACCATATAAATCATATCATATTATATCATATCATATCATATTATATCATATCATATCATATCATATCATATCATAACAAATCTAGGATGCATCCATACGCCTCTGCATAAATCATAGTGGCCATAACAATCATAAAGTGTAACACCCCCAAAAAAACCAAGGGCGACACTCAATTGGCATCATAACACAGGTAATAAAGAACGGATAATAAAACCCATTTAAGAACTTTTATTAATAAGATAATAAAGTTTACAAAAGTTTAATTGTTGCAGAAATATATCCCATTAATAAAAAGTGGTCCCAGATATATCAGTGTAGTCTATGACCATGCCATGCCAAGCCCTGCCTTGAGATCGTCACACTTCAAAATCAAATACCTGAGAAAACATGCTAAAAAGGTCAGCTATAAAGCTGGTGATTTCATAAGTTTATAGCAAAGCATTTAAGTAATCAAGTTTGTTTTATGGACAAAAGTGTGCTCGATACACCGCGTGTAAGGAGTCTTCCAAATAAAAGTGGTTGTGTCTATTACTCAAGCTCTAAGCTCATGGTACCAAACTACAACAGTTCCGCATGCGTGTAAGTAGCATGTCAATATGGTTTATGGTGCCCTTAGCAAGTGTGTGTTTCAGTCAACACTTGTGTTCCGACATGGTATACATCTGGAGACCAGTTGGAGCGACCAACCCGGATGGAGGCGTTACCCTCAATAGATCTATTTATAACACTCGCGCTCCCCGCAGGGATTAATGGTACATGAAAGGCTGGCAAATTGTGGAAACAGTTCTCTTAGGCTATCTCATAATAGTGGTTTACACAATAGTTTCAGTTCTAGTCCATAAAGTAATAGTTGTTCATATAGTGTTTGCGTAAAAAGCAACAGTTCATAAAGTGTATTGCGTAACAGCAATAGTTCTTAAAAGGCATTTCATAACAGAAATAGGTCATAAAAGGATTTGCATACAAGCAATAGCATTCATAAAGTGTTTGCATAAAAGCAATATTTCATAAAGAGTTTGCATGTTTCTCACCCCAAAACAGTTATAAAACAGGTAAAGTAGGGTTATGAACTCACCTCAGTAGGTCGTTGGATGAATATAAGTCAAGTAGTAAATTTACACGGCTCCGACACGCAACCTAGATAAGTATGGTATGGGTTTAGTCTAATTCTCACATTCAAATACACTATTAGAAAGTTACAAGTATTACGTTTTTGGAATGCTTATAGTTTAAAAACAAATATTTTAAATATTTGATTTATGGCATTTTATGTGAAGTTTCGCAAGTTATTTTGTTTGTCGATAAATATCGTAAAGTGTAGTTGTGAAAATACTTGTAAGTATTGGCTCTTGGAATAAGTATAGGAATATATACAATATACTCACATGAGAGTTGACTCGAATATTGGCTTAAGTGTTATCGATGAGTAAATAAATACAAGACGTCAAGTATTTATTAAATTTATTTGAGTTCGAAGTGTGAAACTATATATACAAGATATATTTATTGAAGTCATAGTTTAAATAATATATTTTGACAAATATATATATTTTTCCGTAGATGTGGTCGTCAAATTAAATATGTGCCAAACATATTTATTTAGCGAAAAGTGATAAATTAGTATAAGTTATTTAAACTTGTAAAAGTTTTAGGATGAAAAGTGTCGTCTTATTCCAAGTCGAGGGACTTGGGTTGTCGAAGATTTTACAAGTTTAAGGTTTTATAAAAGTTTTCAAGAAGTGTGCCAAATGCCTCGAAATAGAGGGACTGAAATTATAACTTTCGAAATTATAAAGAGATTTAAGAAAAAGTGTTGAGTAGTTCAAAGTTGAGGGACTGAGGTTGCAAATTCGCGGAAGTTGCACAAGTAACAAAAAAATAAATAAAACAGACATGGGCATGGTTCGAACTCCGGACCTGTATATATAAAACAGACATGAGCACGAGCATGATAACCACTGAGCCAAGGCTCATATTTGGTTATATCTCACTACATGTGCGTATATATTGAAGCGCAGTTGGGTTGGATTTTTGGGTTATGCATCGTAACAACAGAAATGGGAGTTCAAGATTTGCTTCATTTGTTTTCCTTCTTGGTTTTTGTGGACGTATGGTCCGGACTGGGCCAGGAATGGGTCAGGCCCGGATGACAGCGGCCCACTCTACACCTAAACCCTAATCCATGTCCTATATATACATGACAGGTTATCTCTAAACCTAACTAACTTTGATATGCTACATCGCATACTAACTTGACCGTCGGAGTTGGACCTCGGGGCTACGGCCTCGGGTCCACTCCTAACGGGTTCTCTTTGTTGACGATCTACTAGGCTCGAGAAGACGACTAACGGCCAAGGAGAGTCGTTGAATCCTGCCCACGCCAGATTATGCATCAACAAGTTGGCGCCATCCGTGGGACCCGAGCAAAATATTTGCCTCGCATGCTCACCGCATAACAACAAGTTCATAGAAAGTAACTTCGTGTGCTCCCTACTATTATTACTAATCGATTTACTGAGGTTAGTACATATGTGGATATCAAGGGTAAACATGGCCCTTCAGATATGCAAATAAGGTCCTACCATGATAGTTTGAAAACTAATGATTTTCTTTATTCTATACGTGCTCATCATGGGCTTTGCTTTACAAGTTTTCATGTATTTTTCAATATACAGAATCAAAACGTGGAATAAAATATCACGTTAAATTGCATATTGTTATAAAAAGATCATTATTTACGAATAGTCTATTCTTTTACATATAAAAGAAAAAGTCCGCACGATCGGACCTATTTTATCTTTTAGTCCGCACGATTGGACCTAAGAAAATATCCGCACGATCGGAACTATTTTATTTTTTAGCCAATTAATTCGCGATAATGCTTTTACGGTTGGTACCTTTTTTCATGCTTTGAACAACGCTAGTCGCGATAAATCTACCCGCGTAGGCCGTGCGTTCAGACATCTTCGCAGAGAACGCTGTGACGCCGAACACCACGATGCTAGTCAATCGCCATGATGCGACCGACAAAGGCCGTGGTATAAACATCTGCGATCATCCACAAACGTTCGAGTCTATGCGGTTACGATAAATCTATCTGCGTCTATTGGTCAAGGTCACGGTTTTTTTATACATTTAAAAAAAAAAAACACACAATTAATTATTTGCCGTTACGCATCCCAAGACGGATGCGACCGCCACTTTTCTTATATGCTATGTGCAATATATTATTCATGCTATGTGCTGTCTATTGTTTCAATTCATTAGGTTTTATATGTTGTGATTCGCGGCATATACTTTTAATCTTTGCATTTTTTTTTCAGATTAACTAAGTTTAATGCTCCTACACGAGTAGCACCATCAAACTTGGGGGCTACCGTGGTATATGCTACCACTGCTTCAGACGCATCGCGGTATATTTAGAAGCAGAACGCAAGCTCGGTACAAAGACGGATTTAAATATTCGCACGCATCTTTGCCGCAGGGAGACGTCCTCGGCTTCGGTCAGAAGACGGATGTAATGCGCCGCAAAGCACGTCTTCCGTCGCACCTCTTTGTCGCCACGAAGCGCACTTCTAGCTACGTAAGCACGCCTTCGTCGCCTCTTGTCGCGACAAGACTTCTGCTACGTAAGCACGCCTTTCGCATCTTTGTCGCAGCAGCGTAGCCGCGACTGCTACGTAAGCACGCCTTCTGTTGCACCATGCCGCCGCATATGCCCGGTACAAAAGGCGCCTTACCCTTGATGCAGATACGGGATCCACTTTCACCTACGCGGCCATCAGAACTCAAGTCTAGCATAACATAGCCATGCGCTATCTCATACTAAACTTGGGGGCTTGTGGACGTATGGTCCGGACTGGGCTAGGAATGGGTCAGGCCCGGATGACAGCGGCCCACTCTACACCTAAACCCTAATCCATGTCCTATATATACATGACATGCTATCTCTAAACCTAACTAACTTTGATATGCTACATCGCGATACTAACTTGACCGGGTCGGAGTTGGACCGGCTACGCCTCGGGTCCACTCCTAACGGGATCTCTTTGTTGACAGATCTACTAGGGCTCGAGAAGACGACTAACGGCCAAGGAGAGTCGTTGAATCCTGCCCGCGCCAGATTATGCATCAACAGTTTTTCAAAGTAGCAGTTGAACTATGATTGTAAAACAAGTGAGGTCGTCCAAAAAATAAAGACCGTATACGATCTCAAGGTGAGGAGCCAAAGACTATGTATTGTACCAGGTGCAAAGAAGCGGGGCACAATGTGCAACAAATCATATGTCCCTGATCCGCCTGTAAGCAAACGTAAACAAAAGCAACAAGAATTTCCAACGGATGAACAACGTGAAACTGCACCTTCTTACGACCCACATCATATGTTTAATCAAAGTTTTATGGGCAACAACCAATTCTCATCTCAAACATATGGTCAAAACACATATCCTTGGCATGGTCAAAACACATACACCACAAACCATTATGATCAAAACCAATACCACACACAAACTTTCGATCATAACCAATACACGTCACAAGCTTACTACCACAACCTGTACCCTTCACAAACAACTGAACAACATCACACACAATCATCATTCAACCTATCTCAACAAAACCCAACATACACGTCTCAAGCGTATCAACAATATGATTTCCAACAATACGCCTCTCAACATCTAGATAACCAAGACACTAAGGATTCTAATAGTTGGTTTAATCGTCTTGGCATTTAATAAAGTAGAACGTTATGTGTTTTTCTTATTTTTTAGATAATCTTTAATGTATTTTATGTACCTTGTAATATATTATATTTTTTAAGTTTATTACAAAGATTTTGTCGTATTTTCCTTGATAAAAAGCTAAAAAAACTAATCAATTTATATTGTCAATTGTGATAGGATTACACACTAAAACCCTAAACTTACCTCTAAACCCTAAATCTAAAGGCAATAAAACCCTAAACTTACCTCTAAACCCTAAATCTAAACGCAATAAAACCCTAAACACTAAAACTATTATTTGGGCCAAATTGTAAGAAATCTCTCCATATTGGCAGCAAAATGGTATAGGTGGATTATTGTTTTTATTTTTATTTTTTTTCTGGTAATGTTTGGAGTGGGGCCGGATTGGAGAAATCTCTCCTTATTCGGAGCGAATTGGTTACGTGGCTTTTTTTTTTTTTTGGGTAATGTTTGGAGTGGGGCCGGAGTGGATGAAATCTCTCCTTATTTGGAGCGAGATTGCTTATGGGTATGTTGTATTAGTTTGTTTTTTAATCTGGTTGCAACACGTGTATAATTTTAATTTCTCTCCTCATAAGGAGCGATCAATTTGGTTAAATAAGAAATGTCAGAAAACTTGGGCTTCTGCAAGAAATATCATTCTCTGCATAGCCTTTTAAAAAATTTTCGCAAAAAAAAAAGCACGGGTCTAGTGTCCTTTTTGTGTTACAAGAAGTTACCTTGGTGGTTTTAGAAAGTGAAACAAAAAACATGGTGGTTTATGGTAGTGTTTTTCTACTAGACTTAACTAGAAAAAGAGAAAAGCATGCTATTAAGTACAGAAGTAAGATTTTCGGGGTCGTTGGATTTATCTAGTATTTATTTTGAGTTTAGCATGAGGTTTGTGTATACAAGTTACCTTTGTGTAATATTTCTTTTTCATACCGATTGTGTAGAGTCAGGTTCACGATTTTGTGAGTCGTTAAAATGAAACATCGACACTAATGGTTACGAGAAGGTTTATATGATGTTGCAAACTTGACATGTTAAGTTCTACGTGGTGTTCGAAGGGTTTTGGTCAATAAAACGGTTTACTAAATAAAAACGTTCGACGTATGGTATGTGCTAAAACACATACCTTTTCATTATCAAAATAGACCCAAAACAACCAAGAAAGAGCCGTTTATTGCTAACATTTGCATGTTTCTTGAGTTTTTGCTTGTGCAGGTACGGATATGTAAAAACACACAAAAAAGAACCAAATCAGACGAACCGTTAACGAGAGATCAAGAGAGTTTGAGCCGAGCCTAAGGTCTGGATTGTGCATTTCGGACGATTTTATTCTCTGAGGATGATTTTTGGAAGTTACAGTCAAGTTTGAAGAAGTGTCAAAATTAGTCCCTGAACTTTGAGTATTTGGCAGAAATGACCCTTCAAGTTTCAGAAATTGCAAGTTCAGCCCTTGGTCTATTTTAAGTATGACAAGAGTGATCCTTGAAAGACAAATTCAGATTTGACAACCTTGGTCCTTGAAATTGCCTTGGATTGCTTTTACTATCCTATATCCACTTAGTCCAATACACGGCCCAATCCCAAACAAATCTTACCCGGTATCCTAAAGCAAACCCAACCAACCCTTTATTAATACTTATACCCGGGTTATCCCAACCCGTATCCCACTATACTTACCCGGTCAAACAAACCATTAAACCGGTCAAATAAATCAAACAATATTATTAAAAACCAAACGCGCCCAAACCCAGTTAACCCCCATGGTTTCACTGTTTACCATCCAAGATCCATTTACCCTGATCCTTCCACATTTACCCACACTTAATGTACCTTCTAGAAGCTTGTTGCCACCTTGTCAGAGGTGTGTGTCATGGGACTGCCAGGGTGGACGAATGAAGCCCTCTCATTGGAACACCACCTTGCAGTGATTGATCCAAGGGCCAAGAATGCTTTGGATGACAAGATTGAAAGATCAAAGGCCAATAATAGAACTCCTAGATGCTTCCCAAGGCTTCTCAGCTCAGCTATTTATACCCTGGATCAGTCACAAATGAAGTCGTCCAATTTCATGTCTTAGAGATTGTTACCACTTCATTTACATGTCATTAAAATTGTTTTTGTAGTGTATTTTGTAATTTCATATTTGAATTGTAAGTTTTATTTGATTAATGCAATTTCTAATTTTCTAGTTAATTTCTCCTTGTCACTTTAAAATTAAAATCAGTCTTTATTTGAGTTTTATAAATTTAATTACTGTTAAAGAGAGCTCACATAAGCTTTTATGAGCTTATGTGAGCTGAATGTTGGTCCTTCTTCTCTGAATTTCATTTTATTGTAAAAGTCAACCTAAGTCAAAAATAAAAGTCAAATTAGATTTTGTTGAATTGTGGTTTTAATAGAGTTGAAAGTTTGTTTAGAGTGTTAAAATTGCATTATCAGTCAAGTTTGATTAAAATCTCATGTGAAATTAGTAGTCAATCGCCATGATCTTAAAGGGTGTTTGGATTAAGCTGATTTTAGGAATTTATGTTAAGTTGAATTGCTAAATTTAAGTTTGATGAGTTTATAAACAGATTTCAAAGGCATTTTCAATCTAGTTTTCAAAAGATCAAGTTTGTTTTTGTGTTTTGGATTTCACTACTTTAGTATTTGTTCTGTCCAAGCAAGTCCTGTTCGAATCGATTCATGATTATCATTAGAAGCTTTTAGGTAGCTTATCTTTGATCTTTAAGTTGCTTGTTCTGTTTATAGTTTGCTGCTTATCATCAGGTTCTCTCTGTCTCCAAACAGTTTAGTTCAAGTATGATTTGCTCATTATTCTCTTGAATTAGTTGCTAGAATTTTTGTTCTCTAAATAGTCACTAGTATGCATTCTATATAATTTGTTTAAGATTCCACCTAGAAGCTTTTTGATAACTAATTTGTAATCAAAAGTACCCAAATCTGTCCACCTTTACTGTTCATTGTACATGTGCTTAGATTGGTTCTCATCAGCTTACTTATTGCTGATTTTCAGCTGCCGAGGTACTTTTATTGTTGGATGTTAGTCCCTTTAGGTAGCCTTAGGTCTGGATTTTACTCAATCTCCTTTAGATAGATCATTAAAGCTTATCAGTAGTGCTAATATTGGCCTGCAACTGTCATTCCTATTTGCTGCATCAGTTCTGTCCATTACATCAGTTATTGTGTTATGCTTTTCTGCTCCATATCAGTATTAATGACTTGATGATTGGTTCCTCTTGCAGCTTATTAGGTTAGAGGTATGTAGCTTATGTTAGCCTTAGGAGCTTTTACAGTAGCTTATTGTTGGCCTGCACATTCCCATTTCATTACTGCACATCAGCTTATACTGCCCCAAATATGCCCTTTTGTTTTGATCTTTAACTTCTTCATCATAAGTCCTATTTAGCTGTAATTTTGGATATAGTATCTCTGGTTGGTTGTCTTGAGAACTACACTTTTGGTTTTTCCTTGGAGCTTATTAATAAGCTGATGCAGCAGCCTTAAACAAATGGGTCGGTAGTAGTTTTGCTAGAGTATCGCTATTAGCCTTAATCTTTGTAGATCACTGATTAGAGGTTAGGAGTAGTTGCATATAGTTGCTTTAGAGTAGTTTTAATATTACCTAGCTTCTGTAATCAGTTGGTACACTATAGTGCTTATTTGCTTATTCCTAAGTGCTTATTTCCCCATCAGTTACACTGCAGCCTTTTATTCCCTCACATAAGCCCATGTTTTTCTATTTTTCATAGCTTTAGAATAATATTTTAGATTTTCCCTGAGTTTTTCATAATTTTCAGTAACTGTTTACTATTTTTCTTAATTAAAATTAGTTTTTAATCCTTTTTAAATAGCTTTAATTGCAATTAATTGAGAAAAAGCTCCAAAAAATAATTTTTCAATTTTCCCAGTTTAAGATAAATATAAAAAGCATAAAAAATATTTTTCCTTATTTCCCCCCTTTTATTTGGTATTTTTCACAATTTAAATTAGATTTAAATAGTTTTAAATTAGTAGAAAATAGAAAAATAATCAGAAAATTACAAAAAATAGTTTTGAAAATTCTCTTATGGTATTTTAGATTTTATAAAAATAGTTTCATATTTTTCCATTTAATTTTCATAAATTCTAGTATTTTAAATTAGTTTTAATAGTTAATAATTAGTTTTTAATTCTAATAAAATCAAGAAAATTCCTAAAAAATAGTTTTAATTCATAAATAGTTTTCTAATATCATTTTTAGTATAAAAGTAATTTTAGGTTATTTTTAGGATTTAGATTAGACGTAGTTGCATTTTAATTGCTGTTCGTTTAATCCCGTATTTGCATTTTAGCATAGATTTGCGTAGTTTGCTATAATTCTTAGGATTTCCCGTAGTGTAATTTCACTTTTATGCTTCCCTTGCCCCGTAGTTTAGATAACATCATTATCCCCTTCTCTTATTCAAATCCCGATAATCGAGACGTGAGTTGGAAATTCCATTCAACCCTCGTTAACGATCTCTGCTCAAACCTGACACGTTTGAGTTACCCACATACTACACTTCTCATCTATTATTGGTTTTTAAATCAGTGTCTGAACCGTTTTAAGTTTCTTACGGTTAGTCATTCACAAGTGGCTAGCTTGTGTGAGATAACTTGACGGTTTTGGCATTCTAATGTGAATCAACGTATGTAACAAAGTGTCGAGTGCTTCGGTTCACATATAGAAGTTTTTATCAAATATAATCGAGTCTTGTGTTAATATGTCGAGTTGAGTGTTTTTTGTGTCAACCAAAGGAATGTTCGACATTACGAATGTACAAGAGCAATTTAACAAAGTTCGAAACTCGAATGGTTCATTCATTTTTATTTTCGAATGAGAAATTGGTATAAAACTCGAAATGTTTAAACATGAACATATTGTTGGAAATGTATATATTTACAAACATGTGAATGTCCGGATTCGAACTCGTGACCATGGGATTGCACACATTAGCGAACGAGAATTAAAGTTAATAATTAATGTTTATGTTTACGATTAATTATTGCACATTAAGTCCGGATAACGATCGTTATGTATTTAACGGAAAAATGACTAACGACCGTTAAATGAAAAGAGAAAGGACTAGAAATGGAAAGACTTGAAAAAGTTATGGGTTTCCTATGGGCTTTGCATAGTGGCCGGCCAAGGGGCTTTCCCAAGCCCTAATTCATAACTTGTTCCCAAAGTATTCCATCTACTATATAAAGAGGGTTAGGTTCTAGGGTTTTACACACTTATGCATTGAATTAACCCTAGATCTCTCCTCTCCTCTCTCTAGTCCATATTCGGCCGAGCACCCCAAGTAAGGGAGTTTGGTTTTGTTTTTCTTAAACGAGGACTTGTGTTAGATCTAGCAATCGCTTGATTCGTTGGTTAATTCGTGTGTACAAGAACGTGGTTGTAAGACATTATTCTTACACCAATTAGTACTTCTTTTTTTTGCTCAAGGGATCGACATTCGCAAAGAGGTACGTTACGCATACTTTCAGTTAATTAATTTATTTGTTATGATCTTAAGTTTTCCGCCGTGTACTCTTGATGTCTATATGTTTATTGTATGTTTTATATATTATAAACTCAACAGTGGCATCACGAGCCTTGTATAACAAGTAATTAATTACTGAAACACATAATTAAAATAAACAAGTTGTGTTATTATTTGTATGCGTAGATCTAGGGTTTGCAAAACCTAAACCCTAATTTTTTTAGGGGGGCGTTTAATTTGGTGCCCGAATTAGGGTTTTGTAAACTAAAGTTTTAATTGGATTAGAAACCATAGGATGCATGCAACTTTATGTGTATTGCGTAACTCTGTTTAATTGCATTAATTGTTAAGTGTAATTTTATGTCCATGATAATTACATGCATGTTTTATCATGGATCTGCTTTTATTGTATGTCTTTCTTGTTTAAGTGATATACATTAAATTATGATAGATCTTAAATTGGGGAAGACCTCAATCATTATTAATTTAATCAATTATGTGCTATGTGGTATGTATTTAATTTTGACTTACGCAATCGATGAATCGATGCATGTGGTTCACCTTGTACATAGATGAAAACTGGTGAAAGTCTTAATTAAATATATGCATATTGACAGATCTAGAATTGGTTATTAACAGGATTTATCAAAAACGTTTGAATGTGGCTATTTGATATGCATGACTTGTTTTTTTGTTATGCATTCATTGTTTATTTGTTTATTTTTATAAATACTTGCTTGTTTGTTATGTGTAACAAGGGTATTTTTACAAGAAAAATAAACTGACCTAAACAATGGTGAAACATGTATTTTTAAGCATAGTAATCATAATCGTTTAATTGATTGGTGACTTTGGTACAAATGGTCTTGAACGGCTCACCCATGAGAATGAACTAAAAAGGGGTTAATAAAGAAGCGCAAATAATGAAAGGATGTCTAAGGTTATGCTTTTGCGCTTACCTGGTCCTCTGCCCTCTGTAAGTTCGAATGGAGCTACTTAGTAAGCCATTAAATGTACAAGCTCATCTTAAGGGCGAATTAGTTTTAATTCCATGCGCCACTTCGGTGGTAATTACCCGAAACACTAAGTGTTTACACTTATGCAAAAGTACGGTATAATGGATGATAATTAACTCTAAATTCCTTGATTGGTGAATGCAATACCTCAATTAAAGTTTGATGACGAAAAGCTTATAAATTAAAACAAGATATATATGTTTTAATAAAAACTATGCTACAAAGATGAATGCATGACATCTTTGTACATATTTGATTTGACATCAAAAATCATTACCCTTTAAATTTAAGTTATATGCCATCCAACGAACTGGAAACACCTAAGAGTACTTTTTATTTGCGTGAGAACGTGATTTAGATCGTAATCGAAGGGTAAAATGTCCACGTGTCGTGAGAACGGGCATGGACGATTTTGCAGTTTCTTAAGTTGGACAACTTAATTGAGTTAGGCAGTGAGAACTGGCAACTCAAGTCATAAGATGGGATAAAACATGTTTACATGGCGATTGATATTGGCTATATGTAAATCCCATAAATCTAGGAATTGCAATTGAAATTGGCAATTGAGCAAAAGCTCTACCATTTTGTTTAAGGTTCATTACTAGATCAATCGACGTAATGAAATTATGACAATTTGGATCCTAGTTTTCAATAATAATTAATTGGTTATATGAATATGAACCTTGGGTATTTAATTGTCTATTGAAAAGGAAAATTATCAAAATACTAATTATGGTTTTGAACTTTTTCGTAGATGGCTCATCAACCTCAAAACACTATGAGCTTAATGACGCGCTTTCAAAGATATGATTGGAAGGGACAAGCCTGGCCCTAATTTCAATGATTGGCATCGTTCACTTAGGATCATCCTTCGTGTTGCCAAAAGGGTTGAAATTTTGACTACACCCCTGCCTGATGCTCCTCCCAACACGGCAACTGCTCTTGAACAAGAGGCATATCGTGTTGAATATGAGAAGCACAATGATGTGGCGTGTCTAATGCTTTCGGGGATGTCTGCTCAATTGCAAAAACAATTTGAGCACTATCCGCCTATGAGCATGCTAGATGAACTCAAACATATGTTTGAGAAGCCACTACGTGAACTATATGAACTTATTGAAAAGGTTCATAGCTGCAAGCAGGAGGTTGGAAAATCTGTCTCCGACCACGTCCTCGAGATGAAACATCACTTGGATCAATTGGAGAAGCTCGGCTGTGGTTACTCGAATGATATATGTGTCGGCCTCATCAACCACTCCCTTAATCAGGATCGATTTGGTGATTTTGTCCGAAATTTTAACATGCATTGCACGGGGAAGACAGTGAATGAGTTACATGCAATGCTTGTAGACTACGAGAAGAGATTTCCAAAGAAGGCTCCTACACCTTCTGTACTCGCAATACAGGGTGGTAGGGTGAATAAGCCAAAGCCGCAAGCAGATAAGAAAGGGAAAGGAAAAGGAAAGGGGAAGCAAGTTGTCATCCCACCAGCTCCTAAGAAGAACCCTGGAAAGAAAAAGGAGAATCCTAAGAAGGATTTAACTTGCCACCACTGCAACTCACCGGGTCACTGGAAGCGGAACTGTCCAGTTTATCTGAATGAGTGTCTTCAGAATAAAAATAAGATGGTGCCTAGCTCATCATGTATTTTTATGTTTGAATTATTTTCTTTTCCTCATAAGAAAAATTCACGGATATATGATACGTGATGTGGTACTCACATCTGTAATACATCGCAGGGACTTAGAGGAGCAAGGAAGCGACTGTGGAGAAAGATACTTGTACGTTGGCAATGGAAAGCGTGGTTGTCGAAGCCATAGGGACTTTTGATTTAGTGTTGCCTTCGGGCTTAATTTTAGAACTAAATAATTGTCATTATGCACCCTCCATTGTTAGGGGTGTTATTTCAGTTTCTTTGTTAAAAGATATTGGTTTTGTGCACACTTTTACAAGTTATGGAATTTCAGTTTCTTTAAATAATGTTTTTTACTTTAATGCAATTCCTATTCTTGGTGTGTTTGAAATTGATATGGATGGTTGTATATCCAATGAAAATAATTCATTGTATAGCATTAGCAATAAGAAGAGCAAGTTGAACTGTGACTCTTCTTATCTTTGGCATTGTCGCCTTGCCCATATAGGCAAGAAACGCATGGAAAAGCTGCAACACGATGGGATTTTACAAACGGTCAATGATGAATCATTTGACAAATGCGAGTCTTGCATAGCTGGGAAGATGACAAGGAAACCTTTTGCACCACAAGTGGAAAGGGCTTCTGATCTAATTGGATTGATACACACCGATGTGTGTGGTCCACTTAGACATGTGTCAAAACGTGGTGCTTCCTACTTCTTAACCTTTACGGATGATTTCAGTCGTTATGGTTATGTTTATTTACTTAAACATAAACATGAAGTCTTTGAAACATTTAAGGTTTTCAAAAGTGAAGTAGAATTACAACTCGGTAAGAAGATTAAAGCTCTTCGATCCGATAGAGGTGGTGAGTATAGAAGTCAAGAGTTCAAAGATTACTTAGCTGAGTGTGGAATTATCCAGAACTCACATCCCTTATACTCCACAACAAAATGGTGTATCTGAAAGGAGAAATCGTACCTTACTTGACATGGTACGATCAATGTTTGAACTTATGACTCTTCCTTTTACTTTTTGGGATTATGCCCTTGAAACTGCTATTAGCATTTTGAATATGGTTCCAACGAAGAAGGTTGTTAAAACTCCATATGAAATATGGACTGGAAAAGCTCCCAACTTTTCTTACTTAAAGGTCTAGGGATGTGAAGCGTTTGTTAAACGTGACACACCTGATAAGCTCCAAGCCGATCTGTTAAGTGTATCTTTGTAGGATACCCTAAGGAAACTATGGGTTACTACTTTTACTACCCAGCTGAGAACAAACTCATTGTGGCTAGGTATGGAGATTTCCTTGAAAGGAATCTCATATCTCAAGAACTCAGTGGGAGAGTATATGATCTGGAATATGATCAAGAAGATACAACACCTTCTAAAATACTAGCCAACTTCAAGAAGAACCGAAAGCTTCGGTGCTCCTCCCGAAGTTGTTCCCATTCGTAGGCCTGAAAGGACTATACGTGCACCTGACCGTCTATGTCTTAACGTAGAGGTGGAGGAAAGTATGGTTGGGGATCTTAATGAACCTGCCAACTATAAGGCTGCCATGGCTGATCCTGAGAAGGATAAATGGCAGATTGCTATGAATGGGGAAATGCAATCCATGAAAGATAATGATGTTTGGATTGAAGTTGACCTTCCTCCCAAGGCTAAAGTCGTTGGGAGTAAGTGGATCTTCAAGAAGAAAACTGACATGGATGGCAATGTACACACCTACAAGGCTCATCTAGTGGCTAAAGGTTTTACTCAAACCTATGGCATTGACTACGAGGAGACATTCTCTCTCGTAGCGGACATAAGAGCTATTAGGATTCTCATAGCTATAGCTGCACACTATGACTATGAGATTTGGCAAATGGATGTCAAAACCGCTTTTTTGAATGGCCGTCTAGATGAAGACATCTATATGGCACAGCCGGAAGGGTTTGTGAATCCATTGTTTCCTAACCGTGTATGCAAGCTTAAGAGGTCCATTTATGGACTGAAGCAAGCATCAAGGCAATGGAATAAAAGATTCGATGGGGAAATAAAAAGTTTTGGATTTACTCAGAATCTTGATGAGCCATGTGTATATCACAAAGCTAGTGGGAGTCATGTTACTTTCCTTGTTCTGTATGTCGATGACATATTAATCATAGGAAATCATATACCAAGTCTAAATGAGGTGAAAGCCTATCTTGGTAAATGTTTCTCGATGAAGGACTTAGGGAAGCAGATACATCCTTGGAATCAAGATCTACAGGGGATAGATCAAGGCGACTAATTGGTTTAAGCCAAAGTGCTTACATTGACAAAATATTGAAGAGATTCAATATGCAAAATTCCAAGAAGGGATTTTTGCCAATGCAAGTGAATCATGGTTTGAGCACCAAGGCGTGCTTCAACACCTGCAGAGGTGGCGCGTATGAAGAAAGTTCCTTATGTTTCTACCTGTAGGATCTATCATGTACGCGGTATGATGCACAAGGCCTGATGTGGCGTTTGCTCAAAACTTGACCAGTCGGTATCAACAGAATCCGGGTGAAATTCACTGGACCGCTGTTAAACATATTCTCAAGTACCTTAGGGCTACAAGAGATATGTTCATAGTGTATGGGGAAATCCGAAGCGAATGCTGTCTGTTACAGGGTTACTGCGTGATGCATCCTGGAAGTGTGACAAAGATGATACGAAGTCTTAAACGGGTTACATTTTTGTCATCAATGGAGGTGCTGTGGATTGGAAGAGTAAGAAACAGACAACACTTGCGATGTCTGCTACAGAAAGTGAGTACATAGCGCGCCTGAGGCGCCATGGAAGCTGTTTGGATAAGGAAGTTTGTTTCGGGGCTTGGTGTTATGCCGTCGATTGAAAATCCTATTAAAGTATATTGTGACAATTCAGCTGCAATTACTTTTGCCCATGAACCTGGAGTCATGAAGGGCACCGGACACTATCCTAGACAATATCACTATGTTCGAGAGCAAGTCGAGATAGGTGAAATTGAGTTGCTCAAAGTTCACACAGATGATAACCTAGCAGATCCTCTAACGAAGGCCTTACCTGGTGAAAAACTTAATCATTTGTCTGATAAGTTTGGACTTCGTTTAGCTAGTAGTTTCATGCCAATCTGTAACTAAGTATTTTAAATAAAGGATATTGTAAACATTGTTATTGAAATGAAATAAAGTATTTTGTTATGTTTATTATTCATTTATTATGATGTTATCCTATATATGCATGTTTAAATCCTTGAATAACTTAAGTTATTCTAAATAGTCCGTTGTCAATCAATAACATGGGAATGATATTGAATTAAGACAAATCTGAGTATTAGTTAGAATATACTTGAAAGTATATTGATGCGTAGCATGACTAATTTCAGATGATATTCAATGTATTGAGTATAGGACTTATCCCACCCGCATGATAATACTTTATGGATCTTTGTCATTAAGTATATCATGAATATTTATCCTCTGACTTGAGATACAAGAGATATGTCATGGATGTAGTGCATTTTTGTGAAGCAATCTAACGCTATACGTAACTGGTAGTTATAAGGATTGTTTTCAGAAGTGTTGCGAAATTTATGAATCCTGCTTGTAGTCAAAATGGGATTTGTTTCCTTCAAATTTATTTTGAAGTATAATACTGCTGGGCCCCTCATAGGATTGTTAAGATGTTTGCATGGCCATGCCCAAGGTCTTCTGGAATATGTTCAGAAGAATTGGTAATCTTGATCGATCACATAAAGCGAGAAACAGAATAGTTAATTAAGAAATGAGTGAGATCCATATTCTTATTAACATGGTTTAGAAATAAAAGGATGAATATGATGATGAATCATCAAAACTTGGTTTTTCTCCAGAAAACCAAACACTAGTTGTACCGGGGGCATTGGCGTGTTGCTAGACGCTAACCAATGTCATTTCACGTTTTGTAAACATATCCAAGTGGGAGCTGTTGGAAATGTATATATTTACAAACATGTGAATGTCCGGATTCGAACTCGTGACCACGGGATTGCACACATTAGCGAATGAGAATTAAAGTTAATAATTAATGTTTATGTTTATGATTAATTATTGCACATTAAGTCCGGATAACGATCGTTATGTATTTAACGGAAAAATGACTAACGACCGTTAAATGAAAAGAGAAAGGACTAGAAATGGAAAGACTTGAAAAAGTTATGGGTTTCCTTTGGGCTTTGCATAGTGGCCGGCCAAGGGGCTTTCCCAAGCCCTAATTCATAACTTGTTCCCAAAGTATTCAATCTACTATATAAAGAGGGTTAGGTTCTAGGGTTTTACACACTTATGTATTGAATTAACCCTAGATCTCTCCTCTCCTCTCTCTAGTACATATTCGGCCGAGCACCCCAAGTAAGGGAGTTTTGTTTCGTTTTTATTAAACGAGGACTTGTGTTAGATCTAGGAATCGCTTGATTCGTTGGTTAATTCGTGTGTACAAGAACGTGGTTGTAAGACATTATTCTTACAACAATTAGTAATTCTTTGTTTTGCTCAAGGGATCTGACATTCGCAAGAGGTATGTTACGCATACTTTCAGTTAATTAATTTATTTGTTATGATCTTAAGTCTTCCGCTGTGTACTCTTGATGTCTATATGTTTATTGTATGTTTTATATATTATAAACTCAACACATATAGAATCGAATGAGCTTGTGTTTAGTTGCATAAATGCGACACAAGTGATTTAGAAAAGAGTGGGAAGTTAAAACTTGAACTTCCATATTGTTTTTACTTTCCACGTTTAAGTCTAAACGTAAGTCGAGTTTTTTAGATCTTCATAAGTAGTTTAGATTGTTTCAGTGTGGGGGATAACTTCCCATAATTATATTAAGTGAGCTAATGCTTGCTCAAAAATGTTCAGGTAATAATAAATAAAAATTTATTATTAAATTAAAGTTTGGAAATTTACCGATTTTCAGATAAAGCACGCGTATCATATCTTATCATAAGGGACGGTGTGGAACATCACTCGACCATACTAGAGTCATGTCAATGGTGCATCAAACACATGGCCATGTTACCTTCATGGCTAGGAAACATATTGGCTCAAGTATCAAACTGAAAGGTCAAAAGCAAAGTCATAACATAACGGTTCATATCAAAGATTTAAAGCAAGGTTCAATATCAGGGATCAATATCAAATGAAACATATCTAACTGAAGTGGATCATAATCATAGCAAACTAATATCATAGCGAACATAATCATATCAAAGGATCATATTAAAAGGGTCATAATAAAGGGAATCATAGCAATGGAATATCATAAGTGAAATAAAGTCAAGGATCGGAAAGTCACAAGAAATCCCTACTGAAAAGGGATAGAATATCTGTACCTCAAATCGCAAATGAAACCATATCGGAAAACACAAAGATCGGAAGTTACTCCTTCTTCAGCGAATCTACACGAATTAATTATCACTTAATATTTTAGAAGCTATTTCATAGTTTTAGGGTTCATCGGTATTCATATTTCATAATTAAGGTTTCTTTCCATTTTTAGAAACTTTTCGAATTAAGAAATTTTCATATTTAGTAAGTTTCTCGAATTAGTAATATAATACTTTAGGATTATAAAATAAATAATCTTTAAAGGTTAAGAATGACCATTATAGTAGTTTAGGGTTAAATATGTGAACTCATAAAAATCCAAGGTTTGCATGTGACATCGACCAAAGTTGAGGGTTTAAAGAGTAAATAAGCTTAAATATATAACTTAAATCTCTTTCATATTCAGAATAGGATACGCTTTAGTTTTACAAAACATTCTTCCATATTCAGTTTCATTACATGTTTGTGATTGTTCGCGGTTCAAAAGACTAATATTTATGGCTTAGAAATCATGTCTTATGGTTAACCCCCGACTCGACTCTCCCAACACACTTTCAAAACTCCAAACGACTCAACCATAAATCCCGCGATCACCCTCGAAGTTGCCCCTTTAACCATGTATAGATACATTAGTATAACTGTTTCCTTTTTGTTTTATAATCCACACATCGACACCAGTTAACCATTGCATACGACACACCATAAACCATTCAAGACCCGTTTGAATTATTATCATCGACATTATCTAAACCAAGCTATATACGATTGTAATTGTCCCATTTTAACATGATTATAATATAGACGAGACATGGTTGCGTTGTGTGTATAAAGGTCGAAGCAGATTCAAAATGGGTTTCACATAGGGTCGATTTATACACATGCTTCTTGTTACTTTCTTTTAGCTTGAAACAATAAAGTGAAACCTGATCATGTTGTATAAATGCATGTCGCATTAGGTTCAAAACGGATTTTATACTTGGGTCGTCGAAAAGCATGTTTATTCCATGTGACCATTATAACTTGATATGAAAACAACTAAACGACTATGACATGCATGAGAGGGTCGACAGATTTCAAGACCTCAAGGTTTATATGTGGATCGAAAGGTTAGTGTACTGGTTATGATTTCATGCGACAAGATTTCTTATTACATGTAAGGTTTAAATCGTGTATAAGCATTTGAAACAAAGACAAAACACACGACAAAAATCAAGAAACAAAGAATGAATTCGAGATGCGATGAGATACTGTAACACCCCAAAATAATGGTTTGCAGCGGAAGTAAGTGTTACCGGGGTATTACTCGATTGGTACCACAACACAACGTATAGAACAACGGTTTAACTTAAAAATCTTATTTCATAAAGATTGATGTTTACATCTTTCAAAATATAAATATAATGGAATGTAGGCCCAATAAAAGGATTTACGTGGTCCCCAAATTATATCAGAGTCTTCTATGATTATGGCATGCCAATGCCTAAGCGCCTTCAAAGTTTAGCTATCGCCTGCAATCCTGAAAATACATTCTAAAAGGGTCAACACAAAGGTTGGTGAGTTCACAGGTTTTTAATACACAAGTAGTTTCCAAAACAGGAAAATCAATTGGTTGTTAAAGTTTCAAAGGGTCCATTATGTATGCAGCAGGTTCTTGGCTTTAAAGGTTCCACTACTTAAGCCGATTCAGCCAAAAATTGCCCCTACGTGCAACATGCTCTAACCTAGCATGAGAGCTGATACTATGCACTCCGGTTAGTGGAGTGAGGGGATGGCTCTACCCCTAAATAGCGCTATCCATAGATACCAACGGCTCGTCCCGTACAGTGGGAGTGAGTTAATAAGTAGTGTAGTAACAGGGGACTTTACATGTATGCCAAACATAAGCATACATACCAGTTTACCGACAGATAGCAGAGCACATCTCAGAGATTGAATCATTCAGAATCCATAATTTCATGAATGCACAACCAATTTAGTTTTAAGTAATCATAGCATGATTTTCACCCCAAAACGAGTAAAACAGTAAAATGGGGCTGTGAAACTCACCTTAGTCCGAAGAAATACAAGAATCACAACTAACACGACTGGCATCGAGAAATGTAACACAATAGTTTCACAAGGTAGCAGCGCATAACGATACAAGAGTACCGACAGAACGGTACGTCATTGGCACAACCTGATAGAATATGGTTTATCTCAAAATATGACACGTGAAAAGTAATTGATGCGTATGAGTTTTCGAAAGATTGAGCGTTTTAGTTTTCGTGGAAGATTCGTATCAACATTTGTAAAATATTGAGTTTCATTATTCGTGTGGTGATATGAAGTCATAGACTCAATATAAAATTTCAGTATAATTCATCTGTTTATACAACATTTCAAATAATAGACTCAATATAAAATTTCAGTATAATTTATCTGTTTATACAACATTTCAAATAATACTTTTCGTTATTCAGAACACATTTTAACGATAAGTAATCCTGGTTAAATAAGTTTAAATAACTCAACGGATTAAAAGTGTGAATAGTTATTGGGCTTTACAGCCCAATAGCAGTTTCGTTAAAGTGTTGTCTAATATAAATAGCCTAACGATAATCCGTTAAGGGATAGTCTAAAATTAAATTATCAAATAAAGATACCATTTTGAAAATGGCATTTATGGAAACTGTATATGACAGTTATGTGCCATTCCATTTCTATGTTGCAGTATTTTATTATAGGTCTCTTTTTTTTAATTATTTTACGAACATTATTCTCATACTTCTTGAAGTATTTAAATTTTAAACATCCTAATTGGTCATAGAAAGTTAACTTAATCATTATTTTAAACCAAGGTTGCATTTATAAGAGATCAATACTAACCTTTATATTTCATTTTCAATCGTAGAGTATCAATCAAATATTTTATTTGAAAATTTGGGATTTACATCAAGGTGGTCGGTAAGCGGGCAACAAGCTGCGCCGCCACCCATTTCTGAATGGCAAACCCTATTCTACTAAAAACATAATCGTAGAGTGACAAGGCTAAAGTCAAAATATAGAAATAAAGAGCAAAAATAATTAAAAACTGCATACTAGCGAAAATGCTTATTTTATGTGTTATTGTGCGTGAAAACGGGAACGAAGATTGAGAGTTATCATCCTATTATCTTAGCTCTAAAGTATGATTAATATTATGGTTCGAGAAATACCTTCGGCAAACAAGGATAGTTCGAGATCGAAAAACAAAAACAAGTACCAGCAGTAGCACCGTATCAAACTCAAACACGTACAGTACCGACCCAAATAGCGAGTTGGACCTTCAGTGTACGAAACCGAACCTTTCACCCGTACACAAACTGATTGTTGGAATTATATAATATGACTAATCATAAATATAAACAATAAACATCAAGTACACATGCGGAAGAGTATAGGAAAGATTAACGAATAATTAATTAACATAAACATAAAATATGCGTACCTTTCTTGATTCTAGCCGAACAAGAATCAAATCCACAAAACTAGCAATTGGATGAACCCTAATTAGGGTTTATAGGATTATGTTAATTACCCCTTACCGTTTTGTAATTCAATCCAAGAATACTAACAATAATGTGTTAGTGCCACTTTCTTGTACACACGTACTATACCGAATTAAAGGAATGATAGTTTTAATCAAACAAAACAATTTGGTTTGGAAAAGTTTATGGATCGACACCCTTGGTGTGATTGTCGACAGAACACAAGCAAAAACACACACAAACTATTTCAGGTTTTAGCTTATGAGTACAAGAGATAAATTACAAACACCCTTGGTTTTGTATTTATACCCAAAGTAACTTGGTGAACAAGTTGGCTATGGATTGGGTTATGGAAACCCCCAAACCGATTGGCCTAGGACTCCCATAGGGATTCTAGAACCTTCTCAATCTCTAATTTCATATTTAGTCCTTTTCAATTACATTTAACTACCGTTAGTCCATTACAACTAATTACTTAACGTCTGTTATGTTATTTCGTTTAATTAATAAATAAATATAACATTTATATTTAATTATTAACTTTAATTCTCATACGCAAAGTGTGCAATCCCGTGGTCTCGAGGTCGATCCGAACACACGTCTATTAAATTATTGTCCATTGAACCAACAACTCCCACTTGGACATATCTTAATAGAGTGATCACATCGGTTAGCGTCTAGCAACACTTCGATGCCTCTAGTGCAACTCGAGCAAGGCTCCTGCAAAACCTTTTAATGATTTCTCACTATTATTATCCTTTTGTTTCTAATACCATGTTAAATAAAGATATGGAATTAAGTCATTCTTTATTCAACTAGTCTGTTTCTCGTTATAAGTGATTGAGCAAGATTACCAAATCTTCTAAACATATTCAGGGGATATCTTTGGGCGTGGCCACGCAAAGATCTTGTCAACCCTACGAGGGGCCCCAAAGCAGATTATTAAACTCCAAATAAATTTGAAGGAACAAATTTTATCTTGACTACAAGAATAACCCATGAACTTTGCAACACTTCAGGAAACAACCCTTATGACTACCAGTTACGTATAGCGTTAAGTTGTTCCACAGAAGTGCACTACATTCATGACACTTATCTGGTATCTCAAGTCTGAGAATAACTATTCATGATTTACTTAATAACAATATCCATAAAGTAAAATCATGTAGTTGGGATAAATCCTATATTCAATTCATTGAATATCATCTGAAATTGGTATGCTTTCTCATCAATATACTTTTAAGTATATTCTACCAAATCACTCAGATTTGTCTTAATTTAACGATACTCCCATATCATTAATTGACAACGGACGATTTAGAATAAATATATTTATTCACGGATTAAACATGCAAATATAGGATACAATATATTATAAAATCAAACATACCAAGTATTTGATTTATTATAACAATTGTTTAACATCCCTTATCCAAATACCAAATAGATCAATGCATGAAAATTCCAGTTGAAGAATTATGCCTTAAGTAATGACAATCATACTTGTTGACAAGGCATAAATCAACCAACTTGATCTATCGTAATTTTGAGAATACTTATTTCAAGAATTCAATTAGTGAAGTTCTTGTATGTGTGCATTCACCAATCCACATAATAATTCATAAAGTGTGTGACATCCTCTATCACCATTTTTTTGACAATTTAAACTTTCAAACATTTTAAAGTTTAAAGTATTCTTATTCTCTTAATGTATAATGCAACTGCGCTCTTAGTAGCACAACTAGTTCACATGGCCATTAACAAGGATAAAATCCTACCTTGACTAGTATTGAGTGTCATCTCAATTAAACCAGCATCATTGTATAGAAACAACAATATGCTCATTAAAACTCCGTAAACTTTAATATCTTATTGTGTAATGTTTGATATCTTTCAAACTTTCAAGTTTGTAGATGATGACAATTTGCACAACAATTGACATATTGTTCATCCAGAGAATCTAGGAGCAATTCCAGGCTGAGGATGTAATTCTATTAGAATAATCATTACACAAATTATCTAATAACTTTTAGTTAGATATCAATGTTGTCAAATCACTTCTTATTCAAGAATGATACAACAATTTTAATATACACAACATGATGTACATGATGAATCTACATGTCAAACTTAGAATTCATTCATGTTCTATCTTGTCAAAAGATATTTATCAATTTCCCAAATGATATATCATGTTTTATTAGAATCATTTATTTTACTGCACATGTTTATTAATAATAAACATATATTCCAAGGTTGTATGTTTTAATTCTTAAATCTTATAAGTGATGTTTTATTCCAAATTAAGACTTAACATTTAACTTACAAGGAATGTTACTTTATTTTTGGGTAAAAGGCCTTCCGCCCGGTAAAATTCATTACACCAAAAAACGTTGAAGTACAAAGGATGAGGGTGAATCCCCCATCTCTGCCCAATCAGGGCTACGCAAAAGCACAAAAGCACTAACAAGCTAAAATAAAGCTAGCTAACAAGAAACACAAAAGAAATGTTTATGACATGCCATAAACAACAACTAACTATTTCTTATTGCATCCCTGTACTTTGAAGTCTCTCGAAGAACCACCGCTAAACTTGGAGCAAGTAGAATAATTAACAATATCATCGTAGTTTTCATAGACTTCATCTTAACTTTCCGTTACCACCTCCACAAACGGATCATTAACCATGTGAGTTTTCATGACACCTTCCACTTGAACCTTACTAGAACTCTAATCCTTATGATGAACATTTGATCCTTCAAAAACATTATCTTCAGTCATAAGAGCATCAAAAGAGTTCTTCAAAGAGACACGATTAACATCATTAGGACCAGAATTTTCACCTTCATTAACTGGCATATCTCGCGTAACCTTGGGATGAGATGTAGAAGCCTTATCACTAGGCTTACTAATAGGTCTATAATAGAAGTTAGACTTAGGTTTATTTAATCGAATACCTCCTACAGGATGAGATTTAGCCTGCTGGTTACCCTTACCATTCTTGCGATTCACTTCTATAAAACCATGATCATGATTAGTAGACGAAGTAGCAGCCTTACATTTCTTTGGACATTTCTCATCCATGTGACCAAAAATCTTACAACTCGAACACCGGGGAGGTTGCCATTCATATTCAATCTCAATAGTTTCCAGCGAATGACCAGTCTTATTAAGGAAGGGAATCGCGATAACCAAAGAATCCCTTAACTCCATAACCGACGACACCTCAATAAGAGCTCTCGCATAACCAGTCTGACCCCACGATTTCAGATACATATCACTCGTGTATGCATCAAGCATAATAGGCTTACCAATCATAGTGCCAATACGACTCAAACCCACTACAGTATAGGCTGTAACAGGTATATTAAATAGGAACATTCGTAATCTCATCTTTTTTAAGAATGGTGTTGAGATCCCATGTATTCAAGATGATAGGAAATGTACGAATAAGCCATGGGCTATTCTCTAAAACTTGTTCCATACCCTTCCTAGTTGAGAATTTGAAGAAGAAAAAATCATTTTTCAACATAACACGTTCAATACCATACTTAGCCCAAGTATTTTTAACGTAGTTCTCAACTGTAGGAAAAGCTAGCCTCTTTCCAATAAAATACCCATATAGCGTATTCACAAACCGATTATTAACCTCTTCAACCGATGCTAATGGAATTGCCAAATCCGCATGATCAACTAATTCATTAGTGGTCAACGAATAGAAATTTACCTTTTTCTTGCAAGGAACATCATTAACAATTGACGCAAATGAATTAAGAAGACCATTAGCAGCCCTCGACACATTCACAGCAGTTACTTTGTTTCCCAAGTCTGATCCCATATCAGCCGTAGGCTTTCCATGCATACCACTACCTTCCTTGTGAATCATACTTTCCTTTAGGTCACTTGTTGCCCAACTTGACTCCCCACCCCCATGCGCAAGAGAAGCATCAAGACCAGCAACGACCTCATCAAGCTATTCCTCAAATGATACATGCGTTCCATGAGAAAGATTAGGTGTCTGATTTTCAGGTTTATCAAAACAAACTGCCCTAGTAGGTAACCTATTTGAACGAATCATATGCCCATCTACATTCTTGATCTTCTTCGCCAATGAATTCAGCAAGGGGAACTCATCCTCCTTCTCATCATCATAAAACACCGCCCCAACAGAACTAGTTATCTCAGCATTAGTATCATTACCCTCATTACCATTATTAGCAAATCCAGCCGATTTACCCATAATCGAATACAAACAAACAACACTCAAGTAGAGAAAAAAAAGAAACCCTAATTCACCCACGAACCAACAACGAAACAGCAAGAGCAATAACACGATCAGGGATAAAAAGAAAAAACGAATTGAAACCCTAATGAATTAGGGTTTCAGCCATAATCATTGTAACCCTAATCGACAACCATAATAATACAATAATAATCAATGATAGCGCAATGAATGTGACGGCTAGCCCTAGAAACAATGGAAAAACGCTGCTACCCTAAAAGAATGAAACCGCAACCTGATAAAAAACTATTTAAGGATACAATCAAAGATTAGCAATCTAAAAACAAGTGTTTTATGAGGTGTAAGAATCAAATCAGATAGAATAGAACGAAGTGAATGAAGAAGGTGGGCTAATCGCCATTTCCAAAAGAGAATTAGGTTTTTTTTTTTTTTTTTTTTTTTTTTTACAAGTAGTAGGAATGTTACTTTATATATGTTATACAACATATAAGATTTAAAACCTTAACATAATACTCCCACTAGCTTTTAGGAATACTTAAAATTTATCTTATTTCAATTATAAACCGAAACTAGGATTTAATAATTAAACATAAGAATAATTTCATAGATGCATGCATTTATCCTTTCATGAATTATTGCACTTCGTACACTTCCAAAGATTATATGAATTCAAAAAAAACCTTTCAATTACTTACCGTCCTCGCTCAAGTAATTTTTCAAGAAAGAGTTTTGATATTCCGTTGTCATATTTCATATTAATGAAAACAAGTATGACAATTATCATCTTTATATATTTAATGTGTCTAGGAAAGAATATTCAATCACAATTAATTGCTTAAGTATGATTAATAATCTTGTCATTAACATGAATTAAATATGAGCACAATTTTGTCCATATGATTTCTACATGGAAATTCAAACCACTAGAGTTTTTCATCTCTTTTAAGAAACTTATCCCCATTCTCTAGTCTAACTATTAAGATAAACCAAATTTCCAAAATTGATTATCTTTATGGACATCATCTTTAACATTCATAGTATGAGTAATTTACCCAATTACCAGGTTTACTATAATTCTGTAACTCATATTTCTCAGCATATAAATCAAATATCTAAGATATCTTTGCAGATCTATGAATGAAAATTCCATCATCATGAGGTCTATCATTTACATGTCTAACCTCATTATGATATTTACTAATTTATTTTAGAAGATTATGTATCTTGTAATTTTATCTTTCAAGATAAAAAACTCCCACTTGCCTTTTGTAATATATAGACTATCTATATATACTTAGCAATTAGAGCAAAAACTACATTGTTCTCTTTTTGGGACATTATAAATACACATTGATAATACCTAACAAATTCAGAATCTTCAATTTTAAAACTTAATGTGATTCATCACATTCCATAATAAAATGGTGTTTTATTAATCTTCTAGGTTGGATTCATATTGAGTATATTCAATCCATACTCAATTTTCTAACCTTGTTACTTTTTAAGAAAGAAGTTATGGTTATCTAGAATCAAACAAATCAAATATAGTTTGATTCTCCTAACTGAACATACCATCAACTTGTGGTATTCATTAGAATTTATATTGTAAAACAATCTAACAATATTGTTAGTGCAAATATTATGATATTTAATCTATACAGTCTCGTTTGTTTTGATTGACGACAAACATGTAACTTGTAATACATAACGTAAAATGTACAAGTTACTTGTAATCACACTTTGTCTCAACATACATTCAACACCTCTCGATGTCTCAAGTCCTCGTATGTTACAACACAGGTTCGTACATGTTTGTTATGTGGCATTATGATCAAACCCATTAACAAATCATTTAGAATGTTTAAAATACATTTAGAGTCACTAAGTATTTTACTAGGTTAACCATTCTACTTGAACCTCATTTTACATTTTGCATTCACAAGTATTTCAAAAGGTAACTAGACATTTTATTAACTAGTTACATAATACATTTTACAAGTTTACCTTGATAAACCTTTTAATCTAAAATGGAAATACATGTTACATCATGTCATGCATCATCTTTGAAATCCTTGGAAGATCACTTGAATATTTTGGTTAGATTGATACTCAATATATCAAATGTGATCTTAGTAAGATTGGGTAATATCTTGGAAAGATTTGAAGAAAGATTTTTTAGATTTTCTCTCAGGCACCCACGGAACCCTTTTGTATAAAGGGCGGAACCCTTTAAAGGGCTCTTTGGTCCGTGGACGCTCTGTCCACTTTTGGCTATAAATAGAAGCCCATTGTTTTCCCATTTCTTCACCACTTCAAATCACATCTTCTCCACCTTCTTGCATAAATTTAGATCAATCATTAACAATGTAATAACATACATTAAACACCCTAATGATCATGATCATAATGCTTCTAACATTCATCTTTGTTGTAAGCATACTCTTTGATCAACCAAGGAAAGTTTGGAGATTTAGCTATCCCCACTCACCACAAGTGAAGATCTATCACAACAAGTTTAGGGAACTTGTGATCTTCATCATGAAGGCTTCCTATCAATGGAAGTTCATTTAGAAGTAGTTATTCATATCCATTAGACATTTGTGTCATGGATCATTAGTGTAAACATCATTGCATCATAACAACACTTTCACCAAACTAGATTAGATGGTTTATGTGTTTGTGCCATAAAACACAAGGTTTATTATGTTGGGCCATAAAACATATTGGGAGTGGTTGTACCCTTGGAAAGAACTCGACATCTAGCTTAGTGTCGGAAATATTGTATAGGCGACGTTAGGTTGGTTCTACCTCGAACTAGAACCCGATATTTAGCTTTGTACCGGAAAAAGTGTAAGCGGCGTTTGTAAGGTTTTCTCTCGAGAAGGGAGCTTGTTGATTTAGTGAAGTAACTCTCGAGTTGGGTACTCGGGGAGTGGAGTAGGGCGGAAAGGAGATCCGTGACCGAACCACTATAATTCCTCGTGTTCGGTTTGCACTTTCCTTTCTTTATCTCTTTACTTTTATACTTGCACTATACTATTGTTTGTGATGTGGTTTGATGTTCATGATTGTGTGACAACTTGGTCTACCATGCTTTATATTAGTCACAAACAATAATTGGTACTTTCATATTATAACAAGCTTCATAAGCGATTTGATACTAAAGATCTAAAGTTTTTAAACGGTAACGTATTCACCCCCTCTACGTTTCCACAATTGGTATCAGAGCCACGTAGCTCGTATTTTCAAAACAAATGGTTTTTAAAATAGAGTACGATCCATGTATCAAATTACCATTGAAGCGAAAAATAATATGAAAAATGCTTTGCTAATTATACTTAGAAATTTTATTGTTAAATGTAACTTTGTATACAAGCTTGAAGGTTTTCTTGAAACATAAAATAAAAGTTTGTTGAAAGAACTAGTAAGTATTGTATTGAGTGCTTATAGAAAATTTACGAAGAAATATGATTTTAAAGGAGTGTTTGGGATAACTATAAATTTAGTTGAAAAATCACCACCGTAAATGTTTAAGATAAGTTACATAAGTAGATATGTTGTTAAATATGTGTATTATATGTTTACTATGAAATCTAGTAAGTCGCACACGTTTTCTCTATGTCAAATATTAGTTTTGGTGAATCTGTCTCAGAGGACCACGGCACCAAATCTTTTAAAGGGCGGATCCCTTTATTTGGTTCCGTGGAAATCCGTCTGACAGATATGCAGTTTTTGGGCAACTTCAAAAAATCATAACTAATTAACCGTAAGTCCGTACGAGTCGAGCCACCTATCATTTTAAAGGGAATTGAGTCTACTTTCACTTAAAAATACTTTCATGGCCTGAGTCTAATTTTAAATTAGTAAAATAGACCAAATACTACAGTATGTCTAAAATATTAAGTTTCGCTTTAACATAAAAACTCAAATTTTTGAATCAAACAATTTAAGTTGGTATTCTTAGAACTTTGATACAACTTCTTTTGAAACTAATTAATTTGGTAATATGTTTAAAGGAAACTAATCAGGCTTGGTATACATCGTCATATTTAAAACGCTAAATGACGAAAAGTGTTTTCTTGTCATACTATGCTAAATGACCACTTGTTTATGTTGTTTGCATATATGTTGCTTGCTTATTTTCAAATTGTTGTTTTCACTTGTTTGTTTGCATAATATAAGTGTCAATCTTGCCATGTTATTTATTCGCTTGCTTGACGATTTCTTGTTTATGCACAATAGGACATTTGCTAGATTTTGTGCACTAAGTTGGAAAATTGTTCTACCATCACTTATAGACTTAGATCACTTCTTTTGCATAGGTTATACTAACATCTCGCATAACTTATGAAATATCATAACTCACTTAGCAATGAGTACTAAGTAAATTAGCCAAGTACTTTGAAAAATAGAGTTTTTAAGAGAGTGTTTGGTACAAGGAAAAAAACAATGCTGTCTGATGTCATTTATGTGTTCTTGCTTCGTAGGATGATAAATTAACTTGAAACATTGATGTATGCTAACCGGTTCATGCAGGGGGATAGCACACAGGTGTTATCAAATTTTACCCATTTTCACTTATATGTGAAAATCGTTAGCCCTTGTTCAAAATCAATGCTCCATTATGTTTGTGTATGCGTTATTGACTGTTCCTAACTAGAAATAGTTAATGCCATGTGTTTTGAGAAAAATTTCGGGTTTCAAAAGTCCCCGACACCTAAAAAATAGGTCTGTAAAGATTTCTGGTCTCCACGGACCAGACGACACCATTAATTTGGTTCCGATCGTTATGGATTTTGGTACCGCCATACTGTACAAGCGGACAGGCGGCACCAATTTAAGGGTTCGGCTGTAAAGAAATGGTGCCGTGAATCCTACAGGTAAGTTATTGAATTTTACTAAATCCCGCAATCTAATTTACCAAACTTCGTTTCTAGGATAGTTGTTAATGCATATCTTTCATACCTCACTCAACACATCCTCAATGGATTAACTTAGGATGTTTGACATGATTTTAGACACTTCCATCTCATTAGAAACTACCATCTTTGTATGGATTAACATCAAATCCATGAATCCTTAGTTCCATAAATCGACACATTCAAGATGATCATTTTCACACCTTCACTGTTACTTTTCCTCAAGCTTAGCATTTCTTAAAGCAAAGTCAAAATGACTAAATCCCTAACCTCAAATAAGCCACTTAAGAAAACCACTAGGATTAGCATTCGATCTTGTTGCTTCATTAACTTGAACTCTTCATCCTCGGACTCATTACCTCTCAACATCTCATCACCCATTCAAGATGTGAACTTTTTAAACTTGAGTACTCCAACTCCACCACCAAAATCACCCACCATCATCCAAAACACCTTCACTACCAAAGTCTCCAAAGCTTGTACCTATCAAACTTTGTACAACACCACCAACATCTCCTCACCCGTTTGCGGATGACTTATATGACTTACAGAGACTAACAAATCTGGACTCATTACTTGCAAAGATATCATACACAAGTCTATCATATGACTATAGATATTGTTTTGTATCTACATGTATTGCCTAACTTGGTTAACCTGAAAATAATGTGTCATCCTTCAAGACGATAAGTATTTACATAGAGTCATAACTCACATGTATGTTAAAGACATACTATCAAGTCTTGTTATCCTTGAGTTTAATCTAAGCTTTATAATCTCAAAAAATTAGGATTGACAACTTAAGTATTTCATCCGAAATATTCAAGTATATGCCGACTTACGATTGTAGTCATTAAAAGTCATATCCGAAAAATCAACACCCAAGTATTTTAACAACACATGTTGAAACACTTATCCAAAACAAACAACCCACTGTGCCACTTTAACACCTACTATCCCTCTTCCATCTTTTGGCACCATTAAGCGTATTGCTCATGAACTTCCAAGAGCATCCTTTAAATCAAACGTGCCCTTTCAAGGTGAACCTATACCTCAACCCCTAAGCTTCATAGACATAACCAAAACTTCAAGCACTTCACCCACTAGTTGTAGCAACCAATGAACCATAAGAATTAGTATCCATACTTTTTGTGCTCAACATCTATGGAAAAATAATCAACCTAAGTACTCCCATAGCACAACAAACCCCTACATCACCACATCCTTATTTAGACACACTAGAAGACCTACCACCTAGATCAGCCAATCCACCATCCTTACCATCATTTGAATTAGTTGAGTGTATTGCTCAAAAAGCCCTTGTGTCCAATACTTGTACTGAATCAAATGTACGTTTGAACAAACTCAAACATCCTTTCCCACATATAAGGACTTAGATAATTCATTATGGCTAGAACCTCAACTATCAAATAAGCATGGTGCTCTTGGTAATTGTTGTCAATTTCCACTAGGTATAAGTAGTACTACCTTCACAAATTATCAAAGTATTAGTAATACTTTGTCGTTAAACTTCTGCATAAATTTCGTTAAACCTCAAATCAACATTTTAACAACATATGTTAAAATGCAATCTCAAAGCCAACATCATACACCCCAAGCAACAATGACTCTTGAGAAGTATACATAAGAAACTCGAGTGAATTCCTCTTGTCATCATCTAGTGAATATAATCATGAGACCAAGTTTGTTTAGATGGGACTATCCGATTCAAACACTTTGGCTTCTTATCTTCATTTAGGAAAACATGATGTTTTGAAGAACATTATGACTAAGATTCATGCGTTAAGCTTTCATTTTATTAAAAGGATATTGTATATCCTATGCATCACTCTTGCGACATAAATAGTTGTGTTACAAGAGATTTCATTACACCTCATTGGCTAAATGATCTTGAAACAAACATCTACAAGTTCTATGAACTAGCATATCCAATTCATCTTGTCATACTTGTTTTCATAAGCATGATAACTTTATCCCATGGGATAATCTCATTTGTTGAAAGATACTATTTGTATCTATTTCCTTTCAAGCGTACATCATAACCTAACCTCACTTAGACTCTTGTTAAATAATATTCCAAAGAGCTCTCTTGAGAACGTTCTTAGTTTAACATATTCCATTCTCTAGTCTTAGATGATCAATTAACATTTAAAGTACACACTTCAACTCAACATAAAAGATGTCATCCATTAGATCATACAATTAGCTGTGTAATTTAAACAACCTTAGATTCTAAACACAAGATTAAAACATATTGTTTATCAACACACCATTGTTAAAATTCATGTGTATAACATGACATCTTCATCACCTTAGTTATATTGTATATTAGTTGTGTCACATTAAGCCAAGTATTGGTAAACTATCATCTTTTATGCACTTTAATAGGCAAAAGTAGGAATTCCCATTTTTCTAACATGAGAATGACTACTGGAGAACGTATTGCACTAGAAACTCAATTTGACCTAACGGTTGAATTGCTTCCTGGAGAGAAGTTGGGTATGTGGAATCACCCGTAAAAATGGTCGTGTTTAGCCTTAATTGAGCACCGCTAGTAATAGTCTCATATTCATTCTCCAACTTGAAAAATCTGTTTTCCTATACTTGCCTAAAGTAAGTGTTAAAACATTGATAGTTTGTCTCGCCTTAGGAATACTAATCAAATAAGTAGTATATATGATTTTTCTTTTAAAACCACTTGCATTGCACTTACATGTGTTGATTACATGTTCTTGTTTGATACGATAAGTTGATTTGACATTATCTTAGTGTTTGATAACTAGTCAAATGTGTAAACCTTAGTACGGTTTTATCTTTATAATGCTTGTATTCTTGTTTCATGCTACTAAACGTTTAAACCTAAACTTTATTTGCATGATACTTACGTTTGAATTATTTTTAGCATGATTAACATGTTACTTATGAACTCATAATATGGCATCCTGATACGTGATATGCTATATTTGTGTTTGAAAGCTATTAGTTGGCATTCATTACATCTATATGTAGTACGATCCAAATGATACATGCTCCAAATTTCTATGTCTTAAACATGGCTTGCATGATTCTTTCATCTTGTTTCTTTTGCTTCTTGTCACATTATTTGTTTGCTACGTGTGCACATATAATCTGTCAAAGTGCTTTTGGTATGACAAACTTTTAGAAGCCTTTTTATCTTACAAATTAATCACATAGATTATTGTATATCCAAGTATGCTTAAGTGTCTAAGTCTAACGACAAAACAATCTCATAATGAAATGTCTTGAATAAAGTCGTATTCTTGCATAATATGATTGTTTTGATGCTATCGTGTGTGGTGATTTCTTGTCTACTAAGTGCAATGTGTTGTTTTTGCTTATATAATATGTTATCATTTGATTTCTATCATGTTAACATCTTTTGTCACTAACAAATTTGTTTTGTAGGTTGATAACAAATTATTTATTATCTCACTTGGTTCTAACTTTTATATGCTCATTTTGCATAATCCCCTTTATTGCTACGTAGATTAGTACTATGCTTTATGGGACCCTTACACTTGCATATAGTTTAAAAGCATATAGAATTAAGTTCTAGAGGGTTGGCTTTGCATTTTTTGTCTTTCAACCGACCTCTTTCCAAATCTCATTTTTGCTTCCGCTTTCCAAAAATCATCTCCATCATTATTTAGTTATAACAATACTCTAATCCTCTTCACTTCCTATTTGGAAACCACATGCCTCATCATACGATCATCTCGTATTAATCGAGAAGAGGTACGTGACTTTAAGGATGAAGTTCACTAAGCTCATCTCTTTCGTTAACCGAATAACCTCCTAAACACTTTGTTGTCATTCCTTATTTGATACATTACACATTATGTTGGATGTCCACCAATTAAGGGGGAGAGAAATCCATTCACATAATTGTCTTTTGTCAAATTTTATGTCTTTTAGACTCTACAATACCAACACATAGGTAAACACCACTTAGCTAAAGCCGGTTCATGAAACCACAACTAGTTCAATCTTTTTCACACCAATACCTCATCAAGTGAAAAACGCATCATGTGTTTTTACAAAACGTCTTCATCTCCACATATAGGATTTTCCTTAAACTAGCACCTTAAAACTTCACTATCTAGAACACCATCATAGGATCTTATCCTTTCCTCACTTATCATGCATGTCCTTGTCAGTGCAAACGATATATTAATCAAAACAACCATCTCCAACACGTTGGTCCATCCAACTCTCACTCATATGATGTCATTCTCATCCTCATATAGGTACTCATTATTAGTATTTTCCATATTGTCTTCACTTCTTTTCAAAGTGATAATCATCCATGTCGGTCAAAACCATGCTAATACTACCTTTCCCATTGTCACCTAGAATAGGCCATTTTTATAATTCGTGTCAATCAATGAACGAATTTATCTTCATCACTTTTATATCTTTTGGTATCTTCATTATAATATTCTTAGATAGAACGCATTATTGATTACTCTTGGGTTGAAGCATATGAGAACTTGCTCAAAACAATAGCATCAATAAATCATTCAAATCATAACCCTTATGCATCATTGAAATGCAATGTCCATTCACATTTTTTTTCTTCTTAGCTTTGGTCACTTGACATGACGAAAGGATTGCATAAATCCATATTTTTATATTTGCTATACATTCGAGTTTCTAACTCCTTAATAGCTTCCTACCTAATCACCACCACCTTCCATCACCACTTTCACTAATCATCACCACCATGGATTAGCAAAAACTTGATTTTGTAAATGTCGAGTCATCTACCATCACCACATGAATCCTACTAGTAAACCGACACCAACACTAGCACCACTAGTGGCACACCTGGTGGGAGACTCCATATCTTCTTTCTAGGAACTATTTTGTAGGCTTTTATCATATTATATTCTCACTTTTCTTATGATTGTAATTAGGAGACAACACTTCATGAGATCTTTGATTATATCATTTATCACATATATACATCTTATTTTTCTTTGTGAAAAAGATGAAATATATTGCACTAATGTTTTTCATTGTAGGTTCATCATCATATACACTCGATTGTATATAACTTACTCATCTAAGGATGAAGTTTGCATCAATTATTTTTCTTATTTTAGGTGCTTCTTGACACCCTAGAACAAGGAGGAATATCCTTTAAGCACTCATATTGCATTTTCTATACACTTGGTTGTATATGCCATATTTTTCTAAAGACAAAGCTTCTATTATACTAATATTTATTTTGAAGGTTCATCTTGACGCCCTAGAGCAAGGGGAGCTTCCGTCAAGAATTTACTGAATGCATCTTATACACACTTTGTTGTATATCACTTACTCGTCCAATGACGAATATAGTTTTGCACTAATATTTGTTTTGTAGGTTTTTTAATCATACCCTGACACCTCAAACAAGGGGGAGCAACCGTCAAGGGAGAGCATGCACGCATTTAGCATCATTCTCATTTAGTGCAAATATTATGATATTTAATCTATACAGTCTCGTTTGTTTTGATTGATGACAAACATGTAACTTGTAATACATAACGTAAAATGTACAAGTTACTTGTAATCACACTTTGTCTCAACATACATTCAACACCTCTCGATGTCTTAAGTCCTCGTATGTTACAACACAGGTTCGTACATGTTTGTTATGTGGCATTATGATCAAACCCATTAACAAATCATTTAGAATGTTTAAAATACATTTAGAGTCACTAAGTATTTTAATAGGTTAACCATTCTACTTCGAACCTCATTTTAAATTTTGCATTCACAAGTATTTCAAAAGGTAACTAGACATTTTATTAACTAGTTATATAATACATTTTACAAGTTTACCTTGATAAACCTTTTAATCTAAAATGGAAATACATGTTACATCATGTCATGCATCATCTTTGAAATCCTTGGAAGATCACTTGAATATTTTGGTTAGATTGATACTCAAAATATCAAATGTGATCTTAGTAAGATTGGGTAATATCTTGGAAATATTTGAAGAAAGATTTTTTAGATTTTCTGTCAGGCACCCACGGAACCCTTTGTATAAAGCGGAACCCTTTAAAGGGTTCCTTGGTCCGTGGATGCTCCTGTCCACTTTTGGCTATAAATAGAAGCCCATTGTTTTCCCATTTCTTCACCACTTCAAATCACATCTTCTCCACCTTCTTGCATACATTTAGATCAATCATTAACAATGTAATAACATACATTAAACACCCTAATGATCATGATCATAATGCTTCTAACATTCATCTTTGTTGTAAGCATACTCTTTGATCAACCAAGGAAAGTTTGGAGATTTAGCCATCCCCACTCACCACAAGCTGAAGATCTATCACGACAAGTTTAGGGAACTTGTGATCTTCATCATGAAAGCTTCCTATCAATGGAAGTTCATTTAGAAGTAGTTATTCATATCCATTAGACATTTGTGTCATGGATCATTAGTGTAAACATCATTGCATCATAACAACACTTTCACCAAACTAGATTAGATGGTTTATGTGTTTGTGCCATAAAACACAAGGTTTATTATGTTGGGCCATAAAACATATTGGGAGTGGTTGTACCCTTGGAAAGAACTCGACATCTAGCTTAGTGTCGGAAATATTGTATAGGCGACGTTAGGTTGGTTCTACCTCGAACTAGAACCCGATATTTAGCTTTGTACCGGAAAAAGTGTAAGCGACGATTGTAAGGTTTTCTCCGCCGAGAAGGGAGCTTGCTGATTTAGTGAAGTAACTCTCGAGTTGGGTACTCGGGGAGTGGAGTAGAGCGGAAAGGAGATCCGTGACCGAACCACTATAATTCCTCGTGTTCGGTTTGCACTTTCCTTTCTTTATCTCTTTACTTTTATACTTGCACTATACTATTGTTTGTGATGTGGTTTGATGTTCATGATTGTGTGACAACTTGGTCTACCATGCTTTATATTAGTCACAAACAATAATTGGTATTTTCATATTATAACAAGCTTCATAAGCGATTTGATACTAAAGATCTAAAGTTTTTAAACGGTAACGTATTCACCCCCCTCTACGTTTCCACAATTGGTATCAGAGCCACGTAGCTCGTATTTT
The DNA here is from genome assembly GCA_910596185.1 of Chrysanthemum makinoi. Taxonomy (NCBI): domain Eukaryota; kingdom Viridiplantae; phylum Streptophyta; class Magnoliopsida; order Asterales; family Asteraceae; genus Chrysanthemum; species Chrysanthemum makinoi. Next base: position 68,806,625 of record OU343219.1, on the reverse strand, counting down.
CAAAACAAATGGTTTTTAAAGTAGAGTACGATCCATGTATCAAATTACCATTGAAGCGAAAAATAATATGAAAAATGCTTTGCTAATTATACTTAGAAATTTTATTGTTAAATGTAACTTTGTATACAAGCTTGAAGGTTTTCTTGAAACATAAAATAAAAGTTTGTTGAAAGAACTAGTAAGTATTGTATTGAGTGCTTATAGAAAATTTACGAAGAAATATGATTTTAAAGGAGTGTTTGGGATAACTATAAATTTAGTTGAAAAATCACCTCCGTAAATGTTTAAGATATGTTACATAAGTAGATATGTTGTTAAATATGTGTATTATATGTTTACTATGAAATCTAGTAAGTCGCACACGTTTTCTCTATGTCAAATATTAGTTTTGGTGAATCTGTCTCAGAGGACCACGGCACCAAATCTTTTAAAGGGCGGATCCCTTTATTTGGTTCCGTGGAATCCGTCTGTACAGTATGCAGTTTGTTGGGCAACTTCAAAAAATCATAACTAATTAACCGTAAGTCCGTAAGAGTCGAGCCACCTATCATTTTAAAGGGAATTGAGTCTACTTTCACTTAAAAATACTTTCATGGCCTGAGACTAATTTTAAATTAGTAAAATAGACCAAATACTACAGTATGTCTAAAATATTAAGTTTCGCTTTAACATAAAAACTCAAAATTTTGAATCAAACAATTTAAGTTGGTATTCTTAGAACTTTGATACAACTTCTTTTGAAACTAATTAATTTGGTAATATGTTTAAAGGAAACTAATCAAGCTTGGTATACATCGTCATATTTAAACGCTAAATGACGAAAAGTGTTTTCTTGTCATACTATGCTAAATGACCACTTGTTTATGTTGTTTGCATATATGTTGCTTGCTTATTTTCAAATTGTTGTTTTCACTTGTTTGTTTGCATAATATAAGTGTCAATCTTGCCATGTTATTTATTCGCTTGCTTGACGATTTCTTGTTTATGCACAATAGGACATTTGCTAGATTTTGTGCACTAAGTTGGAAAATTGTTCTACCATCACTTATAGACTTAGATCACTTCTTTTGCATAGGTTATACTAACATCTCGCACAACTTATGAAATATCATAACTCACTTAGCAATGAGTACTAAGTAAATTAGCCAAGTACTTTGAAAAATAGAGTTTTTAAGAGAGTGTTTGGTACAAGGAAAAAAACAATGCTGTATGATGTCATTTATGTGTTCTTGCTTCGTAGGATGATAAATTAACTTGAAACATTGATGTATGCTAACCGGTTCATGAAGGGGGATAACACATGGTTATCAAATTTACCATTTTCACTTATATGTGAAAATCGTTAGCTCTTGTTCAAAATCAATGCTCCATTATGTTTGTGTATGCTTTATTGACTGTTCCTAACTAGAAATACTTAATGCCATATGTTTTGAGAAAAATTTCAGGTTTCGAAAAAGTCCCCGACACCTAAAAAAATTGGGTCTGTAAAGATTTCTGTCTCCACGGACCGACGGCACCATTAATTTGGTTCCGTCTGTTATGGATTTTGGTACCGCCATACCTTGTAGGCGGACCAGGCGGGGCACCAATTTAAGGGTTCCGGCTGTGTAAAGAAATGGTGCCGTGAATCCTACAGGTAAGTTATTGAATTTTACTAAATATCGCAATCTAATTTACCAAACTTCGTTTCTAGGATAGTTGTTAATGCATATCTTTCATACCTCACTCAACACATCCTCAATGGATTAACTTAGGATGTTTGACATGATTTTAGACACTTCCATCTCATTAGAAACTACCATCTTTGTATGGATTAACATCAAATCCATGAATCCTTAGTTTCATAAATCGACACATTCAAGATGATCATTTTCACACCTTCACTGTTACTTTTCCTCAAGCTTAGCATTTCTTAAAGCAAAGTCAAAATGACTAAATCCCTAACCTCAAATAAGCCACTTAAGAAAACCACTAGGATTAGCATTCGATCTTATTGCTTCATTAACTTGAACTCTTCATCCTCAGACTCATTACCTCTCAACATCTCATCACCCATTCAAGATGTGAACTTTTTAAACTTGAGTACTCCAACTCCACCACCAAAATCACCTACCATCATCCAAAACACCTTCACTACCAAAGTCTCCAAAGCTTGTACCTATCAAACTTTGTACAACACCACCAACATCTCCTCACCCGTTTGCGGATGACTTAGATGACTTACCGAGACTAACAAATCTGGACTCATTACTTGCAAAGATATCATACACAAGTCTATCATATGACTATAGATATTGTTTTGTATCTACATGTATTGCCTCACTTGGTTAACATGAAAATAATGTGTCATCCTTCAAGGCGATAAGTATTTACATAGAGTCATAACTCACATGTATGTTAAAGACATACTATCAAGTCTTGTTATCCTTGAGTTTAATCTAAGCTTTATAATCTCAAAAAATTAGGATTGACAACTTAAGTATTTCATCCGAAATATTCAAGTATATGCGACTTACGATTGTAGTCATTAAAAGTCATATCCGAAAAATCAACACCCAATTATTTTAACAACACATGTTGAAACACTTATCCAAAACTAACAACCCACTGTGCCACTTATCCCTCTTTGACACCTACTATCCCTCTTCCATCTTTTGGCACCATTAAGCATATTGCTCATGAACTTCCAAGAGCATCCTTTAAATCAAACGTGCCCTTTCAAGGTGAACCTATACCTCAACCCCTAAGCTTCATAGACATAACCAAAACTTCAAGCACTTCACCCACTAGTTGTAGCAACCAATGAACCATAAGAATTAGTATCCATACTTTTTGTGCTCAACATCTATGGACAAATAATCAACCTAAGTACTCCCATAGCACAACAAACCCCTACATCACCACATCCTTATTTAGACACACTAGAAGACCTACCACCTAGATCAGCCAATCCACCATCCTTACCATCATTTGAATTAGTTGAGTGTATTGCTCAAAAAGCCCTTGTGTCTAATACTTGTACTGAATCAAATGCACGTTTGAACAAACTCAAACATCCTTTCCCACATATAAGGACTTAGATAATTCATTATGGCTAGAACCTCAACTATCAAATAAGCATGGTGCTCTTGGTAATTGTTGTCAATTTCCACTAGGTATAAGTAGTACTACCTTCACAAATTATCAAAGTATCAGTAATACTTTGTCGTTAAACTTCTGCATAAATTTCGTTAAACCTCAAATCAACATTTCAACAACATATGTTAAAATGCAATCTCAAAGCCAACATCATACACCCCAAGCAACAATGACTCTTGAGAAGTATACATAAGAAACTCGAGTGAATTCCTCTTGTCATCATCTAGTGAATATAATCATGAGACCAAGTTTATTTAGATGGGACTATCCGATTCAAACACTTTGGCTTCATATCTTCATTTAGGAAAACATGATGTTTTGAAGAACATTATGACTAAGATTCATGCGTTAAGCTTTCATTTTATTAAAAGGATATTGTATATCCTATGCATCACTCTTGCGACATAAATAGTTGTGTTACAAGAAATTTCATTACACCTCATTGGCTAAATGATCTTGAAACAAACATCTACAAGTTCTATGAACTAGCATATCCAATTCATCTTGTCATACTTGTTTTCATAAGCATGATAAATTTATCCCATGGGATAATCTCATTTGTTGAAAGATACTATTTGTATCTATTTCCTTTCAAGCGTACATCATAACCTAACCTCACTTAGACTCTTGTTAAATAATATTCCAAAGAGCTCTCTTGAGAACGTTCTTAGTTTAACATATTCCATTCTCTAGTCTTAGCTGATCAATTAACATTTAAAGTACACACTTCAACTCAACATAAAAGATGTCATCCATTAGATCATACAATTAGCTGTGTAATTTAAACAACCTTAGATTCAGAATCTTCAATTTTAAAACTTAATGTGATTCATCACATTCCATAATAAAATGGTGTTTTATTAATCTTCTAGGTTGGATTCATATTGAGTATATTCAATCCATACTCAATTTTCTAACCTTGTTACTTTTTATGAAAGAAGTTATGGTTATCTAGAATCAAACAAATCAAATATAGTTTGATTCTCCAAACTGAACATACCATCAACTTGTGGTATTCATTAGAATTTATATTGTAAAACAATCTAACAATATTGTTAGTGCAAATATTATGATATTTAATCTATACAGTCTCGTTTGTTTTGATTGACGACAAACATGTAACTTGTAATACATAACGTAAAATGTACAAGTTACTTGTAATCACACTTTGTCTCAACATACATTCAACACCTCTCGATGTCTCAAGTCCTCGTATGTTACAACACAGGTTCGTACATATTTGTTATGTGGCATTATGATCAAACCCATTAACAAATCATTTAGAATATTTAAAATACATTTAGAGTCACTAAGTATTTTAATAGGTTAACCATTCTATTTCGAACCTCATTTTACATTTTGCATTCACAAGTATTTCAAAAGGTAACTAGACATTTTATTAACTAGTTACATAATACATTTTACAAGTTTACCTTGATAAACCTTTTAATCTAAAAATGGAAATACATGTTACATCATGTCATGCATCATCTTTGAAATCCTTGGAAGATCACTTGAATATTTTGGTTAGATTGATACTCAATATATCAAATGTGATCTTAGTAAGATTGGGTAATATCTTGGAAAGATTTGAAGAAAGATTTTTTAGATTTTCTGTCAGGCACCCACGGAACCCTTTTGTATAAAGGGCGGAACCCTTTAAAGGGTTCCTTGGTCCGTGGACGCTCCTGTCCACTTTTGGCTATAAATAGAAGCCCATTGTTTTCCCATTTCTTCACCACTTCAAATCACATCTTCTCCACCTTCTTGCATACATTTAGATCAATCATTAACAATGTAATAACATACATTAAACACCCTAATGATCATGATCATAATGCTTCTAACATTCATCTTTGTTGTAAGCATACTCTTTGATCAACCAAGGAAAGTTTGGAGATTTAGCCATCCCCACTCACCACAAGCTGAAGATCTATCACAACAAGTTTAGGGAACTTGTGATCTTCATCATGAAGGCTTCCTATCAATGGAAGTTCATTTAGAAGTAGTTATTCATATCCATTAGACATTTGTGTCATGGATCATTAGTGTAAACATCATTGCATCATAACAACACTTTCACCAAACTAGATTAGATGGTTTATGTGTTTCTGCCATAAAACACAAGGTTTATTATGTTGGGCCATAAAACATATTGGGAGTGGTTGTACCCTTGGAAAGAACTCGACATCTAGCTTAGCGTCGGAAATATTGTATAGGCGACGTTAGGTTGGTTCTACCTCGAACTAGAACCCGTTATTTAGCTTTGTACCGGAAAAAGTGTAAGCGACGATTGTAAGGTTTTCTCCGCCGAGAAGGGAGCTTGTTGATTTAGTGAAGTAACTCTCGATTTGGGTACTCGGGGAGTGGAGTAGGGCGGAAAGGAGATCCGTGACCGAACCACTATAAATCCTCGTGTTCGGTTTGCACTTTCCTTTCTTTATCTCTTTACTTTTATACTTGCACTATACTATAGTTTGTGATGTGGTTTGATGTTCATGATTGTATGACAACTTGGTCTACCATGCTTTATATTAGTCACAAACAATAATTGGTACTTTCATATTATAACAAGCTTCATAAGCGATTTGATACTAAAGATCTAAAGTTTTTAAACGGTAACGTATTCACCCCCCCTCTACATTTCCACAAATATATACGATAAACATATTCCTTTTGGCTTACCTATTTACCAACTAAGTCAACTTAATGGTATAATAGACTTTCCAGGCCAATTGCATGCTTTATAACACAAGTACTTTTTAACCAAGTCAGTTCATATCCATGTTTCATCAAGAAAACATAAACTGTTATAATCCCATTATACGTTATAAATCATTGATCAACTCAATGACTTCTTGTATATGTCTTAATTAAAAAACATAACAAGTTAACGTCTTACTTTATTATAAGTCTTAAAAGACTTTATGTTTATGTATTTACAATGAATCATAAACATGTTTAACTAAAGTAATTATGAACACAACTCTTGGTTTCAATAGTAATTTCAAGTTAATATATTTACTTGACAATAATGTAGGACTACATTATTTTTCATTTATGCCATTCCAAAATACATAAATAAACAAACTGAAGTAGGATTAGATTACTTCATTTATGTCATTCTAATAATACATAAATATTTAATTTGAAGTAGTCTTATATATCATTTTGACACATATTCTAAATACTTGTCTAATTTAGAAACTGCAAATATGTCCATACAAGGTCTGACTTCACATGGAGATTTACTTTGTTGTTGCAATCTCGCCAAGTTCTGACATGACATAAATTGCAACACCAAGTGTTTCTTGAATTAGATATGTACAAGTTATATTAGAATGTTAGTCTCTTACCTTGCAGTCAAGAGAATTCGTTAAATCATATACTTATATGTTGTACCATGCACACAATATAGATTTCTCATACTTGTGCATGGAACAACATCATGTAGCAGATAAACAACACGACATATGTTTGTTTATGTGACTAATATGATTGTGTCATTGATATTAGCATAACTAGTAGATGTAGAACCACTTCATTGTCTAATAAGGAAACGTACATGACTATCCTTGAAAACATAAGTGTCTACAAGTGGAAAGTAATTATCTTATGACATTCTAGAGATAATCTAGGTTACTACCAAGATGACAAAGCTTGTAACTCCCACTGAATTAGAGATCATTACATTAATTCCTTATTCAGTAATAAGAACATAATACTCCCACTGGATTTGAAAACATTGTAAGCGTTTCATTAACCAGTGAAAGAAAATAGTGTTCTATTTACTTCCCCACACTTTTGAGAAAGTCCATACATAACAATTACTTATGTACTAAAAGAGTGTATTCTACTATGTAGATGATGAACTATCCATAAATGCTATTAACTTGAAAAATTGGGCATGCAATTTCTTTCTTAATAGTTCTACTATTCCAACAATTGTAAGTAGTCCTTTTTAAATGGTCAAAATAAAACAACTAGATAAAATATGCTAGTTTGTCTTTTACCAATTATACAGTAATTAGTCTAGCTTTTAATTTAATAACTCAGAAATATGCAATTTTCTTAACTATTAAAATTTGCTTACGAGTTATGTATTTAAAATTTAGACAAAACAAAACAACTAGATAAAATTTGCTTACGAGTTATGTATTTAATAACTCAGAAATATGCAATTTTCTTAACTCTCTCAATTGAAAGTGAGCCACATACATCGATGAATCGATTCCGTAAACCCATAATTAATATTATACCACATTGCACAAAATTGATTCATTAATATATATAATTGGAGTCTTCCCCAATTCAAGATTTATCGTAAATAAACATGTGATAAATATATCTTAACAATTAAACAATATACAAGCAACTATCCATGGCAAACATGCATGTATTATCATGGATATATCATAACAATTATACAAATAGTCACAAGATCGCATATTAAAATTCCATGTCACATAACGTATTATTCATGAATTAATCACGTAACACATATATTAATTCTAGGTTTCGATAAGGTTAACATAACAATTAAAACCCTAATTCTTTTTTAATGAATTGATAACAAAAAAAATTGGGGTAGGCCCCATATTAAATAAAAAATCGACCATAAAAAAAAAGTATAAACCAAAACCCTAGAATAATCATATCAAACAACATACAATATTTGTTTTTTACGCGTTTAGTAATTAATTACTCATTAAAACCAATGACTCGTGATGCCACTGTCGGAATTATATAACATGACTAATCATAAATATAAACAATAAACATCAAGTACACATGCGGAAGCGTATATGAAAGATTAACGAATAATTGATTAACATAAACATAAAGTATGCGTACCTTTCTTGATTCTAGCCGAACAAGAATCAAATCCACAAAACTAGCAATTGGATGAACCCTAATTAGGGTTTATAGGATTATGTGAATTAACCCTTACCGTTTTGTAATTCAATCCAAGAATACTAACAATAATGTGTTAGTACCATTTTCTTGTACACATGTACTATACTGAATTAAAGGAATGCTAGTTTTAATCAAACAAAACAATTTGGTTTGGAAAAGTTTATGGACCGACACCCTTGGTGTGATTGTCGACCGAACACAAGCAAAAACACACACAAACTATTTTAGGTTTTAGCTTATGAGTACAAGAGATAAATTACAAACACCCTTGGTTTTGTATTTATACCCAAAGTAACTTGGTGAACAAGTTGGCTATGGATTGGGTTATGGAAACCCCTAAACCGATCGGCATAGGACTCCCATAGGGATTCTAGAACCTTCTCAATCTCTAATTTCATATTTAGTCCGTTCCAATTACATTTAACTACCGTTAGTCCATTACAACTAATTAGTTAACGTCCGTTATGTTATTTCGTTTAATTAATAAATAAATATAACATTTATATTTAATTATTAACTTTAATTTTCATACGCAAAGTGTGCAATCTCGTGGTCTCGAGTTCGATCCTAACACACGTCTATTAATTTATTGTCCATCAAACCAACACTGATTGTATTCAACCCGACGAAAGTGGATACCAAACGTACTTGGTTTACCAAAACTTGAGTTGTCGAAACTTGTAACACCGAAACTCACTTTACCTTAGCCGTTAGTTCATGATATAATAGTAGTAGTAGTAAGGCAACAAAAAAATATGATAAAATGAAATGTATAAAGTAGTAGTTATTGCATGGTATCGACGTTTATTTTGTATAGAAATTACTAGTTGTTGCATACACCTTTCACATTTGCATGCTAACGTGTATAATTCTCATGCAAACACTGTTGATACGTGTTGTAATACTGGTTGTAGGCACGTGGGTATTTTGAAGATAAACATTAGATTCATTTTTGTATGTTTACCTTGTATAAGGTCACAGGGGTAGTTTGATCCCGGTAATTACTAATGTTAAGCTTCTTAAATCATGAAACTTAAAACCGAGTAACATAAAAATATAATATTTATAAAACTATTAAAACATGTCAATATACTCTATTTTAATATATTAGAGAGTGTATCAAGTATTTTAAACGTTGTTAAAATTTTAAGACATAGGTTACAAACGTGTAAAACATAAAATGTGTAAGGTTCATATAAAATGTAAAAAAATAAAATGGCACATATAAAATAGTGGTCAAAGTAGTTCATAAGTTTATATTAAAATAGCTTACAAGAAAATGGTGAAACAATTTTTTTTTATAAAGTGATAACAAATTAGTTTACAACATGAAAATCGAGAAGATAAAATAGATGAAAATTATCACAACGTGTCCTAAAGGTATATGCTCTAAGGCGGCATGATATGAGATGATAGGTTAAAGTCATGTTCAAATAATTGACGTGTTTCTAGACGGTGGGGTACGTAGCAAGGTAAGTGTTTTAGAAGTATATGGTTGGCATTCCAACTCATCTCTGAAGACAGTTAGTACAGAGATCGGGAAATTCAATAGACTATAACGAGTTTCCATGTAAAATGATATTATGTAGCGTTAAGAAAGGTTTTAAAGACCATTGTATAACTCACAATTTCTGAGAAATAAGAGAGACCATTCTAATCAGTTACAATGTCTTGGGAATGTTTCATAGATCACAAAGATGTAAGAGTAGGTACATGATCGGGGAACACATGGTTCGACATGATGTTCAGAAAACCACGCATAAGTGGTCAAAATTCAAATCAAGTGTTTATATAACTAACGTTTATATAAATAGAATAGTGACGCTCTGAAAATAGCACAGTGATCAAAAGTACATCAAGTATGTATATAAGTAGCTATTGAAATGTTTGAGTACGTATTGTGTGCGGTTTTCACGTTTTGAGAGATAACTTCTCGTTAAATAGACAGAGGTGAACGAGAACGTTTAGAGATTAATAATTTAAATCAGAGTGAATTAATTATCCTAAGAAATTACCGGTTAACTACCGATTACAGTTATTGCGTTTACGTTACTAGATAAGTCAAATAGTCAAACGTCAACTTTAAAAGTCAAAGAGTAAAATAAACCTTATGAAAATTTACGTCACATTAGTTGATTTTTTTCTTAATCAGTTAAACTGATAACGTTTTACCTAAAAAAAATTGACGTAGAAAATAGATAAATATTCTTTTATTAGAATATTATATTAGTTTAATACAAGGTGAAATTTACCGGTGGTTACAGATACCTTACCCTAGTCAATCGAATGGAAGACAACAAGAACTCGAGAGAAACAACCCACGACAAACCAAAACAGCCCCGACCCCTAAACAGAACCCACGATTCACCACCACCTTCCGAGCTCCTTGAATCAGCCTTGTAGGTCGAATGAGATGAGGAACCAGTTATCTTGCCGTCACTTTTAGGTTTAGGTTTTTACGTGAGTTATAATGTGTATTTGTAGGATTAAATAATTTGCATGAGAATGGATATATGGGTTCTGTTTAGCCGAGCAAAAGGAAAACAAAAGGGCCTGATCCAACCTTTAAATGGGTTTTAACATTCAAGTTAGTATTTGTTGGTAACTTATGAAATTTGGCTCATGCATACAATAAACATAAGTGCTTTGGTCTTTTTGATAAATCTTACACATTAGGTTTTAAATTACTCATAAGTAAGATTAGAATCACATTTAATGAGCAAAGACATATTTTATGTATTTTGTATATTTTTATTTGAGGGGCGAAATAGTTTTTTTTACGTGTTTTAGATTTTTAGGTTTTACACTATGAACGAGATTTCTAATGACCCTATCATAGAGGATGCTGATTCATTACTCACTCTTGATGACTTAATACCACCGGGTATTGAGGATGCAGTGAATGACCCCGAGGGGGATGTGATGTTATGTGATGGATTGCTAGACTCCCGTCTCTCTGATGAGTCCACCATAACGTATCCAGATGAACTAACATGTGAAGATAAAAGTTTTAACCCCGGGATATTCATCATAGAGGAACTTCATGTTATAAACGTTGTCCTAGAAAAGGTTCCTAAGATGAATGCCTTCACCATTGAGTTTTCAAGTCTTATTCTTAACCATGGACTCCCTTCTTCTATGGAGTCGTCTCATTTTGATCCATCATCCGTTCGTCCTCCCACAAAACCGTTGGATGATGGATCGTTCTTTCATGATATGACCAATGTGAGTTTGGGGGAGATATTTTTGATCTTTTTGTGCTTATGCCCGACATTTTCCCCACCCAACCCACCCATTCTTATTCCTTTGGGAATGAGGACATCATATTTTTACCATTTTCTTCCCCAAGGACCAATGAATTCAGGGACGAGTCAGGCTAGTGACTCGTTGAACAAAAATAGTAGCGCTTCGTGGGAGGCACTCCATGCTTATCTTCTATCTTCTTTCGATTTTCTTGCTAATAAGTGACATGGGGGGGGGAGGGGGGGTTAGCCTCTTCGATTTCTCGTGTTTGATTGTTTGTGATGTCTTTGTCTAGGATTTCATCGATATGAAGACTCTCGTGCTCGAAGTTTTGTCTTTTCTCCACCCGAGTTTCATGTTCGATGTTGATGAAAATCCAATATCCTAAATCTTATCGACTAACGTTTATCTTTTAGCATAATTAATAAACGACTTTTAGATTTCCGTTGAGAACCCTTGCCTTTAAACATTGAGAACAATGTTCCGTTTTAGTTTGGGGGGGGGGGGGTAATCTTCAATTTGATTTGACCGCACTTGTTTTTTGCCTTATACTCTCGCAACCCCGTTTTTCCTTCGAAAAAAAAAAATTGTTGCAAAAAAGTGAAAAATTTAAAAATTTCTGAAGCTTTTGTTAGTCTTTTTGATCGAAAAGTTTTGCTAGTCGCTTAGATAAGAAGCTATAAATGCGAATTCTAGCTCACTAGGCCAAGAATTTGCAAGTTTCCCTAAGCGATTTTAAAAATGCGAGACTTGAGATTATTTGATGAAGCATTTGCAAAATGATGTAAATGTTTTGACACCTTGTTGACTTTCCGCTGGTGAGAGTAGGAATAGAATTTTGACTTGACCAGGCGTGTTGAGCCCTAGCTTGTTCCCTTAACCATAAATAATAATTAAATTGTCGGTTAAGCATTCGCGGATCTCATTATTTGAGATTTTAAATTTGCGGAGATCGAGAAATGATAGAGTTATTTATGAGTTTAGATGCTAAGCGTGGAGTAGTTGGTTCTCTTTAGAGCTCATCGAAGGTACTTGTGGCTTTTTGCTCCCACAAAATTGTTTCACCATAAAAATAAAAATATAATAATAATTAAAGGTGTTAGGTTTTAGCGATAATTAGTTTTTTATCTTCTTAAGAGAATCATTGTTTTAAAAAATGGGTACACATCAAGGTCACGTAATAAATAAGTTATGAGTTGCGGTTCGAGATCGGGTCCTTGGATCCTTATTTCCAAAAGGTTTTAGGTCTTGGCTACCCTCTTGCACCGGCCCTTGGACCTCTATCCGGGATTGTGTGAGGTCTTGATCTAACATCCTTGGATCCTCATTTCATGAACGTTTAGAGTCTTGGAATTTTCCGTCGTAATGGCCCTTGGATCCTTTACTCCGAGTAGGTGTAAGGTCTTGGAATTACTCCGTGAAACTCCGTAGTTTATAATACATATCGTCAATAAAAAGTATAAGTGCTTAAAAAAATAAAAAATGGAAAAGTCAAAAATATAAATGAATAAAATCACTTTGATGTGGACCTCATTTTTAAGACAACGATTCTCGAGAGAAGATGAAAAACTACTTAGCGTCTAAACTTTGTATCTTTATCGGACTAAAAACTTATCGAAATGAGAAAATATGAAGAAATTCATTTCTCACCAAAAATAAAATAAATAAAGGAAAATAGGAAAATGGGAGCAAAAGGTAATCACACAATTAAATTCCATGGGTAGTGTTAGCATCTGAAATCATATTTAGTTGTGATTTCGATTTTAAGCTTAGTTTGGGAACTCGTGAAAGATCAAGGACGATGAATTCTATCCGTATGGTCACTTCTTTATGAGTCGTGTTTCCTACTCCGTGATCCTAAAATGTCTTTCAAAAATATGTGAGAGTTATTGATAGACATGAAAGTTCAACAAACCGTCACGCAAATGGAAAGTGCTAAAATGTTATATCTATGTATGTGAAATAAAAAGGTAAACATGGCGTTTTTATCATTAAGGGTTTCTTAAGCTCTTTTGAGGAAGCTTTGCTACTTTTCATAGCTTTAGTAGAAAGAGATTGAAATCCTTGGTTTTAGAAGCGTGAGTTGATGACATTGCATGAGGACACGACAATACGTTAGTTTGGGGGATTTTGGTATGTGTGAAAACTTATACTTTTTCTTTATCAAAACTGACCCAAATAAACCGGAAACAAGCCGTTAATGCCTAATATTTGTGTGTTTCTTGAGTTTATGCATGTGCAGGTACGGATAACACAAAAAAGACAAAAGAAAGACAAAACAGAAGAAAACCGAGTACGAGAATGAGAAGAGAGCAAAAGCCGATGCCGGGAATCAGTTTATGGGTTTTATGGATTTTGATGCTCAAAAGATCGATTTACGAAGCTTTAGATCATGTTCGGGAAGTTTTCACATTGAACCCTTCACTTTATCAAATTTACACAATAAACCCTTCACTTTGGCAAAATTGCAAAACAACCCCTCAACTTTACCATATTTTCACAAATCACCCTCAATTTACCCAATAAAACCCTCACCTACCCTACTTACCAAATAATCCCTCATATCTCTCATTTAACAAAATGTCACTTTATACCCTTACCATTTCACGAATTATACCATTAGTCCTTATGAATTACAAATTTACATGAATGGTCCCTATTGCTAAAATCCGGATACTACACTTTCTAAAAAACTAAATCCAAAAGAAATACTACTTCCCTTGGCCCATGATATCCCAGAGCCCAAATCTGTCCAAAATTACTACCGGGTCAAACTTTTACCCAATCTCCTTAATATCCCCAAGTCAACCTCCCTAAAACCCGATCAACACCCATCACCCTGGCCAAATCCTTTACCCACCATATATCTCCCTTTTACTGTTTATCATTCCAAGCCAATTACCCTGATCCTAACCAAAGCTACCCCAACTTAGAACACTTATAGAATCTCCTAACCACCTCTGACAAGGCAGAATGCCAGGTTGGCAATTCAGAGAAAGCTCATTGGTTGATGAGACGTGTATACTTGATCCTATGGCTACAATTGATTGGGATGACAAAGATGAGAGATCATTGGATGAGATTAGAAGTCCTAGAAAAAGCTCCTGGAAAACCTAGAATGCTCCTGCTCAGTCTATATAAAGACCCCCATCATCACCACAGAAGCCTTGTCCACTTTTTATGTATTTAGAAAAGTTTGATCATTTGATTTCTGTCATTTTAATGTTTTCCAGTAGTCAATTAGTATTGTAATCTCAATTTCATTAATGCAATTTACTTTTTTCTTTAAAAGTCTTTCTTATTAAATTTGTTACAATTGCTTATTTCAGCTTAATTATGTCTCAAAAGCTCTTTTACTGTTTCAATAAGCTTAAATAATCTTATTAAAGCTTATGAGAGCTTATTCTTGGTTTGCTTGTTCTTAATTTCAATTTTTGCAAAAAAAAGTCAAGGAAAGTCAAGATTAGTCAAACAGAAAAGTCAACATAGTTTTGGGTTGATTTCTGATTTTAGTTTGTTATTTGGATTAGTTTAATGCTTATTTGATCATTTTGATGTAGTTTAGTTCAGATTTCATCAAGTTGTGTAGTTAAATTTGCATATTTGAAACTATAAAGGGTGTTTGGTTTAAGCTTATTTTTCTGCTTTGAGTCAATTTAGGGTGTTAAATCTGAGACATTTAGTATTAGTTATTAGTTTTAGAACTTTTTCACAAAGTTTCAAGTTATTCAAGTCTCACGTGTGTTTTCAAGTTCAATCTCAAATCTGTCTTTTGTTCTCAGTCTATCACAGTGTGTCTGTTCTTAAGCTTGTTTCTTGGTCTAAAATTGATTCAAAAATAGTGTTAATTGGTTTTACTTGTTCACTATACACCTTAGTTAATTTGTTTTTAGTTTATTTGGTGATTTGGAGTTTTTAAAGTGCTTAAAATCTGCTTAAAAATACCCCACTCAGTCCCTTTTCCTATATGTAGTCACACTTATCTGTCCAAGTAAGCCTTTTCAATTCTTCATAACTGCTTATTCACTTGATGTTTTTGGTTGATTTTTGTTTTAACTAGTAGATTAGGTAGTAAGTTTGATCTGTTTAGCTTTCCTTAGGTGTTTAGTGCTTATTTAAGTAGCTTATTTAGCCTTCAAAAATTCCCCTTCATGCCCACTATTCTGCTGCTACAGTAGGTGTATAGCAGTGCTTATTTGCTTTAGTTTAGGATTATTTGCTTATTTAGAATGCTCATGTAGGTTTCTTTAGTTCATTTAGATTGCTTTATATCCATGGTAGCTTATTTGAATTTAGTGTTAGCTTAATCATGCTTAGTTGAACTTGTTATCTTCCCTTTAGGATTGTTTGGTTTTGCTTATTTTAATCTGTCTCTTAATTAGCTTACTGCCCTTAGTTCTGCTTATTTAGTGGTTTTTAGATAAGTTGGTTCAAAAATAAGTTCATCTTTAGTCTTAATTTTAAGTTGCTTAACAGAAAAAAGAAAAAATAAATAAAATTACAAAAAGGGACATTGCCCAGGTTTAAACCTGGGTCAGTCTCCCTCACACGCCCCAAACACAACACCCTTAACCATCTTGCCCTTGGGACTTGTCCTGTCACATGTTGCACATTTAATTTATTTAAACACTATTTTCCTTTTAAGCCTAAATTTTTAGTTAGCTTAATTTCAGTTTTTCCATAAAAACTTTGTGCATGATTATTATTTTCCTGAGTTCAGCTTATATCAAAGTATTTTTCTGCAAATTTTTATAATTTTCAAAATGTTTTGAATTTTTAATAATTAGTTTTTACTTTTCTAGTTTTTAATTCGTAATAATTAAATAAACAGTCAAAAAAATATTCTGCCTTTTCCCAAAATTTTCTTTTATCAAATACGACGTAGGAAAATTAGATGTGCGTTCATAGGGTTTAAATTGCATTATTTGATTTTAACTCGCGTTTTTAATATTCCCGTAGTTGCGTTTTTAGGTTTAGATCGTGTTTTAGGATAATTGTGCTTTACATTATTATTTTTTATGCTTATTGTATTAATTTTAGTGTATGTTTATCGTATTTAGCATAAAACCCCATATTTAACCTTTTTCCCCATTCAAATTCACGTTATCGCGACTCGATTTGAAATCTCAATTCATCCTTCGTTGGGAGAACGACCCGGGGACTCAAACCTAACCGTTTGAGTTGCTCTTGAAAAATACTATAATTGATTTCCCTAAATCAATCCCCGTTTTAATCACTGTGAATTCATCTCCAATTCCTGCAAAAATTTTAAAAACACAAAACCCAACAAAATAAAAATGAAAGTGAGTCTTTAAGTTAGACTCAAAGCCATGGGGCTTTATGTAGGCGCGAAGAACTCATCGCGAGAAAGCTTGCTAACATCCTTTCCATAATAAATCTTTGCCCTATGCCCATTTCCCTTGAAAAACTCTCCTGCATTATTATAAACTTTAATAATCCCATAAGGGAACACCTTACTGACTGTATAAGGTCCAACCCAGCGAGATCTCATTTTACCAGGGCAAAGCTTAAGCCTTGAGTTCAAAATGAGCATCTCTTGTCCAACTTCAAACTCTTTATTCTTGATTCGAGCATCGTGCCATCTTTTGGTCCTATCCTTATATGCTCTGACATGATCATAGACTTCATCTCTTGATTCAGTAAGATGATTGATTTGAGAAAATCGGTGATCCTTGATCAAGTCAGTATCCAAATTAGCACTCTTAAGAGCCCAATATGCTTTATGTTCTAATTTCGTCGGGAGATGACATTCCTTTCCGTACAAGATCCGAAAAGGTGTGCTACCTATATGGGTTTTGTAAGCGATTCTGAATGCCCACAAAGCTTCGTCTAATTTGTCGGACCAATCTTTTCTGTTGCTACTGATGGATTTTTCCAAAATTCGTTTTAATGCCAGATTGGTGTTTTCTGTTTGCCCATTAGTTTAGGGTGGTATGGTGTAGACATCCGATGGACCACTCCGTATCTGATAAGCACATTTTCCATAATTACGTTACAAAAGTGCGTTCCCCTATCACTTATAATAGTTTTAGGAATCTCAAACCTGGAGAACAACTTATTTAAAAATCTAATGACGCTCCTAGCGTCACAAGTTTGTAGAGCCTCGGCTTCGACCCATTTTGATACATAATAGACAACTACCAAAATATAACTCTTATTTTTTGAGGGGGTGAAGGGTCTCATGAAGTCGATTCCCCAGACGCCGAATACGTCACATACTAAAATGTTATTAAGCGGCATCTGATTTCATGAAGAGATATTACATATCCTCTGACATGCATCACAATTCTTTACATACTTTGTGGCATCCTTGAAAATGCTAGGTCAAAAGAATCCCGCTTCGAAAATCTTCCTAGCAGTAGTGTCAGCCCTATAATGTCCTCCAGCAGGTCCGTTATGGCAATGTTCCAAGATTCGTTGTTGCTTTTCTCCAAAAATGCATCACTTAATGATACCGTCAGAGCAAGATCAAAACAGGAAGGGGTCATCCCAGAAGTAATACTTTAAGTCTTGAGAAGAATTTCTTCTTTTGATCATAAGTTTTATTGCTTGGTAGAACTCTGGTGGCAACGTAATTAGCGAAGTTGGAATACCATGGTTCAGGCTCAGGATCCTTAATTCTTACTGACATAAGATGCTCATCAGGAAAAGAATCACGAATAGTTTCAATGTCAAGTTCCTCTAGTCCAGGGTTTTCTAGCCGAGATAGGTGATTAACTGCCAAATTTTATACCCCTTCTTGTCATTGATTTCGATTTTGAATTCTTGTAGCAAAATTTTCCATCTTACCAACCTGGGTTTGGCATCCTGTTTACTGAAAAATACTTTAAAGCAGAATGGTCAGTGTAGACAACATTTTTAGACAGTACCAAGTAAGACCTAAATTTATCAAAGGCATAGACCACTGCAAGGAGTTTTTTTCGGTGGTCGTGTAATGTTCTTGCGCTTCATTTAAGGTTTTACTAGCATAATAAATTGGCTTAAATTGTTTGTCTATTCTTTGTCCTAAGACAGCCCCAGCTATGATAACATGAGCTGTAGTCAATTTTTCTTTCAAAATATCAAAAGCTTTTTTGCATTCATCTTTAAAATCAAATTTTTCATCCTTCATGAGAAGTTGGGTCACGAGTTTAGCAGTTTTTGAAAAATCTTTTATAAATCTTCTATAAAATCCAGCATGCCCAAAGAAACTCCTAATCCCCTTAAGGTTAGTAGGGTAAGGGAGTCTAGAAATGTTGGGAATTATACGTTTGAGTTGATAAGACAAAAAGAATGAAACAAGAGGGACTTAATACGACAAGAAGGAAACCTACAAAAAGATGGAAGGACTTGCTTGCAAAAGAAGTTTTATTTATTAGTCTTTTGTAGTATTTTGTAAACCCTAATCCTCTAGTATATAAAGAGGACATAGGTGTAGGTTTAATAATTATGTCTTCCAAGATGTAGTCGACTTAAAGGTGTGTGTGTGTGTCCTAGGCGTATAGTATTGTAAACGCCTAGGTTATTAGTTTAGCTAGTAGACATGTTCCTATATACGTCTAATATTAGTTAGTGTTAGTGAATAAAAACCTTGTTCAATAACAAAGAATTGATTAGTTTATTCTGCTGTGCATGTTATTAGTCTTTGTTATTGATCCCTAGTTGAGCTTATAAACGATCTTATCAATTGGTATGAGAGCGGGGAGCTCTTGATATAGGGATTCACAAGGTTTCTTGGCGAAAAAGGAAGAAAAAAATCGAATCTACAAATTTTAGTAATCCTTCTACAGGACTGTTTTCAAGAGGACATAAGTTTTTATTGAACCATTGGATCGAGCTACAATTTTTTCTGGTGCATCTCCATATATCCATCTAACGTTTCACCGAAGGGATTGTCAATTAGAGCTGGCAATCAAAAGTTATAAGCTGTCGAAGTCTGCTGCAGAAACTGAAAATTTTTCGTAAAGCTTCTACAGCACTGTTTTGAAACGATCATAATTTTTTCGTTAACCGTTGGATCGTGACGAAATTGTTGGTGGACGTTCTATATATTCCCATCTAACTTTTCACCGGAGGGATCGTCGATTTGAACTTTTATGTGAAAGTTAATAGATGTCGAAATCAGCTGCAGAAAAAGGCATGTTCGAAGAAGGTACAATTTGTTTTTAAAGATTCGGAGTAATTCTTATTGGTTGAAATTGGTTACTTCTATATCATGGGTCAAATTTAATATATTATCCATGAAAGTGAATTTGAGTTGAAGTAACCTTGTACTGCTCCTTATCGAATTTATGGGACACTGATTTATGGGACAGTGATTTTCTTACCTCTTACTCATTGTTATATCAAAGATTGGTAGATGCATAATTTAATTTGTTGGTGGTACATGGGATCCACAAAGTGCAACATCTATTAATACTGATTATGGGTATGTGAATTGATACAACCATGTAGTGGAACGGTGATATCTAATTGATGGGATGTTGTGGCTACTAATAGAGCATGACATGGTTATACTACTGCTACTTTAAATTGAGAGCTCATTGGTTGAAAACTCACATGGGACTGTATTGTTTACTTCATTGTTATACAATCTTACATGGACCGTTGGATTTTCATGCATTGGTGTCGAGTATGATTTTATAAGAGCAGATTTTGAGCAAGGTTCAAGTTAGTCATGTGTTAATCCTACACCAAGAGAGAATGGAATACATGCATGTGCTACTTAATGGACGATAGTCAAGACTTATTTATTGTGTTATTGGCGTATATAATATTGGTACAAGTATTATTATGGGACCCGATCAAAAGCGTAAAACATGTACATGGGAATTTTTGAAATCGTGTGTGATTATAACAAATTTATTTTTGTTGAACGAGAAGCTGAATGGATGTACTAATATGGGATACTGATATATAAGGTTTATACACTGTTGAGTATATGTCAGTGCTGCTACTTCATATTTAGTACTGTTTAGTATTGTTAGTGCATGCGTTGATATGGACGTGATTCTAGGACGAAAGTATTGCTCTAGGCTGAAAGTACTGCTTGGAGGTTTCAAAGTACTGCTGTGTGTTTCAAAGTACTGTTCGGTTTTATACAGTAATCGCTTCCGCCACGACAGATGCAAAGTACTGCCATGACAGATGATATCAAAGTACTGCTTATGATGTCAACGTACTGCTTATCTTCCCCTACTTGTCACGATTGTTTGAATGGAAGCATGCTTGATTGGTCTATTCGTTAAGGACAATAGGAAGCTTGTACTGCTGGAACTTAGTGCTTGAAAAGTTTGCATTACTACTGGTTGACAAAGGTGCGTTAATAATGTTAATAGCATGTTAATATTGCTCGTTGATTATTAGTGAGGATGAATAGTGAGCTGCTTCATAGTTTATGTTGTTCATATGTTGATGTGGTGGATTCAGTAATGTTCGAGTAGTATCACTACTGTTGCACATCTAGGACGTAAGATGTATGAGGAATGATTTGAATTATGTTATACATACACATGAAGATGAATAGCAGCCTATGAGGTGAATAACCAGTAGATTCAAGTATGATTATGGGATGGACATATATGAAAAGTGATAGTGACGTATCAGTTATTATAAAGGGACATATGATGGTTAATACACATTCATGGAATGGTTATAAATATAAGTTCATATGGACTTATACTGTTTTGATTATATGGCATGCACATGGGTCATGGGTCGGTTGGTATATATATTGCATGAGATTGGTTTTCTGAATTTGAGGGGAAGTCAAGCATGACGATTGTTATGGGTTTTTAGCGACACACACATGATATTTTTTCACACACACAGAGGTTATTGGAAGTTGTTCTTAAAAGTGTTAAAAAGCTCGGATTAGGATTTATTGCATAATTGATTACGAAGACGATTATTTATCATTTCTTTGAAGGTGAAGTGGAATTACTTGGCTATGTGTTTTATCATATCTTAAAAGGATCATAGCTACTTTTAAGGTAACTTGTTCGTGCTTCAATGATTATGACAAAGAATTGACATAACACTTAAAGGAGTGACGTTATTGTGCTCAGTGATTATCGTCAAGCGATTGAGGTCTCCCTATACATAGTTATACGTTCAATGTCATCTATAGTGCAAGATATAAGATACAAGTTTGGGTTATTTTACTTCTTCATCAAAGTTCGTTATATTTGGTTTTCTTCACAAGTGATCATTACAAGGAGCTTACAGATTTGAAGAATCATTTGATGTTCATGCACCACTCGAGGGGAAGTTTTGATTTTTACTACTGTTGATCATTATTAATACTGCTAGTTGGAGTTTTCTACTGTTTTGGATTCATTTTTAGTAAGCATTTTGGTGTTCTTCATGGAGGGCAATTCGAAACATTGGACGGCTTAGATTGGAAGTATGATATTGGTTCATGGTGGTCAAGATCATTATATGCATACGTTCCCTATTTGGATAATAACAAAAAGGGAAGAGATGTTTGAGTGGCATGGCATGGATTAATGGGAAGACAAAGGAAGACATACTTGTTTCATTCATGGTGAGATCCCAGATCTCAATTTCTCTACTTTGTCTAGGAAGTTCATTCAGAATGGTTTTGTCATTATCAACTAGGGGAAGATTGTTGGGAATTATACGTTTGAGTTGATAAGACAAAAAGAATGAAACAAGAGGGACTTAATACGACAAGAAGGAAACCTACAAAAAGATGGAAGGACTTGCTTGCAAAAGAAGTTTTATTTATTAGTCCTTTGTAGTATTTTGTAAACCCTAATCCTCTAGTATATAAAGAGGACATAGGTGTAGGTTTAATAATTATGTCTTCCAAGATGTAGTCGACTTAAAGGGGTGTGTGTGTGTCCTAGGCGTATAGTATTGTAAACGCCTAGGTTATTAGTTTAGTTAGTAGACATGTTCCTATAAATGTCTAAGATTAGTTAGTGTTAGTGAATAAAAACCTTGTTCAATAACAAAGAATTGATTAGTTTATTCCGCTGTGCATGTTATTAGTCTTTGTTATTGATCCCTAGCTGAGCTTATAAACGATCTTATCAAGAAATAACGTCAACTTTTTTCTTATCGACTTCAATTCCTGTTTGGGAAATTTTATGTCCTAAAACAATTCCTTCCTTTACCATGAAATGACATTTTTCCTAGTTTAGGACAAGGTTGGTCTCTTCACATCTAGCAAGCATTTTAGATGAATTGTTTAGTCAAGAGGAGAAAGAGTTACCAAAACCAAGAAGTCGTCCATAAAAACTTTCATGAAATCCTGACACATATCCGAGAATATCGCTGTCATGCAACGTTGGAACGTGCCTGGGGCATTGCATAGTCCAAAAGGCATTCTTCGGTAAGCAAATGTTCTGTAAGGGCAAGTGAAAGTTATATTTTCCTGATCCTCCGGAGCAATTGGAATCTAGAAATACCCTGAAAATCCATCAAGGAAACAATAGTATTCATGTCCCGAAAGCCTTTCTAACATTTGGTCGATAAAAGGGAGTGGGAAGTGATATTTTCGCGTTGCGTCGTTTAATTTTCTATAATCGATGCAAACTCTCCTTCCAGTTACTGTCCTAGTAGGGATCCATTCGTTATCCTCGTTAACGACCACGGTCATTCCTCCTTTCTTGGGTCAACATGAATAGGACTAAACCAAGGGCTATCGGAAATAGCGTAAATCAAACCTGCATCTAAGAGTTTAATGATTTCATCCTTGACCACATCTTAAACTTTAGGGTTCAATCTCCTCTGCGGTTGTACCACAGGTTTGAAATTGTCTTCCATTAGTATCTTGTGAGAAAGTATGAAGGGTCAATCCCCTTTATGTCAAAAACCTTCCATGCAATTGCTCCTTTATGATTGCTCTAGTTCTATGAATTGTAACTCTCTTTTAGAATACCCGGGATCGGCAAGTGCAATAACATCTCCCCTGAATACACTATTATCATAAAGCTACAACTCACGCAATAAACACAACGATGGCTTAGGTGCACTCCTATGGATTTTTGCTATTTAGGACGTTCAAGCTCGCAACAACGAAAGAAGAAGCCAATTTTCCTTACTCTAGTGTCTACCAATTAAGACAAGAGACAACCTAACAACAATCAATAACTAGGTTTCATAGATGTAAGCAAATACAAGAGTAATTTAGCTAGACATGTTAAACAAGCAAGCATACACACAATCAACTGAACATGGGGTAGACATAATGATAAATTGGATAAACAAACTTATCTTGCAATGTAAATAGGGTATGGGACCCTAGAATACTGTCCAAGTTGGACTAAAATTGAGTTAGGGTTTGCTCTCCAAAATTTTACCTCTCAAAATACAGAAAAATCGAATTCTATACATAGATTTACAATCGCGATGACGCCACCTTTTGCTAGTGACGTCGTCAGGTCTTCATGTAGGACGTCATCTAAATCTTGGATCTTGGGCATCTGGTGTGAAAGTTGTGAGTGACGCCTTCCAGAAATAAGGCGTGACGCCGTCAGGCTTTAGGACCAGAAATTCCGCTGAGCCATAGCGTGAACTTTTGATCAAGTCTTCAATATAGGGATGGCATCGCCGTTTGGTTGGGACGCCGTCAGGTGTAATGAACAACCTTGGAGTGTCTTTGATCTTGACTTTTCCATTTTCTTCATGTTTTCGGTCCTTTTCGTCCAAATATGCTTTATTCCAGCATTTTGCTTCCAATGTTAAAAGGAATGATTTTAAGCAGTAACGGATATAAAATGTGTCGATTTAGGGTTTAAATGACCCCCTAAAAATGTATGTTTTAAATCCTTATCAAATTTATATAAGATGTAAGTAAGTGTAAAACTTGGTTTATTTAGATAGTATATTTTTAGGTTTCGTTTCTAGTTTACGTTTCAATATTCCATTCGCGACTTGTTTTCTAATACCTTAAACGAGGCATATCGTAATTCGTGGGGATACGGACTAGTATAAATCAGTGTGCCGTGTGAGGCAGGTCGAAATAAGACATCGACGAGTTAACTAATGGAATTTAGTTCGAGGAGAACGTGGAACCAAACGTGCCCTGGTGGCTGTTAAAACCAAACGAATCCTTACATAATTGGGCTTCGGCCCAGTCTAAACAACACTCACTCTTGGGCTTGGCCTGATTTAAGGAATGCAACATAAGTTCTTTTCTTTGATAAAAATTTTATTCACAGTTCTTGTGAGCTAGATTTGACGCAGGGACTTAACTCAGACGTACCCTTACGTCGCGAACTTGAGGTTACTTAGACATAGTGAAACAAATATGCATTCGACTTACACGAGTCTTTCCTGACCACTTTGTGGTCTTGGGGATAGTCGCGGTATCAGCACCCTTAGGGGTGATTTTATCTCTTATGACTCAAAGCCAAAATAAACACCCTTGGGCGTTCTCCTGGTACAAAAATGACAATGAGCATTTTGATTAGCAACCAAAACATATTCGTTAATACTATTGTCCAAGGAGTATAAGGATCTAGTCCGAGCCTTGTCTTGTGTCATTCAGGTATGACCCAACTTAAGAGCATGACTCGACACAACCACACCCTTGTGGAGTTTAGGTTCTATGACCATAACGACTCAACGCGATCCAGATAAACCCATGGTCTTACCACCGTGGTTCGACCACAGTAGGTTCAACCCGTAACCAAAATGAAATGCAACCCTAGTCTAAATGTTAACCACAAGTCACTAATATGGTTCGATCACAGGGGCTTCGCTCTACATCTCAAATCTAAACGCGACCCAAATCAAAACAATTACTCTAGTCTAACTCAAAAACAAGGAAAACATAGAAAGCACTTCCAAATTTTAAGTCAATACTATGCTTTTATTTCTGTTTGTAACATGTTATCAATTGCCACACCAACAATAACTTAACAACACAAGGTTTTAATCGATTGGTACCAAGAAATAACTGAATAATTAAAACAGTTCATACCGTTTCACTAACAAAACAATTTAACGAATAACTTAACAATAATTATAGCGATAATACAAGAAATATCAAATAAGAAACCTTGCTAAAATCGATCGAGAGGAAGCAAATAAGGAAGTCCACCAAGCCCGATTCCACATGAACCACCAAGATTAATTTTGATTGTGGCATCCCTCCTTTGGTTCGGTGGGGTTTAAAAATAAGTAAAAATGGATATTTTATCCTTCTCCTTTATTTGGCTAGATCATGGTGCTATCCTCCTTGAGGAAAGATAGCTATCTTCCTCCATCTTCAAGGTAGACTTGTGACTTTGTGTGGAAAGAAGGGAAACAAATGGGCAGATGATAGTGATGGATCGATTACTCTTCTTTCTTGTTTGAATGAATATGATGGTGATAGATCATGGTGTTGATAACCAAGAAAAAAGGAGAAGCAATTTATTAGAAAAAGAAAGGAAACAAAAAGCTGGGAAGGGATAAAGGAAAAGGGTGGGATGGGGTAGGGCTAGATTTAGGTCAGGAATTTTATTATTAGTTTTATTATTATTATTATTATTAAGTGTATGCTGTATACCTCGTAATGTATAAAAATGAGCTAGCCTTTCGTGTGTGGTGCCGGGGTTTCTAAAAACACGAGCTAGCCTTTCGTTTCTGAGCCCTAATAATTACTAAATAAAAATTCGCATTTTCTGACAAAAATGACTTATTAAAATAATAGTTTAAAAATTTCAGGTTGTCACATCATGAGTCCCAATCATCCGAAAATTGTATACACAAGATATGACCCGACTTAGCAAGCATGTAATCAACCAAACAATTAAGTAAAGGTTTAACAAATAATAATAATGCACTAAAAATGAGTGCATACATGGAAGGCTAAAGCTATTTGGGTGTAACACTTGAGGGTTGATTGTAAACAATGCTCTTTATTAAGATTTCGGAATCTGCCGAAATATCACAAGAACCACGAAAAGAATAGGCTTAGAGGGGTTAACTAGGGATATCTTCTACTGGAAATGAGTACATACCAAGGGCGTGGGGTAATTACTTGACCGGTGTAGCCAATGTATTACATAACACTAGTACAAAAACGGGATTTGGTCACACATGGTCGAAATGGAACGGCCAAACATTCGTATATTTGTATGGCTGAAGGTACGAAAATTGACAACATTTACTAATTAGTCACACATGAAAATTTTGATTGTGTGACCATTAGAATTGAATTGCCACACAATTGAACATTGTGTGGCTAAAGGTATCTGGTTATTTTGTTTCTGATCATTTAGCCACATATGAATTTGGAACGCGTGACAAATACAAGTAACCTTGATGCGTTAGTCACATGAAGTAATTTTGTGTGTGTTTAAATCATAGAGTCAAGTTTTGTCACACATTATTTCAGGGTGACTGATATGTTTTGCCAACTCTTTAGCCACATCAGAAATTGGAATGAGTGACAAATGAAAAGTAAGGTTGAAGCATTAGTCACGATATACATATAAACAAAGGACAAATATATGTCACACACTTGAACACTATGACCAAATGCCATATATGGTCACACTAAATGTTTTGTCACACATTCGCTAAGTGTAGCCAAAATCCATTACATATGTTCATGTAAGTTAATATGTGTGTTTAAAGTTTAGTTTGTGTTAGCTTGCCAAAAGCTAATCTATATAGTCACATTTACTACTAACACTGTGACCAAATGCCATATATGGTCACACTAAACGTTTTGTCACACATATTATTTAAGTGTAGCCAAAATCCAGTACATATGGTCATGTAACTTAATAAGTGGCCATTGGATGATCAATAGTCACTTAAAATACACTTTTCTTCACTTTATACACCATATGGTCACACTTATTAACACTTTTAGCCACTTTATGGTTAATTGTATGTGAGTAAATACCCAAAACAAACATGCTTTGTGTGACTAAATGTTAGAAAAGGCCACACAAACATAAAATTTATGTGGCCATTAGATGATCAATAGTCACACAAAATACACATTTCTTTACTTTAAACACCTTATGGTCACACTTATTAACACTTTTGGCCACTTTATGATTGATTGTATGTGACTAAATACCCAAAACAAACATGCTTTGTGTGACTAAATATTAGAAAAGGCCACACAAACATAAAATTCAAAGGGCCATTGGATGATCAATAGTCACACAAAATACACATTTCTTCACTTTAAACACCATATGGTCAAGTTTGTTGCATTTATTGTGCTGTTAATACAAATGTGGGTTTGTAGGTGTTGGCTTTTATAGTCACATGGATATGCACACACAAACACACACATTAACACTTGTGCAACACCACACTCTACTAAACTTGGATAAATCCAAACTAATTATATATATGAAGAACTCTTTAACAATGAGTACTTGATTGTTAATGCGGAATCTTAACAACAAGCAAGAAGAACACAAATGCTATTTCACTAATAAAGTTCTTTTATTAATATTTCTATTCGTCTAAGTACAAGTTCATTTCACTATACTTTAGGGTTCCTTTATACACTTAGGAAAACCTAGTATACAAAACGTGTAGAAGGATATAGATATCTCTTCCTAAGATATCTCTACGCGTACATATCCTTCCCTAAACTCTAATAAACTATTCTGTTTTTCATAAAAAGAAGTAACTACGAATACTACCAGACTTAACTGTTATACTACCAGTATTATTGCTGTTGAGCTTTCGATTCAATTAACCTCAAAAGCTGATAGCATGCATCATCCTTTCTTTCACCTAACAGATTCTTCTCAAGCATAGCCCTGCAAATACTGTTTGGAAGTGGTACTCCACTTCTGTAAGCATATAAAGAATTGCAGTTTCTAATTCCAAACAGTGCACCTGACAAGTGTGGAAATATCTCCATCTGATCACTTGTTCTTGACAGGCTAGCTTCCACATTTCATCATCAACATCTGGTGTATCAAACATGGTCTTCAAGTCACCCCAGAGGACTCTTTCATATTCCTCTTTAGGTCTCTTGTCACCATGCTTCTCCATCATCAGCTGATACATGGTCTTCAAATCATCCATGGACAAATCACTCAATAAACCAGGAAAGTTCACATATATAGTGTCTGTGTGATTTTCCCTTACTATCAAGTAAACTACCTTTTTCCCATTTTTGATGATCTGAACCTTTGTAATCTTAGCAGGAAGTGCTGAACCTATAGGAATGGAGTCCATGGTAAACTCTTCTGATGACGGTTCATCAACCTTATCCTTCATGTACTCTTTCACTTCCTTCTTAACCTTAGTCTTATCCTTTTTCACTCCTTTCTTTCCTGTGGATTTCTTCCTTGTCATATTCACAACTGGTTGCTTAACCTCAGCTTCCTCCTCTTTCTTTACAGTTTTTGGCTTATCACCAAGTTTTTCAGCTTCAGCAACCTTTTCAGTCTCTGCAATCTTCTGCTTCTTAGGATCCTTTTGTTGAACATTTAAACCCTGCCTTTTAAGCTTTGAAGCTTCGAACTCTGAATTCATTGGAGTAAATGCTTTAATTTGGTTCACTACTTTTTCAAATTCTGCTTTTAGATCATCAGCCTTCAATTTTCTTAACTGGCCCAACGTCCAGCTAGTATTCCCTTGACTTTTGATGTAGTGGATCATATAATCCCTTTGCTCAGCTTTGTTCAAGGGTCTGTGCATCCTTTCTCTTTGTCTCTGCTCTCTGAGAAGCCTCTTCTTCTCATTAACCACCTCAACCATTTTCCTTGCATAGTCTTTTCCGCCAATATCAGGAAGGATATCTCTGTTTACTAATAATCTGGCCTTTATAGTATCCCATTCTTCATCAGTGTAGAATTTGGCAGATTCCAGAATTTCATCTTTCCTTTTCATTTGGTATTCAGTTAATTCTGGTTCCCCGCAGATTTTTGGCAATCACTCATCATTCAATGTTTGTTCTACACATTTAGCTTCTGACCTCATCCTCTGCTTGAATCCTAGCAATCTCAACTAAGCTAGCTTCCTCTTCTGTGAGTTGCTTTTGGTCTTCACGGCTTTGAAGATTCTTGCACTATTCCTTTGCCTTCCCTATACACAAACTCCTCACCAGTACTACCGGATCACTACCGAGGATTAATATGTTCAGATACTAGTATTAACTTCAAGATCAAAGCGAGTATTAAAATCTTCATCAAAAGAAGATTTAATTTCAGCACCACCATACTTATCTTTAGTAAAGTCACCAGACTTATCCACTCCACCAGAATTTGCAGCTTCTTTATCTAGTCTCTTCTTAAAGGATTTCTTCTGACCAAGATTTCTGAAAGGATTTCTTCTGAAATTCTTAACCAAGATTTCAGCTGCTTCCAATCCTTGAGGACTAATTTGAGTTTCCTCAGAGGATTCCTCACCTTCTGAGTCTTTAATGTCTATCCCCGTTTGTTTGAATTTCCCCTCCAATTTCTTAACTCGTTTGAGAGTAGTCCCCAGTGACTTCTTGGTCTTCTTCAATTTTTTCTCCAACTCATCAACCCTTGAAATCAGTTGTGGAACCAGTTGAAGTAGATCTTACATAGATAAGGAACTGGGTTCTGCTGTAGGAGTGGGTGTTGGAGGTTGTGGTTGAGAATCACTGGTGGTTCTTCCTCATGGACTGAAGGTGAAGGTGGTGGGGGTGTTGGTGTCCTCTGTTCAAACTCTGGTTTTTCTGGTTCAGATGTAGGTTGAGACTGAGCTTCTGATGTAGTTGTAGGAGATGGAACAGATGTAGATGTACCTGCACGGTCAGTAGCCACATCAGGCAACATGGAAGGAAAAAGTGGCTTGTGTACCCTTTCAAAACCCCTTTTCATATTACCAAATATCTTTTTAGTGAAAGGGACATCAATGTAAGGAAGTTTACTTACTGTTTCAACATTTAAGATCATTTGCAAAAATCTTAGGTACATCAAAAACTTTTTCTTATTCTTGGCATTAGCAACCATGGCATCAAAAGTCATTTTTGAAAAATTGAAGAGTCTGCCAATGGAGAGACAGACCAATGCAGAAGCAATATTGCTTCCAAATTGATCCCATCCACCACTTTTAGAGCTCATACAATGTAAAATATGATGCACAAGGAAACGCCATTGTGGCGTAAAATGACTCTTCCAAAAAGTGAATGTTCCATCAGTAAGATATCTAATATTTTCCAATCCCTGAAAGAGGTCATTATTTGGCAACATTGAAATCCCTGAGGCATGAGCCAATTAAAGCTTGCTTCTGACTGATTCCTTAGTGATTGAATACTCTAAAGTATCAATAGTTGCATTTAACTCTAGTGTCCCATCAGCAATAGTTCTGGCAGTAGTAGTCTGCCAAAACTGTTTGACTAGGGAATCATAGATAGTTGGATTATGGGTAAGGGCATACCTGATATGACTACCATTTAGAAAGTCCACTATCTGCACGAAGCCTGTGCTTTCAGCAGGATTTTTGAGAAATCCCACTTGATTGTGCTTGTCTACAAACTTTAATTGTGCCATCTTTTATGTTAACTGAAGTACTGGTAGTGCAGCGCAATTAGGGTTTAGTGCTGGTAAGGAGACTTAATCGAAAGAAAATATTTAAACTTTTAAAGATTAGGATAAAGTAATTAAAGGATAAATATGAATTCTAAAAATAAAAATTATCCATATAAATACTTCTGACCACCTAAAATTAGGTAATGGTACTATTTAAACAGTAAAAATAGTTTTTTAATTTTTGCACTACCAGACTAAAGAATGGTCAAACAGACTTAACAATGACATACCCAAAATCAACTCTGTACTATAGCACATCAACTAGCACAGCTTTCATACATCTCCAATCTGTGAGAATTCTTGCTTTTCAACATAAATCCTTAAACATAAATCCTTAAACAAGTACAAAATAATATACCTAACAGATTTAACTAATATTAAGTCTTGTATTATAAACATAAATCCTTAAACAAGTACAAAAAATCAAATGTCTTTATGCTTTAAAAGAGTGAAATATGATAAAGGTAGTGTGTGACAACTTGAGCATAACATGGTTCACTTGGATTTTCGTATAAAACACCTCCACAGTCGGTTCGATAGTAGTTAGTTCGTGATTCGTTACCCAAGTCACGTCGATCCACACGTGGCAATATGTTATCATTGTGCTGGTGAATGACGGTACTAAATTCCTCATCGGCTTTGTCATACTTATCATTGTAATTCTTGGGAGGTGTCTTAAACATAATAGACAATTTTTTATCTACCTGTCCTTTCACATAAAACACTTGTCGTGCTTGTGCGGCTAATATGAATGGATCAAACTTGTGGCCTAAACTATTCAGGTCAACCAATGTATACCCAAGAGTAGTATCGCGTTTCACACCACCATCTTTGTGATTAACCCAGTCACATTTGAAAAGAGGAATTTGCATGTAACGGTAATCTAGTTCCCATATCTCTTGTAAAACCCCATAATAATATGCTTTTCTTGTGGTTGCAACTTCTTTAGATATGTGCATATCTAATACCTCAACACTAACCCCACTGTTCTGGTAAACTTTGCCTTCATGATCTTTCGTATGAAAAGTATACCCATTGATGTGATATGCATCGTATTTCACTACGGTGGCGCGTGCTCCATAGGATATCCACCTTACAGTTTCTGATACACTTTCTTTGTCGATTTCTAACTCTCTCTCAACTTGAATTTCATTACAAGTATATATTAGCTCAAAAGAATAAGTACACCAATTTTCAGATCAAAATGAGCTGAGAAATAAGGTTTAGAAAGGGTATGTCGAGTAACATAAGATTAATTACTTCTTTGCGTAACCACTTGGCAAAAGATTTGCTGTGCTCATTCTCCAGAAATGCTATTCATTTACCCGGGTTTTCTGTTTTCAAAACTTGCTTGTGTCGCCTGAAACAATGTGTTTGATTATTATATTTGATACATCATTTTCAGTAACGAAATAGACATGTGTTAGTAAGACTTACTCGATATACGGTACAATTTCATCTGTATTATTTATTACATACAAATGTGCTTTCTGAAAGACTTCCGCATAAACTTCACTTGATTTGCCGGCCGACAATGGCTTTCCTTCCTCATTTTCATCTGTTTCATGTTTATCAGGTAGGATACCAACAGTTTTCATGGATTTATGATATTCGCTAAAAAACTCTATTGTTTCTTCCGCAATAGTCTCCTCAGCAATGCATCCTTCTGGTCTATTTCTGTTCAGCACATGTCCTTTAATAACCTTCATACATCTTTCGAATGGATACATCCACCGAAAGCATATGGGACCGCATAATTTTACCTCCCTAGTTAGGTGCACAGTCAAATGTATCATAATATCAAAGAATGATGGAGGAAAGAACTTCTCGAGTAGGCACAGTGTCACTACTAGTTCTGCTTGCATATTATCTAGTTCTTGCAATATTATTTCTTTGCAACATATTGATTTAAAGAAAAAGCGAAACCTGATAATAGCATATCGTGTGGGTGGGTGCATGATTGAACGTATTGCAATGGACAAAAACTCTTGCATTAGCATGTGATAGTCATGCGATTTTAGGCCAATGAGCTTCCTATTCTTTAGGCTGACCAAACTAGAGAAATTTGACCAATAGCCTTGTGGTACCCTGATGTTGTGTAAAGTTTCACAAAAAATATCTTTTTCAGCATTCGTTAATGTGTAACCTGCTGGAGGTAGTGTTGTTTTATCTTGTTCTTGCATAGCAAACAACTCTTGTTTTACCCCCAACTCAGCCAGATACAATCGAGCATTCAGTCCATCTTTCGTCTTTCCTAGAATATGTAGCAAAGTTCCGAAGAGACTCTCACCAACATTCTTTTCTACATGCATAAAATCAATACAATGTGGAACATAATTATGCCTCAAATACATAAGTTTTCGATACCAAATGTTGAATTTCTTCCAATACGCACCGTTTTGTCCGTTTACTTGGCTTGAACTACCCTCTACTTCTGTTATGTTTCTTTTCTGCTTTTGAATCTTCCCACCTCTGCCCCTCGTATCTTCTTGGTTTTCTGATGCATTATTGTTTGTTCATTTTCCTTTTTCCCCACTTATTTTCAATATGTTGTACCTCGTTGTATATTTGTTCCTCGGTCATTAGATTTGGAGCCGGGAGAAATTCTTGTTGTCCATTAAATGCCTTCCTTTGCCTTCTGAACGGATGGTCATATGGTAGATATCGCCTGTGACCAACATAACTTTGCTTGGATGAGGCAGAAAGTCTAACACAGTTTGTATCTTTCCCACATACTACACAACCTTTGAATCCACTGTACGGG
This sequence comes from Chrysanthemum makinoi, assembly GCA_910596185.1. NCBI lineage: Eukaryota > Viridiplantae > Streptophyta > Magnoliopsida > Asterales > Asteraceae > Chrysanthemum > Chrysanthemum makinoi. The sequence continues at coordinate 68,773,061 of OU343219.1, read as the reverse complement.
CAGCCACATAATGTACCAAGTGCAGGGTAATCATTTATTGTCTATAACACAACGCACGTAGATTAAAGTTATCTTTTGTGGATGCATCATATGTATCAACCCCTGTATCGAATAAGGTTTGCAGATCATCAACAAACGGTTCTAAAAGACATCGATATCATTTCCCGGGTATCCCGATATTAATACTGAAAGCATGATAAACTTGCTTTTCATACACAACCATGGAGGAAGGTTGTATATGACAGTTAAAACTGGCCATACACTGTGATGCCTATTTCCTGAGTTGACTTCAACCCCATCAGCCGATATTCCTAGCCGTAGATTTCTTGGATCTTTAGCAATTTCGGGGAATCCTTGTCATACTTTATGTGTCTTATTATCCACCTTCCATCTTGATATCCCACAAGTTCGACACGCAGTCAAATCCTTGTCATCCTTCCAATAAAGAAGGCAGTTGTTGACACATACATGTATCTTTGTGTATCCTGATCCCATCAATTTCAAATTTTTTTTGGCTTGATAAGTTTTTTCCACCATTTCGTTACCAGCAGGTAGCATCTTCTTTAACAATCCTAGTAATTTAGTAAAGAACTTATTAGAACATCCGTACTTACCCTTCAAGTTGAGTAGTTTAACTATTGCGGATAACTTTGTGAAGTCAGGACATCCAGCGTAAAGAGGCTTCTCTGCGTCTAATAATAATTTTTGAAACTTGACAAGATCATTCTCATCAAAATTATCTTTTGTAGCATTAACCATTTCTACTCGTTTGGGGCATCTGTTGGAATATATGAAGCAAAATCCGTGTCGTCAACAAACTACATTTGTAGCGTTAAAGTGTTTCGGTACTTATTGATGACTCATCCTTCTCTCCATGTTTAGTCCAGTTTAGGTAGCTTAGATCAAACCCATTGCTGAATAAATGGAAATGCACTTTCTCCACTTTATGCTCTATGTGGTTTAAACAATCTGTACACGGACATGGCATTGAAAGATCATTTTTATTAACACGTGGGTTGATGTTCCCCATCTTCCGCAAGTTGTGTACTACATAATCAATAAACGCTGCTACTCCATCAACATAAGATTTGTTGGTCTTATTAGTTCCTATCCAAGACTTGTCCATGTTTATAAATGTGTCCCACTTATCCGAGCAGCAATGTTTATAAATGTAGCCCTGCGGCATGTTAAAAGAGCATCCAAGTTATTGAAGATTATAGAAGACAACATCAAACTGCAATTGATGATCTTAAAAGTTAAAAAAGACATTCCAAGTAATGAGGATAGCTCAAAGATTGAATGTGGTATTGAATTATGCTAAGAATTGAATAAAGTCTAATGAAACAGTTCCTAAAGGGGTGTTTGGGTCAAGGAAAAATAAGAAATTAACTAGCTAAATTATGGTTCCATGTTCATGTGGTAACAGGCTTAACAGGGTTTGTTAAATTTTTTAACCAATTAACTATCTAAATTTAACAAGAAAATGACATAATTTACAAGAGGATATCTCAAAACAAATGTTCAATTAGCTAATAGGCTTAACAAGGTTACTTATATATTTTATGTGTTAGAACGATGTGTACAAAAGGAACATAACAATACTTACCAGTGGTGACGGGACTGGTGGGTCTATGACGGGAGAGTTGTGGTGGTGAGTTGGATTTGTGGTGAGATGAGAGGGAGGTGTGGCGGTGACAGAGGAGAGTTAATTTTGCAATTAGTTTGGAATGGCCTTGATGCAAAATTTACGGGGTGGGGGAACAAATTTAATTTGTGGGGAAATTTTAAATTTATAAATTTTTGAAAAGTTTTCATATTAGTTTAAAAAGGTTTTTTCTCTTTTGATTTAATGATTTTTTTCATTTAATTATTTTAAAAAGGTTTTTTATTCATAATAAATAAAATAAAATTCAGAAAAATACAATTTAAAAAAAAAATTATTTTAAATTATTTAGGACTTTTAAAAAATAATTTTAATTTTTATGCTTAAATTTCCAATATTTGGTATTTTTAGGATTAAGTGCATTTTAGGTTATTTCGACTTTTGTTACTTGATTTATTTGCTTATTTAGTTGTTTTTAGTTAAAAAAAAAAGTAAAGTAACTCCTAATACCGTCTTCCACGAGTTATGGGTCCCAATACCGTCTTCCACGGTGTATTGGGGAGGTTGAGACGTAGACAGCCTTACCCCTACCTAAGGTAGAGAGGCTGCTTCCGGTTCTACCGAAGGTAGAAAAGGACCTTCGGCCTTGCAAGGGGTGAGGATCGAACCCTTGAGAGGCTGCCTAGGTTCTACCAAAGGTAGAAAGGACCTCCGACTTGCAGGGGTAAGGATCGAACCCTTGACCTCTGTCTCCGGAGGCAAGAGTGTTAACACATGATCTAACCTTGCCCTTTTTTTTGTTTTAGTTTATGTTTCATAAATTTACTCACAAAATCCAAATATCTTTCATTATTCTTTATCACCCGATCACGAACCGAACGCGAATTTCCATTCACACTCCGTTGGGACTTAAAACGACCTGGGAATATCTCATATTTCTCGAAAATATTATGTTTTGACTTTCTTTTACCAACTTAGGATTTTCATTCTCGGGCAGACAACAAATTGACCATTTGGTCGGGTTTTTCATAATATAATATTATATATACTATTGATTGAATCATCTCGTAACATGACACTCTAAGCAACTATAACCCAATGCTTTTGACCCATATGATGTCAAATACCCATTAATGAATGTGACCAGTGATAACGTAATACCCTACCCACCATGTGAACTAGCCATTATCACCGGTCATGCATGGGTTGCACCGGCTTGGTAGGTGTATAGTTATAGTGTGAAGGTTATATGAACTGTATTAAAGTTATTAAGGGTGGGCACATTAATTTTGACATTTCAGGATGACATAAAATCATTAACTCACGTGTCTTACTCAAAACACTGTGTGAAACTGTGTTTAGGGTTGCATTAGATACGTTCGGCACGGTAACACAACCCTTGTGCGTTTTCGTCCGTTTTAGTCAGTCCTATACATTTTCGTCCGTGTTCATACGTTTTCTTAGTTTTGTACATGTTTTCCGTCCCGTTTTGTACATGTTTTTACATCGCCATCTCTTTTCATCATCGTTTCATCCGTTAACTGGTTGTTTTACATATTAACATGTGCATTTTATTACGTTTATACGCCGCTTATAGTCCGTTTGTTGTCCGTTTTCATCCGTTTTAGCCATTTTCATATGTTTTAAGACTTTTAGCCCGTTTCATACTTTACACTTACACTTCTTTTCCACATTTATTTTCATACACGTTTGCCTCTGTCATAGCCCGTTTTAAATACGTCTTTGTCCCTTTTAATCAGTCTTTATGAGTTTTCGTTTTGTTTACACATTTTCGGTCCGTGTTTTACTTTGTCGCGGTTTTTCATGTTTTAGTCCGTTTGTATGTTTTGTCCGTTTTTCCGTTTCTAGCCGTTTTCATCTATTTTAGACATTTTCATACGTTTTCATCTGTTTTACATATCAACGTACATTTTATTACGTTCTTATACGGTTTTCATCCGCTTTAGTTCGTTTTTTGTCCGTTTTAATCCGTTTTAGCCATTTTCATATGTTTTTAAGACTTTTTCGCCCGTTTTCATACAATTTCTTACACTTTTACACATTCTCATACGTTTTTACACATTTGTGTCTGTTTTCATACGCTTTCCACCGTTTTCGTACGACTTTGTCCTTTTTAATCGGGCTTTTATATCGTTTTGTTTTGTTTACACGCTCGCGGCCCCGTGTTTACACTTTAATTTTGTCGCCTGGTTTTTCATGTTTTAGTCCGTTTGTATAAGTTTTTGACCGTTTTGTCCGTTCTAGCCGCTTTTCATCTATTTTAGACGTTTTTGTCCGTTTTCGCACGCTTTCATCTGTTTTACATATTAATGTACATTTTCTTAGTTCCATAACGTTCTTCACGTTCTACATGTGTTCGCCTGCAAAGTCCGTTTTTTTCCGTTTTTAAGACTTTTCGAATCAACCCAAGAAGCGAAGTGAATTCATATTCGGTTTAATTCTAGTTCGGTTCGGTTTTCATGTTGAACCGAATAAAAAAATAACTGATTTAACGAAACCAAACAACCCGATAACCGAACGGATAAACACCCCTAATTTATAGTGATAGTTTAAAAGGAGGACTTATTTTTCGGTTTTAAAAGTTAGGTCTTTATAGTTTGAATTTGTAGGATATTGGATTTCACATACACATCAAACCGTAACACAAAGTAGGCGTATAAGTGGAATTCTAGAGAGAGAAAGTTAGAGGTTTAGGGAACTTAGTGAGAGAAAGAAAATTTTTATTATGAGCTCCAACTCTCTACCTTGGAAGGTAGAGAGTATTTATAGTCTTACATACATCGCCACACAACGGGTCGTGGATCGCATACAATGGGTAAAGACCCGTCCAGTCTCCACGGTGTTACTAAACTAAATACTACTTAACATAAAAGTACTATGACTACGAGCTTTCTAACGATTACATATACTTGAGGTGACCGACTCTTTAATATGGAATTTTCTAATTCCTAACAATCTCCCTAAGGGAGGTCACCTCAAACATATACTAAAATGACATTGAATACAATCGGATATTACATTAACAATTGATCTTGCATTCTTGATGTAGTACTTTGCTCTTCGTAGTCATTGATTCCACTCATTGCATGTTTGGTTAATCCAAGTGGAGGTCTTTACTTGATCCACGGATAATAATGTTGAGCGACTTTTGAGATCATCTAATAGAAAATCTCTGATACATCCATTGTGGTGTTGGTATTATGTGATGTTGTGACTTTCGGACCGACATGCTCACATTCCGGATCATGATATCTTCTCATCGAGTAGAAGCTTTCGTTGATTCATGATATTGGATTAGCAAGTAGAAAGTCCATGGAGTTAGAATATCAGAGTCATTGATGCACCAATCATGATTTCTTTTGATATGAATGTGTTGTGTGAGCATGCGGCTATGAATTGACCGCTCCATTCTGTCCAAATCACCGCAACGCCGGGTGTACCTATAAGGCACGCCCAATCTTAGCAATAAAGCGCACGAAAGTGTCTTTGATCACTTTCGATGAATTGAGGTACACGGCCCAGGGTTCCCGTTGATCAAGACATAAGTACAACCCGTGATCGTGTATAATTAAACAAAACCAAGAATTTCCTTGAGGTTTCGCAAATGCTCTAGCTGTTCTCAAACCGAACGCTCAAAGAAGACAACACGGAGTGAGTGAACCAAATAATTTAAGTCCACGATTGATGAAAAGAGATTTGAAAAACAATCGTGTATTGCTCAATAGAAATTGTTTTGCAATATAACGAAGGTTTTAATGAAAATCAATTATCAATCATAAAACACCTTTTGGTTTTAAAAATTAGTACACGGGTCGACGCTAATGAAAAGAGTTTTAAAGAACAAAGACCGGTTTTCAAAGGTATCCGTCAATCCATAACCTGAACGAGGATTGATTCAAAAGAATGAATCGCCCCATTGTTTCGCTTCGTTGTCACATGGTTGATCGTATAATAGATCTCACATGCCACCTACCAGGAGCTTGTTAGATGTTGGCTCCAGAAGGCTTTCCATCTTCACGGTGAATATGTAAACACATCACTCGGATGTTCCGCAATACCACAAGGATAATGTAGGACTCAGATATAAGCTCTCTTTCCACATTGTGTGAAACAGAGAGTCTTCATTGAAAGTGTCCTAATGAGATTTATTGATGATCTCGTGGCTCTAGACTCAATTTGTGCATATTTGGATCCTATATCAGAGACTAGGAGAGGGTCTCCTTCTTCAATATCAACAATCTCTAAGAGAAAGTCGATAGATAATGTAGGTTCCCCGTGAGAATGAAACAAGTCCTTTTAAGAGGAACTTGAGTAGCTTGGAAAGTTTAGTGCAAGGGCCATTGGGTCCATGACGCCTTGTCTTCAATACCGAGTTACCTAAGTAACCAAAGTAGCATATGAATTGAAGTGGTTTTCGCCTAAGGTTGAATTATTGGAGGGCTATTTGTTTTCACCCTTTTCTCATTCAACTCTTTTTCATTCTTCACCCCTTCAGCTGCTTACCGAGACTTCATAGCTAGAACCTTGTTGGGTTTATTCATAAGACTAGCTCCTCATCCGCACTCTTCCCATATCTCATTTTTCTCCTTTTTTCATCATACCTAAGAACTCTACACTAACTAGTGGATAGTCCCTGGGTAGATCCCTCCGCTCTGGGGATCATGGGAACAATACCTAACCTTATCATCCTTATATCACCATACATAAAGTAAAGTTGGTCGGTCTATTTGGTATTGTTCATCCGCCATAGGAACCAATTGAAAACCATTTGAAAATTAATCCAGATACTTGTGATATATTATCAAAGCATTTTGTACAAACAATTGTTTTGATATTTTTAGAAGAAGAACTCCCCTCAACATGTGAATCAAGTATTTGAAATAGTTTTCCACACGGAGGCAAGAGAAAGAATTAACTTCTTTGATTACCATTTTCTAAAAATATCAACATCACTTCCCTAATCGAATCAAGTAGATAAAGCATTTTGGGGAAGGATGAGGTTTTCATGATTTTGCTCCCCTCAATATGTGCCTCGAGATTTGAAAAGAGTTTTGCACATACTAGAGGGAACTCACATTGAGATAAGTGATCACGTTTCAAATCATAGGTTTAAGATAGATGCTGCCCATCAACATGTGCATGGTTTGAAATCGCTTTTGTCACATGGGAAGGAGAGCTTGTACATCCTTATAAAACCATTTACCTAATTATCAGTTTAAATCCAATTTAAATCACACATTCTCCCCGATCACAATTATCAAATCATTTGAGATTTGTGATCTCTTATAGATTTAAATTGATTTTGAAAGCTTTTAAGGAGAATTGTGACTTGATTATGAAAGCGTTTTAACCGATAAGGATCTGATTTTGAGATTTTAAACTCCATTGGTTAAACATGCATGATATCTTTTGAAAACAATTGAATGCCAAATAACTTTTTAATTTAATTGAAATCATTCTCCCTCTCAATCAATGACATAGGTTGTTGATTGAGAGATAGATATTTTGACAAATAAGTCGAGATGATTATCAAAAATAGAGTCCGAGTTATTTTTCAAAGCAATTAGTTTTCAAAGCAGATAAATGTTTTAGAATCGAGCATGGAATTTTGAAAACATGATAAAGTATGGCTTTTTTCAGTTTGAAAAGCTGGTTCTTGCCTAAATGACAATAAACCATTTTTTCTCTTTTCTCTCAAAAATTTTTATTTTTTTTTTATTTTTAAATTGAACATCTAAAGTCCGTGTCATTCTTTGAATGACAGTACAAAGACCGTAGATATTATCGAATCGAGAAAAACATGACAAATTGACATTATTTTTTGAAGATTTTTAAAAATTTTTCTGATTTTTGGATTTTGAAAGTTTTATAATTTTGTATTTTGTTTTTCGAATAAATATTAACAAGAGATAGATGAGCATAGACCTTTACTCCTCGTCTTCTTCGAAGACGTTTGAGTGTTTTCGTTGAAGGCTTTTCAAGCCAAGTCGTGGAAGTATGAACTCAAAACGTTCTCTTGGTAGAGCTTTGGTGAAGATGTTCGCTAACCGATATTGAGACCTCACAAAATAGAGTTCTACCACACCCTTTTCCACTTGTTCCCTGATGAAATGATGTTGAATGTCGATATGCTTTGCTCTTGAGTGTTGAACGTTGTTGCATGAGAGAGCAATAGCACTTTTATTATCACAATACAGAGGGATTTTGTTGAATTCAAAGCCATAGTCCGATAATTGAGATCTCATCCATAAGATTTGAGCACAACAAGATGACATGGCTATGTATTCCCGTAGAGGAAATAGAAGTACTCATTTTGCTTCTTTGAAGACCAACTCACAAGCTTATCACCCAAAACAACGAGCACCTCCGCATACCGACGAGTATCTTGACATCCCGCATGATCAAGATCCGCATAGGTCGTTAGTGACATACCGGTGTCCTTCGGTACCAAAGTCCCATATTGATGGTTCCTTGGAGATACCGAAAGACCCGTTTAACCGCTTCAAGGTGCTGAGCCGTTTTAGTAGGCTTAGCACGGTATCTAGCACACATGCAAACAAATAACAAGATGCGGTCACAAGTGAGGTACATCGAGGATCCAATCATACTACGATATTTCGTTTGGTCAATCATGATCCCCGAGTGGTCCTCATCTAGTTTGGTTCGATCAATCATGGGAGTGTCAACAGGTCACTTGAATCAAATCCAAATTTCTTTAAGATCTCAGTAGCATATTTAGATTGATTTATGAAAATGCCTTCGAGACTTTGTGAAATTTGTAATCCCAAGAAAATGACATTTGTCCCATCATTGACATTTGAAATTTTGAACTCATTTCATTTGAAAACGATCACATTCCATTGGGTCTGTCGAGGCAAAAATAATATCATCAACATAAATTTGAACATGAGTTAAATGTTTGCCCGACTTCTCGGTGAACAATGTTGGATCAATCGCCCTTTGCTGAATCCGTAGATAGAAGAAACTTTGATAGCGTATCATACCATGCCCTTGGAGCTTGCTTTAAACCATAAATAGCCTTCTTCAAACGATAAATTGCGTGAGTAGGATGCTTTGATTCACAAATCCTTCGGTTGGCCGACGTAGACGACTTCTTTAAGATCTCCGCTCAGGAATGCCGTCTTCACGTCCATTTGATAGACTACCATGTTCTTACTTAAAGATTAGCCAAAAGATTCTAATTGCCTCGATTCGACAAGTTCAGAGCAAAAGATTCTTCAAAGTCTATACCTCCTCTTGACGGTATCCTTTAGCAACTAATCGAGCCTTGTTCTTCAACACATCACCATGCTCATCAAGTTTCACTTTGAAGATCCATTTTAGAGCAATAATCATAGCACAATCTCGAGCGTGTACTAACTCCCATACATCAAGTCGATCAAACTCATGAATTTCTTCTGCATGGCATTGAACCTATCTTCATTCATGGCGGTTTTAACATCTTTGGTTCGATCTTAGAGAGTACGGAGTTGAAGAAGCACCATAAGGCATCAGATGCAAGTTGTTTCCGGTTGATACTTCGGACGAGAGGATTTCCAATGATGTTGTCTAATGGATGATCGTGAGTCCATTTTCTCAGGTGTTCATGTGGTAGTTGTTGAGGGATCAACAAGTAGCGAGTCGATGTCTCCGAAGAAGATGGTTCGATGAAGATTCAGAGCAAATATGTTTTCAAATGGAGCATCTTCAGGAGTAGCAAAGGGATTAACTTCATCATTGATGTCAAAAACAGTTCCATGATGTACATTTGAAGAATGATGATTTGTTGATGAGATCAAGGATCACAGAAAGCTTCTTGACTTAATGATATTGAGATCGAGGGATTGACTTCATTCACAGGAATATGAAAGCTCTACGTTGTAGGAATCCACCTCATTAGTACTTGATCATAAAGTTCATCAAACATAGGATCAAACAATTTCTTTAAATCATCTTCGGATGGAGGTACATATGGAGTTTCTTGAGAAGAGTTTGGAACAAGGGATGAACCAATGGGACTGTTGAACGTGCGGGTTTCGAGTGCGGATTGTCCAGAGCCATTTGACGGTCACTCATCAAACGTAACCGATGAATTGTTTCCATGATATTTCGGTTCTTTTGTTGTAGATTCGTATCCCTTTTTGTTTGGTGCATACCCTACAAATATTAACCAATGTCGCTTTAGCTCTAAGTTTGCCTAAGTCTTGACCCTCATTAGTTGGATAACACAATGCACCAAACACATGAAGGAAAGAGAGATTAGGTTTTCATTTGTGGACAAGTTCATATGGAGTTTTTCCATGAACAGTGTGAATCGAGGGAACGATTTTTGTGTAGCATGCAAAGCAATAGCTCAGCCCGTGAGAAACATTGGAACCTTTGAGTAAATCAGCATTGTTCTAGCGGCTTCTACAAGAGTTCGATTTCCCTTTCAACTACACCGCTCGTTGAGGAGTTCGTGGAACACTTCTTTGATGGTGATTCCAATGATTTCATAAAATTCACTAAGTTGTTTGTTAACAAACTGCCCATTGTTCCGTCCGGATAATTCGACCGGTTTTGTTAAGTCGAACCCATCTGATTTGATGAGTTTGATGATGATATCGTGAGTTTCATCCTTTGTCCTTAAGAACTTGACCCCGGTGAATCTAGAGTAATCATCAACCACAACTAACACATATTTCTTCCCAAAGATATTCTGCACTCTCATTGGTCCACATAAATCCATATGAATTGTATGAAGAACTTCCGTGATGTAGTTAGTGGTTTGGGTTTATGGGCATACTTCTTGCTTTTTCCCAATTGACATGTTGAACAAAGATGATCCTTTTCATACTTTAGTCGAGGTAAACCTACAACTAAGTCCTTTCTGGAGAGATCATTGATGGTGCCGAAGTTCAAGTGATTGACACGACGATGCCATAACCATGACTTTGTTTTTGAAGCCTTTGACAACAAGCAAATTGGAGAAGACTTCATCATATCATCGATAGAGATGGTGTAAAGATTTGAACCACGAGTTCCTCTTAAAAGTTCCTTACCATCAAGTTCTCTAACAAAACAAGTATATTTTCTTAAGGCTACTTCTAGATCAATCACAAATTGACCAGAGAGAACAGATTATGACCAAGACCTTCCACATAGTATACTCTAGAGATAACACTATCACCAACAACATAATCACCATAACCCATAATTACACCGAAATGATCATTACGAATCTAACGTCTCCGATGAATTTGCTCACGAAGTTCATGAGCCACGGTCTACCGATATATATGCTTGGAAAGTACTCTGAGTCCGGTACCATAGAACGATTTGAACGACCTGCAGTTGAACACGCACAAGAATGGATAAGCTGGATAATTGGGATCCCCATGCAAGAATGGGTTCCACTTGGTTAGTAACAAAGAATTGGAACACCCACATCGAATAGAAACATCCATATCGTAAGTAGAAGCAATGGAATCATTGGGAATAGATGCAATGCGGGTATCACGTATTTGACCTATTCAAAGTATGTTCACTTCTTAAGGGAATAGTTCTACCAATAGGCATCCATTTTCTAGTGGGCATAATCTTAGTAGTTTGAGAGCAAAAGCTGATTATTCTTATGGCCAAAAGGTATCCAATAATAACCTATCTTTATAAAAGTTCTTTGGGGGAGTGGGTTTCCACCGCTCTAACAATCTTGAGATTTTGCCTTTTTGCCTTCTTTGCACGCATTATTAGCGAACAATTTTAATCGGCATTTGACAAAGATTAGACAAAGCATTCACACCACATTCATGATTAGCAATGTAATTCAAGCGCACATCATTACAAGGTTTGCAAATAGTATCGAAATTGAATTAATTACGGTAGTGGTGGAAAATGCGCCTAAGGCTAATACTAGAATCAACACGATTCGCTTTATTCAACTCAAGCTTAAAGTTCCTAGGTTGGTCTTCTACTCTCTTCCAATGCACATTTTTAGCTTGCAAGGTCCTATCATTCCTTGTATTATCTTGAGACTTTGACTCGCCGCTTTAATGTCATTGATTACTCCTGTAGAGGGAATTATGGGAACATTAGTTGGTTGATCTACTTTTGCATTCAACTAGCGTGCAAGGATCTCAGATACTAGATCGACACATTGATGTATACTTTCTTAAAACTACGCCTAGAATGGTTTGAAGGCTCGGCACTAGGCATAGAACAAGGCATCACGGCTTTGCCGTTTTTGCACCTAAGGTTAAGGATTTGGGACATGTGGCAATTACACATTCTCGCAACTCTTGAGATCGCTTTTGGCCGGAGGCAAGCAAACCTAATTTCACTATCAAGAGGTTTGTTAATGAAATCCTCTTCGACAATCTCACGGAGACATTCTAGACTATCCTTAAGGTGAGCACAGGAGTCATGAAAAGCATGTTCATTATTCCTAAGATGAGGAGGAATATATTTAATCAGATTGTATTTGCAATCTAAGGGTGACTTTGAGACAACATTCTTGTTGAAAACAAGTAGCAGTTTCCCATTTCCACTTCTCGATTCTCAATTTCCTTTTGTAAAGACGTTATTTTTTCGTTGTTTTGGTCACGGGTGACTTTTATTGAATCATATAACTCTTTAAAATGTCGTTTAACTTTTTCATTTTCTTCTAGAAAACTCTCGTTTTCCTTTTGTAAGGCATTAACTAAGTTTTGAAGATGAAAAGTTTGAGAATTCCGAGAATCTAAAGGAGGAGGCATTTGGGAGCCTGTCATATTGTTCTTTGACCCTTTAATTGAGAGATTTGGGCTTTCAACTTTCTGATCGTGTTGCAATGAGCTTGAATCTTCATCACGTTTGTTAATTTGAAAAATTGTGCATCAAACTCGAGCATCGAGGATGTCTTGATATTTGAAGTTTTGACATTTTCTTTAAGATGTTGATATTTTAGTTGTAAATTAAAATGCTCAACTTCTAGTTTAGAAAAATGTTTAACCAAATTGTCGTGATCATCCAGTTCAATTTTCTCGTTTAATTTAGAATTAGTTTTTTCAAGCTCAATGACACGATCATGGGAGACTTTCAGGCAAATGAGATAATTCATGAAATTGAGAAGCATTAATAGAACAATTTGTAGCGTTGAAAACACATCTTGAGCAATACATTCAGAAATCATATTCTCATTAAGTGTATGCAAGTTCTTCCTTTCAATCTCATTATATTTTAATGCTCGCCCATAGTCACTAACCTCAACTATCATTGCATCAAATTCCTTTTCCATTTCTTTAATATCAATTCATCCCTTGTTTTAAGACTCTCAAAGTGATCTTTTAGTTGTTTAAAGAAAGGCATGACCTCAGTTAAATAACATTCTTTCATTTGCTCAAAACCCTTTTCTCCTTCAGTTATACCGATTGGTGTGATCCTTTTCTTGCAAGTTTTCTCAAAATCAACAAATAGTTGAAAGATAACATATTGACTGATTAAGGTCTTGCTTTTAGTGGCAATTGTTCTAGGAACTAGGTGCATTGGTGTATTTGAGGATACACACGCTTCTAGGCATTTTCCAAAGGGGGTTGGTTTCAACAATATTTTCACTTTGCTTATCTCACAAAAAAAAAAATCCATTTTCTAGAACACTTGTTCGAGTTAACAATGTCCGAGGCTTAAACATGTTTAAGGCAATCCAATTCTCCTTTTTGTAATCATGGGGTGTGATGATTACTTTTTACGCTTTTTACATTTTGGATCATCTAGTTTCTTGTTTACCTTTTCCCTAGTGATTTCATCGATTTCTTATCTTCCTCTCGCACTCAGCCAACTAGGTTTTCGTCTAGGTTTAAGGATTTCATTACCATCATAAAGAACCTTATGAGCATTTCTAGCCTTTTAATTGACCTCTCGGATTTGGTTCCTCAACAAGGGGAATGCTATGCTTATCGCTTAGGACTCTATGCTTAGTGATCATGTGAGCAGTCTGAATGGTGTTTCCTTGTACATACAACTTATTTTCAAGCTTGTTTTTCAAGGTTTTTAGATTAGAAAAATCATTCAAAAGTTTTGATTCCTTAGCATTAAATTCTTGCTTAAGCATTTTAACATTTTCTTGAAGTTCTTGTTTTTGCTTAGCGCTTTTCAAAACGAAAGTTTTTCTTGCAAGGAGTTTAACTCTTGTTTTAATACTTCTTCTCTAAACCTACTTTTCTAATAGTTGTACGCATTTGGTCATCCATTTCCCGCTCACGGGTGGTCAACTCAAATTTTGCACGTTGTTCATAAATAGCAACACGTTCTTTATAGGAATTTAGTTCAGAGATAACAAAGATCATCAGGCACATGCAAGTGTATTCATCAAAAACATAGTCATTGTTATTCAGTCGCAGAAGATGCATCACTTGGTACAACTTCACTTTCACTTTGTTTCACATATTGATCATATGGGACAACATTGATATTACCCATATTTTCAATATTTGATTCAATAGTTTCAGCTGATTGTACTTTGTCATGCATCTTTTGCACATCAAGATCATCGATAGTTTTAATACCTCTGAGATGAGTTTGTCTTTGGATGGGCCAACTTGTGGTGAAGAAGAGACCTTGGGAGAAACCATTGGAGAAATGCTAGCCATAAAAATTGTGTGTCCAGAGTCCATCATCCACATCGAAGTCGATGCATCACAATCAGCTGACTTGAAAGGCATTCGATGATTGTGACCTATCTCCGATAGGCCGCTCATCCACATCCGCATCATAGGTCTTGGCATTGCCCCTTTGAATAATAAGAAGAAATAACTCCTCTCATCCAAAGCGAAGCACCATTATCCCGAGCCAGCAGCCTTATCTGTCAAGTAATCGATCTTCGTGGACGCTTTGAGATGTGCCTTGCAATGTGTCCCTCACCACCACAGGTTATAACATTTGATCGCTTAGTTTGACCTTGATTTCCATTCCTTCCTCGATTCGATTACCAACATAACCTCTACCACCCACCTCTTCCTTGATCATACTTGTCTTTCCTGAATGGTTGCACACAACAATTTTCCCATCTCTTAATAAGAGCTTATTATTATTGATTTGTGGGTTAGGTTTTTGTTGGTTTGTGGGAGAGAATTCATGTTTTGACTAATCAAGAGAGCCATTTGATTAATGAAGTTACCCACGTGCATCAAGATCGCTTGTTTGAACATTGGATCGGGAATGAGTTTGTGATTACCATCACCCATGGGTATAACTTGTGAAGCTTTGTGTTGTAATCCCAATGTTTGAGTAGAAGGCGGTTGAATCATTTGATGAGCTTGTTTCTCCTGGATTTGTTTTGAATTGTTCAAGAATCCTCTTTCAAACATGGCATGTCTCTCATTCAGGCATAGAGTTGCTCATAGTTTGTATTCTTCAATCCTTTAGTGAGCTTCACAGAGGTTACAAACTTGTGCCATTCGATTCATGTTGTTACAAATTTTGAGTTCAATTTGAATGTTAGGCATAGTCATTCCGATGTTCCTCATGTCATTCACCAACTTATGAAATCTCACATAGTACTCATAGACACTTCATCCTGTTTCATCTTGAAGTGTTCAAATTCATCATAGAGTTGTGATTCTCGTCTTCCATAGTTAGCTTCGTAACTTGAAGAAGCATCTTGACATTATCCCATACTTTTGCTTCGGTGTCAAAATCACAATTGTGATTGATAAGCTTGTAGATGTCTTTGGAAGACCTTGAAGAATAATGTTGAAGCTCGATATTTGCATCGAATCTCTTTTCTCCTTATCATCAAGCTCATCATACATCTTTGGTCGTCCATTCGTAAATCAAAGTTCCATCTTCAAAGTATCAAGTATATCTCTAGTAGTTTCAAAAGGTCCTTCATCAATGGATTTGAGAATGTTGACCCCATTTTTTTCAAGGCATTACAATCTGATTCGTTGAGCCCAGTCATAGATAGCATGGGTGGACGAGTATTGAACTGCTTGAACATCCTCGACAGCGATGGAGATGATTGTCAGGAATAGACATGATGACAAGTTAACGAGATTTTATAATCTATGATTAAACCGAAATAGATTCTTTCACGGATTTTACTAAATCAAGAGAAAACCGTATTTAAAGGAAATCACTTAAGTCGCTAGGAAAATTGTGAACCAAGTCGCTAAGTGCTAAGTAAACAAGTTCCAAGTCGCTATGTAACAACTTCGCTACAATCCAAGTCGCTAACAAAATTTTGGCAAACAATTAGCTAAGCACCAAGTCGCTAAATATTCAAGTCGCTAAATAGCAACTCGCTAGGTACCAACTCGCTAACACCAAGTCGCTAACAATATAAAGTAAAAGTCGCTAACTTCCCAAGATCGCTACCCGTAGTGGAGATTCCACTACTTGTAGCTTGTCTTATTTCACTTTTGTCTCACTAGGCAAGTCGCTAGGCCTAAGTCGCTAACCACACAAACCTAAAACTCGCTACCAAAATGTAAAGCAAGTCGCTAGCAAGAAAAGTTATCCGTAGATCAAGTCGCTAGCTAGAAAACTTCACAAACACCACTTTTCAATCCAAAACAACCCAACCAAGATGATTCAAGCTTACCAAATGAAAACCTAAACACTTGTGATGATTCTAAACACAAAAGTACTAACAAAATCCAAGCTTTAACACAAGAAATCAACCAAATGATGCAAAACCACTAAACTTTTTCAAACTCAAAAACCACCTAAAACCACTAGAAATCCAAAGATGTGTAAGATATGATCTAACCATGGCTCTTGATACCAATTGTAGGATATTGGATTTCACATACACATCAAACCATAACACAAAGTAGGCGGATAAGTGGAATTCTAGAGAGAGAAAGTTAGAGGTTTAGGGAACTTTAGTGAGAGAAAGAAAATTTTATTATGAGCTCCAACTCTCTACCTTGGAAGGTAGAGAGTATTTATAGTCTTACAATAAAACGCCACACAACGGGCCGTGGATCGCATACAAAGGGTAAAGACCCGTCCGTCCTTCACGGTGTTACTAAACTAAATACTACTTAACATAAAAGTACTATGACTACGAGCTTTCTAACGATTACATATACTTGAGGTGACCGACTCTTTAATACCTGGAATTTCTAATTCCTAACAGAATTCATAAGGACTATTTTAGTTACCACTATTCTCGACTAGTTCTATTCCTCGGAGTTTTACAAGTATCTTCAAACAAATCACACATATCCCCACACAACACTTCTTCAACCTTTCTAATCAATCTTTCAATAATATCCTATTTTACCCAATTTCATTATCAATGGCGAGACCATCACCACAAAACCAATTGGCTAAGCGTGTTATTGATGACATTATTGAGTTTAGCTGAGACATCATTGATGGTTACATGAGTTTCTTCAAGGCTCAATTTCCAAATCTCGCGGTTTTATAAACCAGATGGCTTGTGAAAAGGCCACCATAGCAAAGAATGAGATTGGGCGAGCTTTTAATGGCACTTTAATTCGAGATGGTAGCTCTTGGGGATGTGGATGACCATTTTGACACTTTGATGGATCTTAGGCATGACATGGAGGCTGTGAGGACTAAGCTGCAGGGGTTGAATGATCTCATTACTGGTGAGGAAGATATCGAGACCAAGGAAGAACAAATTCAAGCGATGAATGGTTGAAGGGTTGCTCGCTATGTAAAGGGATGGTTTCTTTTGCTCTAGTGTCATCTGTTTATAATGTCAAATGTCTTAGTTTAATATTATGGTTTGTAGATACATTAACAATGAAACATGTATGGATCTTTTGATGGTTTATCCATATGACACTCTAAAATATGTATGTTGATCCAATGGAATGGAATGGGATGCGTTCGCTAGTTTATTTCATCTTTTTTTTAATGTTGTTTTGCATTTAGGAATTGGTTGTGGTGTTTAAGTTCATATCTCGTAGAATGTATTGTCAGAGGTTTGAGGTTGATCCAATGATGTGGTGCATCCCATGTTCGTGTTCAATGTTGAGCCATGGATATGCAGTTCATAAGTGCTTTGCTTAGGTTGTTCATTTTTTAGTTTGTTGTCAATTTTTTATGACTGATTATGAAGTTTAGAAGTGGACCGTTTGTGCATGACAATTATTTTGGATTGAACCACTAGATTTAGGGTGTTTTTGTTGTTGTTTTTGCTTTAAGTTAATTGCATTTACATGATTTCTTATTTTTTTTACTGTTGGAGGATGTTAGAGCTTATTTAAGTGCTTATAAATAGCTTATTTATAGGCTTAAAGTAAGGTCTGAGGGCTGTTTGTTGTATCAACAGTCCTTGGTTGGATTTGAATATTTTTGTGCTTACTTGTTTATCTAGGACTGCTTATTAGTTATAGTTGCTTAATTAGTTGTTTTAATTCCATTTTTTGCTTTTGTTTGTTCATTTATATGCGCCATGTGGTGAGATTTTAGTGTAGTTGCAGTTATATGTGTCTTTGATACAACGGGTTTGAAGTTATATGAGTGTTTGGGACTGTGGGTAAGAACCATTTCTGTCATGGGTGTGTTGGTTTCAAAAATTGCAGCCAAAAATGAAATATTTAAATTCTATATTATCAATTTGGAGCCACATTTTAAAATTATCAAATTTGGAGCCAAATTTCAGCCAAAATTGTTAAAATTACTTAGGAAATTATGGTTTCCTTAATTGAAAAAGTGCCCCATAATGAGCCCTAATTTTACTCCAGTAAATCAGGATTCAAGCAAAACAACCATAACTTCAATTTTTACACCATTATTTACTAATTAAGTTTACTAATTTTCTTTAACACATTACTTCTGACGAATCAGGGCAACTCAAACCAATTGTCAGGATGATTTGGTTTATTCTGATCGTGAGAATGATAACCCTTTTGTATATGAATCGAGGCGTATTCGTGATGAGGGTGAGGATTCTGAAAACAACCATTCAAATGTGAATGTTGTTAAGAGGGGCATAACTAGGTTAGCTAAGTTTCACAGGGATTATGGAAAACCCGGAATAAATGTCAGTGTAACCTTCGATGCATGAATAGGTTATCAGAAAAACAGGCATTGTTTTCGAGTTTTTGGGTGATTTGGTTCGTGAGCATATAGGTGTCGGATTCTATCATGGAGGAAGGTTGGTCTAAGAGATAAAATGTGGGCGAAATCACGTACACATATACTTTTTTTTTAACTAGTAGTGGCTTGGCTGTCTTAGGTACAAGGTGTTAATAAGTTTATCTCTGCATTTACATTATGTGCAACTAATTAATAACATTGTGTTAATCTATTTGCGGCGATATTTTGATGTTGACTTGACAAAATAGAAAGTGATAATGAATCGTCTTGGTCAACTTCCAAGGAATTTCAAGGAAATTGACCTAAAACTACATATTGCCCAACCAAAATACCCTTTCAAAACTTAATGAAGTCCCGGCAAAGTATAGTGAAATTATAAAAGCCGAAGATTGGGTAAAATTTGTAAACTACACGGCCACCGAGGAATACAAGGTGTTAATTATTCATTTTTATTCAAGTTCAAATATCTGTCATATTTGATGTTTCCATATATATTAGTTGTATACTATCAGCATTACTACATCCAAACACCTTTTTTATTTATTTTGTGTTGCAAGGTGAAATCAGCTGCATCTAAAGTGGCACGTTCCAAGTCTGTTTATCAGCATACAATGGGACGAGGTGGATACGCCCGTGTGATAGATAAAATGGTAACATTAAACATTTGGACATTTGCATTTAATATCATCATACTTTCGTTTATATTGGTTTATCTTACAAGTGTATGTATTTGATGTTTAGAAGATCGAGAATAAAGAAATTGAACCAGATGAAGAACCACCGTGTGGTACACTGTGGTTTAAAGGAAGGGTGAATAAAGACGGAGAATTTCACGATGATGATATCAGAACAGTTGGACAAAAAATTGTAAGTTTGACTAATTTTATTATTATGTTTATTGTTAGTTATAAGTTAATACTGATAGTGTATTAGTTAAAACTGTTAGTTATAAGTTAATACTGTTAATTATAAGTTAATACTGTTACTTATAACTTAATACTGGTAGAATTAAATAACCTATTTCCCATATTGTGTGTGCAGAAAGAGACGGAGGACAAGATCAAACAAGGAACCTTGAAGGTTGATCATGGCATTGATGCCATGACAGTTGTATTAAGTAAGGAAAAGGGAGGATATGCGAGAGGAGTGGGAGGTGGAGTAACCTACAAGAGGTATTTTGATCTGCCTCGAATCCGACAAGCATCTGATGAAAGAGTGGTGTTACTTCAAAGTGAACTTGATAATGAGCGACTCCAAAGTCAAGAAAAAGAGGAGGTAATCCAGGATTTGATGAATCAATTGGCTGCACAAAGGGGGCAGTTGCAGCCAACGTCAAGTCCATTGACACCAACGGATGTAAGACATATTTTATCTTGATTTTTTTTGGGTAACAAAAGTGAAATTATATTACCAATAGAATCCATGATCCAAAGACTCCTCCATATAACAATAGAATCCATTCAGCCTTAAATTGAACTTGTTTCTTGACATAATAAAGTGACATTCCATCCTTTTTTACCCTTTTAAATACTGATGCAGTCTTCTTAAACAATTTATATTTTAGGTGTCTCCGGTTAACATTAATCTTATAAATAGCACTGCTGATGAGGATGCCGGAACGTGTTCTTTGGATGTGACAAAGTATGCACCATTCAAGTCTAATGGACTTCCAACTTTGGAAAAGGAAATGGAAATAAGTGTAAGTAATAAATCATCCCCCTGGGATTTTTTTAATTCTACATACATGTCCTATTTACCGTGTTTTATATATATAGGAAACTGTTAAATCTATCGCATTTAAGAAACCGGCTAGATTAAAACGAAAGGATTCTTCACGTCAACTTTCCGAGTCACAAGAACATGAGTCTCCATTAATAGTACTACCACAAATATGTATTTAAACATTTTCATATGTTCTTTAGTTTAATTAATTTCTGATACATATATGCATGCAACAAATTATCTTTTTAGGGAATTAAGTGCAGAGTGTGGCACTTAAAGAAATCAAGTTTTATTGCGGAGGGTACCGTGAACAAAACTGATAGAAAATAAATGCTTCATAACAAACCACTCCCAAAGGATTGCTATAGAGTGTCTATTGATAAATCTTTAGTGGATGCAACATGAATACCGGATGTAGGAAGTAACGGTTTCAAAACAGTTAAGGATGCCGTAGGTGGTTTTTATGCATGGCCAAAGGGTCAAGTGGTTTTCGATGAAAAGGTACATACATGCATGTGTTTTATAAACCTACATATATCATTTAGTGTTTGATACACCCAGCTTTTGTTTCCTACAGGTAACACCACCAAGTACCATAAAAATTATTCGTGAGAACAAAACTGCACCTAAATTACCAACGAAGCGCTACGTCACTAGTGATGCCATGCAAAAGGAAGCTAAGAAGACCAAGAGTTAGAAGTCGTTAAATTATTGAGAATTTTATTATGTACAACATTACAATTGTATATACTTTCTAATTTTATTGTATTTGAATATGTTTTGATATATATATATATATATATATATATATATATATATATATATATATATATATATATATATATATATATATATATATATATATATATATATATATATATATATATATATTTGAATTTGTTTTGATATATATCGATTTCTTATATGTGACTAAAAGATGCATATGGTCACAATTTTTAACACTTTTGGTCACTGTTTGCTTAATTCGTTGTGTGACTAAATGTTAGAAAAGGCCACACAGACATAAAAATCATTTGGCCATTGGATGATGAATAGTCACACAAAACACACATTTCTTCACTGTAAACACCATATGGTCACACCTATTAACACTTTTGGCCACTTTATGATTAATTGTATGTGACTAAATACCTAAAAGAAACATGCTTTGTGTGACTAAATGTTTGAAAAGGCCACACAAACATAAAATTAATGTGGCTATTGGATGATCAATAGTCACACAAAACACACATTTCTTCACTTAAAACACCATATGGTCACACTTATTAACACTTTTGGTCACTTTATGATTAATTGTATGTGACTAAATACACAAAACAAACATGCTTTGTGTGACTAAATGTTACAAAAGGCCACACAAACATAAAATGCAAGTGGCGATTGGATGATCAATAGTCACACAAAACACACATTTCTTCACTTAAAACACTATATGGTCACACTTGTTAACACTTTTGGCCACTTTATGCTTAATTGTATGTGACTAAATACCCAAAAGAAACATGCTTTGTGTGACTAAATGTTAGAATAGGCCACACAAACATAAAATTCATGTGGCCATTGGATGATCAATAGTCACACAAAACACACATTTCTTCACTGTAAACACCATATGATCACACTTATTAATATTTGTAGCCACTTTATGATTAATTGTATGTGACTAAATACCCAAAAGAAACATGTTGTGTGCGACTAAATGTTAGATAATGCCACACAAACATAAAATTTATGTGGCCATTGGATGATCAATAGTCACACAAAATACACATTTCTTCACTTTAACACCATATGGTCACACTTATTAACACTTTTGGGCACTTTATGATTAATTGTATGTGACTAAATACACAAAACAAACATGCTTTGTGTGACTAAATGTTACAAAAGGCCACACAAACATAAAATTCAAGTGGCCATTGGATGATTAATAGTCACACAAAAGACATATTTCTTCACCTTAAAAACCATATGGTCACACTTATTAACACTTTTTGCCACTTTATGCTTAATTTTATGTGACTAAATACCCAAAAAAAACATGCTTTGTGTGACTATTCAGTGTTTATGGTCACTAATACGGATTAATCCAACAAAATTTGTACCTAATTAGTCACACATGTTAAGATTTTGGTTACTGTTTTGTAATAGAGACTAAAAAAAGTCAAACATGTGACCGTAGGGTACCTATGGTCGCGCGACCTTTAGTTACACACGCTCGAAAAATCATGTGTGACTATATGTATATCGTCACACATATTGGGTATAGCCAAATCCACTTTTTGTTGTAGTGTAAATAGGTTTAAAACAAGGGTTATCCTAATGCCTCTTATCATTTAGTTAAGCCTAACTAGGCGAATGTAGAATCACTAGCGATATCGAAATGCATCATAAAAACAAGTTCTAGAATCTATATACTACTGATACACTCATAAGCATTATATGTGAATGCTTTTTATCCTATATATTTAAAGGTGAACCTCGCATTTTGGGGTGAAATTTGAGTGGTAGGGTTTTTGTGCTAGCTATATAATTCCTTTCCATGAGACGCTTTATTAAGACTAAAGTTTTACTCGTAAATGTCATAAAAATTTTAAATTTGGTGCTAAAATTACCCTAACAAGTGTTTCTTCTGGTTTATTACACAATTACTAGAAAACACGACAAATATCAAATAAGTGATTAGTTTCTAAGGTTTCCCTTTTTACCCTCCCTAAACTTAAACTAACTGTAATACCACACCCCATTTCACCCAGGTTACCTATACTTATGCCTTACATAGTATTATTTTTACGGTAAAAGTTTTGCGTTATCTCATCACTACTGATTAGATAACCCCCTAGACCTGCTCATGTATCCACCCATGCCAAGTATCCTTACGTTAACCCCTGGTATGTCAATTCTAAGTTCTAAACATCATTTTATCAAGTAATCTATCAATCTAGTATATTATATCTATTATAACACAAAAACAAGACCTATCCGGTTATGGTTAGCTCTAAAACCCTAATTTCAAAATGAAACTAGTTTAATTGTGTTTAAGGCTTATGTATAAGTTATCTAGCAGCCTTAGAGTATCTTAGCCTCCCATAAAGCCTAGTATAACCCCTTAGAGCCTAGGTACAAGTCCCCTAAGAACAAAGCACTAAATAGGTCATTTAGGCCATAAACTAGGTCTAAACTTTCCTGATTCTTTAGCACAAGTTAACACCACTTATTACATGAATCCTAAGTCCAAACCTTAGTCTCTAACCACCCTAGGATCACTAACCTAAGTGTTAAAACCTAATCTAGAACCCTAACCCTAGTTAGACCCTAAACCTAAACCTAAACCTAAGCTAGTTTAATCCCTAGATTTAGCTACCTAAGCACCAACATTAGCCCTAGCAGCCAACCACCCTTCTTATCACCAAAGCCAACCACCCTAGCACCACCATAGGTGGTTACATGTAGGTGATGCACCTACTTGTCACCACCTTGAAGGCGCGACATCACTACCACCACACACACCCTACCACCGCCCATAGTACCCATCTTTGCCTACCTTTGTTACCTTAGAATCCATTATTCACCACCTCCTCCTCTTGCCCCTCCCCCTCCTTTCCTTAGTGTACAAACCAAACGGACCCAATAAATAGTTGTACCCCCCATTTCACTTTCATTCATCCCATTCCACTCTCCCTCCACCTTAGCATAGTCCTAGAAGTAGTATAAGTGTTCTAGGAAGCCAAGAACTTGAGCACACTAAGCTAGAAGCCCTCTCCTAGTTGTTACCTTATAGAGAAAACCCTAAACTCCCTAACGCCCCATTTCTTGATCACGTAAGCTCTAAACTAATTCTCTAAGTTATGTTACAATACTAGGATAGTTATTAGGTGCATTAGATCACAATAGAACCCTTGCCCAAGCGTTGATCACAAAAACCTACGTGTTTTCCTTTTAAACCCCTAATTTGAATCGAATTCATGTTTCTATGTAATAAGCCCTTGTCATAAGCTATAAGCTAGTTTAAGTAACTTATATAAGCTTATACTAATAAGAAATAAGTTATAAAATACTTTTGTGTCATAAAAATATAGTTTGCATGGTTTTAGGACTTGTTTCATAACGCTTTTCATGCATAGGGGTATATATTGTAACTTTTTGAAAATATTAAGTACAAGGGCTGTTTTTTTCATTTCTTAGAATTTATAAGTCTAAGGACCTAAATTGGAAAGTTTTAAAGTCTAAGGATAAGTATATAATTAGTTATTTACGTAAAGGACTAAATCCATAAAAGTTTATAACCCAACGGTAGTTTTTGTCAAGTTATAAACTTAAGGGTCTTAAAATTATTTTATATAAATATGTAACACAGTACTAGGGAGTATTTGTTTTGACGAGTTTGCTGGGTTTACGACTTAAAGTGCCCTGGCTCCTCAAATGTTTACTACATGACCTCTGGATTATGATGGCCCGAACGGTGTTACATTATATAATATATTACTTAACAACATAACACAATACTAGGGAGCTTAATGTGAGGGGATTCATACCTCTGAATTATGATGGCCTGAACAGTGTTACGTTATATCTAAATCTAGATATACTCAGGAATACATACTTAAGAAATATAGATAGACCAATTAGGACTTGACAACCTACGCACATACTACCTCAGGATACGCGAGTAAGCCGTCTAAATCCCTATCACATCTCCCCGAACCCAGGTGAGTTCATAGCCTCACTTTTTAAATGTCTTCTAAACCCGTGAGGGGGATACATGCTTTAAACCGAATACAAGTCTTTTTCTGTGGTTATAGCACGAGTAATACTATGTCATATTTCTTCCAAAATTTATGAACCATAATCACTTGTGAGTGAACGCGAGTATAGTGAGTATATCTACTTATGGTTTGACAACTCTCGTTGGTTGTCCCATGTTGGGCATCCAATTAGCACTATACTTTAGATATCCCCTTAAAAGGTTAACCTTGGCAAGTTAATCTTAATTTCTTCGGTCATGAATTGGTATGCAGCCATCATGATACGGCCTGTTAACGTGAAGTTTCATGAGCTTAGTGCAATAACATAACCCTATCACCTTTTCAAAACCTCTTCCACTGTCCACAGTGTAGCTTGTATTAAAATCTATTACAACTAAAACCTATGACCTCACTCAACCTTAGTGTTGACCTTTAAGCATATTATCCTAGGTAACTAGGCCCCCTTCCCTTAGACCTTATGACACGGTGTGACATTGGACATGAGGACGTCTATACCTGTCGTCATTCACCTTATTTTGCTTTAATCGAGTCTTTGGGAACTCTCTTTTGGTAAAATTACATCTTTTACCGTAAAACTATGATAAAATAACGAATGATAAATCCTTTTACCTAAAAACGTCTCTTTTCGAGTCGTTTTGTATTATCATGATTTTGTAAATATGAAGTAACACCCCAAGATTGAATTCTGATGCGATCTATAAAAATAAGGGTGTTACAAATTTGGTACCAGAGCCACAATTATAGAGAACAAGGTTTTTCCTAAACTATAACCACTTTTTCTAAAATCGTCCTTCGTGCGATTAGAATCCCAATTGCACTCCCTGAATAGCTTTTAGGTTCCCCAAATTGCCTTTAGGATAGATTTCCCATTACACTCCCCGAGTAGCCTTTAAGTTCCTCGAATGGCCTTTAAGATAGATTCCCTAACGCATTTCCCGAATTGCCTCTAGGATAGTAGCCTATTCCTAAGTTAGTATATGCTTAAAATACCCTTTCCCGGATATTACAGTCAACCATGTCTTCCTCTAATCATTCCCATCATCATGTATGATACCGATGATGAGAATTCCTCTTCCGCGTCGAATTGTTATGAATATGCCCGGAGGGACATGATGATGAAACATAGGGGACATGATGATGAAGTAGTTTTAGCTCATGTTAGGATTTCCACTCTAGAAATGATAATTGAGGACATCCGAGAAAATCTTAGGTCAGGTATTAAGAGTCTTTTAGATGTTATCCAGGAACTTAAGAACTATAAGTGAGCAACATCAGACTAATAGACCTCTAGGACCACTAGTCTAGAAACCTAAGTACATAGCCTAGCTTCGGATATAAGGTGCTTGTCAAATTTTCAACCTGTAAGAAAATAGGCAAGTGTTAAGCCGTCCCTTTTCTCTCTCAAGCCCTAGGCAATTTTCATGATCCCTAGTAATTCGATTCTTCTAAATTCTAGGGTTTTAATTCTTTCTATCTCAAATCATGTTAATCTTATACATAATCCAATTAGTGTTTGGTATTTTAACCGGTTAGGTTTGGGCAATTATGATAACCTGTTTTTCAAAAGGGTGGATTCGTTTCATGCCCTGATGTTGTTTCATTCGTATTGTTTACTTGGTTATCATATGATTGCTGGATTCGTTTTGAATTCAGAGATTGGGAGAAGGCTGATTCTTTGATCCGTTTAGGGTTTTAGAGTCTTCTTGATGTCAATAAATCTGATTAGGGGTTATTGATTTCATGAGGGTCGGCTTTTTGGTCTTTCTGGGTTGATCCAAATCCGATTGGGGTTTGGTTGGGTGATCAACTTAGGGTTTCTTTACCAATTTTGGTTTGATTCTCTTTGTTTGATCTTTGGCTGTCTTAGGAGCGTTTTTATTGTTTGTTCATTCTACCTTTGGGATGTTCAATTCAATCTCCTAAGTTGCGTCCTTTTATGGTTCTGATTAAGGTCCCTTCCTAATCTTTTTCATGTTTAGGGTTTGTTTGTGGCAAGTTTCTGGGTTCGCTAATTAGTTTTAGGCTCTTGAAGATTTGTTGCTGGTTATGGGTGCGATTCTGGGGTGTAGCGATTAGGGTTTTCATCCGAGAATCTTGGTTCGTTGTTGGTTACGCGTGGCTAGGGTGGAGTGGTGTTGTTATCATTCTTCATTTGTCGTAATGCTTGGTGGTTCGACAAGGGGCTGCTTTCTAGTCCTTTGTTGCTGGTTCGTGGTTGTCATGGCTGATCCTGATCACTTGTTAGTGTCGAAGTCAGTTGTGTGGTGGTGCGACTCATATTTGTTTGGTTTCATACGTGTTCTTGATCCAAGCTGTGTTGGTCGCTGGTCGTGGTTGTTCGATTTCAGTTGAGGATACTAGGGTTTCTTCATACTTGGTCGGGTTACCAGGTTGTGGTGTTGATCTGCATTGGTTTCTTGAAATCCATTAGGGTTGACAGGTTGTTTTAGGCTGTTTTTTCAGCCTTGCTGATGTGCTTGGACCTTTTGCCATCTCCTAGTGTTGGTAGGGCAGGTACATCATTGTCGTTGACATGGAAGTTAGTGTAGTACTCGGGCGTCAACAAAGGGAGATTTGAAGACGGAGCTGCTCACTATGGAAGTGGTCCATGGAACCTGGACTTAGTTACATTTAGATTGTTAATTTGAATGTAATTTGTTTTCTATTCTGTTTGTTATAGCAGTTTAGTGTTTGTTGCTGCGATTAGCAGCTTGTTTAGCTTAGTAACATATGTAGCGTCATATCGCCTATGTAACGGGCAGAGGGCATGGGATGTACGTCCATGTCAATTGTACTTCATTGAATTTTTGGATATATTTACCGGGGTTTTAAGGCCCTTTTACCCAAAAAAAAATAGGCAAGTCATTAATGAAGTCATAGTTTGTCCATACATTGTCTTTATAGTTTGTCCATCCTACATTAGGACCCCTTTATACTTCGGTATAATCTTAGGAATTATTAGGAACCTGAGCTTACCCTAAGTCTTAAACACCTAGGTTTGGAACTTAAGATCATTAGTGTAACCTAGAAACTTAGCAAAATATTTTACTTAGGAAACCTAGGATCATTAGATAGACTATATGACCCGACTACTTCTAGAGTAGATCATCTAGTTCAATAGACCTTAGTTCCTGAAAAGTCATACTAGAACCTTTAGATGGGGAAACGACCTTCTGAGGAACTTAATAAATCTCATTCCTATTAGGATAACCGCCTCTATAGTTTTAGGTTTCCTATTCCTTCTTCACTCTACCATTATTTCATATAAGGCTCTAAGAGTTAGAACTTGTATTTTCCGTCTCTATCTAATCCTTCGTCATCCTACAAGGTTCAAAAATTTAGAACTTGTATCTTTTGTCTCTCTCAAATCCCACAAGATTCTAAGAGTTAGAACTTATGTTTTCTCTTCATTCTGTAAGATTCTATTAGTTAGAACTTGTAAGAATATCTACGTCGAATAATAATCCTTATTATGTTCGACTTATGATATTATTCCCGTTCCTTTGTCGTACTACAATGTTCTATTAGTTACAACTTGTAAAGAATATCTACGTCGAATTATAATCCTCATTATGTTTGACTTACGATATTATTCTTATCTCATCCAATCTTACGAATGTCAATAGAATGCCTCCCAAACGATCATCCGCGTCTACTACTCCTGCCATGACTCAAGATGCCATCCGCAACGTCGCGACAGTGGACGTAAGCGGCACTAGAATCCCAGCTTAACATACTACCGATAATACTAATAGAAACCCCGAGCCGAGAGAAGTTCATGTAGCGAAGAAGAGTAGCTACAAGGAATTTATGAGCTGTCAACCTTTCAATTTCAAAGGTATAGGATTAATCCGCTGGTTCGAATTTAGCAAATCAGTATTCTCCCGTAGTAACTGCTCCGAGGATTGTAAGGTTAAGTTCACTACCGGTACTCTTAATGAAGAAGCTTTTTCTTGATGGAACTCATATGCCCAACCAATAGGAATTGATGAGGCATATAACATCATTTGGACTGAATTCAAAAAGCTTATGATTAAGAAATATTGTCCCCAAATGGAAGTCAAGAAAATGGAAGATGAGTTTTATAACTTGACTGTGAAGGGGAACGATATTAAAACTTACATTAGAAGATTTCAGGAATTGGCAACCTTGTGTCCCACAATGCTGCCAACTACTAAAAAGACAATGGAAGTTTTTATTGGGGGTTCCCTCGAAGTATCGAAGGGAATGTTACTGCCACTAAACCTTAAACGTTAGAGGAAGCCATTACCATTACTCAAAGGTTAATGGATCAAGTAACAAAGCACAATCCCGTGCCAGTGCCCAACGATAACAAACAAAAGTTTGATGATAGAAGAGCTTTCAAAAACAACCGTAACCCCATAATCGTACTAACCCCTATCCCTAATCAAACCCAAGGTTTCAAGCTACTAGAGCTTATGCCGCCACTCTAACTGAGGGAAGTGGTTATGTTGGGAAAGCCCCTCTGTGTAGGAGATGTACCTTACATCATACAAGGCCTTGTTTTGTTAAGTGTGGCACTTGCAACAAGGTGGGCAATCAGACCAAGGATTGCAAGCACAAAGGACCAGCCACTTGGAGCAATCAGCTACCAGTAACGGTCACTTGTCATGCTTATGGAGGAAAAGGACACTTTTCTAACAAATTTCCTAAGAAGAACACTGATGGTGTCCACGGAAGAGCTTACATGTGAATGGATATAATTGCTCAGAGAAGATCTAAACATAGTCACGGGTATGTTCCTTTTAAACTGTCATTTAGCTAGAGTACTATTTGACTTTGGAGCCGATAAAAGCTTCGTATCCCTATCTCTTGCTTCTAGATTTAGGATCCCATCCCTTGTCTTAGATAC
Organism: Chrysanthemum makinoi; assembly: GCA_910596185.1. Taxonomy (NCBI): domain Eukaryota; kingdom Viridiplantae; phylum Streptophyta; class Magnoliopsida; order Asterales; family Asteraceae; genus Chrysanthemum; species Chrysanthemum makinoi. The sequence continues at coordinate 68,743,021 of OU343219.1, read as the reverse complement.
CTCTTACGATATAGAAATGGCCGACGGAAACTTAGTTAGTACTAACGCTGTCATCTAGTTTTGATGTTGTCATTGGTATGGATTGGTTGTCTAGGAATCATGCCAAGATTCTTTGTAACAAGAAAACCATTCATATTTCAACAAATGACAGTGAAACTTTAATCGTCCGAGGAGATCAAAGTAAAACTCGACAAAATCTCGTCTCTTTTATCAAAACCAAGCGTTATGCATCCCGATGTTGTTAAGTCTTCTGTTAGGTCACCATAATATGAACACAAGTATGTTTATATGTAGATTAGAACGTGAGAGATAGGAGAGAAGGATGGAACTTTCAAACACACAATAATAAGGAACAATTTAGCATAAAATGAAAGAACCAACATTCTCAAATGAGAGTTTACAAGGTATTTATAGGAAAGGGAGCTAGGGCAACTATTCTAGTCCCTTCCTTGTCTATATGGGCCTAAGCATAGGCTCATGGACTTACTACATAAGCCTAGCATTAATTATTAACATATACGCCTATTAAGCAACCTATTTCATATTAATGACCGACACTTGAAATAGTAGTTACAAGTGATCCCAACAATCTCTCCCTAAGTGTTGGTCATAAAATAGGTGTGGTTGCTTGACGTCTTTTTAGCATTCTTCTTTCTTTTGAGTAGAGATGCTTTGAATTCTTTGACTTTATCAGCTTGACGTCGTTGTTTTCTTTGTTCATTGTTCTTTGTGGATGTGGTGATCATATGTTGTTGTTCGCCATTCGTCAACTTCTTTGGTTAGGTGTCTCTACGTCTTTCTCCACCATGCTCACACTTCTTTTGACTTTTAATTCCAAATGTGATGTAGTTCTCGAGTCTTTAAACTTTGAAGATTCTTTGACATTTAGGGAAGAATAATTTTGACTTTTGTGTTGCCTTTGAATATGAGAGAACTTCATGTGTGATGTTCGTTGGTATCAGCATGAGGAGTATGGTACGGTCTTTCCTCCAAAGAAGAATCATCAGTACCTGCATGAATATGTTATTGAAAAATACCAATCGATAATTGTGGACTTTTCTTAAAAAATTAACCACTACAATTGTTTTACTGGTGAATGTCTTGATTCCATTCACCTTGGTCGGGAAATCAGCTATCCTAATCCCGTTGAGGAAAAATTGGCATTACATTGAATGTTCAAGTAATGACCTACATCTTCAGTACTCGATTCTTGAAAGGAATCTCTTTAGCGGGAATTCCAGCATTTACAAGTTCGAATGTCGAGGGTGTTAACAACATAGTGTGAAAACACATCTCTAATTCTTACAAGGGTTGTTCCTGAACTGGAGGCCTCAAGTAGGCTAACACAATATAGCAAAGTATATCTACAGTTTAGGTGAGTCGCTGAGGTACACCGAAGCATCACTTCATGAATGTAGACCGTTTGAGACACTCTAAGCGTAACCCACAAGGAGTTACCGAAGTGACCTACTATTAGGGCTATTTGATGTTGACCATGGCAGGAGTTTCCATTCAATCACTGAGGATCAAAATTGTGAATCCCCTCATAAATGTTCTCGGTAGATTGCTAAGATCTGCGTAAGACTCTAGAATGCGTCACTTGTGTTCTTATTGTTGAACAACAAGTGATGAAGAATCAAGTGTTCCTAAGGGATATTTTAATGAATCTCGTGGCTCTAGACTCAATTAGTGCACTTTGGTTTTCCTAGGTGGAGACTAGGGAGAGGGTCTCCTTCTTCAATACCAACGATCTCTAAGAGAAAGTTGATAGATTTTGTAGGGTTTCTTGTGAGAATGAAACAAGCTCTTTTGAGAGAACTTGATTGGCTTAGAAGGTTTAGTGCATTGCATCACTGGGTCCATGACGACATTGTCTCCAATACCGGTGTCATCTTGTAACAATTCGCATTTTCGAGAATTTACTATTCACTTTCACTATTCATCCGTAAAATTTTTATTTCACATTCTCGTAGGATAAATTATTTTAGTAATGACCTGAGAGTTTGACAATCGTTAGATCATTTTCGCAAAAGTTATTATGAAAACATCGGTTTTAAGTTTAGTTTGACGGTCCACCGTTTAAACATCACACGCATAACGAAATCGACTCTATAATTTTCCTCACATCAGATAAATTTTTAGATCACTCATGATTAATTTGAAAATTTTTAAGATTTATTATTTTTATATTACCAAATAAGCCCAACGCAGAACAAAACTAAACTTACGTTTTAAACAATTCTACTTACATCCGGACTTCTAACGATACCTGTGTGTTTCTAATATGTTTTGACAATTTTACATTTTTGGAAAAGTCAAACATATTTCCCTCCTCCTTTGACCATAAAGAAATTAACCTTGTACGTTCTACCTTTTCTTAAATCGCGTAATTTTTAAACTTCACGAATAACTGTTAAGTTATCCCGCGTACGACGAAAACCAAAGTTGGAAGTTTTCGAGAAAAAGTCGTTATAATCTTCAAATATCTTCAAGTCTCCAAAAAGACGTCGTTATAATATTCTTTTCTTCTTCGGGTTCTCGTTGTTATAATCTTCTAATACGGGTTTTCAAAGATTGCAAGTCTCACGTGTCAAGTCCGCTAATATTTTATTTTTCCATAATACTCAAGCATTCTATTTTTAAGGTAAGTATATATATAACTCAAACTTATTTAAATACTTATAAACTTGGTTAGTTTATTTATTGTATTTTTTTAACTCTTAATATATCATATAATCAAATAATTAAAATACATGTTTTACGTATTGAGCACTACAACACTAGGAACTTCATGTGAGGGGTTAATTTGGGTAAACGGATCGACGAGTCACAGGATTTACGATTTAAAGTATCCTAACCTTCGAACGCTTTCGCATGACCTCAATTATGATGGCCCGAACGGTAGTACGAGATATACAAACTAAAACAATTTCTATTAACAAACATACAAATGCTAAATACATAGAATCGTTCATGTTTTCTTAGGCATTATTCTGAACCTAAGAGTTGACATCATATTCTAGGTTATACGTAGAGACTTCCGGGCTTATCCATCGATTCCGTTATACGTTGTGATAACATTTTGAAGGTGAGTTCTTAGCCCCATTTTTATACTCGTTTGAAACTTTGGGGAGATACATGCTCAACTACTTGCTTTTACTTGTATAAATACTCAAAACATTATACTTGATTTCATTATAAATGATTTGCTTATACTTGATTGCATTATACTTGATTACGTTATACTTATTTGCGTTTTTCAATTCAGTGGCTCCAAATTAAGTTGTTGGATGGCCATTAATTTAGTGGCTCCAAATTAAGTTGTTGGAAGGCTATTAAATTAGATACATACACAAGTGGCTCCAAATTAAGTTGTTGGAAGACCATTAATTTAGTAGCTCCAAATTAAGTTGTTGGAAGGCTATTAAATTAGATACATCCCAAATTAAGTTGTTGGAAGACCCTTGTGGTGACATTTATACTTCTTACTACTATGATACATACATACATGATTAAAATAGTATTTTTAGCGGTTGTAAACACAGGTTGCAAGTTTTGTATGGGCGAGCTTGCAACCGAGTGGATTTACAATGCCTCTTTGTCAGGTGAACATTCTTTAAAGGCTTTTCAACTTATTCAAAACAAACTCTATGAACTCACCAACCATTGTGTTGACACTTTTTAGCATGTTTATCTCATGTCTATAAGATGATAGCTGTTGCATGGAGCATAGAGTCGCTTGGCATATTTTGAAGACTTATGCTTTTATTATTACCATTCGATATGTTTTAAAACACTTATGTATTGTACTTCAGAACTTATGTTGTAACTCGTTTCTATTAATCAATGGTAACTTTTCAAAACGTCTCATTTAGAGGTTTTCTATATACCTTGTACTTTGTATTATGAAGTAGCCTATGCGACAATCTCGCCACAAGCGTATTTTGGGGGTGTTACAGATTGGATCGAGACTTGGTTTATAGAGAAATAGGTTGCATTTAGTACCTAGACTATAACTACTTTATACATTAAGACACTCCTCTTTATTTGCCTTACACACACTTTGTGCGCATATGCTTCTTGTTAGTTGTTTGTTTAGATCTACGCTATTGGATGATATGTTTTGTACCGATGGAGAAATCCCATAGTTTAGTCAAGTCTTCAAAAATGTGGAGTTCGGTTACGGTTATTTAACTTAATCTTGTGACAGTTCTTGTTTGATGAGACACGAGATTAAGTTAAATAAATTTTATTATTTAGCTGTAGATTATTGATGATTTGCCCAAGGATCGGAGTTCCTCTGAGATACCAGAACCAAGAGACTAATCTTTTTGTGATTTTAACACCTAAGGGAAATTTCTATGTACTGAGTGTGACACTCACTAGATACCCACACTACACCACTCCTCCACCATTTAGGATCAAGCGGTAGAATGCCCATCCATTTAAGGAATGTCTATCAGCTGAGATATGTGCCTGGTAATATGTACACGTAGGGGAGGCAATTATAATTATGGTGGCCAACATAATTATAAATGCATCACGACCCACGTGGACATATCTGATCATGCTTGCATTAATCAACATTGACTCAAATTTGGAATGATTTAAGACTAAGCAGCCCGGAACTTACCTCATCTTGACAAATGTCCTTCCTTGTAGAAATCATGGACCAAAGAGAGTAACTCGTGAAGACTGGCCGAGGTGGCAACACCACGGGTGGAAGAACCGGTGGACGTGGAGAGGGAGATGGTCACGAAAATAGTGACCATAGTAATGATGGTGGAAATCCTGATTTCTCCGCCATTATTGCCCAACAACTACAAAACCTACTTTCCACTATAGTCACCCAAATTGGCAATCACATCAATAATTCGGGAAACCACGGAAGCATAAATGACACCACTAATAATGTAGGCGGGAATGGTAATAACAGCAACAATAGGACTGGATGTACATATAAGGAATTTACAAACATGTAAGCCAATTGAATTTGATGGTAAAGAGGAGTATTGGCATATACATTTATGGGTCGAGAAGATGGAGTCGTGATCGACATCGTAATCGTGCAATTCACCAAAGGGTGAAGTATGCCTCGCTTAATGTCGGAAAGGCATTGACATGGTGGAACACGCATTCAAGCTAGGAGAAGAGAAATAGTCAGGCATGACATGGGACAACTTTAAAGCAATCACGAAAGAGGAGTAATTGCCGATAATGAGATGCAAAAGCTAGAAGATGAACTTTATCATCACTCTATGGTAGGGGCTGGTCATGCACAGCCAACGGATCGGTTTCATGAATTAGCCAAACTAGTTCCTCATCTGGTTACCCTTGAATCCAAGAGGATTGAAAGGTAATATCTATATCTTGTTCCGAGATTCGTGGAACAAGAAACAACCGAGCCTTCTACAATTCAAAGTGCGATACTAAGAGCAGGGACCTTAACAGATGAGATGGTTAGGAATGGAGCTTTGAGGAACAATGATAAAAGAAAGGAGGTGAATCAGTCGATCAAATGGGTACAATGGTTGATAAGAGGGCAAGAGGATTTGCGCAACCGTTTCTAGTCAGAGACGTTATGAGGGCCCATTGCCTAAATGTTCAAAATGTGCTTATCATCATCGGGTGTCTGAGCCCTGCCCTTTATGTAATAATTGCAATCGATATGGCCATTATACAAATCAGTGTAAATCAGTTGTGAGGCAGGCAAATGCGGTCGATAGGAGGAACAACCAAAGGACATGCTTTGAGTGTAACAGCCCAAACCACTTCCGAATTAATTATCCTAAGTTGAATGGGGCAACACCAGACAAGCGCGGATAACCGACTCTAGCCGTATCTGGAAGGAAATAACCCAAACCATGGAGTCAATGTTAGTCCACCTCGCGGTCGAGCATACTATTTAGGTACTAAGGAAGCCCGCAATACATAAACAAGTACGTGCCTTATCCTACCGCATTGTTCTATTCTAGTACACAATTTAGCTTTATTCATGCCTTGGTAGATTAGAAACCTAGATGCATTAAATTTCGGGACGAAATTTCTTTAAGGGGTAGGTATTTGAATAACAAGATTTTCGAGAATTTACTATTCACTTTCACTATTCATCCGTAAAATTTTTATTTCACATTCTCGTAGGATAAATTATTTTAGTAATGACCTGAGAGTTTGACAATCGTTAGATCATTTTCGCAAAAGTTATTATGAAAACATCGTTTTAAAGTTTCATTTTGGACGGTCCACCGTTTAAACATCACACGCATAACGAAATCGATCGATAATTTTCCTCACATCGATAAATTTTTAGATCACCTATGATTAATTTGAAAATTTTAAGATTTATTATTTTTATATTACCAATAACCAGCGCAGAACAAAACTAAACTTACGTTTTAAACAATTCTACATCCGGACTTAACGACATACTTTGTGTTTCTAATATGTTTTTGACACTTTTACATTTTTTGGAAAAGTCAAACATATTTCCATCCTCCTTTGACCATAAAGAAATTAACCTTGTAATGTTCTACCTTTTTCTTAAATCGCTAATTTTTAAACTTCACGAATAACTGTTGTTATCCTGCACGACAAAACCAAAGTTTGACATCTCATATCACTTTTAGACTAATTTTAGTCTACTCTAAATAAATTCACGGTCGTTTCCCTGAAAGTTCGTTCTTTTCTAAAGCAAATCAATTACGCGTTTTGACCCGTATTTCCAATTTTAAGCGCTTTTGCACCCAATAAGACTTATCACCCATTTTATATTTTTAGATAGAGTATAATGATGTTTCATCATTCCCTAAGTTTCATATTTTACGATACCGGTTTTACCTTTTATGGCTTCGGTTAGCATTTAACGGAACTAAAACTCACTCCGTAACCAAGATAATACCAAAACTATCCACCAAAGTCATCCTATCTTATCATGAACGAAATTAGGGAGGGTAGTCATCACCTTGTGTCAAAATCCAGCATACTTCCTTTAGATCATTTACATGTGTAAATTTAACCATGGTTAGTTTCTAACCCAATATATAGTTAACTAAAATCCCTAGCCTATAAATACCAAGCATAAACCTTCATAATTTCTTGCACCACCCTTCTTATCATCTAAAGTCCTAAACCTAAGGCATTTCTTATAGATCTTGTAAGAACATTCATGTGTTTTAAGAAAACTAGCGTTTGATCTTCGTTTTGGAAGTTTCGAGAAAAGTCGTTATAATCTTCAAATATCTTCAAGTCTCCAAAAAGACGTCGTTATAATATTCTTTTCTTCTTGGTTCTCGAAGGCTGTTATAATCTTCTAATAGTCGTGGGTTTTCAAAGATTTAAAGTCACGTCGAAGTTCGCTAATATTTTATTTTTCCATAATACTCAAGCATTCTATTTTAAGTATATATATAATCAAACTTATTTAAATACTTATAAACTTGGTTAGTTTATTAATTGTATTTTTTTTAACTCTTAATATATCATATAATCAAATAATTAAAATACATGTTTTACGTATTGAGCACTACAACACTAGGGAACTTCATGTGAGGGGTTCATTTGGGTTAACGGATCGACGAGTTCTTTGATTTACGATTTAAAGTATCCTAACTCCTTGAAGCAACTGCATGACCTCTGATTATGATGGTCCGAACGGTAGTACGAGATATACAAACTAAAACAATTTCTATTAACAAACATACAAATGCTACATACATAGGATCGTTCATGTTTTCTTAGGCATTATTCTGAACCTAAGAGTTGACATCATATTCTAGGTTATAATTAGAGACTTCCGGTTATCCATCGATTCGTTATACGTTTGATAACATTTTAAGGTGAGTTCTTAGCCCCATTTTATACTCGTTTGAAACTTTGGGGAGATATGCTCAACTACTTGCTTTTACTTGTATAAATACTCAAAACATTATACTTGATTTCATTATAAATGATTGCGTTATACTTGATTGCATTATACTTGATTACGTTATACTTATTTGCTTTTCAATTCAAAGTGGCTCCAAAATTAAGTTGTTGGATGACCATTAATTTAGTGGCTCCAAATTAAGTTGTTGGAAGGCTATTAAATTAGATGTATACACAAGTGGCTCCAAATTAAGTTGTTGGAAGACCATTAATTTAGTAGCTCCAAATTAAGTTGTTGGAAGGCTATTAAATTAGATACATCCCAAATTAAGTTGTTGGAAGACCCTTGTGGTGACATTTATACTTCTTACTACTATGATACATACATACATGATTAAAATACTATTTTTAGCAGTGGGTTGTAAACACACAGGTTGCAAGTTTTGTATGGGCGGAGCTTGCAACTGAGTGGATTTACAATGCCTTTGCTGTGTGAACATTCTTTAAAGGCTTTTCAACTTATTCAAAACAAACTCTATGAACTCACCAACCATTGTGTTGACACTTTTTAGCATGTTTATCTCAAGTCTATAAGATGATAATGTTAGGAGCATAGAGTCGCTTGGCATATTTTGAAGACTTATGCTTTTATTATTACCATTCGATATGTTTTACAAACACTTATGTATTGTACTTCAGAACTTATGTTGTAACTCTGTTCTCATTAATAGAATGGTAACTTTTCTTTCAAACGTCTCATTTAGAGGTCGTTTCTATACCTTGTACTTTGTATTATGAAGTAAGCCCCAATGACACAATCTTCCTCGGCCGCGGTATTTTGTACAGATTGGTATCGAGACTTGTTATAGAGAAATAGGTTGCATTTAGTACCCACTATAACTACCTTTATTTGCCTTACACACACTTTCATATGATATTTTGTTAGTTGTTTGTTTAGATCTACGCTATTGGATGATATGTTTTTGTACTGATGGAGAAATCCCATAGTTTAGTCAAGTCTTCAAAAATGTGGAGTTCGGTAATAACTGGTTATTTAACTTAATCTTGTGACAGTTCTTGTTGAATCATATTGGAGGGCTATTTCTGTTCTCCCTTTTCTTTAACTTTTCTTTTTAATTCTTTAATTCCTTCTTTCTCTGTTTCTCATATTCTCCTTTTTTCAATCATACCTAAGAACTTCTGAATACTAACTATTGGTGGTGTCCTTGGGTAGATCCCTCCGGATCTGGTGGATCATAGGATGTTTATTCCTAAACTTAGTCACCTTATAACTCAATGACTATCCTATGTTGCCATAAAACCATTTTCTTGAAAATCTCTCAAAGCGTTTGTGAATCAAAACATGTTTTGAAACACTTCGAGAGTTTTGTATTATCAGAAGTACTCCCCCTCCACATGTGCCTATGAGTTTTGACTTAAATCAGCACAGTGAGGGTAGAGCACGCACTTTTGAATTGATCGACTCTTGATAGACAATTTCCCACAAAACACGGTTACGTTAAATAGTTAACGAGATCCATTGTCAGCTTTTAGGTGACAACTAGCTCTAATAACTACCTTGAAAATGTGAACAAACCTTGAAAAGGTTGTCAAACCCGTCAAAGTTCATGTATATCAAGAGTTTCTCGAATTGGTACGATCTACTAAGACAAATCTATTCAATTTCTGACATTTCAAAGATCGTCAATTCGTGAGTTAAATCTTGGCACACTGAGATTTCATTAACTTTCCAATATATTTTAATCGTGTATATTTTTCACCCCCTCAAAAATGGCATATTGATGTTATTTTTGATGAAATATTGATTTAAAATATGACCATTCCGAGTTTTACGGGAAGATTTCCACAAAGAAATTTTGTTTGAACAATTAAGTTTGAAAATACTCCTCCTCAACAAGTAGTATTAACTTTTGAGGTTTTGGAAAACACGAGAGGAAAGACTTGGTCTTTTGAGAAAAATTATGAACATATTGAAAATTTGATTTATTCTACTCAAAAGTAAGAAGTTTTTGCTCCTTAATTTAGGATTGTGGCACTGAGGCGTACCACAGGGTCCTTTCTTGACAAGTATGGGTTGTACACCGTTATATGAGTATAAACTATAGTATATATATAAATCAATCAAATAAACAAAATCACAGTCAAGAATAATTAATAGTACCAAATGATTACACAACACCAGCTGTTTTCTAAGGACTTTGGAACGTCAGAATCGGAAAGCTTGTTCTTCCTCCCACATAGCTCTCTACCCTCCTCATCTGATCTTAGTGAATCTACCTTTCATCAATCCTCGTGATAAACCGACGAACATCCTTTTGATCCTTTGAACTCCATCTTTTCTTCTGGATTTTCCCCAACATAATATCCTTTAACCGATAAGCCAATCCATTATGAACCATCTTCAGAGTGTCATCACAGAACTTGTGAATCTCATGGAACACCATGAAGAAGTTACAATGATTCTCACTGTGGTAGACGAATCCGAATTTTGGTTTAAAGAAGAGTTTGTATTGTGATTCTTAGTTTATTTCATGAAAGTTTAGGAGAGGGGAAGTTAGGTTTAGTTGCTTCTGATAACTCTCAACCCCGAGCAGGAAATCTTCAACGCGTTCTTGGATTATTCTGCTTCGGATGAATACAAGGAGTGCGGTGATGTACTTAATTTGAATATCTGTCAGAAACTGACGCATCCTTCCTTGTACCTTGAGGAGATACATGTCTTCAATGTCATTGAGTGACAATTCAGGAAAGTCAGCTTCTGAGAACTCATAATCCTTTTCATCTTGTCTTTTAACGACTATCTTGGTCAAGAAGGAGTAATCCCACTTGGTAGCCGTTTTGACAAACCTGATAGTAACTATTCTTTGATTATTTTTCACATTCGTGCTTGATTACCGACTCTGTTGCTCCTGTAGAATAGTCTTCGCCTTTCTGGCCAATGATGAATTCCAAATAGAGAATCTTTGTCGTACTCCACTACTTTGTCGACAAACAAGTAAGTGGCGTCTTCTTCGATAGCTTTGTTGGTGGAGAAAGAGGCATCCGGTATGTTGAATGTGAGGGATGTAGCTTACTTCTTGCTGATGTTGCCTTCGTGTTGTAGAAACTCTAGGTCATTGTTGAAGAATAATCAGAATGGGATCTTGGGTTTTTTGGGTTTTGTGATCGCCGGTAGTGGCTTGGTCCAATCCGTGTAGTAGGGTCCATGTTTGTTTGTAGAGTGATCAATATTGGACTCCAGATTGAGCCAGTCAATGTTGTTGGACATTGCATGGGCAATGTTCTCCAAATGATATTCCAGCTTAATTGCATTTTTGGATCTTTCTTTAAGTACGTTGAAAGCATCATTCTTGATCCGGCGGAGTTCCCTCTTGGTCATCTTCTTGATTTTGAATTGACTTTTTAGGACTTGAACCTATTCCAGAGTGCGACCATCCATAGGCTCTTGACCTTCTTCGAGGAGTGGTTGTGCCTCTACCAAGTTATTGAACCATTCGTACTCCTTTGTAGTATCGTCGTCTACCCAGGAGATAACAGAAAGTTTCTTTCCGCTCTTTCAGGAGGATGATTTAGGTCTTAGTGATGGTTAAGGCATAGTTTGACGTTCTGTTTGTGGCTCCGGTTGAGGCTTTGGGATCTCATGATCCTCACTACCGGTGTAAGTAAAGTGATCACCGGTTTTCTCTAGTGGTGGTGTGGTTTCTGAGTCCTTTGTTTGATCAGATGGAGGTAGTTGTGATGCTTGCTATGTAGAGCTGGTGATAGTCTTAGCAGGTAGTGGTGGCATGGTTGATGATGATCCTCCATCTTTCTTCTGTCTTTTGGCATTGGGATCCTGATTTGGGTCGTCATCTTTCCTTGGTCGTTTATCCTTCCCTGCATCTTCCTTGCACGGTGTACGAAGTTGGCGAGCAATGAGAAGATCATAGAGTTGGTCATCTTCCTTGGTGAAAGATGGAGCTCTAGCAGCCATTTTAGTCACTAGTTCTGCAATCAGATCTTCCTCGGAAACAACTGGGGGCTTGACCGGCTTAGTTTCCATGACCACTGGTGTTGTAGTGATAACCTGTTTAACCACGCATTTAATCATTGGTTGGAGTTGCTTCTTGAAGAGTTCTCGTATGACTCCAGGAACTGTGTCAGTGAGAAGTGCGTGAGTATAGTTTTGGATTTGGTCATTTACTTGACCTTGAACATCCCGAGAGAAGAACTCTTGAATAGCTTCTATTTGGTTCTGAAAATTTGACATCTGTGTCGAAAGATCCGTGACCACTTCGGCCAATGTATTCATTTGTTCTCAAAGACGGTTTTATTTTCGAGTCCGTGAGTGGTGCACAACTTTCTTAATATTGGATTTGACACGAGAAATCCATGTGTCAGTCTTCTTCTTAACAGATTTTGTGGTTGATTTAGTTGTTTCTTGTGTTGGTGGAGGTGATGATTGTGATGATGATTTGGGTTTGGTAGAAGTTTCATGAGGTGTTACAGAAGACTGGTGAGGTTTGTGTGTGGGATTGTCAACTATGTAGTTGTCGGTTTCCTTCTTTAATATTTCCTCTTCAGCTCTAGCAGCTTCTTCTTCAGCCTCTTTTTTCTTCATTTCCTCTGCAGCCACATTAACATCATCATCGTTAATCCTTTCATCCTTATCATAATCGTGATCTCCTTCGTCATACATCTCCTCATCTTCACCATGCTCCTCTTCTTGTAGTTGTTGTTGTTGTGGTTGCTTCATTTCGATGGTAGTTGTGACAGTGACACTTTGATCCTTACCGGGTTGATTAACCAGATCAGATGGGGTTAGAGTAGTCTGTAGTGGATCTTCCTGATGTGGAGGACTACTGCTGGAACCTCCTGCCGCATCGGGTTGACAAACCAGAAAGGTTGAAGCTTGATATTCCATCCTTTTCTGTTTCAAAGTTTTTTGATATTGTCGTTCCTCTTCCTTTGGATCATACTGTAAATCAGAGTCATGTTGTTCTTCTTCATCAAGAGCTTTCTTCCCTTTATCGGCCTTGTTGGCATCATCAGAACTTTCACATTCATCGATATCCTTGTCAAGTTGTTCATATGTGGGACTTTCAGGCTTTTCCTTCTCCTTTGTAGAGTCATCAATACGAACTTCGTTGTAGATCACTTGTTCGTTTGACTCTGTTTCTGAGTCATCATCATGTTGTGATGTTGGCTCAGGTGAACGTTCTGTCTTGACAACATTAACGGGAATTCTCCTCTTTACCACTCTTTTGGTTTTCTTAGACTTTGACTTAGTGGTACTTGCAGAACTTCCATCATTCTTAGCTCTGGTCTTGACCGCTGGAGCAACAATCTCATCCATGAACCCAACACACTTAGCAATCAGTGCCTCCCTATAGAATCTGTATGAAGGAATATCTTTGATCTTTTCAGTTATGAGGCACGCAGGGAGTTTCGCTCCTTGTTTATGAGTGGTTGTCCCATGGAACCTAACTGATTTAAGGGTAGGCTCAGTTAAGTCTTTTGGGAATATTCTCATACATCCTGAGAATGTTGTGAATGATTAGCTTTGTGAAGCAGATAAAAAGGATCTTGGTGCCTCCCTTCTTTAGATGCTGAATCATGTCCTCCCAGATGAGGCTAGCATAGTCTATATGGTTAACATGAACCGTTCCCCAAAAAATTTGTAAATGCATCATCTTGGTGTGTTCATGACCGCTATCTCTTCCTGATACTGACTTAGCAATCATGAGATACATTTTCCTCCATGGTTTCGGGATGTTTTTGACGTTAACTCTGGAATGAGTAAAGATAATACCAGAGGATTCATCATACCCAATGTTGACCAAGAAATCCAGAACCTCAGTCTCTATAGGAGTCCTGACATAATCAGCTGGAGAGTTGATTTCCGAAAGCAGAAGAACAACACGAAGATCATCAACAAAGACTGTGACTTCATGGGTATCTAGACTAACTTTCACAACGTCTTCTCCATCAATCCTCTTCATAGTATGCCAAAATTGATGGATATAGAAATCCGGTGCTGATGCTGACTTTGTGAGCATGAAAACGGAAGGGGTGTTGCAAAAGGATGTCCACAACAATTCTGCAAGATGATTCCGAGCAGGTGAAGTTGTTGAAGTCAACACGAAGGCTGTTCTTGCCAATCATTCTGTCATAGCCTGGTAGGAATGTGTTGGCCATAGTGAGTTCTGCAGGGGCATTGACATTTGCTTGTTGTTCAACCATTTTGTGATCTGAAAGGGATTAGAAAAAGAAAGAGACATAGAAAGACACAGTGTGTTAGCTTAAGTCTGATTCATTTATCTAAATCCTCTTTTGATGATATCACATTTATGTTTGTTACATGTCCAAAGTCACATATGTCCTTTTTCATGAAGTTGTGGTGATAAGTTACATGAACGTGTTAATTTTGAAGTTTACAAACTCGTTTATCACTTAAAACACAACATATTCACTTTTGTATGCTTATGCGTAACCTTTTTCTTCTGACTTATGCGTAACAGAACAAGACTGGTGAACAGTGACTTATGAGTAACTTTTTTCCTTATTCGTAAAGATGGAAGCTTATGCGTAAGAATAAGTCTAAAGCGTAAGACTATGCTTATGCGTAAGACATATTCGAAAGCTTTAAGCTTATTCGTAGGAATATGCTAATTTTTACGCGTAAGGCTTATTCGTAAAAATAAAGCTTATTCGAAACACAGCTCCTTATTCGTAAGAATAAGTTATGCGTAAGAATAAACTTTATTCGTAAGAATAAAATCTTATGCGTAAATAATTCCATGATTACGAATTTCTTTCCAAGAAACTCATATTCCACTGTAGACGTATTATTCGAAAGGGTTATTCGTAAGCTTTCATCTTATTCGTAAAATGTTCAAAACCCATTAAGTATTTACGATTAATCCTCCTGTTAACATAAACATGAAATTTCTGATTACAATTTATTCCAATCATCACTTAAGAACACAAAATAGGCATTGAAACACATTTCTTATTCATAAAAGGCTTATTCGTAAGATACCTTAAACCCTAAACCCTATGTTTACAAACAAGAAAGTTGTCCATCAATTTCAATCAAGTATTGTTTCTGGGAGATCTTAAGGTGCATAGGAGTGATTCTAAATGAGTTTTAACACTTTTAGTGCACAAAATCAAAAGATTCATATTGAACGAGCACATAAACCCTAGTTCTTTGATTTTGATGCAATTGAAGTTTCTGGGTTAAACAGATGTTAACAACATGTTTATTATCCATTTCTAACACTTTCTTGTTCACACCAAAACATCAAACACGCAGCAGAAAAAAATCCCCAATTGGGTCGATATGAACCCTAACTTCAAAATCCTTCAATTATTGTTTCTGGGTGAGTTTTGATGATGGAAACTTGTTTAAAAATAAATTTTGAACGTCTTTAACACAACTCATTTCATCACAAACACACTTACTCAAAAACACTCAAATTTGTTCATATTAATGAATTTTCAAATCCATATTGAGAAAAATTGACCCGTTGGATCATCACAAGATTAAAAACATTAGTTTGTAATAATCATAAGATCCTTTTGTTGGAGAAGAGTTAATGCTTTTTGGTTGTTGGAGAAGAGTTAATGCTTTTTGGTGCATTGAATGTGACCAATTTTTTTTTGATTTTGTTAAAATTATTTTTCCAAAGTCTCACATCTAGCCCCCTAACCTCAAAAAATTTCAACCAAGGTCCATTAACTCACATTTTGGTAAGACAAAGATCATTTTAGCAAGAAACTTGACAATACTCCCCCTTGACTTTTGAAATAGTGAAATTTATAAACTTTTTGAGTCTGAGGAGGGTATTTAACCATGATATATAACCAAAAATTTTGAAAAAAAACATATTTTGTTAACATGCAAGTACAAGGTTTTATGAAACGGAAAAATATCTACATTCTCCCCTTCAATACTTGTTCGGGAATAATAGTAAAATGTTTCATAGAACACAGTGTTGATGGAATTTTTGTACTTGCAATGTTTGTTTTTCATAAAAGTTGAAGTGAAATATATTTTTGGATTTTATAAGATTTTATATTTTTGTATATTTTTTTTGAAAAATATTTACAAAAATGGTTTTGGTGTTTGACTTTTCAAGGTAGTTTTAAAAATTCATCCAACTCTTCTGGAGTCAAACACCGCATGCCAATCCGGTGAACCAAATCAACAAATCTTGCTGGAGGCAAGGCTTTGGTGAAAAGGTCCACCAAATGATATTCTGTACCTACAAAGTATAATTCCACCGTTCAATTCTCCACGTGCTCTTTTATGAAATGGTATCGAAGATCAATGTGCTTTGACTTTGAGTGTTGAACTGTGTTGTAAGAGATCGCAAAGCACTTCTGTTATCACAGTGCACCGAAATCTTGTCGAATACACACCCATAACACTTGACTTGTGTTCTTATCCAAATGACTTGAGCACAACAAGCAGACATGGCTACATATTCTGCTTCAGTTGAAGACAACGATGTACAGTCCTGTTTCTTTGATTACCATGACACAAATTTATCACCAATGAATTGTAAACCCCCAGAAGTACTTTTACGTGTATCTAAGCATCATGTATGGTCAGCATCTAAAAATGCTATTAGTTCAAAATCAGAATCCTTCGGATACTAGATCCCCAAGTTAATGGTTCCCTTGATGTATCGGGGGATTCTATTAGCCTTTGAGAGGTGTCTTTCAGTGGGTCTTGACTGATAACGGGAGCATAGATATACAACAAATACTATATCGGGTCTACTGGCTGTTAGATACATGAGAGATGGAATAATACTATGATATTTGGTAGGGTCAACCAGTTTCCCATGTAAATCACCATCCAGTTTACTGGTATGTGCCATTGATGTATTATAGGTGTCACAAGTTTGCATACCATGTTTATTCAAAATTTCAAGAGCATATTTGGACTGACTTAAGAAAATATCACGGGGTGATTGATGAACTTGAAGTCCTAAGAAGAACGTAAGTTCACCCATCATTGACATTTCAAAATTTGTTTTCATTAGTTTTGAAAAAGCGTTTGAGTACTTTTTGTGGGTAGATCCAAAGATGATATCATCCACATAAATCTAAACAATTAAAATGTGTGCCCCATGATATTGAATAAATAGTGTGGGGTCGACCGATCCTTTGTTATTTTTATTAGCAATCAAGAAGGATGACAACTTATTATACCACACCCGAGAGGCTTGTTTGGACCATAGAGAGCCTTTTTCAGTTTGCAGACATGATTAGGGAACTCTGGATCAACGAATCCTTCCAGCTGACTAACATACACTGTCTCCTTAAGTTGACCATTCAGGAATGCAGTTTTGATATCCATTTGATGGACGGTGATGTTCATATGAGCTGCGAATGCCAGAAAAATTCGTACAACCTCAAGTCTAGAAACCAGTGCGAATGATTCTTTAAATTCGATACCCTTTTCCTATTTATAACCTTTAGCCACCAGACGTGACTTATTTTTAATAACGGTTCCTTCAGCATCTAACTTATTCTTCCAAATCCATTTTAGACCAATGACGTAGACCCCTGTCGATCTTTCAACCAATTCCCATACTTCTAAATGTTTGAACTGGTTCAGCTCTTCTTTCATGGATTCAATCTAGTTGTCATGAATGATTGCATCCTTAGGGCACGTTTGGTAGAGAGAATTTCAAAGAAATGAAATGAAGCAGAGAATAGAATCTCAGAGAATAGAAATCAGTAGAGAATTTTGTTCAATTCTAATGTTTGGAAACAACAGAGACTTGACCCGAGAAATAATTTTTTTTTATATAAATAACATTTTGTCATATAAGACTCACATGTATTTGTTTGTTGATTTAAAAAAATTTTTTTATTTGTTCTAAATAACAATTCTTTAAAAAAAAATTAAATTATTTAAAAAAAAACTTATTTAAAAAAAATGTCTCATTTTTAATTTATTTTTTTAAAATTTATTTACTATTTTTTTAAAAAAATATTTTTTAAAAATGTATTTATTAAAAAAAAAAAAACTTGTTTTTTCTGAAAAATTATTTTTAAAAAATGTATTTATAAAAAAAAAAAAAAAACTTATTTTTGAAAAAATATTTTTTCCTTAAAATTATTTTTAAAATATATATATTTAAAAAGTCTCTTTTTTTTTTTAAAAAAAACTTATGTTTGGAACTAAAGTACAAATATAAGTTGAAAAAGAAAAAAAAAACATATCATGAAAAAATATTACGAATACTAACAATTCTCATTTCTCCAATTTCCCAACCAAAAGGGATGGAAATCAAACTCTAAAATTTACACTACCAACTCCATACCAATTCTCACAAATTCTCCTCATTTCTCCACCTTTTAATTTCTCTATCCAACCAAACAAGAGAATTCGATTCATTTCCATTTCTCTTTTGCCATTTCTCTTTACCAAACACACCCTTAATGTTTTTGGGTTCGGTTTGACTGACAGTGAGTGCATAAATGCAGTGTTCTCTCACACCATGTTGTCTGGTTATGTCTGGTTAGTTTGGGTTGCCAATAATATTAAAAAGCGGATGATCTTTGGTCCGTCTATGTGTGGAAGGTTGGTGTTGATATATATTGTGCAGACTAGGTGGATTCAGATGGCTGGTAGAAGATTCAGCGACATTTGGATTTGCCATTTCTGATGAGAAAGGGTTGAAAAACGCATTTCCATCATAATCCGTAGGTGCAAGTACATTGTGGTTTAGAGGATCATCAGCTGGGTCATTGTCATTAGAAGGTGTTTGTTCGTCTATTGTTGGAGATTCCACCGGCGGTGCATAAAAAACAACTGTTGTTTTTTCAGGTGTATCAGGTATTGGAATTTGACCAGGTTGAGCAGCGGAAACAATTGATACATCTGGAGCATGATGATCAAAATCTTCATTGAACAGAGGAGCAAACAACGTTTCCATCTGACGAAAAGTAAGGTGAAAGGTTTGGTCGGCTGATGATTGGGGGAAGTTAAGACGGTTATGTCCGGGTTCTAAGCTATTTTGCTCAGAAGCCATTTCTATGAGCTCATCAAAATTAGCATGAATAGTCTCCATAATTTCCTTTGTATGACGATTCTAGATCCGGTATCCTTTAGAGTTTTCACAGTATCCAACAAAGACTCCAATGTCATCTTTAGCCTTTAGCTTTCCAAAGTCATCACGATCATTATTTGGATAATAGAGAGCACCAAATACATGAAAGTGTTTTAGGTTTGGTATACTATTATGGATAAGCTCATAAGGTGTTTTGTGGTAGCGTTTAGTTATCATTGAACGTTTTTGAGTGTAGCTTGCAGTTGACACAGCTTCTACGCATAAGTAATCTGGAAGTTTTGCATTTATCAACATTGTTTTTGCAGCTTCCACTAACGTACGGTTTTGTCTTTTGAAAACTCAATTTTGTTTGGGTGTTTTTGAAATTGATATCTGATGCTCAATGTGACAAATCGTAATTTCAGGTCATTTTACAAACTTTAAAAATTTCACTATTCATCTCGGGAATTTACAATTCACCGGTTACTATTCATCATTTTACTATTCATCGTTTTTTAAGTCGGTTTGAGACTTTGAGAGGTTATTTCAAAATTTTACTATTCACGAAACACTATTCATTCCCGGAGAAAAATCACTATTCATGATTCACTATTCATCATTTTTCGTAAACTGGGTTTACGAGTATAAAATACGCGTAACCTTGAGGGTTAAGCTGCGTATTCATGGAACATCATTGAGAACATTTCATATAGACTAGAGTTAGTCTACATATCATCAGTAACATCATTTTCATATTAGTTTATGCATGGGTTTGCATATTCCATTAATGTATATTTAGTTATTAAATAAACGCTATCGCATGATCATTTATTTTGAATAATTGATCCGACACTTCCAACAATTATCCTGATATATTTCTATACTCATTTTAAGATTATAAAAATTATATTATTAGTTTACCCCAATGTTTTGAATTTATTTTGTATATATATTGTTACATATATATATTCTCGACTGTTTTCGAAAATTCTATTCGATAATTATTTATTCACTCAACACTTGCGAGAAATGTATTTTTATAATTTTTATGACTTCTATATATTTTATTTTGTTCCGTTAAAATTGATTTCTTGTTAATGCTACACTAAATACCTAATTATATTTATAAACTACACATTATACTTAACTAAAAATACACTTAATTATCAAAATTCATCCAACCCATTCCCAATCTTACCCTTGCCGCCACCTCCCCCCCCCTAGTCACCATCTTTTACAAAAATATCTTCTACTAGCATATACACATATACATATTAGACTAGATATTTCATTATACTAGATATTATACTTACACAAACACATACAACACATAATACAAAGGTGAAAACAAAATGAAAACCTCTCATCCCTTGTGGATGATCGGCCAACTCAAGAACCAAGCAAGAAACATAATTTTTTTCAAGATCAAGTGATAATCTAAACACTAGTATACTTCTATTTAGGTTTTAAAATAAAAACCAAGAGGTATTTAGGAAACCTAGTTACTTAAACCTCATCATCATACTTGTAAGCTTCTTATAATTTTTATTAATCTTTCATAATCATACTTGAGTTATTTTTATTATCCTAGTAGAAAACATGCAAGTATTATGTGATTCATACCACTTTTTAATTGTTTTTATTACTTATTATAAGTTTTAATCATCCTATAATTAATCCCTTGAAACATACCATTGTTGATGAAGTTTAGGAACCCATGACACCCTAAGAAGGTGTACGGTAGGTTTAAAATAGATTTGGTGTTGATTTGAAGTGATTGAAACAAGTATTACCCTAGAAAAATCAATTTCGACAACCTAGAATTGAGGTCTGATCGTTTTTACAAAATCTGGGAATTTCGACAGGTCATGGATTATTTTGGGCTAGATATTCAGAAAATATACTTTAAAATGAAACCGTGGTCGCTTGAACGGGTTAAAACGGATTTATAACGAAGAAGTTACGATATTTTCAAGTTTAACGACGAAAACTAATTTTCTGAAAAACATGCAAGCTGTCAAGAGTTATTTAAAGGGCAAAAAATGAGTTTTTAACATTGTCTAAATGAGTCGATTTGTCAAAAATATATTAGTATATATTAACACGAAACCAAGGATATATAAAACGTAGAAAACGGACTTATAACGACTAAGTTATACGCGTTTTAAATATGGTTATTGTAACTATTTTACACAAGTATAACACTTACATATTTTTACTAGACCAAAATGGTTATCGCAAGTGATCATGTTTGGAGCCATTTTTCATATCGATAGAATAGTTTTGAGAAAACGATGTCTACTAGTAAAAATGAGTTCGGCTATTCTATTTTCCAAAATGTTTAACCGTTTGTCAAGCGGAGGTATAATGACTAATTTACGACCACTCAAAATTGGTCATTTTCATGAATTGTCAAAGTGTATTATTTTGCGACGAAAAACTATAATTTCATGATAAATCACTAAATGACTATCGTAGGATATCATTTCAACGTAAGTACTTGTAAAGTAATTTATAACTTGACAATACGTTATAAACTTATTTTTTCGACGATAAACTTTATTTTCAAAAATGCACAAGTGGTATGGATATCATATAAGTTGCATGCATAACATTACATCATGACTTATATTAGATCATATCATTCATAATAGGTCGCGGTTAGAGATTGCGCCACATTTCAGTGTATCCACTTTTGCCATCACATCATTGTATCAAGTGAGTTTTCATAGCCCCGTTTTACAAGTTTATACTTTATTTCAAACCTACGGGGGGGGGGGGAATATATTGCACATCATTTTATTACGAGCCCAAGTATATTCAAATTCATTTACATTGCTTAAGTTACCTCATTGCCGATTGAATGTCCCCATTTCATAATTATGAACCGTTAATTCCTGGGAAAGGTGAGTGAATAGATCTATTGAGGGTGACTCCTCCATCCGGGTTGGTGGTTCCAACTGGTCAAACGGATGCATTTCATTTAATATCATAATTTGAATTGTTTGGCAAAACACTCGTTAGCGAACATCATGATCAGTCTAGCTTCGGTGTCATGTGCTTATAGCAATTGTATCATTTTCATGTGGCATATTTGTCATACATAACTTATACTTGTGGTGGTCGTATAAAACATTTACATAAACTCTATTAACTCACTCAACCTTTGTGTTGACACTTTTAGCAATGTATTTTCAGGTATCTAAGGCATATACTTCATGGCATACATAAGGACTTATCATAGAGTCGCGGTGACGACGCGTCTCACATGGATTTTATGCACTTTAAACATCGTTTGGATTGTAACAAACTTATTTCCGCAAATTTTGACAACCTTTTTGGGACCTATCTTTTGTAAATTCTGAATGTTTTATTATATCAAACGATGTGTTTTCCAAATGAAAATTTAGGTCGTTCAATATAACTGTAACTGTGATGCTATGGCAGTCATCCCCCAGGAATTCCATTCCGCTGCAAAACATGTATTTTGGGGGTGTGACAGATTGTCATCAGAGAAAGAGTTATAGAGAACTAGGTTGTATCATTGACCCTATACTATAACTACATCATCATAGCATGTCATCATTTCATCATAAGTGCATAGTCACTATACAGGAAGTTTTATACGTACATTATGCGGGTTATTTACTTTCATTTCAAATCGATTGTCACATTGATGTCTTCAGATACCCATCCCATCATACTCACATCAGACTTTGACATGGAGAATGCCTTGTCATTCCCTATCACAATTTTAACATCAGTTGACTCTACACCAGACTTACCACACATATTATCCGATGTGGAGACTGAACCCTTTTAGGAGGACGAAGTTGCACCTACACCACCACTGTCACCATCGATTCGTCATAGGAACAAGGCAGTTCCTATCATTCTTTTGGGACAGATCATACCATTTGGTAGGACTTATAGGCTTAGTCCTAATGGACCTATTAGGAAGCTTACTGCAAGGAAGAGAGTACATTCTCTTACCCTCATTCTTAAATCACTTGCTACTCATGTAATACAACCACCATCAGCTACTCATGCCACTACTAGTGGTCCGATAGTGCATACTCTAGCTTTACCTCTGAAACGTCTCGAGACAACACGAAAGAGAATAGTATTTCATTCATCATCATCTCCTAACTTACCACTAGGATTTCCATCATCATCATCATTATCATCTAGAGCACCATCCGTACCATCACATCTCATAGACACTACTCATACATCTGACTTGCAGCTTGGGAAGCGTGCGTAATTTGACACACCATTACCATCTATCACTAAGATTATAGACACTACACCATCTTACAGGATTGAGGACTGTGAGAGTTCTAGGGTTGTTGCTGCTAGACAGCCTACTGCTCCTACACTTGAGACATGATTAGATCATCAACAGGAACAGATAATAAGTACCTTTCTATCTAATGTAATCTTTATCCTTTATTATCTCCACGATAATCACAACCCTTGTTTATTTCATTCCCTATTCCAATTTCCCAATTTTCAATCATTTCGCAACAATATACCGCTATCTTACTAAGGATTAGGGCAACTTTATTCTTGACCAATTAGGAGACTATTACCATTCTATGAGGTTCTCCCATGTTTCCTACAAACCATTCAACAAACCTTATTTCAAGTTATTTTGCTACCACTTTATAAAATTATTTAACATAATTTTATTTCAAGCTATTTTACCACCATCCTAGGAAAATTGTTTCACAAAATTCTAAAACAAGCTGTTTTGTTACCACCATGTAAATTGATTTTTAGTCATTCTATCAACTATTTACTACCATTACGCGAAACGATTTTCATGTTACTGTGAAAAATTGGTTGAGCCATTATCTTACAAAACAAAATGTTGAATACCATCTTCGGAGAAACATAATAGCATTTCAACAAAACCAAACATCACATCATTTGTCCTCGATTATACCTAGCCTGATCACCTATGTATAATTCAGGAAAGATTATGTCATGAAAGAAACAAGCATCTTTTCAAACTTCCTAAAACAATTTTCACTCAAAAGCAAAGCTTTATAAGCAGATACAATCATCACTCACTCAACCGATAAGTTGAAATTTTACCAGTGACCTTTTTAGGAAAGACTTTCTATACCATCTATGAGGAGAATCCCTAGATACAAGAAAACAATGAAAGGATTTCAGAACTAACCAACAAGGACTAGAAGTATGTAGTAAGATGATTCAAAACTCAACAAAAATCGTAAGACATGACGTGTCAATCTGAACCACTATCTTTGGACTAGAAGCCAAATTCTATCATTTCAAAAGTACCAGCTGGACCGAGTTACAAGATTTAGTACAAAGCGAATACACTCTAAGCAACACTGTAGAAATAAACTAAGCCTCCTAACTGAGACTACAGAACATTCCATTAAACATGGCCTCAACAGTATGTGAACTTCCCTACGATGAGTTTCCCTTAAAGAAAAATTGAGTTAAATTAAGGTTATCGATATAAACTTTCTCTAAGGCATTGTGTTCTCTAGAAACTCCAGATAACCTCACTTCCATATCAAGAGATGCAACAGGTCTGAACATATCGGACAATCAATGACTCTCCATCTACAAGTGAAATCAGAACAAACATTCTTCGACATAGTATGAGCTGATATCTATGTTTTTGCTAGCATGATAACAATCTCAGTGATGAACTATTTTAGAAGCACTCAATATCTGAACAAATCTTGAAAATTAACCACCACACCACATCACTTAAATATTTAAGGTTTTGTGACTTGACAACATAGAGCGTGGAAACATTTCGATAAGAGAAATTAAGAGAGACACCATCAAGCAATAAACATCTTAGTAATGGAGACTAAGCGCCTTAGGCAAGGAAGACTCAAGTCATGACATTCGCTAGAACTAGAAACGTGAGGGATCACAATTGTGACCCATAATCTATTCTTTACAATAATGCCCTTTTTGACAGACTTGACATTTTGGAATTTGTCATGAGACACGTGGTATCAATTTCAATTATA
This sequence comes from Chrysanthemum makinoi, assembly GCA_910596185.1. Taxonomy (NCBI): domain Eukaryota; kingdom Viridiplantae; phylum Streptophyta; class Magnoliopsida; order Asterales; family Asteraceae; genus Chrysanthemum; species Chrysanthemum makinoi. The sequence goes on along the minus strand of OU343219.1, from coordinate 68,718,060 downwards.
CCTAATATATGGTAGCTGATTCACCTTAGACTTCTGAAAATCATTTCAAGATTCCTGTGGAACCTACTAGGGCAGAGTATCGCCTGCCTATTATCCTCAGCCAATGGTCGAACGAGAGAACAATTCGAACATCATAAGATATACTCAAAGCATGTGTGATTTTCTAGAAATGATTAGGCAAATCATTCTTCATCGAATAAGTTCCCTTACAACAATAATTATCACATGAACATATTGACTGCACCAATTGAGGCACTCTATGGTTGAGGTGTCAATCTCTTATTTACGGGCCAAAATCAGAAAAGTCAAACTCACTAGTCTATAGCTTATTCATGAAACAACAAAGAAGTCAGATAGATCAAGAATCAGTTACAAGCAACAACACATAGATAGAAAAGCTACGTCGATATACGACGCAAAATATTGGAAATATGTTCCATAAGTCTCAAACCATTAGAATTTCAAGTTGGCAACAGAGTTATGTTAAAAGTCTCTCCTTGGAAAGGCGTGGTATGATTCAGAAAATGCAGGAAGACCTGATGCGACTCATATTTCCCCACCTTTTCACCGATAACACCGTAGAACCCAACATGAACTGAATTCCTTTTTGGATGGGCGAATGTGACAAATCATAATTTCAGGTCATTTTACAAACTTTGAAAATTTCACTATTCATCTCGGGAATTTACTATTCACCGGTTACTATTCATCATTTTTGAAGTCGGTTTGAGACTTTGAGAGGTTATTTCAAATTTTACTATTCATGAAACACTATTCATTCCCGGAGAAAATCACTATTCATGCTTTACTATTCATCATTTTTCAAATGGCTGGGTTTATTTAGTATCAAATACGCGTAACCTTGAGGGTTAAGCTGCGTATTCATGGAACATCATTGAGAATATTTCACATAGACTAGAGTTAGTCTACATATCATCAGTAACATCATTTTCATATCAGTTTATGCATGGGTTTGCATATTCCATTAACGTATATTTATTTATTAAATAAACGTTATCGCACGATCATTTATTTTGAATAATTGATCCGACACTTCCAAGAATTATCCTGATATATTTCTATACTCATTTTAAGATTATATGAATTATATTATTTGTTTACCCGATGTTTTGAATTTATTTTGTATATATATTGTTACATATATATATTCTCGACGGTTTTTGAAAATTCTATTCGATAATTATTTATTCACTCAATACTTGAGAGAAATGTATTTTTATAATTTTTATGTAACATATTGGATTTCACAAATATACTAAACCATAACCATATGGGGCGTTCAATGTGTTTAGAGAGAGAAAGTTCTAGAGAGAGAAATGGAAGAGAGTTGGGAACTATAGTGAGAGAAAGAAAAATCTTATTATGAGCTCCAACTCTCTACCTTGGGAGGTAGAGAGTATTTATAATCATTACATAAAACGCCACTAGACGGGCTGTGGATCAGGCATACAGTGGGTAAAGACCCGTCCGTCCTCCACGGTGTTACTAAACTAAATACTACTTAACATTAAATAACTACGACTACGAGCTTTCTAACGAATACATATACTTGAGGTGACCGACACTTTAACTACTGGATTTTCCAAATCCTAACAATCTCCCCCTAAGGGAGGTCACCTCAAACACGCATTAAAATTACATAGAATACAAACAGATATTTCATTGAGATAGTTCTTGAATTCTTGTTCATGTTCTTTGTTCTGTAGCTCGTAGTCTTTCATTCTTCATTTTTGCATGTTTGGATAATCTGAGTGGAGGTATTTAACTGATCCACGTGATACTGAGTTTTGAGTCAGCTTTTGAGATCATCAGCCACATTAATCTCTGACTCATCCATTATGGTGTTGGTATTATGTGATGTTGTGACATTTGGACCGACATGCTCACATTCTGGATCATGATTTCTTCTCATCAGAGTAGCGGAAGCTTTTGTTGATTCATGATATTGGCAACAGCATAGCAGAAGCATGGAGTGAAAATATCAGTCATTGATGCACTAATCATGATTTCTTTGGAACTGAATGTGTTGTGTGAGCATGCGGCTATGTATTGACCGCTTCATTCGATCGGTACGCAAACGTCGGGTGTACCGCATAAACAGTTAGCAATAAAGTGTACGAAAGTGTCTTTGATCACTTTCGTTGAATTGAGGTACACGGCCCACGGTTCCCCGTTGATCAGTACAAGTACTGCCTGTGATCAGGAAGAATTCCTAAGAAACTCCTTGATAGGGTTTCGCAGCTGTTCTAGCCGTTCTCAAACCGGAACGTCTCAAAGAAGACAAAACGGAGTGAGTGAACCAGTGAAATGAGATTCACTGATTGATGAAAAGAGATTTGAAAAACAATCGTGTACCTTTTATTTGAAATTATGAAAATCAATTATCAATCATAAACACCTTTTATTTTGAGAAATAAGTACACAGTCGATGTGCAGAAGAGACGAGTTTTTGGGCACAACGACCGGTTTTTCAAAGGTATCCGTCAATCCATAACCTGAACCAGGATTGATTCAAAAGATAGAATCACCCCATTGTTTTACGTTCAGTTGTCACATGGTTGATCTATTGAATAGATCTCACATGCCACCTACCAAGAGCTTGTTTGATGTTGGCTCCAGAAGGCTTTCCATCTTCATTTTGAGTATGTTTGCATATCACTCAGATGTTCTGGCAATACCACAAGGATAATGCGTAGGACTCATAAAATATAATCTCTCTTTCCACATTGTGTGAAATAGAGAGTCTTCATTGATAGTGTCCTAATGAGATTTATTGATGATCTCGTGGCTCTAGACTCAATTGTGCATATTTGGTTCCTATGCCGGAGACTAGGGAGAGGGTCTCCTTCTTTAATATCAACAATCTCTAAGAGAAAGTCGATAGATTATTTCGGTTCCCCGTGAGAATGAAACAAGCCCTTTTAAGAGGAACTTGAGTAGCTTGGGAAGTTGTAGTGCAGTGCGTCACTGGGTCCATGACGTCTTGTCTTCAATACCGATGTTACCTTGGTAACCACCAGTAGTATATGAATTGAACCTGGTTTCTGCCCTAAGGATGAATAAATGGAGGGCTATTTCTTTTCACCCTTCTCTCATTCAATTCTTTTTCATTCTTCAACCCCTTCAGTGCTTACCGAGACTTCATAACTAGAACCTTGTTGGGTTTATTCCAGTACTGGCTCAGTCTCAGTCCGCACTCTTCCTATATCTCACTTTTCTCCTTTTTTCATCATACCTAAGGACTTCTACATTATCTAGTGGATTTTCCCTGGGTAGATCCCTCCGGTTCTGGCAGGATCATGGGAACGAATACCTAACCTAACCATCCTTATATCACCATGCATCAAGTAAATTTGGTCGGTCTTTTGATATAGTTCTTCCGCCTTGAAACCAATTGAAAACCATTTGAAAATCAATCAAGATACTTGTGATATAGAATCAAAGCATTTTGTATCTTAATTGTTTTGATATTTTAGAAATGCTCCCCCTCAACATATGCATAAAAATTCAGAAATCGTTTAGCACATGTAGGCAAGAGATCTTTGAAATCGTTAGATTAAGAATGAAAGGTCCAATATTTTGATTAACATTTTCTAAAATGATCATCATCACTTCCCAATCAATTTGAGTAGATAAAACATTTTGAGGAAGGATGAGGTTTTCAAAAGTTTGCTCCCCCTCAATACGTGCCTCGAAGTTTGAAAGAGTTTTGCACAAATTAGAGGGAACCTGCACTTAGAGACAATTCAATCACGTTTCAATAATTTGAGCTTTAAAGTAGATGCTCCCCCTCAACATGTGCATGGAAAATTTGAAATCGTTTGTCACATGCGGGGAGGAAAACATGCTAAACACTTATGAAACCATTTATCGAATTATCAGTTTAAATCCAATTTAAATCACAAATTCTCCCCCGATCACAATTATCAAATCATTTGAGATTTATGATCTCTGTAGATTTAAATTGATTTTGAAAGCTTTTTAAGGAGAATTGTGACTTGATTATAAAAACGTTTTGACTGATAAGGATTGGATTTTTAGACTTTAAACTCCATTGATTAAACATGCATAATTATCTTTTGAAAACATAATAATAACCAAGGTCTGGAACCAATTGTGTAACATATTGTAAAACATTTAGAGTAGACCTTACTCATTTAAGTGCTAATTGTGTGAAAAGAACACTTTTTGATTTAATTGAAAAATCATTCTCCCCCTCAATCAATGACGAAAGTTATTGATTGATGGATTGAGATTTTGACACTTGATAAGTTCTTTTGATTTTCAAAAATAGAGTCCGAAGTGTTTTCAAAACAATTTAGTTTTCATAAGATTGCAAATATTTTTCAGAGGAATCTTTAGAAGGAAAAATATTTGAGATTAAACATTTGTCTTGTTAAATGACAAACATTTGTTTTTAGAATCAGAGCATTTAGGTTTGAAACGTGAGATAAAGCATGGCTATGTTCTTTCTATGAAAAGCGGGTTACTGCCTGAAATGACAATAAACCATTGTTTTACTTTCTCCCAAATTTTTGTTTATTATTTTTTTTAAACATTCGAACAACATCTAAAGTCCCGTGTCATTCTTTGAATGACAACACAAAGACCGTAGATATATATCGAATAAAGAAAGATATGACAAAAAGACAATATTTTTGAGATTTTTTCTTGAAAGTTTTATATTTTTCTATATGGTTTTAGTTGGTTTTATAATTTTGTATTTTGATTTTTGAATAAATATATACAAAAGATGGATGAAGAAAGACCTTTACTCCTCGTCTTCCTCCTAACCATGTTTGAGTGTTTCTGGTTGAAGGATTTTCAAGCTAAGTCGAGGAAGAATAAACTCAAAACGTTCTCTTGGAAGAGCTTTGGTGAAGATGTCTGCTAACTGGTATTCTGACTTAACAAAATAGAGTTCTACCACACTGTTTTCCCCTTGTTCCCTGATGAAATGATGTCGAATGTCGATGTGCTTTGCTCTTGAGTGTTGTACGTTGTTGCATGAGAGAGCAATAGCACTTTTATTATCACAGTACAGAGGGATTTTGTTGAATTCAAGGCCATAGTCAGATAATTGGGATCTTATCCAAAGGATTTGAGCACAACAAGATGACATGGCTATGTATTCAGCCTCTGTAGAGGAAATAGAAGTACCCATTTGCTTCTTTGAAGACCAGCTCACAAGCTTATCACCCAAAAACTGAGCACCTCCTGACGTACTACGACGTGTATCTTGATATCCTGCATGATCAACATCTGCAAAGGCTGTTAGTGACATACCGGTGTCATTCGGGTACCATAGTACCATATTGATGGTTCCTTGGAGATACCGAAAGACTCGTTTAACCGCTTCAAGGTGCTTTTTTGTAGCTTAGCCTCGATATCTAGCACACATGCACACAACGAACAAGATGTGCGGTGCGCTAGCTGTGAGGTACATCAGGGATCCAATCATACTACGATATTTCGTTTGATCTACCATGATCCCTGAGTGGTCCTCATCCAGCTTAGTACATTCAATCATGGGAGTGTCAACGGTGTCACATGAATCAAATCCAAATTTCTTTAAAATCTCATTTGCATATTTAGATTGATTTATAAAAATGCCTCCGGGACTTTGTGAAATTTGTAATCCCAAGAAAAATGAAATTTGTCCCATCATTGACATTTGAAATTTGGAACCCATTTCATTTGAAAAACGATCACATTCATTGGGGTCAGTCGAGGCAAAGATAATATCATCAACATAAAAATTTGAACGTGAATTAAATGTTTGCCTGACTTCCTGGTGAACAATGTCGGATCAACTGCTCCTTTGCTGAATCCAGTGGATAGAAGAAACTTTGATAGTGTATCATACCATGCCCTTGGAGCTTGATTTAAACCGTAAAGAGCCTTCTTCAAACGATAGACGTGAGTAGGATGCTCTGGATTCACAAAGCCTTCAGGTTGGCTGACGTATACGACTTCTTTAAGATCTCTGTTAAGAAATGCTGTCTTTACATCTATTTGATAGACTACCATGTTCTTACTTGCAGCATTAGCCAAGAAGATTCTGATTGCCTCGATACGAGCAACAGGAGCAAATGATTCTTCAAAGTCAATACCCTCCTCTTGATGATATCCTTTAACCACTAACCTAGCCTTACTTTTCAACACATCACCATGCTCATCAAGCTTTACTTTGAAGATCCACTTTAGAGCAATGATCATAGCACAGTCTGGAGTAGATACTAATTCCCATACATCTAATTGATCAAAATCATGAATTTCTTCTTGCATGACATTGAATCAGCTGTCTTCATTCATAGCAGTTTTAGCGTCTTTAGGTTCGATCTTAGAGAGTACGGAGTTGAAGAAGCACCATAAGGCATCAGTAGCAAGTTGTTTACAAGTGGATACTGGTCGAGAAAGGTTTCCAATGATGTTGTCTAATGGGTGATC
>OU343219.1:68694086-68711489 GCA_910596185.1 Chrysanthemum makinoi | reverse complement strand
AAATTTGTTCATATAATGAATTTTTCAAATCCATATTGAGAAAAATTGACCCGTTGGATCATCACAAGATTAAAAACATTAGTTTGTAATAATCATAAGATCTTTTTGACACTTACAAAATTTGAAAAACAGCAACGGATTGAAAGATTGATTGTGGATCGTGGATCTTGGTTGTTGGAGAAGAGTTAATGCTTTTTGGTGCATTGAATGTGACCAATTTTTTTTTGATTTTGTTAAAATTATTTTTCCAAAGTCTCACATCTAGCCCCCTAACCTCAAAAAATTTCAACCAAGGTCCATTAACTCACATTTTGGTAAGACAAAGATCATTTTAGCAAGAAACTTGACAATAATCCCCCTTGACTTTTGAAATAGTGAAATTTATAAACTTTTTGAGTCTGAGGAGGGTATTTAACCATGATATATAACCAAAAATTTTGAAAAAAAACATATTTTGTTAACATGCAAGTACAAGGTTTTATGAAACGGAAAAATATCTACATTCTCCCCTTCAATACTTGTTCGGGAATAATAGTAAAATGTTTCATAGAACACAGTGTTGATGGAATTTTTGTACTTGCAATGTTTGTTTTTCATAAAAGTTGAAGTGAAATATATTTTTGGATTTTATAAGATTTTATATTTTTGTATATTTTTTTTGAAAAATATTTACAAAAATGGTTTTGGTGTTTGACTTTTTAAGGTAGTTTTAAAAATTCATCCAACTCTTCTGGAGTCAAACACCGCATGCCAATCTGGTGAACCAAATCAACAAATCTTGCTGGAGGCAAGGCTTTGGTGAAAAGGTCCGCCAAATGATATTCTGTACCTACAAAGTATAATTCCACCGTTCCATTCTCCATGTGCTCTTTTATGAAATGGTATCGAAGATCAATGTGCTTTGACTTTGAGTGTTGAACTGTGTTGTAAGAGATCGCAAAGCACTTCTGTTATCACAGTGCACCAGAATCTTGTCGAATACACACCCATAATACTTGACTTGTGTTCTTATCCAAATGACTTGAGCACAACAAGCAGACATGGCTACATATTCTGCTTCAGTTGAACACAATGATGTACAATCCTGTTTCTTTGATTACCATGACACAAATTTATCACCAATGAATTGTAAACCCCCAGAAGTACTTTTACGTGTATCTAAGCATCATGTATGGTCAGCATCTAAAAATGCTATTAGTTCAAAATCAGAATCCTTCGATACGGATCCCCAAGTTAATGGTTCCTTGATGTATCGGGGGATTCTATTAGCCTTGAGAGAGGTGTCTTGGGTCTTGACCGATAACGAGCATAGATATACAACAAATACTATATCGGGTCTACTGGCTGTTAGATACATGAGAGATGGAATAATACTATGATATTTGGTAGGGTCAACCAGTTTCCCATGTAAATCACCATCCAGTTTACTGGTATGTGCCATTGATGTATTATAGGTGTCACAAGTTTGCATACCATGTTTATTCAAAATTTCAAGAGCATATTTGATCGACTAAGAAAATACCGACGGGTGATTGATGAACTTGAAGTCCTAAGAAGAACGTAAGTTCATCCATCATTGACATTTCAAAATTTGTTTTCATTAGTTTTGAAAAAGCGTTTGAGTACTTTTTGTAGGTAGATCCAAAGATGATATCATCCACATAAATCTAAACAATTAAAATGTGTGCCCCATGATATTGAATAAATAGTGTGGGGTCGACCGATCCTTTGTTATTATTATTAGCAATCAAGAAGGATGACAACTTATCATACCACACCCGAGAGGCTTGTTTGGACCATAGAGAGCCTTTTTCAGTTTGCAAACATGATTAGGGAACTCTGGATCAACGAATCCTTCCAGCTGACTAACATACACTGTCTCCTTAAGTTGACCATTCAGGAATGCAGTTTTGATATCCATTTGATAGACGGTGATGTTCATATGAGCTGCGAATGCCAGAAAAATCCGTACAAACTCAAGTCTAGAAACCAGTGCGAATGATTCTTTAAATTCGATACCCTTTTCCTATTTATAACCTTTAGCCACCAGACGTGACTTATTTTTAATAACGGTTCCTTCAAAGATCTAACTTATTCTTCCAAATCCATTTTAGACCAATGACGTAGACCCCTGTCGATCTTTCAACCAATTCCCATACTTCTAAATGTTTGAACTGGTTCAGCTCTTCTTGCATGGATTCAATCTAGTTGTCATGAATGATTGCATCCTTAGGGCACGTTTGGTAGAGAGAATTTCAAAGAAATGAAATGAAACAGAGAATAGAATCTCAGAGAATAGAAATCAGTAGAGAATTTTGTTCAATTCTAATGTTTGGAAATAACAGAGACTTGACCCGAGAAATATATTTTTTTTTTTATAAAAATAACATTTTGTCATATAAGACTCACATGTATTTGTTTGTTGATTTAAAAAAAATATATTTTTTATTTGTTCTAAATAACAATTGTTTAAAAAAAAATTAAATTATTTAAAAAAAAAACTTATTTAAAAAAAATATCTCATTTTTAATTTATTTTTTTAAAATTTATTTACTTTTTAATTTTTTTTTTAAAATGTATTTATTTAAAAAAAAAAAACTTGTTTTTCCAAAAATTATTTTTAAAAATGTATTTATAAAAAACTTATTTAAAAAAAAAATATATTTTTTCTAAAAAATAATTTTTTTAAAATATATATATTTAAAAAAGTCTTATTTTTATTTTTTTATTATTATTTTTTTATTTATAAAAAACGTATGTTTGGAACTAAAGTACAAATATAAGTAAAAAAAAAACGTATCTTGAAAAAATATTACGAATACAAACAATTCTCATTTCTCCAATTTCCCAACCAAAAGGGATGAAAATCAAACTCTAAAATTTACACTACCAACTCCTTACCAATTCTCACAAATTCTCCTCATTTCTCCACCTTTTAATTTCTCTATCCAACCAAACAAGAGAATTCGATTAATTTCCATTTCTCTTTTACCATTTCTCTTTACCAAACACACCCTTAATGTTTTTGGGTTCGGTTTGACTGACAGTAAGTGCATAAATGCAGTGTTCTCTGTCAGTCTAAAGGCGTTGTCTGGTTATGACTGGTTAGTTTGGGTTGCCAATAATATTAACAAGAGGATGATCTTTGGTCCATCTATGTGTGGAAGGTTGGTGTTGATATATATTGTGCAGACTAGGTGGATTCAGATGGCTGGTAGAAGATTCAGCGACATTTGGATTTGCCATTTCTGATGAGAAAGGGTTGAAAAACGCATTTCCATCATAATCCGTAGGTGCAAGTACATTGTGGTTTAGAGGATCATCAGCTGGGTCATTGTCATTAGAAGGTGTTTGTTCGTCTATTGTTGGAGATTCCACCGGCGGTGCATAAAAAACAACTGTTGTTTTTTCAGGTGTATCAGGTATTGGAATTTGATCAGGTTGAGCAGCGGAAACAATTGATACATCTGGAGCATGATGATCAAAATCTTCATTGAACAGAGGAGCAAACAACGTTTCCATCTGACGAAAAGTAAGTTGAAAGGTTTGGTCGGCTGATGATTGGGGGAAGTTAAGACGGTTATGTCCGGGTTCTAAGCTATTTTGCTCATAAGCCATTTCTACGAGCTCATCAAAATTAGCATGAATAGTCTCCATAATTTCCTTTGTATGACGATTCTAGATCCAGTATCCTTTAGAGTTTTCACAGTATCCAACAAAGACTCCAATGTCATCTTTAGCCTTTAGCTTTCCAAAGTCATCACGATCATTATTTGGATAATAGAGAGCACCAAATACATGAAAGTGTTTTAGGTTTGGTATACTGTTATGGATAAGCTCATAAGATGTTTTGTGGTAGCGTTTAGTTATCATTGAACGTTTTTGAGTGTAGCATGCAGTTGACACAGCTTCTACGCATAAGTAATCTGGAAGTTTTGCATTTATCAACATTGTTTTTGCAGCTTCCACTAACGTACGGTCTTGTCTTTCGAAAACTCAATTTTGTTTGGGTGTTTTTGAAATTGATATCTGATGCTCAATGTGACAAATCGTAATTTCAGGTCATTTTACAAACTTTAAAAATTTCACTATTCATCTCGGGAATTTACAATTCACCGGTTACTATTCATCATTTTACTATTCATCGTTTTTTAAGTCGGTTTGAGACTTTGAGAGGTTATTTCAAAATTTTACTATTCACAAAACACTATTCATTTCCTGAGAAAATCACTATTCATGATTCACTATTCATCATTTTTCGTAAACTGGCTTATTTAGTATAAAATACGCGTAACCTTGAGGGTTAAGCTGCGTATTCATGGAACATCATTGAGAACATTTCATATAGACTAGAGTTAGTCTACATATCATGAGTAACATCATTTTCATATCAGTTTATGCATGGGTTTGCATATTCCATTAACGTATATTTAGTTATTAAATAAACGCTATCGCATGATCATTTATTTTGAATAATTGATCCGACACTTCCAACAATTATCCTGATATATTTTTATACTCATTTTAAGATTATAAAAATTATATTATTAGTTTACCCCAATGTTTTGAATTTATTTTGTATATATATTGTTACATATATATATTCTCGACGGTTTTCGAAAATTCTATTCGATAATTATTTATTCACTCAACACTTGCGAGAAATGTATTTTTATAATTTTTATGACTTCGATATATTTTATTTTGTTCCGTTAAAATTGATTTCTTGTTAATGCTACACTAAATACCTAATTATATTTATAAACTACACATTATACTTAACTAAAAATACACTTAATTATCAAAATTCATCCAACCCATTCCCAATCTTACCCTTGCCTCCACCTCCCCCCTAGTCACCATCTTTTACAAAAATATCTTCTACTAGCATATACACATATACATATTAGACTAGATATTTCATTATACTAGATATTATACTTACACAAACACATACAACACATAATACAAAGGTGAAAACAAAATGAAAACCTCTCATCCCTTGTGGATGATCGGCCAACTCAAGAACCAAGCAAGAAACATAATTTTTTTCAAGATCAAGTGATAATCTAAACACTAGTATACTTCTATTTAGGTTTTGAAATAAAAACCAAGAGGTATTTAGGAAACCTAGTTACTTAAACCTCATCATCATACTTGTAAGCTTCTTATAATTTTTATTAATCTTTCATAATCATACTTGAGTTATTTTTATTATCCTAGTAGAAAAACATGCAAGTATTATGTGATTCATACCACTTTTAATTGTTTTTATTACTTATTATAAGTTTTAATCATTCTATAATTAATCCCTTGAAACATATCATTGTTGATGAAGTTTAGGAACCCATGACACCCTAAGAAGGTGTACGGTAGGTTTAAAATAGATTTGGTGTTGATTTGAAGTGATTGAAACAAGTATTACCCTAGAAAAATCATTTTCGACAACCTAGAATTGAGGTCTGATCGTTTTTACAAAATCTGGGAATTTCGACATGTCATGGATTATTTTGGGCTAGATATTCAGGAAATATACTTTAAAACGAAACCGTGGTCGCTTGAACGGGTTAAAACGGATTTATAACGAAGAAGTTACGATATTTTCAAGTTTAACGACGAAAACTAATTTTCTGAAAAACATGCAAGCTGTCAAGAGTTATTTAAAGGGCAAAAATGAGTTTTTAACATTGTCTAAATGAGTCGATTTGTCAAAAATATATTAGTATATATTAACACGAAACCAAGGATATATAAAACGTAGAAAACGGACTTATAACGACTAAGTTATACGCGTTTTAAATATGGTTATTGTAACTATTTTACACAAGTATAACACTTACATATTTTTACTAGACCAAAATGGTTATCGCAAGTGATCATGTTTGGAGCCATTTTTCATATCGATAGAATAGTTTTGAGAAAACGATGTCTACTAGTAAAAATGAGTTCGCCTATTCTATTTTCCAAAATGTTTAACCGTTTGTCAAGCGGAGGTATAATGAATAATTTACGACCACTCAAAATTGGTCATTTTCATGAATTGTCAAAGTGTATTATTTTGCGACGAAAAACTATAATTTCATGATAAATCACTAAATGACTATCGTAGGATATCATTTCAACATAAGTACTTGTAAAGTAATTTATAACTTGACAATGCGTTATAAACTTATTTTTTCGACGATAAACTTTATTTTCAAAAATGCACAAGTGGTATGGATATCATATAAGTTGCATGCATAACATTACATCATGACTTATATTAGATCATATCATTCATAATAGGTCGCCGTTAGAGATTGCGCCACATTTCAGTGTATTAGATCATTTCATAGCCCCGTTTTACAAGTTTATACTTTATTTCAAACCTACGGGGGGGAATATATTGCACATCATTTTATTACGAGCCCAAGTATATTCAAATTCATTTACATTGCTTAAGTTACCTCATTGTTTATTGAATGTCCCCATTTCATAATAATGAACCGTTAATTCCGGAAGAAGCGAGGGTGAGTGAATAGATCTATTTGGGTACTCTCCATCCGTGCTGGTGGTTCCAACTGGTCAAACGGATGCATTTCATTTAATATCATAATTTGAGTTGTTTGGCAAAACACTCGTTAAGGTAACATCATGATCGCCTAGCTTCGTGTCATGTGCTTATAACAATTGTATCATTTTCATGTGGCATATTTGTCATACATAACTTATACTTGTGGTGGTCGTATAAAACATTTGCATAAACTCTATCAACTCACTCAACCTTTGTTTTGACACTTTTAGCAATGTATTTTCATGTATCTAAGGCATATACTTCATGGCATACATAAGGACTTATCATAGAGTGCGGGTGACGACGCGCCTCACATGGATTTTATGCACTTTAAACATCGTTTGGATTGTAACAAACTTATTTCCGCAAATTTTGACAACCTTTTTGGGACCTATCTTTTGTAAACTCTGAATGTTTTATTATATCAAACGATGTGTTTTCCAAATGAAACTTTAGGTCGCTCAATATAATCAGAATCGTGATGCTATGGCAGCCATCCCCCAGAATTCCATTCAAATAAAAACAGTATTTTGGGGTGTGACAACATGAGAAAGAGTTATAGAGAACTAGGTTGTATCATTGACCCTATACTATAACTACATCATCATAGCATCTCATCATTTCATCATAAGTGCATAGTCACTATACGGCTTATATTATTATGCGCGGGTTATTTACTTCCATTTCAAATCGATTGTCACATTGATGTCTTCAGATACCCATCCCATCATACTCACATCGACTTTGACACGGAGAATGACTTGTCATTCCTATCACAATTTTAACATCGTTGACTCTACACCCGACTTACTACACATATTATCCGATGGAGACTCAACCTTTTAGGAGGACGAACTGTTGCACCTACACCACCACCACACCATCGACCACATATAGGAAAAGGCAGCTCCTATCATTCTCATGGGACAGATCATACCATTTGGTAGGACTTATAGGCTTAGTCCTAATGGACCCATTAGAAGCTACGCAAGGAAGAGAGTATATTCTCTTACCCTCATTCTTAGGTCACTTGCTACTCATGTAATACAACCACCATCATACCATGCCACTATTAGTCGTCCGATAGTGCATACTCTAGCTTTACCAAACGTCATGCGAGACAACACGAAAGAGAGTAGTATTTCATTCATCATCATCTCCTAACTTACCACTAGGATTTCCATCATCATCATCATTATCATCTAGAGCACCATCCGTACTATCACATCTCATACACTACTCATACATCTTGCATTTAAAATGGGAAGCATCATTGACACACCATTACCATCTATCACTAAGATTATAGACACTACACCATCTTACAGGATTGAGGACTGCAGAGAGTTCTAGGGTTGTTGTCATAGACGTACCACTGCTCCTACACTTGAGACACGATTAGATCATCACCAGAACAGATAATAAGTACCTTTCTATCTAATGTAATCTTTATCCTTTATTATTCCACGATAATCACAACCCTTGTTTATTTCATTCCCTATTCTAATTTCCCAATTTTCTATCATATTTCAACAATATACCGCTATCTTACTAAGGATTAGGGCAACTTTATTCTTGACCAATTAGGAGACTATTACCATTCTATACAGGTTCTCCCATGTTTCCTACAAACCATTCAACAAACCTTATTTCAAGTTATTTTGCTACCACTTTATAAAATTATTTAACATAATTTTATTTCAAGCTATTTTTACCACTATCCTAGGAAAATTGTTTCACAAAATTCTAAAACAAGCTGTTTTGTTACCACCTCAAATTGATTTTTAGTCATTCTATCAACTATTTACTACCATTACGCTTAAACGATTTTCATGTTACTGTGAAAAATTGGTTGAGCCATTATCTTACAAAACAAAATGTTGAATACCATCTTCGGAGAAACATAATATCATTTCAACAAAACCAAACATCACATCATTTGTCCTCGATTATACATAGCCTGATCACCTATGTATAATTCAGGAAAGATTATGTCATGAAAGAAACAAGCATCTTTTCAAACTTCCTAAAACAATCTTCACTCAAAAGCAAAGCTTTATAAGCAGATAAATTATTCATAAACATCTCTTTTTGTTAACACTCTATAGATACCTACGCCATTCATCACTCACTCAACCGATAAGTTGAAATTTTACCAGTGACCTTTTTAGGAAAGAATTTCTATACCATCTATGAGGAGAATTCCTCGATACAAGAAAACAATGAAAGGATTTCAAAACTAACCAACAAGGACTAGAAGTATGTAGTAAGATGATTCAAAACTCAACAAAAATCGTAAGACATCACGTGTCAATCCGAACCACTATCTTTGGACTAGAAGCCAAATTCTATCATTTCAAAAGTACCAGCTAGACCGAGTTACAAGATTTAGTACAAAGCGAATACACACTAAGCAACACTGTAGAAATAAACTAAGCCTCCTAACTGAGACTACAGAACATTCCATTAAACATGAGTTAAATTAAGGTTATCGATATAAACTTTCTCTAAGGCATTGTGTTCTCTAGAAACTCCAGATAACCTCACTTCCATATCATGAGATGCAACAGGTCTGAACATATCGGACAATCAATGACTCTCCATCTACAAGTGAAATCAGAACAAACATTCTTCGACATAGTATGAGCTGATATCTATGTTTTTGCTAGCATGATAACAATCTCAGTGATGAACTATTTTAGAAGCACTCAATATCGGAACAAATCTTGAAAATTAACCACCACACCACATCACTTAAATATTTAAGGTTTTGTGACTTGACAACATAGAGCGTGGAAACATTTCGATAAGAGAAATTAAGAGAGACACAATCAAGCAATACACATCTTAGTAATGGAGACTAAGCGCCTTAGGCAAGGAAGACTCAAGTCATGACATTCGCTAGAACTAGAAACGTGAGGGATCAAAATTGTGACCCATAATCTATTCTTTACAATAATGCCCTTTTTGACAGACTTGACATTTTGGAATTTGTCATGAGACACGTGGTATCAATTTCAATTATACCTAATATATGGTAGCCGATTCACCTTAGACTTCTGACAATCATTTCAAGATTCCTGTGGAACCTACTAGGATAAGAGTACTGCCTATTATCCTCAGCCCAATGGTCAGAACGAGAGAACAATTCGAACATCATAAGATATGCTCAAAGCATGTGTGATTTTCTAGAAATGATTAGGCAAATCATTCTTCATCGAATAAGTTCCCTTACAACAATAATTATCACATGAACATATTGACTGCACCAATTGAGGCACTTTATGGTTGAGGTGTCAATCTCTTATTTACGGGCCAAAATCAGGAAAGTCAAACTCACTAGTCTATAGCTTATTCATGAAACAACAAAGAAGTCAGATAGATCAAGAATCAGTTACAAGCAACAACACATAGATAGAAAAGCTACGTCGATATACGACGCAAAATATTGGAAATATGTTCCATAAGTCGCAAACCATTAGAATTTCAAGTTGGCAACAGAGTTATGTTAAAAGTCTCTCCTTGGAAAGGCGTGGTACGATTCAAAAAATGCGGGAACACCTGATGCGACTCATATTTCCCCACCTTTTCACCGATAACACCGTAGAACCCAACATGAACTGAATTCAGGGACTGAATTCCTTTTTGGATGGGCGAATGTGACAAATCATAATTTTAGGTCATTTTACAAACTTTGAAAATTTCACTATTCATCTCGGGAATTTACTATTCACTGGTTACTATTCATCATTTTACTATTCATCATTTTTGAAGTCGGTTTGAGACTTTGAGAGGTTATTTCAAAATTTTACTATTCATGAAACACTATTCATTCCCGGAGAAAATCACTATTCATGATTCACTATTCATCATTTTTCGTAAACTGGGTTTACGAGTATCAAATACGCGTAACCTTGAGGGTTAAGCTGCGTATTCATGGAACATCATTGAGAATATTTCACATAGACTAGAGTTAGTCTACATATCATCAGTAACATCATTTTCATATCAGTTTATGCATGGGTTTGCATATTCCATTAACATATATTTATTTATTAAATAAACGCTATCGCACGATCATTTATTTTGAATAATTGATCCGACACTTCCAAGAATTATCCTGATATATTTCTATACTCATTTTAAGATTATAAAAATTATATTATTTGTTTACCCGATTTTTTGAATTTATTTTGTATATATATTGTTACATATATATATTCTCGACGGTTTTCGAAAATTCTATTCGAAAATTATTTATTCACTCAATACTTGAGAGAAATGTATTTTTATAATTTTTATGTAACATATTGGATTTCACAAATACACTAAACCATAATCATATTGGGCGTTCAATGTGTTTAGAGAGAGAAAGTTCTAGAGAGAGAAATGAAAGAGAGTTGGGAACTATAGTGAGAGAAAGAAGAATCTTATTATGAGCTCCAACTCTCTACCTTGGGAGGTAGAGAGTATTTATAATCATTACATGAAACGCCACTGGACGGGCTGTGGATCAGGCATACAGTGGGTAAAGACCCGTTCGTCCTCCACGGTGTTACTAAACTAAATACTACTTAACATTAAATAACTACGACTACGAGCTTTCTAACGAATACATATACTTGAGGTGACCGACACTTTAACTACTGGATTTTCTAAATCCTAACAATCTCCCCTAAGGGAGGTCACCTCAAACACACATTAAATTACATAGAATACAAAAAGATATTTCATTGAGATAGTTCTTGAATTCTTGTTCATGTTCTTTGTTCTCAGAGTCGTAGTCTTTGATTCTTCATAATTGCATGTTTGGATAATCTGAGTGGAGGTATTTAACTGATCCACGGATAATGAAGTTTTGAGTCGCTTTTGAGATCATCACCACATTAATCTCGACTCATCCATTGTGGTGTTGATATTATGTGATGTTGTGACATTTGGACCGACATGCTCACATTCGGGATCATGATTTCTTCTCATCGTGAGTAGCGAAGCTTTCGTTGATTCATGATATTGGCAACAGCAGAAAGCGTATGGAGTGAAAATATCAGAGTCATTGATGCACTAATCATGATTTCTTTGGAATGAATGTGTTGTGTGAGCATGCGGCTATGGATTGACCGCTTCATTCTCGACAACCGCAAACGCCGGTGTACCTGCATAAAACAATTAGCAATAAAGTGTACGAAAGTGTCTTTGATCACTTTCGTTGAATTGAGGTACACGCCCACGGTTCCCTCGCTGATCACAAGTACGCCTGTGATCGTGAAGAATTTCTAAGAATCTCCTTGATGGTTTCGTAATGCTCTAGCCGTTCTCAAACCGAACGCCTCAAAGAAGACAAACGGAGTGAGTGAACCAAATGAGATTCACGATTGATGAAAAGAGATTTGAGAAACAATCGTGTATTGCTCAATAGAAATTGTTTTGCAATACAACGAAGGTTTTAATGAAAATCAATTATCAATCATAAACACCTTTTATTTTGAGAAATAAGTACACAATCGATGTGCTAAAGAAAAGAGTTTTTAAGCACAACGACCGTTTTTCAAAGGTATCCGTCAATCCATAACCTGAACCAGGATTGATTCAAAAGATTGAATCACCCCATTGTTTTCGTCAGTTGTCACATGGTTAATCTATTGAATAGATCTCACATGCCACCTACCAGAGCTTGTTTGATGTTGGCTCCAGAAGGCTTTCCAT
This sequence comes from Chrysanthemum makinoi, assembly GCA_910596185.1. Lineage (NCBI taxonomy): Eukaryota > Viridiplantae > Streptophyta > Magnoliopsida > Asterales > Asteraceae > Chrysanthemum > Chrysanthemum makinoi. The sequence continues at coordinate 68,699,230 of OU343219.1, read as the reverse complement.
CTTCATTGTGAATATGTTTGCATATCACTCGATGTTCCGCAATACCACAAGGATAATGCGTAGGACTCATAAGATATAATCTCTTTCCACATTGTGTGAAACAGAGAGTCTTCATTGAAAGTGTCCTAATGAGATTTATTGATGATCTCGTGGCTCTAGACTCAATTGTGCATATTTGGTTCCTATGCGAGACTAGGGAGCGGGTCTCCTTCTTCAATATCAACAATCTCTAAGAGAAAGTCGATAGATTATGTTGGTTCCCCGTGAGAATGAAACAAGCCCTTTTAAGAGGAACTTGAGTAGCTTGGGAAGTTGTAGTGCAAAGGCCACTTGGTCCATGACGACTTGTCTTCAATACCGATGTTACCTTGGTAACCACCAATAGTATATGAATTGAACCCGGTTTCGCCTCTAAGGTTGAATAAAATGGAGGGCTATTTCTTTTCACCCTTTTCTCATTCAATTCTTTTTCATTCTTCAACCCCTTCAGTGCTTACCGAGACTTCATAACTAGAACCTTATTGGGTTTATTCCAAGATCGCTCAGTCTCATCCGCACTCTTCCCATAATCTCATTTTTCTCCTTTTTTCATCATACCTAAGGACTTCTACACTATCTAGTGGATTGTCCTGGTAGATCCCTCCTGCTCAAGGCGGATCATGGAAACAAATACCTAACCTTATCATCCTTATATCACCATGCATAAAGTAAAGTTGGTCGGTCTTTTGGTATAGTTCTTCCGCCTTGAAACCAATTGAAAACCATTTGAAAATCAATCAAGATACTTGTGATATAGAATCAAAGCATTTTGTATCTTAATTGTTTTGATATTTTAGAAATGCACCCCCTCAACATATGCATAAAAATTCAGAAATCGTTTAGCACATGGAGGCAAGAGATCTTTGAAATCGTTAGATTAAGAATGAAAGGTCCAATCTTTTGATTAACATTTTCTAAAATGATCATCATCACTTCCCAATCAATTTGAGTAGATAAAACATTTTGAGGAAGGATGAGGTTTTCAAAAGTTTGCTCCCCTCAATATGTGCCTCAAAGTTTGAAAGAGTTTTGCACATATTAGAGGGAACCTGCACTTAGAGACAATTCAATCACGCTTCAATAATTTGAGGTTTAAAGTAGATGCTCCCCCTCAACATGTGCATGGAAAATTTGAAATCGTTTGTCACATGCGGGAGGAAAACATGCTAAACACTTATGAAACCATTTATCTAATTATCAGTTTAAATCCAATTTAAATCACAAATTCTCCCCGATCACAATTATCAAATCATTTGAGATTTGTGATCTCTTAGAGATTTAAATTGATTTTGAAAGCTTTTAAGGAGAATTGTGACTTGATTATGAAAACATTTTAACTGATAAGGATTGGATTTTTAGACTTTAAACTCCATTGATTAAACATGCATAATTATCTTTTGAAAACATAATAATAACCAAGGTCCGGAACCAATTGTGTAACATATTGTAAAACATTTAGAGTAGACCTTACTCATTTAAGTGCTAATTGTTTGAAAAGAACACTTTTGATTTAATTGAAAAATCATTCTCCCCCTCAATCAATGACGAAAGTTATTGATTGATGGATTGAGATTTTGACACTTGATAAGTTCTTTTGATTTTCAAAAATAGAGTCCGAAGTATTTTCAAAACAATTTAGTTTTCATAAGATTGCAAATATTTTTCAGAGGAATCTTTAGAAGGAAAAATATTTGAGATTAAACATTTGTCTTGTTAAATGACAAACATTTGTTTTTAGAATCAGAGCATTTAGGTTTGAAACATGAGATAAAGCATGGCTCTGTTCTTTCTATGAAAAGCGGGTTACTGCCTGAAATGACAATAAACCATTGTTTTACTTTCTCCCAATTTTTTTTTATTATTTTTTTTAAACATTCGAACAACATATAAAGTCCCGTGTCATTCTTTGAATGACAACACAAAGACCGTAGATATATATCGAATCAAGAAAGATATGACAAAAAGAAAATATTTTTGAGATTTTTTGAAAGTTTTATATTTTTCTATTTGGTTTTAGTTGGTTTTATAATTTTGTATTTTGCTTTTTGAATAAATATATACAAAAGATGGATGAAGAAAGACCTTTACTCCTCGTCTTCCTCCTGAAGACGTTTGAGTGTTTCTGGTTGAAGGCTTTTCAAGCCAAGTCGAGGAAGAATAAACTCAAAACGTTCTCTTGGAAGAGCTTTGGTGAAGATGTCCGCTAACCGGTATTCTCGACTTCACAAAATAGAGTTCCACCACACCTTTTTCCACTTGTTCCCCGATGAAATGATGTCGAATGTCGATGTGCTTTGCTCTTGAGTGTTGAACGTTGTTGCATGAGAGAGCAATAGCACTTTTATTATCACAAGATGAGGGATTTTGTTGAATTCAAAGCCATAGATAATTGGGATCTCATCCAAAGGATTTGAGCACAACAAGATGACATGGCTATGTATTCACCTCTGTAGAGGAAATAGAAGTACTCATTTGCTTCTTTGAAGACCAGCTCACAAGCTTATCACCCAAAACTGAGCACCTCCCCGACGTACTTCGACGCGTATCTTGACATCCCGCATGATCAAGATCTGCATAGGTCGTTAGTGACATACCGGTGTCTTTCAGGTACTATAGTCCCATATTGATGGTTCCTTGGAGATACCGAAAGACCCGCTTAACCGCTTCAAGGTGCTTTTTAGTAGGCTTAGCCTGATATCTAGCACACATGCACACAACGAACAAGATGTCTGGTCTGCTAGCCGTGAGGTACATCAGGGATCCAATCATACTACGATATTTCGTTTGATCTACCATGATCCCCGAGTGGTCCTCATCCGTTAGTACATTCAATCATGGGAGTGTCAACGGTGTCACATGAATCAAATCCAAATTTCTTTAAAATCTCATTTGCATATTTAGATTGATTTATAAAATGCCTCCGGGACTTTGTGAAATTTGTAATCCCAAGAAAATGACATTTGTCCCATCATTGACATTTGAAATTTGGAACCCATTTCATTTGAAAAATGATCACATTCATTGGGGTCAATCGAGGCAAAGATAATATCATCAACATAAATTTGAACGTGAATTAAATGTTTGCCCGACTTCCTGGTGAACAATGTCGGATCAATCGCCCTTTGTCAATCCAGTGGATAGAAAAAAACTTTGATAGCGTATCATACCATGCCCTTGGAGCTTGCTTTAAACCGTAAAGAGCCTTCTTCAAACGATAGACGGAGTAGGATGCTCGATTCACAAAGCCTTCGTGTTGGCTGACGTACCACTTCTTTAAGATCTGCTAAAAATGCCGCCTTTACATCCATTTGATAGACTACCATGTTCTTACTTGCAAAGATTAGCCAAGAAGATTATGATTGCCTCGATACGCAAACAGGAGCAAATGATTCTTCAAAGTCAATACCCTCCTCTTGATGATATCCTTTAACCACTAACCTAGCCTTATTTTTCAACACATCACCATGCTCATCAAGCTTTACTTTGAAGATCCACTTTAGAGCAATGATCATAGCATATTCTGGAGTAGGTACTAATTCCCATACATCTAATCGATCAAACTCATGAATTTCTTCTTGCATGGCATTGAACCAAATTGCTTCATTCATGGCGTTTTAGCGTCTTTAGGTTTGATCTTAGAGAGTACGGAGTTGAAGAAGCACCATAAGGCATCAGTTGCAAGTTGTTTACGAGTAGATACTGGTCGAGAAAGGTTTCCAATGATGTTGTCTAATGGGTGATCATGTGTCCATTTTCTAAGGTGTTCATGTGGTTGTTGTTGTGGAACCAAAGTAGCAGAGTCGATGTCTCTCCGATGAAGATGGTTCTAATGATGATTCAAGAGCAAATATGTTTTCAAATGGAGCATCTTCAGGAGTTGCAAAGGGATTAACTTCATCTTGTGATCGAAACAATTCCATGATGTACACTCGATGATTGATGATTTGTTGATGAGACGATTGATCAACAGCAGCGCTTCTTGACTTAATGATATTGAGACCGAAGGGTTGACTTCATTCACGTGGATAGGAGCACCCTCTGTTGATGGAAATGACATTTCATCAGGATTTGGTTCATAGTGTTCATCAAACATTGGATCAAACAATTTCTTTAAATCATCTTCGAATGGAGGTACATATGGAGTTGCCGGAAATGAGTTTGGTACAAGGGATGAACCAATGGGATGAAGTGCGGGTCCGTAACTCGATTGTCCAGAGCCATTTGACCGTCACCATCAACGTAACGTGAATTGTTTCCATGATATTTCGAGTTCTCTTGTTGTAGATTCGGTAACCCTTCTTTTTTGGTGCATAACCAACAAAAATACCAATATCTGCCTTTGCTCTTAATTTACCTAAGTCTTGACCGTCATTCGTTGGATAGCACAAAGCACCAAACACACGAAGGTAGGAGAGATCATGTTTTCGTTTATGAACAAGTTCATATGGAGTTTTTCCATGAGAGGTGTGTATAAGGGAACGATTTTGGATGTAGCAAGCAGTGGCAATAGCTTCAGCCCATAGAAACATTGGAACCTTTGAATAAATTAGCATTGTTATTGCGGCTTCCACAAGAGTTCGATTTTGTCTTTCAACTACACCGTTCTATTGAGGAGTTCGTGGAACACTTCTTTGATGACTGATTCCAACACTTTCATAAAACATAATTAAGTCTTTGTTAACAAACTCGTGCCATTGTCCGCTCGAACAATTCGACAGTATTGTTGAGTCGAACTTGAAGTCGTTTGATTAGTTTGATGATGACATCAGGAGTTTCATCCTTTGTCCTCAAAAACTTTACCCAAGTGAATCGAGAGTAGTCATCAACTACTACTAAAATGTATTTCTTCCCATTTATCGTTTGCACTCTCATTGGTTCGCATGATCCATATGAAGGGTATGAAGAACTTCCATTATTGAATTTGTGGGTTTTGGTTTGTGGGCATATTTCGTGCTTTTACCCAATTGGCAAGTTGAACAAAGATGATCTTTTTCATATTTTAATCTGGGCAAGCCTCTAACAAGATCCTTTCTAGAAAGGTTATTAATGGTGCTGAAGTTCAAGTGATTGAGACGATGATGCCATAACCATGACTTTGTTTTAAA
>OU343219.1:68521575-68693986 GCA_910596185.1 Chrysanthemum makinoi | reverse complement strand
AGCCTTTGACAACAAGCAAATTGGAGAAGAATTCATCATGTCTTCGATAGAGATGGTGTATAGGTTAGAACCACGAGTACCTCTTAATAATTCCACACCATCATGTTCTCTAACGAAGCAAGTATGTTTTCTAAAGGCCACCTCTAGATCGGAATCAAAGAATTGACCAACAGAGAACAAATTATGACCAAGACCTTCCACATAATATACCCTGGAGATTACACTTTTGCCAACTACATAATCACCATAACCCATAATTGCTCCAAAATGGTTGTTCCCGAATCTAACAGTACCGATGAATTTACTCACGAAGTTCATGAGCCGCGACCGGTCTCGGTCATATGCTTGGAACAGAGTCCAAGTACCACGAATGATTTGAACGATCTGCGCTTGAACACGCACAAGAATGGATAATCGATAATTGGGATCCCTATGCAAGAATAGGTTCCATTTGGTTAGTAACAATGATTGGAACACCCACATCGAAATAGAAACACCCATATCGTAAATAGAAGAAATGGAATCATCAGAAATAGATGTAGTGCTAGTATACGTATTTGACCTATTCAAAGTATGTTCACTTCTTAAGGGAATAGTTCTACCAAGAGGCATCCATTTTCTTGTGGGCATTGTCTTAGCAGATTGAGGGCAGAACTGATTGACCTTATGGCCAAAAGGTATCCATTGATAACCTATTTTACTAAATGTTCTTCCCGTGGGTTTCCATCGTTTTCTAACTTTTTTTCGCTTTTGCCTTTTAGCCTTCTTTGCATGATTTTTAGCATGAACAATTTTAACTGGGCATTTGACATCATTAGGCAAAGCATTTACACCATATTCATGATTAGCAATGTAATTCAAACCATCATTACATGGTTTGCAAATAGTATCGTAATTCAATTAATTACAAGACGCCTATGGCTAATACTAGAATCAACACGATTCGCTTTATTCAACTCAAACTTAAAGTTCCTAGGTTGGTCTTCTACTCTCTTCCAATGCACATTCTTAGCTTGCGAGGTCCTATCTTGCTTGGTATTGCCTAGAGGCTTTGACCCGCTTGCTTTAATGTCACCGATTACTCCTGTAGAGGGAATTATGGGAACATTAGTTGGTTGATCTACTTTTTGCATTCCCTGAACTAGATGTGCAAGGGTCAGTACTACTAGAAGGCACATTGGTGTTCACTTTCTTGAAACCGGGCATAGAATGGTTTGTATGCTTGGCACTAGGCATAGAACAAGGCATCACAGCCTTGCCTTTTGCACCTAAGGATTTAGGACATGTTGCAATTACACATTCTAGCGGCTCTTGAGATCGTTTGGCACGAATGCAAGCAAACCTAATTTCACTATCAAGAGGTTTATTAATGAAGTCCTCTTCAACAATCTCACGGAGACATTCTAGACTATCCTTAAGGTGAGCACAATAGTCATGAAATGCGATTCATTATTCCTAAGATGAGGAGGAATATATTTAACCACAAGTATTTGCGTACCGAGGATGACTTTGATGCAACATTCTTATTAAAACAAGTGGCAGCTTCCCATTTTCCGACTCCTCAGATTCTCAATTTCCTTTTGTAAAGACGTTAATTTTTTGTTGTTTTGGTCACGAGTGACTTTCATTGAATCATATAACTCTTTAAAGTGTCGCTTAACTTTTTCATTTTCTTCTAGAAAACTCTCGTTTTCCTTTTGTAAGGCATTAACTAAGTTTTGAAGATGAAAAGTTTGAGAGTACCGAGAATCTAAAGGAGGAGGCATTTGGGATCCAGATACATTGTTCTTTTCACCCTTTAATTGAGAGATTTGGGCTTTCAACTTTCTCGTGTTACAATGAGCTCGAATCTGTTCATCACGCTTGCTAATTTCAAAAGCGCATCAAATTCGGAACATCCAAGGATGTCTTGATATTTGAGGTTTTAACATTTTCTTTAGATGTTGATATTTTAATTGCAAAGCAAGATGCTCAACTTCCAATTTAGAAAACTGTTTACCAAATTATCATGATCATCCTGTTTAACCTTATTATGCAGTTTAGAGTTAGTTTTTTCAAGCTCAATGACACGATCATGGGAGACTTTGAGCAAATGATAATTCATGAAATTAAAAAGCATTAATGGAACAATTTGTAGCAGTGTAAAACACATCTTGAGCAATACATTCGGAAATAAGATTCTCATTCAAGGTATGCAAGTTCTTCCTCTCAATCTCATTATATTTTAATGCTCGCTCATACTCACTAACCTCAACTATCATTGCATCAAATTCCTTTTCCATTCCTTTAATATCTGAATCAATCTCCTTTTTAAGACTCTCAAAATGATCTTTTAGTTGTTTAAAGAAAGGCATGACCTCAGTTAAATAGCATTCTTTTGTTTGCTCAAAACCCATTTTCCCTTCAGTTATCCCAGTGGGTGTGATCCTTTTCTTACAAGTTTTTTCAAAATTGACAAATAGTTGAAAAATAACATATTGACTGATTAAGGTCTTGCTCTTAGTGGCAATAGTTCTAGGAACTAAATGCATTGGTGTATTTGGAGGATACACAATCGCTGAAGGCATTTTCCTAAGGGGAGGGTTTGTAACAACAAGATTCTCGCTTTTGCTTATCTAAATCTTTTTCCAAAAACTTGTTCGGGGTTAATTGAGTTTGAGGCTTAAACATGTTAAGGGAGATCAAATTTTCCTTAGTGTAATCATGAGGTTTGATAGTTATGTTTTTCTCTTTACATGTAGGGTTTTTGAGTTTTTTATTCATTTTCTCCCTAGTAACTTCATCTGATTTCTTATCTTCCTCAGTTCACTCAGCGCAACTAGGTTTCTGTCTAGGCTTAAGGATTTCATTACCATCATAGATAACCTTATGAGCAGTTCTAGCCTTTTTAATGACCTCTGGATTTGGTTCCTCAATAAAGGGGAATGCTATGCTTATCGCTTAACACTCTATGCTTAGTGATCAAGTGAGCAGTCTGAATGGTATTCCCTTGTACGTATAACTTATTTTCAAGCTTGTTTTTCAAAGTTTTTAGATTAGAAAAATCATTCAAAAGTTTTGATTCCTTAGCATTGAATTCTTGCTTAAGCATTTTAACATTTTCTTGAAGTTCTTGTTTTTGCTTAGCGATTTTAGAAAGCTTTTCTTGTAAGGAGTTTAACTCTTGTTTTAAGACTTCTTCTCTAAAGTTACTTTTTATAATAACTGTACGCATTTGGTCATCCATATCCTGCTCATGGGTGGTTAATTCAAACTTAGCTCGTTGTTCATAAATAGCAACACGTTCTTTATAGGCATTAAGTTCAGAGATAATAGAATCATCAGGGGCACATGCAGTGTATTTATCAAAAACATAGTCATCATTGACTGCAGAAGATGCATCACTTGGTACTACCTCACTATCAATTTGTTTCATGGTTAGTCAATTCAAACTTAGCACGTTGTTCATATATAGCAACTTGTTCCTTATAGGCATTCAATTTAGAGATTATAGAGTCATCAGGGGCACATGCAGTGTATTCATCAAAAACATAGTCATCATTGACTGCAGAAGATGCATCACTTGGTACAATTTCACTTTCATTTTGATTCACATATTGATCATATGGGACAACATTGATATTACCCATATTTTCAATATCTGACTCAATAGTTTCAGTTGATTGTACTTTGTCATGCATCTTTTGCACATCAACATCATCGTATAATTTTAATACCTCAGAAATGAGTTTTTCTTTGGATGGACCAACTTGTGGTGATGAAGAGACTTTAGGAGGGACCATTGGAGAAATGCTAGCCATGAAAATTGTTTGTGCAGTAGGTTCATCATCAACGCCAGAGTCGTATGCATCACAATCAGCGACTTGAAAGGCATTCTGATGATTGTGGCCTATCTCCTAAATTGGCCGCTCATCCACATCGCATCATATGTCTTGGCTTTCCTCCAGAAGAAACAACAACTCCTCTTCATCCAAAGTCGCACCATTATCCCGAGCTTGCACAAGCAACATCTTATCCCCAAGTACTCTGCATTCGAGGGCGTTTGGCGATGTGCAATTCCTTGCAATATGTCCCTCACCACCACAGTTGTAACACTTGATCGACCTTGCTTGTCCCTGGTTACCATTCCTTCCCCTATTCTGATTTGCCACATATCCTCTACCAACTCCACCTCTTCCTTGTTCATACCGCCTTTCTTGAACTGGTTGTACTATAACCTTCCCATCTCTCGACAAAGTGGCTTGATTGTGTGGATTAGATGTCGCTCTGAGGTTGTTGTTGTTGGTGTGTGGGAGAGAGTTCATGTTTTGACTAATCATGAGAGCCGGTTGATTAATGAAGTTTCCCATGGTGCATCAGATCGGCTTGTTTGAACATATGATCGGGAATGAGTTTGTGATTACCATTACCCATGGGTATAACTTGAGATGCTTTGGTGGTAATTCCAATGTTTGAGTAGAAGGCAGTTGAATCATTTGATGAACTTGTTTCTCCTGGATTTGTTTTGAATTGTTCGAGACTCCTCTTTTCAAACATGACATGTCTCTCATTCTGAAGAAGGAAGGCATAGAGTTGCTCATAGTTTGTATTCTTCAATCCTTTGGTTAGCTTCACAAAGGTGACAAACTTGTGCCATTCGGGATTCATGTTGTTTACAAACTTTGAGTTCTGCTGAATGTTTGGCATAGTCATTCTGATGTTCCTCATGTCATTAACAAGCTTGTGGAATCTCACGTAATACTCATAGACACTCTCATCTGGTTTCATCTTGAAGTGCTCAAATTCATCATAGAGTTGTGATTCTCTGTCTTCCATAGTTAATTCAGAACCAGAGAGAAGCATCTTAACATTATCCCATCGCCTTAGCTTCTGTGTTGTGATTGATGAGCTTGTAGATATCCTTTGGAAGACCTTGAAGTATGATGTTAGAAGCCCTGATATTAGCATCGAATCTTTTTTTCTCCTTATCATTGAGTTCATCATACATCTTTTGTAACACCCCAACCCGACAAGGGTAGAAGTGTCACATTCTGGTGTCATATCAGAACATACAATTAAAATCTTTTCAAACGGAAAACTAAAAAAAAATGAAGTATCAAATCATATAAACAACTGATTGACAAGGAAATACAATATCCAAAATGAAATGAAATCTCAAAACAAAAGCGCTTCAAAATAAGTCCAATTAATAAGGTAAATAGGGTTGGTCCATTCAGATACTCTAACTCTCAGCCCATCGAAGCCCACCTTCAAACCTAAAACCTGCCGCAGGAAAAGAAATGCGGCTGAGCTTAAAAAGCCCAGTGAACAGATGTAAAAAAAGAAAAGCTAAATAAAATCAGAAATGCGAAAATGAAATAAGGAAGTTGATAACAAGTTCGAAGCGAAATGAGAACAATGAGTCAGTGAGGATCCTGCAGAACACACTTATACAGATATCCAGAAAGAACAGATAACAGAGGAAAACAACGCAAGCAAAGCATCGACGACATGAATATAAGCACATACAAACTAGACATACAAGCACTGAAACATAACAAGCATAGCATATCGATCCACACAACATGTATATGGCATACAATCAATTCAGGAAAATTAGAAGACATACAAGTCAAACAATCTAAATCTAAAGGCAAGCGGAAGCAGTTAATTGGTAAGTGAGCATGGCAATCACATAGGTAAAAAAAACCCTTAGCTGAAAACATAACCGGTATCACGACAACGGAAGTACTAACTGCAGTCAACACATGGCAGTCACACGTAACAAGTAGGAATACAGTATAACGATATAATTGAATGAATTAAAGACATAGCAGGGCAACTAAACAAATTAGCAAGCCAGACGTCACAAGTTGAACCATTTACCCAATCAAACCGTAGCATAGACAGAAATGTAAACATGGCAGTCAACAATAAGCGTGATAAGGATACAAATGAATAGTCATAGTCCACAAGATTAACTGAACGAAGTACACATAATAAACAGACAAAACTATCGATTACACATTAGCATGGTCACCAGACAATTCAGAGGGTCACATAACAGTGAGATCACATATCATCGATGAAAACAGGTAACCCAGATAACCGATATTAATCACATCATACCGGATAATCAGAGTCACATAAAACATGAATAGCATAATCAAATTCAATAAGCATATAATAACCCGTACGTGAGTGGAATGATAGTCAAGCAACGGAATGAGAGTGTAACAGATCAAAGAAATAGAATATATATATATATATATATATATATATATATATATATCTCTTGGTAGTATGGTGAGTCATATAGGAGTACTGAGTAATGAACAGATAATACAGAGTATGGTGTATTGGAAAATACAGGGGTACAATATAGGTATATCAAAAGTGTAAGGGTTGTCAGAAATCTACCACGAGCCCGAAACATATCATATCATATCATATCATATCATAAGTAACCATTGTATTCGAGGGGTGACCTCGAATACCAAACCAATAGGAGGGGAGACCTCGTAACCAATGGAGTAGCTAGCTTCCCAGATTGTGAAGACGCGTATTGCACACGACATCATTCACCGCACAAAACATATCGATAACGTAACAAATCTAGGATGCATCCATACCGCCCCTGAGAAAAATAGTGGCCATACTATATATATCGAGCTCATAATCAGATAACAGAAAGGGACGGTGTGGAACATCACTCAACCACACTAGAGTCATGCCATTGGTGAATCAATGACACGACCATGTTACCTTCATGGCTAGGGAAACATATTTGGCTCGGGTATCAAACTGAAGGGTCAAAGCATAATCATATCATAAGGGTTCATAACAAAGGTTCATATCAAAGTCCATATCATAAGTCCATATCAGAGGTACATATCACAAGTTCATATCAAAGGCTCATAATCTGAAGGTTCATAATCAAAGGTTCAAAATCAAACAGTTCACATAGGAGATCCAATCAAAGGGAACATAGCAAAGTTATAGGGAAACCTTAATAAAAAGGCTCAGAGCAAAGGATAACAGTTCAAAACCAATATCGAAAGATGTAAAAGAATCATGAGAAACCCCTACTGAAAAGGGATAGAATATCTGTACCTTAACGCCGATGAAAGGAAAGCAAATGAATGAATGAACACAAAGATATGACGCCACGTCTTCTTCAACGAATCTACACGGATTATGGTTCGTAAAATACTTATTAGCTCATTTAACTCATAACGGATTTATTGGTTATATGAATCGTATTAATATTTTTAGAGCTATTAATCGTATTCTCATCTTTAGTAATGGACCGAATTATAATACTTTAGGGTATAAATCATTAATTAGACAAACTTAAGGGTTACAAATGATAAATGGCGAAATTAAATGTTTAATATGACAAATATCCTATTTTAAAGCTTTATTAGATAATACTTCAAAGTATAGGGTTCGCATGGTAATTATCTCAAAGTTTAGGGTTTAATGTGTAATTCAACTTAAAGGTCTTATGACACTTTGCCAAAAATTTCATGCACGTTAAAAAAAATGAAAGATAAATATGCTTCACATACATGACCGGTCCATATTTAGGCTTGCTCGCGGTTCATAAGGCTAACATTTACGACCGAGTAACCACGTATTATGACTCACCCCCGACTCAACTATCCCTAAACGCTTTCAAAATTCCAAACATTACATGTATGAATCCCGAGATCACTCTCAAACTTACCCTCAAGACCATCTTTATACCACTTAGCGATATGTTATTTGCTTAATAATAATAAATAGCACCCATGCATATACAAGTCACCCTATCTGAATGTTCATGCATGCCTGTAAATTTCTTACATATTGAGGTCATCATATCTATACGTTTCGTTTCATGCCTCAACATTTACATGCTTTAAACTTACATTTGGTTTAAAAAGTCAGGTCTTATTACGTTATACACATGCATGCAAAGTTCTATTTATTCATCATAATAATCATATTTAAGACTAACATTACTAAAGACCCCATGAAAATCTTCTTCTTTATATATTATACGTAATACATAATATTACCGAAAACGATTTCGAACTCTTCATTACTTGTTTTTAGATCATAGTTTTAATGGAGAACCCTTATAGTAAAATATGAGCATATACAAAGGTTTATGATTTTATGAACCATTATAACGAAACATGTTTGTGACGTGAATGTGGTCGAAAGGTTCCTAGCAGATTACTTATGGGTCGTGTAATGTGAGGCCAAAACAGATTCATATTAACATGCATATGGGTCGACAAGTTCACACATGGCTATTATACATGGGTCGAGGCAAGATTCAATCAGAAATCATATGTGAGTCGAATTATGAGACCATTCCATTCGATATATATAAGTAGCAAGATCATGATTTCATGCATGACTATGTACGTATGATCAAATCTTATATCTTCATAGTTGATATTATTTAACTGTTATATTTGTAGAGTTAAGGTATCACAAGTTCTAATGATGGATATAAATTATGATTCACGAATAATTACCTCCAAGTCAAAATGAGAATAGGCTGAGTTCGAGGTCGAACCCGAAACAAGGACACGGACACTAAGGTATAACAAGATACACGATCGAACCAAACCTTAACCTCCTGACCGAACAGAACACGATCACAGCCTCCCTCGCAACGCCTTACGAGTCTCCGTTGTCTGCCCTCGGTGTCGAATGAAACAAGGAAGAAAATGGGATGTTGCCGTCACTTTTTAATGCTAGGGTTTTAAGTGTTTTTGAGATGTGCAATGTAGGTTACGAATGAGGTTAAACGGGATATAGGGGTGTGATCAGTTGCCGAGAAAAAAGGGGTTACCAAGGCTTAGCTCACAACTTGGATGGGCTTTTATATTTCACTTGACAATATTGGCCCATGCAACTAAAGGAAAAACGTGTGCTACTTATACAAATTTCGGTTCAAGCACATTTTAGACATAAGTATAAGTTGGATTTTATTGATCTTGGGTATTAGGTTTAATGATTCTGTCTCGGGTCATGACTAACCACATAACCAATATCACAACAAAACAGATAACATACAGATAGCAAGTAACCAACCCAAAACAGATCAGATCCACATACATACAACATATAACACATCAAACCAACTTACCATACCACCAAAAGAGAGAAGGCCACCAACTAGCTCAAAACGGTTCCTCATGACTCATTACTGACGATCCAAAATAAAGCTGAGATATCACCAAAATGCTAAATGATAAAACTTCACGATTCACACCAAGTTCTGAACAAATCAAAGAAAATCAATACCAATCAAATCATAGGGCAAAATATCAAACCGACTCAGAATGCGTGACAAATAAATCGGAGTAACACAAGTCGCGTCCAATCATATGAAGTAGATGAACCTTCTCAGCCACCAGTTAAGTCTTGTACCCGTCTTTGCGCCTTTGGTTGATCCGTCCAGCTCCCTCCAGCAGTATCCTGACGTCTCTAGCAGCATAACGATCGGGTGCGGCTTCTGCTTCACGAACCTCTCCAGCTCAGGAACTGCTGCAGCAACACAGGGTCGGCAGCATCATCTTCGATTCCACGAGTAGTCTCCATCTAACGATCGACAAACAGATGCGCGAAGACGAATCAAACAAAATCAAACGCGAAAAGAAGAAGGTCAATCCAGCGAAGACAGAGAATATCGAAGTCAAATCTGAACGACAATCAAAAGAATCGAAAGAGATCAGAACAAACGGAAACCTAATGTCTACCCAGTCCTCACAGGTCAATCCTAAGGTCAACAAGACGAAACCTTTGCTCTGATACCATAATTGTAACACCCCAACCCGACAAGGGTAGAAGTGTCACATTCTGGTGTCATATCAGAACATACAATTAAAATCTTTACAAACGGAAAACTAAAAAAAAATGAAGTATCAAATCATATAAACAACTGACTGACAAGGAAATACAATATCCAAAATGAAATGAAATCTCAAAACAAAAGCGCTTCAAAATAAGTCCAATTAATAAGGTAAATAGGGTTGGTCCATTCAGATACTCTAACTCTCAGCCCATCGAAGCCCACCTTCAAACCTAAAACCTGCCGCAGGAAAAGAAATGCGGCTGAGCTTAAAAAGCCCAGTGAACAGATATAAAAAAAGAAAAGCTAAATAAAATCAGAAATGCGAAAATGAAATAAGGAAGTTGATAACAAGTTCGAAGCGAAATGAGAACAATGAGTCAGTGAGGATCCTGCAGAACACACTTATACAGATATCCAGAAAGAACAGATAACAGAGGAAAACAACGCAAGCAAAGCATCGATTTACATGAATATAAGCACATGCAAACTAGACATACAAGCACTGAAACATAACAAGCATAGCAGACATCGTATCCACACAACATGTATATGGCATACAATCAATTCAGGAAAATTAGAAGACATACAAGTCAAACAATCTAAATCTAAAGGCAAGCGGAAGCAGTTAATTGGTAAGTGAGCATGGCAATCACATAGGTAAAAAAAACCCTTAGTTGAAAACATAACCGGTATCACGACAACGGAAGTACTAACTGCAGTCAACACATGGCAGTCACACGTAACAAGTAGAATACAAGATAACGATATAATTGAATGAATTAAAGACATAGCAGGGCAACTAAACAAATTAGCAAGCCAGACGTCACAAGTTGAACCATTTACCCAATCAAACCGTAGCATAGACAGAAATGTAAACATGGCAGGTCAACAATAAGCAGATAAGGATACAACAGAATAGTCATAGTCCACGAGATTAACTGAACGAAGTACACATAATAAACAGAAAAAACTATCGATTACACATTAGCATGGTCACCAGACAATTCAGAGGGTCACATAACAATGAGATCACATATCATCGATGAAAACAGTAACCCAGATAACCACATATTAATCACATCATAGCGGATAATCAGAGTCACATAAAACATGAATAGCATAATCAAATTCAATAAGCATATAATAACCCGGTACGTGAGTGGAATGATAGTCTGAAGCAACGGAATGAGAGTGTGACAGATCAAAGAAATAGAATATATATATATATATATATATATATATATATATATATATATATATATATATCTCTTGGTAGTATGGTGAGTCATATAGAGTACTTGAGTAATGAACAGATAATACGAGTATGGTGTATTGGAAAATACATGGGGTACAATATAGGTATATCAAAAGTGTAAGGGTTGTCAGAAATCTACCACGAGCCCGGAAACATATCATATCATATCATATCATATCATAAGTAGCCATTGTATTCGAGGGTGACCTCGAATACCAAACCAATAGGAGGGGAGACCTCAGTAACCAATGGAGTAACTAGCTCCCAGATTGTGAAGACAGCGTATTGCACCGACATCATTCACCGACAAAACATATCGATAACGAACAAATCTAGGATGAATCCATACGCCCCTGCAGAAAAATAGTGGCCATACAATATATATCGAGCTCATAATCGATAACGAAAGGGACGGTGTGGAACAACACTCGACCACACTAGAGTCATGCCATTGGTGAATCAATGACACGACCATGTTACCTTCATGTCTAGGGAAAACATATTTGGCGCGGGTATCAAACTGAAGGGTCAAAGCATAATCATATCATAAGGGTTCATAACAAAGGTTCATATCAAAGTCCATATCATTAGTCCATATCAGAGGTACATATCACAAGTTCATATCAAAGGCTCATAATCAGAAGGTTCATAATCAAAGGTTCAAAATCAAACAGTTCACATAGGAGATCCAATCAAAGGGAACATAGCAAATTTATAGGGAAACCTTAATAAAAAGGCTCAGAGCAAAGGATAACAGTTCAAAACAAATATCGAAAGATGTAAAAGAATCATGAGAAACCCCTACTAAAAAGGGATAGAATATCTGTACCTTAACGCCGATGAAAGGAAAGCAAATGAATGAATGAACACAAAGATACGACGCCAAGTCTTCTTCAACAAATCTAAACGGATTATGGTTCGTAAAATACTTATTAGCTCATTTAACTCATAACAGATTTATTGGTTATATGAATCGTATTAATATTTTTAGAGTTATTAATCGTATTCTCATCTTTAGTAATGGACCGAATTATAATACTTTAGGGTATAAATCATTAATTAGACAAACTTAAGGGTTACAAATGATAAATGGCGAAATTAAATGTTTAATATGACAAATATCCTATTTTAAAGCTTTATTAGATAATACTTCAAAGTATAGGGTTCACATGGTAATTATCTCAAAGTTTAGGGTTTAATGTGTAATTCAACTTAAAGGTCTTATGACACTTTGCCAAAAATTTCATGCACGTTAAAAAAAATGAAAGATAAATATGCTTCACATACATGACCGGTCCATATTTAGGCTTGCTCGCGGTTCATAAGGCTAACATTTACGACCAAGTAACCACGTATTATGACTCACCCCCGACTCAACTATCCCTAAACGCTTTCAAATTTCCAAACATTACACGTATGAATCCCGCGATCACTCTCAAACTTACCCTCAAGACCATCTTTATACCACTTAGCCATATGTTATGTCACACCCCCAAATTACGTATTTTGCAGCGGAATTGAATACCTTGGGGGAGGACTGTCATAGCATCAAAGTTACAGTTATATCGAACGACCTAAAGTGTCGTTTAGAAAATACATCGTTTAATTTATTAAAACAATCAGAGTTTACAAAGTAATGGTCTCAAATGAAAATCAACTTGTGCGGAAATAAGTTTGTTACAAGCCAAACGATGTTTTAAAGTTTATAAAACCCAAGTGAGACGCGTCGTCACCACGACTCTATGAGATGTCCATATGCATGCCATGAAGTGAATGCCTTAGATACCTGAGATAAAACATGCTAAAAAGTGTCAACACAAAGGTTGGTGAGTTCATAGAGTTTGGTTAACAAGTAAAGCCATAAAAGAGTGTTTATGTAACAAAGTCAAAGTTTTTGGTCAAATAGAATAGTTCGCAAAGCAAAGGCATCGTAAATCCACTCAGTTCCAAGTCCCGCCATACAAAACTTGCAACCTGTGTGTTTACAACCCACTGCTAAAAATAGTATGTCAATCATGTATGCATGTATCATAGTAGTTAGGAGTATAAATGTCACCACAAGGGTCTTCCAACAACTCGTGTTGGGATGTTCCTCCAACGCCACGCTTGGTCAGTATCCATATAAATGGCCTTCCAACATATAAATGCTGGGATGTTCCTCCAACGACGCACGCTGGGCTGTATCCAAATTAATGGCCTTCCAACATATAAATGCTGGGATGTTCCTCCAACGACGACGCTTGCGTATCCAAATTAATGGCCTTCCAACATATAAATGCCGGGATGTTTGTTTAAGTCTAGTCAATACACACACCAAGTCTAGAGTATAAGTAATGTTGTTTGGCAAAAGAGTTTAAATGTTTGGATAAATAAGCATATATCTCGCCCCAAATAGTTTATAGGAATTTAAATGAGTAAAAGCGGGTATGAACTCACAATAGTATGTAAAAGTTTAGAGTACTTGTGAAAGTAAATGAAAATAGTTTGAGCATGTATCTCCCCAAAAAGTAATTGAAAATGTATAAAAGTAGGGCTATGAAACTCACAGTAATATGTCAAAGTTTAGAATATTTGTGATAGTGAAAGTAAGTAGTTGAGCATGTATCTCCCCAAAGAGTTTGTAAGACAAATACGTAATAGAAAGTGGGGCTACGAACTCACCTGATGTGATTGATATGCTAACAAAATGAAGTGCAAGAAAATGAGGCTCGGAAACTATCCGCGACCTAAAATGAATGATATGATACTCAATGAATTATGATGTAATGTTGTGCATGCATTTCGTATGTTATTTATACCATTTGCAAGTTTTGAAAATAATACTTTTCGTCGAAAAAATACTCTTTTGACGTCTTGACCATTCTTAAATTACTTTACCAGTATTTACGTCAAAATGTCATCCTACAATAGTTTATTAATGATTTATTGTGAAATTATAACTTTTCGTCGTAAAATAAAGTCGTTGGAAATTTCATGAAAGTGACAAAATGGCTTCGAAAAACTAGTCGTAAAATGGTGTACGTCGAACGTTAGGAAACGAATTCGACGGTTTTGAAAGTTTGTATCAAAATCTAAAAGTTTCAGTTCAGGAGTTTTCGTCATAAAGGTCTCGAACATAAAGATAATAAGGGTTAAAGATGGTGATGTTGTCCAAGTGTTGTGTAAAAAGTGAGTTTCGGCAAAGTTTGAGCAACCGTAATTAATTTATTAAAACTCCGCTATACAAACGGTTGGTCGTTTTGAAAAATATGCTTGGTGATCTTGATTTTATTAGAAGACATTTCGCTCCAAAAAGTTCTACATCATAGTTAAAAATAGTCTCCAACATGGTCGTTTTAGTTACCGTAACACTTGTCTCGTAAAAATAATATAGTTTTCCTGAAAATAATAGTTACGGCAATTTTATGAAAACGTGCATATCTTAGTCGTTTCAAATCCGTTTTCTACGTATTATACGTCCTTAGCTTCAGATCAAAGTATACTAATATATTTTTGATAAGTCGAAATAATTTGTAAAGCTTAGGACTCGCTTTTGACTCGCATAAAATAATAATAGTATGCTGAAATTTCAGAAAAATATATATTTCGTCGTCAAACTTGTAAAATCCATAACTTCTTCGTTATAACTCCGTTTAATCCGTTCAAGCGGCCACGGATTCGTTTTAAAGTATATTTTCTAAATATCAAGGCTAAAAATTCGTGCCTACTGTCGGATTTTCCAGAAAAACAAAACAAGGACAGAACACATTTTATACTTGTCGAAAATAGTTTTCTCGTACTAAACTTATTCCAATCCCCTCAAATCAACTCCAAAGCTAATCTAATCCTACCATACACCTTCTTAGGGTGTCATGGGTTCCTAAACATCATCAAGACCAAAGTATACCAAGGGGATAATTATAGGATGACCATATATATATATATTTCTAAAAATCATGTAAAAATGGTATAAACAACACAAATCATGCATGCTTGCTCCAAAAATGAAGAGATACTTATGAAATGAAAAGGAGATATGAAAAATATAAATGATATGCTTACAAGTTAATATGATGAGGTGCAAGGAACAAGGTTTAACCTAAACACCCTAGGTTTTTATTTCAAAACCTTAATAAGAGTGTAATCTAGATTGTGATTAACTTGAGCTTGTAAAAATTTGATGATCCCTTGTAACACCCATGTATAACCGGTTTTAGAGAGAAGAAAAGAAGAGAGGATGACTTGGACTTGTATTATTGTAGTGAATGAAGTGTGTGAGAATTATTGAGTATAGATCTAATATGTAAGAAAAAAATTCACCCATTTTGACTAACCTCCCCCCCTTGGCCGGATTTTAGGGGGGGGTTGTTTCACAAATATATTTTTTTTCTATTTTTAATATATGAAATTGTGTAGGTACAATGTATAAGTTAAATAAGTGTAAGTTGTAACTTGTAGCTTTTATATACAATTGTGCATCTAAGGTAGTTTTAGCTCAAAATAACTTTTAATGGATCCAAATAAAATGTATTGAGATTATATAAATTGTAAAAATACATTTCTTGCAAAATTTGAGTGATATAATAATTGTCGTGTAGTTTTTAAGAAAAGTGTCGTAATAATATAAATTTAACGATTTATAAACAAAATAAATTTATAACACTAGGTAAACTCAAAATATAGTTTTTATAAACTAAATGTAAGTATAAAAATATATCGGGATCATTTTTGAAAGTATCGGATTAAATGTTCAAAATAATAATTTACGCGATAACGTTTATTTAATATGAAATTTACGCGTTTAAGGTGAAATGAAATGTCATGAATGAATTAACATGATGCAAATGATGCTAATGAAATGTAGACTAAACTTAGTCTATATGAAATGTTCGTGATGATATGATCATGAATTCGCCGCTAAACCATAAAGGTTACGCGAATTTGGAACACGCAAAACTAGTTTACGATAAATGATGAAATTGTGAAACGTGAATTGTTTTGAGAAATGACCAAAAATTGAGAATTGTGACATGTTATTTGCTTAATAATAATAAATAGCACCCATGCATATACAAGTCACCCTATCTGAATGTTCATGCATGCCTGTAAATTTCTTGCATATTGAGGTCATCATATCTATACGTTTCGTTTCGTGCCTCAACATTTACATGCTTTAAACTTACATTTGGTTTAAAAAGTCAGGTCTTATTACGTTACACACATGCATGCAAAGTTCTATTTATTCATCATCATAATCATATTTAAGACTAACATTACTAAAGACCCCGTGAAAATCTTCTTCTTTATATATTATACGTAATACATAATATTACCGAAAACGATTTCGAACTCTTCATTACTTGTTTTTAGATCACAGTTTTAATGGAGAACCCTTATAGTAAAATATGAGCATATACAAAGGTTTATGATTTTATGAACCATTATAACGAAACATGTTTGTGACGTGAATGTGGTCGAAAGGTTCCTAGCAGATTACTTATGGGTCGTGTAATGTGAGGCCAAAATAGATTCATATTAACATGCATATGGGTCGACAAGTTCACACATGGCTATTATACATGGGTCGAGGCAAGATTCAATCAGAAATCATATGTGAGTCTAATTATGAGACCATTCCATTCGATATATATAAGTAGCAAGATCATGATTTCATGCATGACTATGTACGTATGATCAAATCTTATATCTTCATAGTTGATATTATTTAACTGTTATATTTGTAGAGTTAAGGTATCACAAGTTCTAATGATGGATATAAATTATGATTCACGAATAATTACCTCCAAGTCAAAATGAGAATAGGCCGAAGTTCGAGGTCGAACCCGAAACAAGGACACGAACACTAAGGTATAACAAGATACACGATCGAACCAAACCTTAACCTCCTGACCGAACACGATCACGTTCCTCCCTCGCTAACGCCTTTACGAAGTCTCCGTTGTCCGCCTCGGTGTCGAATGAAACAAGGAAGAAAATGGGATGTTGCCGTCACTTTTTAATGCTAGGGTTTTAAGTGTTTTTGAGATGTGCAATGTAGGTTACGAATGAGGTTAAACGGGATATAGGGTTGTGATCAGTTGCTGAGAAAAAAGGGGTTACCAAGGCCTAGCTCACAACTTGGATGGGCTTTTATATTTCACTTGACAATATTAGCCCATGCAACTAAAGGAAAAACGTGTGCTACTTATACAAATTTCGGTTCAAGCATATTTGAGACATAAGTATAAGTTGGATTTTATTGATCTTGGGTATTACGTTTAAAGTTTCATTTATAAGTTTAGGTTAAATTTGCATTTAATGAGCATTGACAGATTTTACGTATTTTACAAATATATATTTGAGAGGGCAAAATAGTCTTTTCACGTGTTTTAGATTTTTGGGTTTTACAACTCTTCCCCTCTAAAATATAAATTTTCGTCCTCGAAAATTGAAGTCGCAGAAGTACAAATTTACGGCAGACATTGCAATCCATAGTTTCGCATAGATCATCACGATTTCGGGACCAAAGAGTACAAGACTTATACGTAACATATGTCAGTGAGAATCTCACAAAGAGGTACAGAATTCCAAACGAACATGAAGAGTGACAAATAACGGATATAAGTCATAGTCCATTCACGTACCAACCCCAGGCATTTCCCAAGATGTCGTATGATTTCAATAAGTTCAGATTATATGATCTCGGTATTATCACGTTGATCAGGCGTCATAATACTTGCATCACATAACAAGTCCTTATTGTCATCATATTCTGTCTCGGGTCATGACTAACAACATAACCAATATCACAACAAAACAGATAACATACAGATAGCAAGTAACCTACCCAAAATAGATCAGATCCACATACATACAACATATAACACATCAAACCAACTTACCATACCACCAAAAGAGAGAAGGCCACCAACTAGCTCAAAACGGTTCCTCATGACTCATTACTGACGGTCCAAAATAAAGCTGAGATATCACCAAAATGCTAAATGATAAAACTTCACGATTCACACCAAGTTCTGAACAAATCAAAGAAAATCAATACCAATAAAATCATAGGGCAAAATATCAAACCGACTCAGAATGCGTGACAAATAAATCGGAGTAACACAAGTCGCGTCCAATCATATGAAGTAGATGAACCTTCTCAGCCACCAGTTAAGTCTTGTACCCATCTTTGCGCCTTTGGTTGATCCGTCCAGCTCCCTCCAGCAGTATCCTGACGTCTCTAGCAAAGATAACGATCGGGTGCGTTCGCTTCACGAACCTCTCCACCAGAACCGCCGCAAGAACACAGTGGTCGGCAAAGATCATCTTCGATTCCATGAGTAGTCTCCATCTAACGATCGACAAACAGATGCGCGAAGACGAATCAAACAAAATCAAACGCGAAAAGAAGAAGGTCAATCCGGCGAAGACAGAGAATATCGAAGTCAAATCGAACGACAATCAAAAGAATCGAAAGAGATCGAATCGCACGGAAACCTAATGTCTACCCGGTCCTCACGGGTCAATCCTAAGGTCAACAAGATTTAAACCTTTGCTCGA
Source organism: Chrysanthemum makinoi (assembly GCA_910596185.1). NCBI lineage: Eukaryota > Viridiplantae > Streptophyta > Magnoliopsida > Asterales > Asteraceae > Chrysanthemum > Chrysanthemum makinoi. The sequence goes on along the minus strand of OU343219.1, from coordinate 68,675,354 downwards.
TACCATAATTGTAAAACCCCAACCCGACAAGGGTAGAAGTGTCACATTCTGGTGTCATATCAGAACATACAATTAAAATCTTTACAAACGGAAAACTAAAAAAAATGAAGTATCAAATCATATAAACAACTAACTGACAAGGAAATACAATATCCAAAATGAAATGAAATCTCAAAACAAAAGCGCTTCAAAATAAGTCCAATTAATAAGGTAAATAGGGTTGGTCCATTCAGATACTCTAACTCTCAGCCCATCGAAGCCCACCTTCAAACCTAAAACCTGCCGCAGGAAAAGAAATGCGGCTGAGCTTAAAAAGCCCAGTGAATAGATATAACAAAACAAAAGCTAAATAAAATCAGAAATGCGAAAATGAAATAAGGAAGTTGATAACAAGTTCGAAACGAAATGAGAACAATGAGTCAGTGAGGATCCTGCAGAACACACTTATACAGATATCCAGAAAGAACAGATAACAAAGGAAAACAACGCAAGCAAAGCATCGACGACATGAATATAAGCACATACAAACTAGACATACAAGCACTGAAACATAACAAGCATAGCAGACATCGTATCCACACAACATGTATATGGCATACAATCAATTCAGGAAAATTAGAAGACATACAAGTCAAACAATCTAAATCTAAAGGCAAGCGGAAGCAGTTAATTGGTAAGTGAGCATGGCAATCACATAGGTAAAAACCCTTAGTGAAAACATAACCGGATCACGACAACGAAGTACTAACTGCAATCAACACATGGCATCACACGTAACAAGTAGAAATACAGTATAACGATATAATTGAATGAATTAAAGACATAGCAGGGCAACTAAACAAATTAGCAAGCCAGACGTCACAAGTTGAACCATTTACCCAATCAAACCGTAGCATAGACATAAATGTAAACATGGCGGTCAACAATAAGCGATAAGGATACAACATAATAGTCATAGTCCACGAGATTAACTGAACGAAGTACACATAATAAACAGACAAAACTATCGATTACACATTAGCATGGTCACCAGACAATTCAGAGGGTCACATAACAAAGGAGATCACATATCATCGATGAAAACAGTAACCGATAACGCATATTAATCACATCATAGCCGGATAATCGAGTCACATAAAACATGAATAGCATAATCAAATTCAATAAGCATATAATAACCCGGTACGTGAGTGGAATGATAGTCTAAAGCAATGGAATGAGAGTGTGACAGATCAAAGCAATAGAATATATATATATATATATATATATCTTGGTAGTATGGTGAGTCATATAAGAGTACTGAGTAATGAACAGATAATACAGAGTATGGTGTATTGGAAAATACAGGGGTACAATATAGGTATATCAAAAGTGTAAGGGTTGTCAGAAATCTACCACGAGCCGGGAACATATCATATCATATCATATCATAAGTAACCATTGTATTCGGAGGGGTGACCTCGAAATACCAAACCAATAGGAGGGGAGACCTCAAGTAACCAATGGAGTAGCTAGCTCCCAGATTGTGAAGACGAGTATTGCACACGACATCATTCACCGCACAAAACATATCGATAACAGAACAAATCTAGGATGCATCCATACCGCAGAAAAATAGTGGCCATACAATATATATCGAGCTCATAATCGATAACAGAAGGGACGGTGGAACATCACTCAACCACACTAGAGTCATGCCATTGGTGAATCAACGACACGGCCATGTTACCTTCATGGCTAGGGAAACATATTTGGCTCGGGTATCAAACTGAAGGGTCAAAGCATAATCATATCATAAGGGTTCATAACAAAGGTTCATATCAAAGTCCATATCATTAGTCCATATCAGAGGTACATATCACAAGTTCATATCAAAGGCTCATAATCTGAAGGTTCATAATCAAAGGTTCAAAATCAAACAGTTCACATAGGAGATCCAATCAAAGGAAACATAGCAAAGTTATAGGAAACCTTAATAAAAGGCTCGAGCAAAGGATAACAGTTCAAAACAAATATCAAAAGATGTAAAAGAATCATGAGAAACCCCTACTGAAAAGGGACAGAATATCTGTACCTTAACGCCGATGAAAGGAAAGCAAATGAATGAATGAACACAAAGATACGACGCCACGTCTTCTTCAATGAATCTACACGGATTATGGTTCGTAAAATACTTATTAGCTCATTTAACTCATAACGGATTTATTGGTTATATGAATCGTATTAATATTTTTAGAGTTATTAATCGTATTCTCATCTTTAGTAATGGACCGAATTATAATACTTTAGGGTATAAATCATTAATTAGACAAACTTAAGGGTTACAAATGATAAATGGCGAAATAAAATGTTTAATATGACAAATATCCTATTTTAAAGCTTTATTAGATAATACTTCAAAGTATAGGGTTCGCATGGTAATTATCTCAAAGTTTAGGGTTTAATGTGTAATTCAACTTAAAGGTCTTATGACACTTTGCCAAAAATTTCATGCACGTTAAAAAAATGAAAGATAAATATGCTTCACATACATGACCGGTCCATATTTAGGCTTGCTCGCGGTTCATAAGGCTAACATTTACGACCAAGTAACCACGTATTATGGCTCACTCCCGACTCAACTATCCCTAAACGCTTTCAAAATTCCAAACATTACACGTATGAATCCCGCGATCACTCTCAAACTTACACTCAAGACCATCTTTATACCACTTAGCCATATGTTATTTGCTTAATAATAATAAATAGCACCCATGCATATACAAGTCACCCTATCTGAATGTTCATGCATGCTCAGAATTTCTTGCATATTGAGGTCATCATATCTATACGTTTCGTTTCGTGCCTCAACATTTACATGCTTTAAACTTACATTTGGTTTCAAAAGTCAGGTCTTATTACGTTACACACATGCATGCAAAGTTCTATTTATTCATCATAATAATCATATTTAAGACTAACATTACTAAAGACCCCATGAAAATCTTCTTCTTTATATATTATACGTAATACATAATATTACCAAAAACGATTTCGAACTCTTCATTACTTGTTTTTAGATCACAGTTTTAATGGAGAACCCTTATAGTAAAATATGAGCATATACAAAGGTTTATGATTTTATGAACCATTATAACGAAACATGTTTGTGACGTGAATGTGGTCGAAAGGTTCCTAGCAGATTACTTATTGGTCGTGTAATGTGAGGCCAAAATAGATTCATATTAACATGCATATGGGTCGACAAGTTCACACATGGCTATTATACATGGGTCGAGGCAAGATTCAATCAGAAATCATATGTGAGTCGAATTATGAGACCATTCCATTCGATATATATAAGTAGCAAGATCATGATTTCATGCATGACTATGTAAGTATGATCAAATCTTATATCTTCATAGTTGATATTATTTAACTGTTATATTTGTAGAGTTAAGGTATCACAAGTTCTAATGATGGATATAAATTATGATTCACGAATAATTACCTCCAAGTCAAAATGAGAATAGGCTGAGTTCGAGGTCGAACCCGAAACAAGGACACGAACACTAAGGTATAACAAGATACAAGATCGAACCAAACCTTAACCTCCTGACCGAACAGAACACGATCACAGCCTCCCTCGCAACGCCTTACGAGTCTCCATTGTTTGCCCTCGGTGTCGAATGAAACAAGGAAGAAAATGGGATGTTGTCGTCACTTTTTAATGCTAGGGTTTTAAGTGTTTTTGAGATGTGCAATGTAGGTTACGAATGAGGTTAAACGGGATATAGGGGTGTGATCAGTTGCCCAGAAAAAAGGGGTTACCAAGGCCTAGCTCACAACTTGGATGGGCTTTTATATTTCACTTGACAATATTGGCCCATGCAACTAAAGGAAAAATGTGTGCTACTTATACAAATTTCGGTTCAAGCACATTTTAGACATAAGTATAAGTTGGATTTTATTGATCTTGGGTATTAGGTTTAATGATTCATTTATAAGTTTATGTTAAATTTGCATTTAATGAGCATTGACAGATTTTACGTATTTTATAAATATTAATTTAAGAGGCAAAATAGTCTTTTCACGTGTTTTAGATTTTCGGGTTTTACATCTTTGGTCTGTCTAATCCATAGATCATAGTTCCATCAGCAGCTGTATCAATTAAGTCTCTTGTAGCTCAACCTAATAAGGTCCTTCATCGATTGACTAGAGAATGTTGACTCCGTTTTCTTTTCCCAAACAGTACAATCGGATTCGTTGAGCCCATGAGTCATAATCAGTTGTGTCAAGCATAGGTGGACGCAGTATCCGATCCCACCGCTAAACGCCCTACGTAAGAAACAATAGTAGGAACGATGTTTGCCATGATTACAAGTTCTACGGGATTTTACTATTCTTTGATTTAACCGGGAAATTGATTCTTTCACGGGATTTTACTAAACCGAAAGAACAACCGTAAGAATGTAGAACGAAGAAGTAACAAGTCTCAATAGACAAGTGGCTAATCACTCAACTCGCTTAATTATCAACTCGCTAAACAATCAACTCGCTTAAAGAGACAAGTCGCTTAAGGAGTCAACTCGCTTAATAGCCAAGTCGCATAAAGAGACAACTCGCTTAATAGCAAGTCGCAAACAGACACAACTCGCTTAACCACCAAGTCGCTTAAACTAACTCGCTTAGCTATACAATTCGCTTAATAGCCAAGTCGCTTTAGGACACAAGTCGCTTACAAGGTCAACTCGCTAAATAGCCAAGTCGCATATACCAACTCGCATCCAGTAACGAAGCAACTCGCTTCGAAGAAACAAATATCCGAGACTCAACTCGCTTAGTACAAAGTTCAAAAATAACCACTTTATCAATCAAAAACAACCAAACCACAATGATTTAAGCCTTCCAATTCAAAACATAAACACATATGATGATCCTAAACACAAAAGTACAAGCAAAATTCAAACTTTAACACTAGAATTTTTCCAAATGATTCAAGCTCTCCTAAACACTTAATACCCCAAAAACCTTATGAAATCCACCAAAACAAAGAGCATGAAAGATGAGTGATCAAACCTTGGCTCTTGATACCATTTGTAACATATTGGATTTCACAAATACACTAAACCATAACCATATGGGGCGTTCAATGTGTTTAGAGAGAGAAAGTTCTAGAGAAAGAAATGGAAGAGAGTTGGGAACTATAGTGAGAGAAAGAAAAATCTTATTATGAGCTCCAACTCTCTACCTTGGGAGGTAGAGAGTATTTATAGTCATTACATAATACGCCACCGGACGGGCTGTGGATCAGGCATACAGTGGGTAAAGACCCGTCCGTCCTCCACGGTGTTACTAAACTAAATACTACTTAACATTAAATAACTACGACTACGAGCTTTCTAACGAATACATATACTTGAGGTGACCGGCACTTTAACTACTGGATTTTCCAAATCCTAACATTTTATGACTTCGATATATTTTATTTTGTTCCGTTAAAATCGATTTCTAGTTAACGCTACACTAAATACCTAATTATATTTACAAACTACACATTATACTTAACTAAAAATACACTTAATTATCAAAATTCATCCAACCCATTCCCAATCTTACCCTTGCCGCCACCCCCCCTAGTCACCATCTTTTTACAAAAATATCTTCTACTAGCATATACACATATACATATTAGACAAGATATTTCATTATACTAGATATTATACTTACACAAACACATACAACACATAATACAAAGGTGAAAACAAAATGAAAACCTCTCATCCCTTGTGGATGATCGGGCAACTCAAGAACCAAGCAAGAAACATAATTTTTTTCAAGATCAAGTGATAATCTAAACACTAGTATACTTCTATTTAGGTTTTGAAATAAAAACCAAGAGGTATTTAGGAAACCTAGTTACTTAAACCTCATCATCATACTTGTAAACTTCTTATAATTTTTATTACTCTTTCATAATCATACTTGAGTTATTTTTATTATCCTAGTAGAAAAACATGCAAGTATTATGTGATTCATACCACTTTTAATTGTTTTTATTACTTATTATAAGTTTTGATCATCTTATAATTAATCCCTTGAAACATACCATTGTTGATGAAGTTTAGGACCCCATGACACCCTAAGAAGGTGTATGGTAGGTTTAGAATAGATTTGGTGTTGATTTGAAGTGATTGAAACAAGTATTACGCTATTAGAATTGAGGTCTGATCGTTTTTACAAAATCTGGGAATTTTGACAGGCCATGGATTATTTTGGGCTAGATATTCAGAAAATATACTTTAAAACGAAACTGTGGTCGCTTGAACGGGTTAAAACGGATTTATAACGAAGAAGTTATGATATTTTCAAGTTTAACGACGAAATCTAATTTTCTGAAAAACATGCAAGCTGTCAAGAGTTATTTAAAGGGCAAAAATGAGTTTTTAACATTGTCTAAATGAGTCGATTTGTCAAAAATATAGTATATATTAACACGAAACCAATGATATATAAAACGTAGAAAACGGACTTATAACGATTAAGTTATACGCGTTTTAAATATGGTTATTGTAACTATTTTACACAAGTATAACACTTACATATTTTTACTAGACCAAAATAGTTATCGCAAGTGACCATGTTTGGAGCCATTTTTCATATCGATAGAATAGTTTTGAGAAAACGATGTCTACTAGTAAAAATGAGTTCGCCTATTTTATTTTCCAAAATGTTTAACCGTTTGTCAAGCGGAGGTATAATGAATAATTTACGACCACTCAAAATTGGTCATTTTCATGAATTGTCAAAGTGTATTATTTTGCGACGAAAAACTATAATTTCATAATAAATCACTAAATGAGTATCGTAGGATATCATTTCAACGTTAGTACTTGTAAAGTAATTTATAACTTGACAAGACGTTATAAACTTATTTTTTCAACGATAAACTTTATTTTCAAAAATGCACAAGTGGTATTAATATCATATAAGTTGCATGCATAACATTACATCATGACTTATATTAGATCATATCATTCATAATAGGTCGCGGTTAGAGACTGCGCCACATTTCAGTGTATCCACTTTTGCCATCACATCATTGTATCAAGTGAGTTTTCATAGCCCCGTTTTACAAATTTATACTTTATTTCAAACCTACGGGGGAGAATACATTGCACATCATTTTATTACGAGCCCAAGTATATTCAAATTCATTTACATTGCTTAAGTTACCTCATTGCTGATTGAATGTCCCCATTTCATAATCATGAACCGTTAATTTCGGAAGAAGCGAGGGTGAGTTAATAGATCTATTGAGGGTGACTACTCCATCCGGGTTGGTGGTCCCAATTGGTCAAACGGATGCATTTCATTTAATATCAGAATTTGAGTTGTTTAGTAAAACACTCTATTGGGGCGAACATCATGATCAGTCTAGCTTCGGTGTCATGTGCTTATAGTAATTGTATCATTTTCATGTGGCATATTTGTCATACATAACTTATACTTGTGGTGGTCGTATAAAACATTTACATAAACTCTATGAACTCACTCAACCTTTGTGTTGATACTTTTAGGAATGTATTTTCAGGTATCTAAGGCATATACTTCATGGCATACATAAGGACTTTTCATAGAGTCGCGGTGACGACGCGTCTCACATGGATTTTATGCACTTTAAACATCGTTTGGATTGTAACAAACTTATTTCCGCAAATTTTGACTACCTTTTTGGGACCTATCTTTTGTAAACTAAGAATGTTTTATTATATCAAACGATGTCTTTTCCAAACGACACTTTAGGTCATTCAATATAACTGTAACTGTGATGCTACGGCAGTCATCCCCCAGGAATTCCATTCCGCTGCAAAACAGGTATTTTGGGGGTGTGACACTCAACTCCCACTTTCTCATCATATTCCCGAAGAGTTTGATTCCCAAATTTAGTTCCTCTATCTGTTCTGACTTGTCTAACCGTGTTACGGAGCTGAACTTCAGTTTTCGTGAGAAAGATAATGATCATTGGTGGAGCTTGATCTTTACTTCGTAGAAAATAAACCCAAGTCCATCTGGAGTAGTCATCAACGATTACGAGAATGTAGCATTTGCCGTTAATTGTCTGCATACGCATCGGGCCACACAAATCCATGTGAAGAAGGTGAAGAACATGCTGAGTGTTGTTTTTAACCTTCGAAGGGAAATGAGCACGAGTGCTTTTTCCTTGTTCATAAGCTGAGCATAAGTGGTCTTTTGAATACCGAAACATTAGAAGACCTTCAACTAGTTTGTGTCATGCAAGATCAGCTATGGTTTTGAAGTTCAAATGAGAAAGTCTTTTATGCCACAACCATGATTTTGTAGATGTAGCTTTAGAGAGTAGACAGACGGGAGATGAAGCAACCATGTCTTGCATTGTGATTGTGTAAAGGCTTGAGGAGCGGGTTCTTGACATGAGATCGTTTCCTTGTAGATCACGAATGAAACAAGTTTTCTCCCGAAAAGCAACTTTCAAATCACCATCATAAAATTGACCGATTGAGAAAAGATTGTGTCCAAGACATTCCACATAGTAAACTCTCCTAATTTCGATGTTCCCATTGATGTAATCTCCGTAGCCCATGCTGCGAAGTGATCATTCCCGAACCTGACCGTGCCAATGAACTTTGAAACAAAGTTTGATAAAAATTTGAGGTTGCCTATCATGTGCCAGGAATAGCCGCTATTAACAATCCAGAGAATGGTTTGTATCACCTTTAATACACACAGACGACACAGGTGGAATAGAGGTAGAGGTGGAACCCGAAGAGTTAGAGGGTTCTATGATAGTTACAGATGAAGCACACATGTTAATAATTTTAGGTAACTATTTAAAGCCAGGTGTACTTTGCAACCATCTCTGCCAAGTCCAACTAGTTTGTGCTTTGGTCTTAGTGAATGCACTAGGTGATGTTATATTCCTAGGAGGTGATGATAGAGTTATGGGTACATCAATGATTTTCATTGAAATTATAGAAGGCGGTGTACCTAGTAAAAACATAATTATCAAAATTATCTTGACAACCAGAAAACATACTTTTATGACAAACAACACAAGAAGCTTCAAACATAACATTCAAAGTACTCGAAGATTTAACATTCGTTACATCACTTTTGCTATTATTACATTTGTCTAACGCAATATCTAAAGTAGGTGCAACATGTGTTTTATTCAAATTCCTATCATGATCTTCTACTTCAGAGGCTTTTAGTGGTCTTCTCTTACGTTGCAACTTCCTATTCTTCTTGTAAATGCTCTTAAGCTATGAAGTGCTAATGCTAGGATTAGAGGCAACTACTCCTGTAGAAGTGGAAGGAATCACATTAGTATCTTGTGGTTTACCAGTAGGCTTCCTAGTGTCAATTTTAAACATTCCATGTGCAAGGAAATTTGTGTTACTAGACTTATCGTTCTCATATTGCACCAACTTCTCATTCAACTCAATGATAGTGTGTTTTAAATCTTGATTTTCAGAGCGTAAATTTCCATTAACATTTAATACTTCACGAGTGTATGCAAGGTGATGATTGAATTCGTTTGACGCTTTAGCACGTGTCGTTTTGAGAAAATAAAATATGGTTCCATATTCTTCTTTGACTTCTGCAATTTCTTCCTCATATTTGAACAATTGACATTTTAAAGATGCGTTCTCATCATCCAGTCGTTTGAGTTTTGGATCAAAAGCTTTTTCACTCGACTGGTTGAGTTTGTTTTGCAAAGCAAGTTCTCGATCAATACAATAATTTTGACACCATTGAAGACGACGTTTTACTTCCGAAAGTTCATTTAACAAACGCTCATTTTCAGCTTTCAAAGTTTCGATTTGAGACACATTATCAACAATTTCAAAAGTAACAATAATATCAACAACAATATTATCACAAGCAGAGGCACCAATATAATACAAAACAATTGATATAGTATCTGCAGATATAACATCTTCCAAGACTCGATCAACATGATTAAAAAAAAATATTTTTCTTTTTGGTTTTCAAAATCGATGCCTCTGTTTCGTTGAAAATTGTTTTCTGTTGGATCGATGTACTCTAACCAAACTAACTTAAATAGCTTGTTAAGGTTTAATAACCTCGGATAAATCCTAAGTTATTAACAAAGAAACACTGACCAAACTCTATTAAGTACGCGGAATTTACTTAACAAAGCTAAGAAGAATAACTTTAACTTTGAACGATTTTATTAATAACACTAACTCTGCTTATTATGCAGATTCTTTAACAACTCTAATAATATCGAACTTCAATCTAAAACTCTAATAATGTCGCGTATTCTAAACTTGTGAACTCTTAGACTCATACCTCTAATACCAATCTAGGGGTCCTTTTATAGGCTCAAGGATATCCCTATTCGATTTACAATTTGTATCCTTGTACGATAAGTAATCTAATATAGAATATTCTAGAGTTACAAGACTTTTTTTAAACGAATAAAATAGTTCTTTGTTCTTGCAGTACTTTGACTTCAATCAGCAGTACTTTGACTTTATCTTTAGCAGTACTTTGACTGTTTGACTTTTCCAGTACTTAGTAGTTTACAGTACTTTATCATTCTTCAGCACTTTCATATCCCAACAATCCTCCCCTAACTTGAATTCTACTAGCTTGACTTCAAGTTCCTTTGTGAATTTTATCTTTAACAGCTCCATCTTTAAGGAAAGATTATGTCTTAGACTTTGGATTGTATCTCTGTAGTTTCTGTGCTTATATCAGTATTATCAAAGTATCTTTAGAATTATTCTTTTTACAGCATCATCCAACAAGCTCCATCTTTTCAGCATCAGCTCTAACAGCTTGAACAACTTCCATCATAGAAGTAGTTAAGGGAGTATCCCTTCCAGTAAATAGATCACTCTTCCTAGCCATAAAGGTGAAAATTTTGGCTTGTTGAACCACAACAGGTAAAAGATTTGTTGGCTTAGGAACATCTGAAAGTTGTTTATTGAGAAATACTTGAACAAACCTCGGATACATCAGCCATTTTGAACCATTAGTAATGTGAGAAAGCATTCCATCAAGAATGAGCTTTGAAAAATTAAAAACACGATCTGTAGCCAAGCCCACAATAGCAGATGCTATGTTAGATCCAAATTGCTCCCATGAAGTACTTTTAGCACTAATACAATGAAGCAACACATGCACTAAAAACTTCCATTGAGGACAAAATAGTTGTTTCTTGAATGTTTGTTCAGTTAAAGACCCTTCATAACCAATATGCCCAAAAGTATCCCAAATTAGTTGCTTATCAAAATGAACAGCCCCATTTTCATCATTAAACAATAAGTCTTCTGGAATAGAGGCTTCAATAACCTTGATATTTTTCCCAGCAACCCTAGCATGAATATACTCTTCATCATTCTCCATATGAACCCTAGCTGTTTCCAAAAATTGTTGAATCCAGGGCTCTATAACATCTGGTTCTACTAATAGTGCATAATTGATTGGCTATCCAGTAAGAAAATCGATGATGTCATGAAAGATTGCATTCGCTTCAGTCTTGTCCAAATTAGCCACCATATTGTGCTTTGAAACTGTATTATGGTTCCCCATTGATGATTATGTTATCACAACAAAAGATATGACGAATAATATAAGTGAAAGTGAGAGAAATATCGAAAAGATTCTAAAGTATCAATATGAGAGGGAAAATCGGTGAGTAGTTATTTATAGGTGAAATTTTAAAAAATCACAGCCATAAATACCAAAGTTACCGTTAGATATAATTACCCCTCAATATTACCGTTGGAACAATACTTTAATAAGACAAACAGTACTTCCACGTATGCAGTACTTTCCCAAGCAATACTTTCCAAGGAGTACTTTCATAAGAAACAATACTTTTCCAAATTCTTCTATATAACATAAATATCCTCCCCTCAAGCAATGCATAGGACTATACTAACACTAAATAGTCCTCCCCTTAAATGTAGCTTAGTAGTTGATCATGCCAATACTCACCACCAAGTGAGTAAATCTTGAAACATCAAATCCTTTGGTGAGAAAATCAGCTACATTATCATCTGTATGTACTTTGACAACATTAATGAGCCTATGCTCATAACAATCTCTGATGAAGTGGTGCCTAATCTGAATATGCTTGGTCTTGGAATGATAAACTGGATTCTTCACAATACAAATAGTACTCTCATTATCAATATTGATGGGAGTATTTTTGAAGTTAAACCCATAATCCAAGAGGTGATTCTGCATCCACAAAACTTGTCCACAACAGTGCAGCAGTACATATTCTGCTTCAGTAGAGGATGTTGCTGCAATTGTTTGCTTCTTACATTGCCAAGAGACTAATCTTCTTCCAAGATATTGGCATCCACCTGTGGTTGATCTTCGGTCATAGTTGTCACCTGCATAATCACTATCTGAAAAAGCTTCCAAGTGAAAAGGTGAATCCCTTGGATACCACAACCCCAACTTAGGTTGTTGTTTCAAATAACAGTAAAATTCTTCTTCACGGCATTCATGTGAGAAATCTTTGGTGAGATTTGATATCTTGCACATAAACAAACTGCAAACATGATATCGGGCCTTGATGCAGTAAGATACATAAGAGAGCCAATCATTGATCTGTATAGCTTGACTTCAACCGTTGTCCATCTTCATCCTTTCCCAATGAGTTAATTGATTTAATAGGTGTAGTAACAGGCTTCATGTCATCAAATTGAACTTCTTAAGTATGTCAATAACATACTTGTCTTGACTTATGAAAATTCCTTCCTTGAAGCTTAACTTGAAGTCCTAAGAAGAAAGTTAACTCACCCATTGAACTCATTTGAAATTCATTCTGCATCAGCTTCTCAAACTCCTTGACCATGGGCTGTTTAGTAGCTCCAAAGATGATATCATCAACATATATTTGAACTAACATGATGTCTTTCTTATCTCTTTTAATAAACAAAGTTGTCAATGGACCTCTCCTATAACCATGTTGCAAAAAAAATGTAGAGAGCCTTTCATACCAGGCTCTTGGTGCTTGATGTAAGCCATAAAGAGCTTTGACAACTTTTTAGACTTTGTTAGGATGTTTAGGATCTTCAAAACCAGGAGGTTGGTTGACATAAACTTCCTCTGTAATCTTGCCATATAAAAAGGCACTCTTGACATCCATTTGATAAACCTGAATCCCATATAAGAAAAAAGCAAGAAGATTCTAATTGCTTCTATCCTTGCTACAAGAGCAAACACTTCATCATAATCAACTCCTTCTTCTTTTCTGTAGCCTTGTGCAACTAGCCTTGCCTTGTTCTTGATGACATTACCTCTTTCATCTCTCTTGACTCGAAAACCCATCTCGTTCCAATAATCTCTTCCCATCTGGAAGATCAAGATAATACCCAAACTTCTTGAAGTTGAAATTGAAGAAGTTCTTCCTGCATAGCTTCAACCCAACTCTCTTTAGTCAATGCTTGAGCAATATTCTTGGGTTCCTCTTGAGAGATAAAACAAGTAAACAAGCATGTTTGATGATCCTTATGATCCAGCCTATTTTGTTTATACACAAAGCTAAGTAAAGCATTATGAGGTTTAGAAAAACTCTTAGCTTTGTGTGTAGTCATTACTCCAGAAGTAGAAGGACGAATGATTTGATCAAGAGGATGATCTTATGAATTCTTAAACTTGAGACTGTGGAACTCCATAAGTATCATCTAAATTAGTAAAATCAGCATCTTCATTGGAATCTGAGAAAATTCCTTCATCTTCAAACTCCTCATCAGTTTCTTCTAATCCAGGCATGGTAGGATCATCCAAATCATTCAAAGGACTGGTAACTGGTGCAACAGTACTTTGTTCGAAAGTACTGTCCAAAGTACTGTGAGAGTACTCTGCAGACTTGTTCTTCTTCTTTGCCTCTTCATAAGCTCTTCGCTGTTCATCAGTGTAAGAATGTGCTAAAACATCTTGAAGAAGCAACTGATTAAGTTCGTCTTGAATAGATTGATCCTCAGCAGACAATGAGGATTTTGCTTCATCAGTAATTTGTTTTGGAGCATCAGTACTTTGCTTTGGACTAACAGGAGCTTCATCAGGTACATCATCATGTCTAAGATGAACTCCATGAACAACATACTGTAAGTCTTCTCCATCATGCACAGGTTGATTTTCTTCTCTAACAGGTACATAGTTCATAGAAGGAGTTAAAACTTTAAGATCAAACATCCGATCAGGACCTTTACCTTTTTCATTATCTTGATTAGTAATTTTTTTTTTGGTTTTAGGGACAAAACGATTCGGCTGCGCGAGCATCCGAACTGGTTGATGGTCTTGGAAAATTTTTTATTTTTGATTTTTTAGTTTTTAGTTTATATGTTATTTTGTGTTTTAGTTTATAGCTTATTTCTTGTCATTTCTGATTTTTAGGATAGCTTCTATAGATTGTTTATTCTGGCTTTAGTAATTTTTAGATTTTTTTGGTTATAAGTCATTTTTAGTTTTATTTAACTTTTTAATTAATATTGTCTTTATTAGAGTAATTAATTAGTTAATTTTCAGTTTTATGTGTTTAGTTGGTTTTAATGATTAGTTATTTTATTTAGTAAATGTAGTATGGTTAATTAGCATAATTAATGTTTTTAATTAATAAGGATAATGAGCAGACATATTTATTTAGAGTTTAAGTATAATTAATTGTCTTTAATTAATTTTTAATTAATAGGTTTAATTAATTCCAGTTTAAAAAAAAATGTTTTTTTGGAAAACCACTCCAACCGATCGGTTGCAACACGCAACCGGATCGGCTGGGTATTTTTGGTCTGAGACTTACCAACAACCGAATCGGTTGGAGGGCCAACAGATCCAGTTGGAGCTCTCTGTAAAAAAAATTTATAGTTTTTCTATTTCAAGTTTTAGCTTGTGTTTTTAGTCTTAATAAGTGTCTTTACTTTTTTAGAATATGTTTCTATAGTTAGTTTTGATTTTTACTAACTCTAACGCTAATGATTTGGATGTTTTGTCTTTGGTTTTGTTTTGTTTTGTTAGATAGTTTGTTATGGATAGTTTAAGCGGAATTTCTGAGTACCTACGCAACTTGGATGAGATGTTTAAGGACACCGGTAACTCGTTGGAGAAGATTGGGAATATTTTGGAAGAAAGTAAGAAAGAGTAGGCTATCAATTCGGAATGTTTGGAGGAAGTTGGAGAGAACAAGGTTCAAATTCCTAAAAAAACTAGAGTCGTGATTTTCATGCAAGCACCTCTCACGGGATACGATTCACCATTTATGAGGTTTTCGGGACACCGTGTAGTGTTGAAGGGGTGAGCGCGTGGGATGCTCAATTGAACATGGCTTATGGGGACAATTATATTGTGGACAAAGTTCTTGATCAAATTGGCCACGGTTGTTTGGATTATGAAGCTTATGGGAGAAAAATGTTTAAGAATCTTCGGATTAATTTCCATGGTCATATTTTTGAGGCGGATTTTGTAGTTTTGGAAGAAGGGAACGCGGATGAGCCGGACGTATGCTTTGGGCATTGTGACAACCAAATGTCAATTGGATTTTGCTCTAGGTGAGATGAGAATCGATATTACCGACTTGGAGGAAGAGAAGGAAGTGAATGAAATGCTTGTGGAATTATGTGCAAACCTGGAGAAGGAGAATGTGGAAATTGTGAAAATGGGGAAGGCTAGTAGAAATAAAACCTCATCAAATAAATTAACTCCTACTACTTCTACCACCAACAAGACCCATGATTACACACCATCACCACCCAATTCACCAAACACCTTCAAACCCTTGACTCAAGACCAAAAGGAAGCCATCCTAGCAAACCTTGAACAAAAATTTCTCGAACTTAATGAGAAGAAACCGGTAATTGAAGTGCTACAAGATTATGTTCTATACCGCAAAAAGCTAGATGCGGTTATGTTAGCTAGAGCAAGGTTGGAAGATAAGGATCTATCGGATGAGGATAGGGATAGGATCTTATTTCGGGGTATGCCACGGAAAGAGAGTGACCCGGGTAACTTCGTTTTGCCTATAAAAGTTAATGGGACCACTCCGGTTTATGCTTGGGCGGATACGGGATCAAGGCAAACCTCAACCAAATCATTCTAAGCTAACCATGGCGGACAACTCCCAAGCAAAGGCGATGGGGGAAGTGAAAAATGTAAGGGTGCAAATTGGCTACCAACCTTATTTGGCTGATTTTCTAGTCTTGGACATACCGGTTGATAAAAGTCTACCTCTCCTACTTGGAAGACCTTTCCTACGCACATGTGGAGCCATTATAGATATGGGGAGGGGGACTATGACAATCGATGATGGGATCTCAAAGCAAACTTATTATCCCAAGCCTAGGGGTAAAGTGTTAGAATTTATGGAGGATTTGGAACTCTTTGATGGGGAACATGATTTAACTTGCTTCGAAGTTGGACGTGATGTCCATGGAAACCCTATGTATGGACCGCTTGCTCCACCATATTTTGATATTGATGATGAAATGGAACGTGCACTCGCAGTGGAACCCTTCTACAATCCATTTAAGAACATCCTTGTGTACAAGAAGCTCACAGATTTCTTAGGTTCTCTACCCGTACAACTGAAAAATTTGGAATGGGGGCCCGAGGGGTCAAGTGTATACAAAAGAGAAGATGGAGACGGGGAATGGCATGTCAAATTCGATATACTATGTCTAGATGGAAGGAGATTTATTAGAAAGTTCAAAACTCATGAAACATATCGTGAGTTGACCGGAAAATTCCAAAGCCAGGATATTTTGAGGTGTGAGTATTTTGAGGAGTGATAAGGAGAAGAACAATGCAACAATAATAACAAGCATTTGTTTGCTTGATTTTCATCTTTTGATGAAATTTTATTTTATGCACTTAGGGATTTTGTTTTTCATTTGATTTTTATTTTTCTTATTATTTTGGTTTGAAGTTATTTTAATCAATGCATTTTGAGTATTAGTTTAAGTTATGATGATAAGTATGATGATTTAGTTTTTGAGTTAGATGTTGTTGAAATTTGCAAATGGTTGGATGAATGTTGTGTGCATCTTTAATCGGATTTTTGAGTAAACGATTTTTGCTTGGAAGGTAAAATGCACAAGTAAAGTTAAAAAGGCAAAATTCGGAAAAAAATGCAAACCGAAACGGTTGTGTCCATGACTGAATCGGTTGGATGCAAGTATAAATACCAAAAATTCATTTTTTTTTCAGAAAAACACACCCACACACTAATCCTCCATATGGGTTTCACAAAATTCGACCATTAGAAGTTGTTTGAAGATTGTAACGAGTTTTAGAAGATCATCATGGCACCTAAACAAGTAAGCTTCTGCAATCAATTAACTTAATAAGGATATAATTAGAGTATTTGATTCGAATTGCAAATTAGGTCACTAATTTGGGGGTTTTTGATAGAACTCGAATTAAGTTGTAATCTTTTAGAATTAAGTGGGTAATTGATATAGGAATACATTGCAAAAAGAATTGTAGTGATTGATTCAACATGGAATGAGTATTAGATGATTGAATTTTCGGATTTAATTAGGTTGTGCTATTGAATCAAATTAAGTTGCAATTGATGATTCCTAGTTGGTAGATGATGCGTTTTTAATGAATTTTAGATGCCACATTGTTGATTAGAACAAGTGATTGAGAATTGAAGTTAAGATTGTTAGTTCTAAGCAAGATGAACATGTGATGATTTATCACACCCCCAAAATACCTGTTTTGCAGCGGAATAGAATACCCGGGGGATGACTGCCATAGTATCACAGTTACAGTTATATTGAACGACCTAAAGTGTGGTTTGGAAAATACATCGTTTGATTGAGTAAAATAATCAGAGTTTACAAAGTATAGGTCCCAAAAGATATACAACATTTTCGGAAATAAGTTTGTTACAATCCAAACGATGTTTTAAAGTGCATAAAACCCATGTGAGACATGTCGTCACCGCGACTCTATGATAACTCCTTATGTATGCCATGAAGTATATGCCTTAGATACCTGAAAATACATTGCTAAAAGTGTTAACACAAAGGTTGAGTGAGTTCATAGAGTTTATGTAAATGTTTTATACGACTACCACAAGTATAGGCCATGTATGACAAATATGTCACATAAAAATGTTACAATTGCTATAAGCACATGACACCGAAGCTAGACTGATCATGATGTTCGCCCCAACAGAGTGTTTTGCCAAACAACTCAAATTATGATAATAAATGAAATTCATCCGTTTGACCAGTTGGAATCCACCAACCCATATGGAGGAGTCACCCTCAATAGATCTATTCACTCACCCTCGCTTACCCCGTAATTAACGGTTCATGATTATGAAATTGGGACATTCAATTGGCAATGAGGTAACTTAAGCAATGTAAATGAATTTGATATACTTGGTATCGTAATAAGAATGATGTGCAATGTATTCTCCCCCGTAGGTTTGAAATAAAGTATAAACTTGAAAGACGGGGCTATGAAAACTCACTTGGTACAATGATGTGATGGCAAAAGTAGGTACACTGAAATGTGGTGCAATCACTAACCGCGACCTATTATGAATGATATGACCTAATCTAAGTCATCATGTAATGTTATGCATGCAACTCATATGATATCCATACCACTTGTGTATTTTGAAAATAAAGTTTATCGTCGAAAAATAAGTTTATAACGTATTTTCAAGTTATAAATTACTTTACAAGTATTTACGTTGAAATGATATCCTAAGATAGTCATTTAGTGATTTATTAAGAAATTATAGCTTTTCTTCGTAAAACAATACACTTTGACAATTCATGAAATTGACCAATTTTGAGTGATCGTATAATATTCATTATAACTTCGCTTGACAAAGGGTTAAACATTTTGGAAAATAGAATAGGCGAACTCACTTTTACTTGAAGACATCGTTTTCTCAGAAATATTCTAACGATCTGAAAAATGACTCCAAACATGGTCACTAGCGATGACCACTTTGGTCTAGTAAAAATATGTAAATGTTATACTTGTATAAAATAGTTACGATATCCTTATTTAAAACGCGTATAACTTAGTCGTTATAAGTCCGTTTTCTACGTTTTATATATCCTTAGTTTCGTGTTAATGTACACTAATATATTTTTGACAAATCGACTCATTTAGACAATGTTTAAAACTCATTTTTGCCCTTTAAACAACTCTTTACAGCTTGCATTTTTCTGAAAATATAGTTTTCGCTGCTAAACTTGAAAATAGCGTATCTCCTTCATTATAAATCCGTTTTAAGCCGTTCAAGCGACCACGGTTTCGTTTTAAAGTATATTTTCTGAATATCTAGCCAAAAATAATCCATGACCTGTCGAAATTTCCAGATTTTGTAAAAACGATCAGACCACAATCTAAAGTTGTCGAAAATGATTTTTCTAGCGTAATACTTGTTTCAATCACTTCAAATCAACACCAAATCTATTATAAACCTACCATACAGCTTCTTAGGGTGTCCTGGGTTCCTAAACATCATCAAAAATGATATGTTTCAAGGGATTAATTATAGGAAGATTAAAACTTATAGTAAGTAATAAAAACAATTAAAAGTGGTATGAATCACATAATACTTGCGTGTTTTCTTACTAGAATGATAAAATAGCTCAAGTATGATCATGAAAGACTTATGAAAATTATGAAAATCTTACTAGTCATAATGATGAGGTTTAATGTCACACCCCCAAAATATCGCAGCGGAACGATAGTGTCTTTGGGGTATGACATCATAGCACAAAGCATGGATAAAGAAAACGACCTCTAAAATGAGACGTTTTGAAAAGTTTACCATTCGATTAAATAAAGTTAGAGTTTACAAAACATGAGATCCCAAAGTTTGATAATACATAAAGGGTTACAAAACATGTCGAATGGTAATTGATAAAACACAAGACTCCAATGTATGCCATGTGACCCAAAAGCTCCATGAAATGCTATCGCCTTACGACCTGAGATAAACATGCTAAAAAGTGTCAACACAAAGGTTGGTGAGTTCATAAGTTTGTTGAAAATGATTTGACAAAGTCTCTAAAGAATGTTGATGCAGCAAAGGCATTGTAAATCCATTCAGTTCCGAGTTCCGCCCATACAAAACTCGCAACCTATGTGTTCACAACCCATTGCCTAAAATAGAATTGTCAATCTTGTTTGTAAGTAGGACATATGTGCCTACGATATATACAAGTACTTAATGCAAAGAATCACAACCAACTGAACCTCTTGACAAGTCTACATTGTTTGTTGTGTCTCATTGAATAACGGATTATATTCACCCCAGGTCAAGTCATCAGGGACACAAGGGTGGGGGCGTCAGCCCGATAGTACTATCAATACCTCTCCGCCGGCTCCCGCAGGAGTTAACCAGTTGCTAAAGTATGTATGTTGAGGCATAATTGAAAACAAGTTTAGCACATTAAGGCACATATCGCAATAAACCACACATAATGTCCAAAGAGTATAAGAAGTATAGTGTAACACAATTGTATAAATGGTTTGAGTATTCGCAAGAGTAAAAACAAGTATTTAAGCATGGATCTCCCCCAAAGAGTTTGTAAGAATTTAATACGAGTAAAAACGGGGTATGAACTCACCTGGTATGATTGATATGCTAACAAAATGAAGTGCACGAAAATGAGGCTCGGAAACTATCCGCGACCTAAAATGAATGTCATGACTTGAGTTATGATAGGTTGTCGTGAATGCATGATACAATGTCGCGCATGCAAATCCATATGTAATCTATACCACTTGTAATGCTTTTTGAAAATAGAATATAGCGTCGAAATATATGTTTATGACATCTCGTCATGTTTATAAAATACTTTACAAGTATTTATGTTGAAACAACCTCCTACGATAGTCGTTTAGTGATTTTATGAAATTATAACTTTTCGTCGTAAGATAATGTCATTTGACAATTTCATGAAAGTGAATATACGGCCTCTAAAATCTAGTCGTAAAATGGTGCACGCCGAGTGTCAGGAAACAAACTCAACGGTTTTGGGAAGCTTGTATCATTATCTCAAAGTTTTAGCATTTAAGTTTTCATCCTAGAGGTCTCGATCATGGAGAAAAATATAGGTAAAGTATGGTACTTGTGTCCAAAATATCATTTTAGTGTGGTTTCCGGCAAAGTTTAAGTGACCGTATTTTCTTCGTTACAACTCAACTTGACGAACGGTTGGACATTTTGGAAAATATGCTAGGCGAACTTACTTTTACTAGAAGACATCACGTTATAAAAAGTACTACATCCTTGTTAAAAACGACCCTCAACATGGTCCCTTGTTGCCGTAAGGTTTGTCTAATAGAAATATATTAGTTTTTCTTATATAATAAAGTTACGCAACTTTGTTTAACGCGTAATTTAATCGTTACAAGTCCGTTTTCTACGCTTCTACATCCTTAGATTTGTATTAAAGTATACTAATATATTTTTGATAAGTCGACACATTTTATAACGCTTAAGACTCATTTTTGACTCGTAAAAAGTTAATATAACATGCTGAATTTTCTGGAATTATTAGTTTTCGTCGTCAAACTTCAAAATAGCATAACTTTTTCGTTATAGCTCCATTTTAACCCGTTCAAGCGGCCACGTTTTCGTTTTAAAGTGTATTTTCCAAATGTCTAGCCCAAAAATTTTTATCCACTGTCTAAAATTCCAGATTTCACAATTTTGATCAGACCCTTAATTAGACTTGTCGAAATGAGTTTTTCACGCCAAAACCTATTCTAACCAATTCAAAACAACTCCAAAGCTATTCTAATCCTACCATACACCTTCTTAGGGTGTCATGGGTTCCTAGACATCACCAAAAGTGATATGTTTCAAGGAGTAATTATAGGATAACATATATAAACTTATAGTGCTTATAAACAATTTAAGTGGTATAGACATCACATAACTTGCATGTTTTGCTTGAGCATGATAAAAATGAACATAAAAATGAATATGAAATATGAACATGGACATAAGATGCTTACTAGTTACTTGATGAGGTTAATGAACAAAGGTTTCTTCCTAAACACCCAAGGTTTTTATTTCACAACCTTAATCAAGAGTGTGTCTAGATTGTATAAAACTTGCCTTGAAAATATTTTGGTGATCAACTTCTTGGTCCTATGGGTGGCTGGTTACAAGGTGAGAAGAGGAAGAGAGGATGTAAAACCCCACAAATCGAAAACGCGTGAAAATACTATTTTTCCCTCAAATGTAATATGTATAAATACGTATAATATGTCACTGCTCATCAAAATATAAATTTTAACCTACCTTACGAATAATTGGAGAACACGTGCATACGAGATCACAAAAGATGAATTTGTAAACGTTAAAACTCATGTACATGGGCCGAGTCTTATTTACACATTACAACCTAATTGAGGCCCAACTAAGTTTGGTTCTTGGCTCATGTTTTCTTTTCTTATACGCTCCACAATATTGAATCACACCAAAACCCTAGCAGCCTAAACACTAATGACGCCAAAACTCTTAGGATTTCTTTTCTTCTTCCTCAATTCGCTCAACAAAAAGAAAACCAAGGTGCAAGGTTATGGAAGCATGATTCAAGGAGGCTGTGATAGTGGTATTGTGTCGTGGGTTCTGGCTGATTGACGTGGGGTTTTCCTGGTCGTGAGGCTGATGTAAGCCTTGGGTCTGTCGTGGGCTAATTGTGCGGGTCGTGGGTACAAAGGGTGTTGGGTTGCCTGCTTTGACCTTGTTCTCTTCCTTTCTTTCACGCCAAGGTAACACATCTTCAGCTTGTCTCTTTTCTTCATTGTTCCTGATTTGTGTCGAGTGTTTGGTCCTCCATACACATGATAAATACCCATTCATACATCACATAATGATACATTAAAACTTGGGCACATGAATGCTAACTTGTCACATAAAATAACAAATATACGTAACTCTAAATGCGTGTCGACTCGTGGAATTTACTTTGTGTCGAGTGGGTGTACTTTGGGTGTTTTATTGTAAGGGCTGTAATGAAGCCTAAGTCACGTTAAAATCAAAATATATAAGTCTCTTGTGTGTTAGAATGATTGAAACTTGTTATATGATGGTTTTAAAATGAATTTTGACCTGGGCAGATTTATAGGTCGAATGAGTATGCTTGTTAAACTGAGTTACATAAGTGTTTAATTCGGTATTTTTAGTTGTAAACTTATTTTAATGTATTAGTTAAGTTTTCCAAGTGGTTTGGTCGAATTTGGAGTTGTCTAAGTCGTATTTTTGAATTTTACAAGATCAAGTGTCAAAGCTGAGAAAACGGGTCTGAAATTTAGTTGGATTGTTTGATTTTTCATTTTCAAACCATAAGGTATTGGGAGCTCTCCTTTTATGGGAGTTTTGGGGATTTTTCCAAGGTGTCTAAATAGGTCCCATAAGCGTAAACTTTTAAGGTGTATTTTCTGATCACTTTCTGGACAGGTCTGGACTTGTGATTTTCCATAGGCCATTTGGCATGAAAATAGAACCCACTAATTTTTGGAGAGTCTTTTAACTCATATGAGAACCCCTAGGATTTTACTTTATTTTATTTGAGCTAAGTAAGTATTTTATAAAAATCGCTAAATTCTGGTCCAGATGTGAACTTAAGAAAATGAATGATAAAAGAGGATATCAATAAGTAAAACACTCACAAATGCATAAGAAGATTATAAAATGAGTATATAAGTAATATATGATATCAATTCGTGTAGATTCGTTGAAGAAGATACGCGTTGCTTTCCGGTGTTACCTTCCCGCTTTGTTTTCGCTTTGTTGCTAAGGTACAGATATTCTATCCCTTTCAAGAGGGGTTTTTCATGATTCTTTTACATCTTTCGATATTGGTTTTGAACTGTTATCCTTTGCTCTGAGCCTTTTATTTAAGGTTTCCCTATAACTTTGCTATGTTCCCTTTGATTTTGAACCTTTGATTATGAACCTTCAGATTATGAGCCTTTGATATGAACTTGTGATATGTACCTCTGATATGGACTTATGATATGGACTTTGATATGAACCTTTGTTATGAACCCTTATGATATGATTATGCTTTGACCCTTCAGCTTTGATACCGAGCCAAATATGTTTCCCTAGCCATGAAGGTAACATGGTTGTGTCATTGATGCACCAATGGCATGACTCTAGTGTGGTTGAGTGATGTTCCACACCGTCCCTTTCTGTTATCTGATTATGAGCTCGATATATATTGTATGGCCACTATTTGTCTTGCAGGGCTTATGGATGCATCCTAGATTTGTTCTCATATCTAATATGTTGTGATATGATTTGTATGGTGAATGATGTCGTGTGCATACGCGTCCTTCACAACTGGGAGCTAGCTACTCCATTGGTTACTGAGTCTCCTCCTATTGGTTTGGTATTCGAGGTCACCCTCCGAATACAATGGCTACTTATGATATGATATGATACGATATGATATGTTTCCGTGCTCGTGGTAGATTTCTGACAACCCTTACACTTTTGATATACCTATATTGTACCCCCTGTATTTTCCAATACACGATACTCTGTATTATTTGTTCATTACTTAGTACTCTTATATGACTCACCATACTACCAAGAGATATATATATATATTCTATTGCTTTGATCTGTCACACTCTCATTCCGTTGCTTTTACAACTATCATTTCATTCACGTACCAGGTTATTATATGTTTATTGAATTTGATTATGCTATTCATGTTTATGTGACTACTGATTACCCTGCTATGATATGATTAATATGCGGTTATTTGAGTTACCTATTGTCATCTGACGATATGTGATCTCACTGTTATGTGATCCTCTGAATTGTTTGGTGACCATGCTAATGTGTAATCGATAATTTTTTATGTTCATTATATATACTTCGTTCAGTTAATCTCATGGACTTTGACCATCCGTTGTATCCTTATCTGTTTATTGTTGACCTGCCATGTTTCCACTTTTGTCTATGCTACGGATTGATTTGGGTAAATGGTTCAACTTATGATGTTTGGCTTATTAACTTGTTTAATTGCCTTGCTATGTCTCTAATTCATTCAATTATAATGCTCATAATGTATTCCTACTTGTTATGTGTGACTGCCATGTTTTGACTGCTGTTAGTACTTCCGCTGTTATGATACTTGTTATGTTTTTCATCTAAGGCTTTTTAATCTGTGCGATTGCCATGCTCACTTCCTAATGAATTGCTTCCATTTGCTTTTAGTTTTCCTGTTGGCTTATTTATATTCTGATTTCTGATCTGACGCGTATATACTTATGTTGAGTGGATGCTTACGTTGGTATGCTTGATTTGGTTTCGTGCTGTATGTCTGTTTGATTATATGTGATTATATATATGTCATGGATGCGTTGCTTGCTGTGTTCTCCTTGATTGGATATCTGTATAATTGTGTTCTGCAGGATCCTCATTGACTCATTGTTTCCTTTTCGTTGCAACCTTGCTATTGTCCCTATGTTTCATTTCGTATTCCTGCTTTTGTTTAGCTTTCGTTTTGTTATATCTGTTCACTGGGCTTTTTAAGCTCAGCCGCATTTCTTTTCCTGCGGCAGGTTTTAGGTTGGAAGATGGGCTTTGATGGGCTGAGAGTTGATTATCCGAGTGGACCAACCCTAGTTACCTTATTATTTGGGCTTATTTTATGCTGGGCTATTGTTTCCAAAAATTCAGTTTATTTTAGACATCTTGAATTTTGTAATTTTCATTGTAATCTTTCGTTTATATGACTTGGTACGTTATTCCTTAAGACTTCCGCTTGTAAATTTTTCTTGTATGTTCTGATATGACACCAGAATGTGACACTTCTACCCTTGTCGGGTTGGGGTGTTACAGAGGATATTTTCAATTTTACACTTTGTGATATGAGTTGTATGTGTATGTTGTGTTTAATATGATATAAAAGAGTAGGATATTTTGCAAGTTAAGTGACTCACCCTTGTTTGTCGACAAGGGTGTGTTTGTTATTTGTGTTTATATATATATTTTTTTATTGTACAAGTATAAATTAAATGTAAAGTTATTTAAAGATAGTTAATAACTTGTATGCATATTTGAATATTTAGGGTAGCGTTAGCTAAAAATAAATTTTAACGGGTCAAGATAAAATATATTGAGGTCATAAAAATTATGAAAATACATTTCTTGCAAAATTTGAGTGAAATAATAATTATCGTGTAGTATTTACGAAAACCGTCGTAATTATATAAATATAACAATTTATATACAAAATCAATTTAAAACACCGGGTAAACTCATAATATTATTTTTATAATCTTAATATGAGTATAAAATTATATTGGGATAATTTTTGGAAGTATCGGATCAATTGTTCAAAAAAATTTAATTATGCGATAGCGTTTATTAAATAAGAAATTATGCGTTTAACGTGAAATGCAAAACCATGCATGAACTAATGTGCTGATAATGATGCTAATGATATGTAGACAAAACCTAGTCTATATGAAATGTCCTTGATGATTGTTCATGAATTCGCAGCTAAACCCTTAAGGTTACGCGAATTTAATATTTGTAAACCTAGTTTACGATAAACGATGAAATAGTAAATGTGAGAAATGACCGGAAATTGAGAATTGTGACATTCTTCCCATGTCAGAGGAATCACGTCCTAATGATTCAATCGATGATACTATAGGTCTACCCTTAGGTTTCGCGAAATCAGGGTGTATGGTCAAAGTGCTTATGCCAAAACTTACGCGTCTAGGTTTCTTATCTAATGAGGATCATTGAATCTGAATAATACATTGGATTACTTAATAATCTAGGGGAAACGTACCAGTTACGCATTGCGGGCTGCCTCGGTCCCTAAATAGAATGCTCGATCTCGGGGTGGACTGAGATTGAGTACGGGGTTTTGATTGTTTCCGTCAATTGCTAAAGCTAGGTGTTGGTTACCCTGTAGTTGCCTCTGCTCCATTCAACCTAGTACAATTATTCCAGAAGTGATTCGGGCTGTTACATTCAAAGCAAGTCCTTTGGTTATTCCTCATGTTGCCCACGTTAGCCGGTGTTACCTGTTTTACATGCTCCTTAAAATGGCCGTATCGATTGCAATTTGTACACAAGCGACGTGGCTTGGTCTTCGGATGATGATAAGCACATTTAGCACATTTGGGATGTGTACCCGTATACTCTCTTTGTTCAAGCACCAGTTGCCCAAAAACTCTTGCCCTTTTGTTGTCTGCTACCACGTCCATCTGCCTATTCGACCCACTCGCTTCCTTCCTCTTGTCACTGTTCTTTAAAGTACCATTTCTAACCATCTCGTCTGTCAGGGTTCCGGCCCTCAGTATTGCACTTGGTATTGTAGACGGCTCACTCGTTTTCACAGTTCCACGGATTTCGGGGACAAGACCATATATGTACCTCGCGATTTTCTTGGACTCAAGGGTAACTAGATGAGGAACTAGTCTGGCTAACTTATGAAATCGGTCTGTGTAGGCTGCGTGACCAGCCCCTATCATGGAGTGGTGATAAAGTTCATCTTCCAGTTTCTGCATTTCATTGTCCGAGCAGTACTCCTCTTTCAATAACGCCTTAAATTCGTCCCATGTCATACCTATAGCTGCTTCTCTGCCCCTAGCCTGTAGCTGTGTGTTCCACCATGTCAATGCCTTCCCTGATAGCAAGCAAGCAGCATACTTCACCCTCTCATGTGCGGCACAATTGCTGATGTCGATCACTGACTCGTCTCTCTACCCATCGAGTATAAGCCAAAGCACCTCCTATACCATCAAACTCCACAGGTTTGCATGCTGAAAATTCCTTATACGTCCATCCAGTTCTGTTGCCGTGGTTGTTGTTGTTGTTGATGGTGTTGTTATTGTTGCCACTGCCAACTACATTGTTGGTGTCGCCATTCCCATTCCCGTGGTTTCCCGAGTTATTCATATGGTTTCCAACTTGTGTGACAATAGTGGGAAGCAAGATTTGAAGTTGTTGAGCGATGATGGCGGCAAAATCAGGGTTTCCGCCAGCGTTGTTGTCATTGTTACCATGTCGCGACCGCCTTCTCTACCTCCACGCTCACCTGTCCTTCCACCCCTTTGCGCCGCACCACCTCGGCTAGTGCTGCGTGTTACCCTCTTTGGTGTCATGATCTCTGCAAGGAAAGGACCGTTGAGTTCCCAATGTCTATACTTAACGTCCTCAAACATAATACCACGCCACAAATTGGTTCCTAAGGTGTGCCCACACCGATCTACGTATGCGTGGTCGCATACGTCCACGTGGGTCGTGACGCATTTATAATTATGTTGGCCACCATATTTATAATTGCCTCACTTCACATGTGTACATACCACCAAGCATACACGTCTCGGCGATTGATGTTACTGAAATAGGTAGCCATTCTATCATCCGATCCTAAACGGTGGAGGAGAAATTTAGGGTAGGTATCTAGGGAGAGTCGCACTTGGTGTATAGGAAATTCCTTTAGGTGCTAAAGTCACGATGAGGTTTAGTCGCCAACAGTTCCCAAAGTATCCTCAAGAGAACTCCCATCCTCGGGCAAAATCATCAAATCTATACAGCTATATAGTAACACTTATTTAGCTCGATCTCGTGTCTCATCAAACAAGAACTGTCACAAGATCAAGTTAGATAAGTGCTCATTACTGACCTCCATATTATTGATGACTTTACTAGATTTTGGGACTCCCCTATCGGTACAAGGAAACCATGGTATCCAATGAGGTGGGTCTAGAAGAAATTTAAAAAAAAAGCATATGCGTACGAAAAGTGTATAAGGCGATAGGAAAAGAGAGGATCGACGTGAAAGCGGTTATAGTCTAGGAACTAAAATGCAACCTAGTTCTCTATAACCAAGTCTCTCATACCAATCTGTCACACCCCCAAAATATCGCAGCGGAACGATAGTGTCTTTGGGGTATGACATCATAGCACAAAGCATGGATAAAGAAAACGACCTCTAAAATGAGACGTTTTGAAAAGTTTACCATTCGATTAAATAAAGTTAGAGTTTGCAAAACATGAGATCCCAAAGTTTGATAATACAT
This sequence comes from Chrysanthemum makinoi, assembly GCA_910596185.1. Lineage (NCBI taxonomy): Eukaryota > Viridiplantae > Streptophyta > Magnoliopsida > Asterales > Asteraceae > Chrysanthemum > Chrysanthemum makinoi. The sequence goes on along the minus strand of OU343219.1, from coordinate 68,646,293 downwards.
AAAGGGTTACAAAACATGTCGAATGGTAATTGATAAAAACACAAGACTCCAATGTATGCCATGTGACCCAAAAGCTCCATGAAATGCTATCGCTTTACGACCTGAGATAAACATGCTAAAAAGTGTCAACACAAAGGTTGGTGAGTTCATAAGTTTGTTGAAAATGATTTGAAAAAGTCTCTAAAGAATGTTGATGCAGCAAAGGCATTGTAAATCCATTCAGTTCCGACTTCCGCCCATACAAAACTCACAACCTATGTGTTCACAACCCAATGCCTAAAATAGAATTGTCAATCTTGTTTGTAAGTAGGACATATGTGCCTACGATATATACAAGTACTTAATGCAAAGAATCACAGCCAACTGAACCTCTTGACAAGTCTACATTGTTTGTTGTATCTCATTGAATAACGTATTATATTCACCCCAGGTCAAGTCATGAGGGACACAAGGGTGGGGGCGTCAGCCCGATAGTACTATCAATACCTCTCCGCCGGCTGCCGCAGGAGTTAACCAGTTGCTAAAGTATGTATGTTGAGGCATAATTGAAAACAAGTTTAGCACATTAAGGCACATATCGCAAAAAACCACACATAATGTCCAAAGAGTATAAGAAGTATAGTGTAACACAATTGTATAAATGGTTTGAGTATTCGCAAGAGTAAAAACAAGTATTTAAGCATGGATCTCCCCCAAAGAGTTTGTAAGAATTTAATACGAGTAAAAGCGGGGTATGAACTCACCTGGTATGATTGATATGCTAACAAAATGAAGTGCACGAATATGAGACTCGGAAATTATCGGCGACCTAAAATGAATGTCATGACTTGAGTTATGATAGGTTGTCGTGAATGCATGATACAATGTTGCGCATGCAAATCCATATGTAATCTATACCACCTGTACGTTTTTGAAAATAGAATTTATCGTCGAAATATATGTTTATGACATCTCGTCATGTTTATAAAATACTTTACAAGTATTTACGTTGAAACAACCTCCTACGATAGTCGTTTAGTGATTTTATGAAATTATAACTTTTCGTCGTAAAATAATGTCATTTGACAATTTCATGAAAGTGAATATACGGCCTCTAAAAGCTAGTCGTAAAATGGTGCACGTCGAGTGTAAGGAAAAAAACTCAACGGTTTTGGGAAGCTTGTATCATTATCTCAGAGTTTTAGCATTTAATTTTTCATCCTAGAGGTCTCGATCATGGAGGAAAATATAGGTAAAGTATGGTACTTGTGTCCAAAATATCGTTTTAGGGTGGTTTCCGGCAAATTTTAAGTGACCGTATTTTATTCGTTACAACTCCGCTTGACGAACGGTTGGACATTTTGGAAAATATGCTAGGCTAACTTACTTTTACTAGAAAACATCACGTTATAAAAAGTACTATATCCTTGTTAAAAACGACCCTTAACATGGTCCCTTGTTGTCGTAAGGTTTGTCTAATAGAAATATATTAGTTTTTCTTATATAATAAAGTTACGGCAACTTTGTTTAACGCGTGTAATTTAATCGTTACAAGTCCGTTTTCTACGTTTTTTACATCCTTAGATTCGTATTAAAGTATACTAATATATTTTTGATAAGTCGACACATTTTATAACGCTTAAGACTCATTTTTGACTCGTAAAAAGTTAATATAACATGCTGAATTTTCTGGAATTATTAGTTTTCGTCGTCAAACTTCAAAATAGCATAACTTTTTCGTTATAGCTCCGTTTTAACCCATTTAAGCGGCCACGTTTTCGTTTTAAAGTGTATTTTCCAAATGTCTAGCCCAAAAAATTTTATCCACTGTCGAAAATTCCAGATTTCACAATTTTGATCAGACCCTTAATTAGACTTGTCGATATGAGTTTTTCACGCGCAAAACCTATTCTAACTAATTCAAAACAACTCTGAAGCTATTCTAATCCTACCATACACCTTCTTAGGGTGTCATAGGTTCCTAGACATCACCAAAAGTGATATGTTTCAAGGAGTAATTATAGGATAACATATATAAACTTATAGTGCGTATAAACAATTTAAGTGGTATAGACATCACATAACTTGCATGTTTTGCTTGAGCATGATAAAAATGAACATAAAAATGAATATGAACATGGACATAAGATGCTTACTAGTTACTTGATGAGGTTAATGAACAAAGGTTTCTTCCTAAACACCCAAGGTTTTTATTTCACAACCTTAATCAAGAGTGTGTCTAGATTGTATAAAACTTGTCTTGAAAATATTTTGGTGATCACCTTCTTGGTCCTATGGGTGGCCGGTTACAAGGTGAGAAGAGGAAGAGAGGATATTTTCAATTTTACACTTTGTGATATGAGTTGTATGTGTATGTTGTGTTTAATATGATATAAAAGAGTAGGATATTTTGCAAGTTAAGTGACTCACCCTTGTTTGTCGACAAGGGTGTGTTTGTTATTTGTGTTTATATATATATATATATATATATATATATATATATATATATATATATATATATATATATATATATATATATATATATATATATATATATATATATATATTTTGATTGTACAAGTATAATGTAAAGTTATTTAAAGATAGTTAATAACTTGTATGCATATTTGAATATTTAGGGTAGCGTTAGCTAAAAATAAATTTTAACGGGTCAAGATAAAATATATTAAGGTCATAAAAATTATGAAAATACATTTCATGCAAAATTTGAGTGAAATAATAATTATCGTGTAGTATTTACGAAAACCATCGTAATTATATAAATATAACAATTTATATACAAAATCAATTTAAAACACCGGGTAAACTCATAATATTATTTTTATAATCTTAATATGAGTATAAAATTATATTTGAATAATTTTTGGAAGTATCGGATCAATTGTTTAAAAAAATTTAATTATGCGATAGCGTTTATTAAATAAGAAATTATGCGTTTAACGTGAAATGCAAAACCATGCATGAACTAATGTGCTGATAATGATGCTAATGATATGTAGACTAAACCTATTCTATATGAAATGTCCTTGATGATTGTTCATGAATTCGCAGCTAAACCCTTAAGGTTATGCGAATTTAATATTTGTAAACCTAGTTTACGATAAACGATGAAATAGTAAATGTGAGAAATGACCGGAAATTGAGAATTGTGACATTCTTCCCATGTCAGAGGAATCACGTCCTCGTGATTCAATCGATGATACTATAGGTCTACCCTTAGGTTTCGCGAAATCAGGGTGTATGGTCAAAATGCTTATGCCAAAACTTACGCGTCTAGGTTTCTTATCTAATGAGGCTCATTGAATCTGGATAATACAGTGGATTACTTAATAATCTAGGGGAAACGTACCAGTTACGCATTCCGGGCTGCCTCGGTCCCTAAATAGAATGCTCGATCTCGGGGTGGACTGAGATTGAGTACAGGGTTTTGATTGTTTCCGTCAATTGCTAAAGCTAGGTGTTGGTTACCCTGTAGTTGCCTCTGCGTTCCATTCAACCTAGGACAATTATTCCGGAATTCATTCGGGCTATTAAATTCAAATCAAGTCCTTTGGTTATTCCTCATGTTGCCCATGTTAGCCGGTGTTACCTGTGTTTTACACTGCTCCTTAAAATGGCCGTATCGATTGCAATTTGTACACAAGCGGCAGGGCTTGGTCTTCGAATGATGATAAGCACATTTAGCACATTTGGGATGTGTACCCGCATACTCTCTTTGTTCAGTACCAGTTGCCCCAAAAACTCTTGCCCTTTTGTTGTCTGCTACCCCCATCTTCGCTATTCGACCCACTCGCTTCCTTCCTCTTGTCACTGTTCTTTAAAGTACCATTTCTAACCATCTCGTCTGTCAGGGTTCCGGCCCTCAGTATTGCACTTGGTATTGTAGACGGCTCACTCGTTTTCACAGTTCCACGGATTTCGGGGACAAGACCATATATGTACCTCGCGATTCTCTTGGACTCAGGGGTAACTAGATGAGGAACTAGTCTGACTAACTCATGAAATCGGTCTGTGTAGGCTGCGTGACCAGCCCCTATCATGGAGTGGTGATAAAGTTCATCTTCCAATTTCTGCATTTCATTGTCCCGCAGTATCCTCTTTCAATAACGCCTTAAATTCGTCCCATGTCATACCTATAGCTGTTTCTCTGCCCCTAGCCTGTAGCTGTGTGTTCCACCATGTCAATGCCTTCCCCGATAGCAAGCAAGCAGATACTTCACCCTCTGATGTGCGGCACAATTGCTGATGTCGATCACCGACTGTCTCTCTACCCATCGAGTATAAGCCAAAGCACCTCCTATACCATCAAACTCCACAGGTTTGCATGCTGAAAATTCCTTATACGTGCATCCGTTCTCGTATTGTTGTTGTTGTTGTTGTTGATGGTGTTGTTATTGTTGCCACTGCCAACTACATTGTTGGTGTCCCCATTCCTGTTCCCGTGGTTTCCCGAGTTATTCATATGGTTTCCAACTTGTGTGACAATAGTGGGAAGCAAGATTTGAAGTTGTTGAGCGATGATGGCGGCAAAATCGGTTCCGCAGGTTGTTGTCATTGTTAGCCATGTCGCGACCGCCTTCTCTACCTCCACGCTCACCTGTCCTTCCACCCCTTTGCGCCGCACCACCTCGACTAGTGCTGCGTGTTACCCTCTTTGGTGCCATGATCTCTGCAAGGAAAGGACCGTTGAATTCCCAATGTCTATACTTAACGTCCTCAAACATAATACCACGCCACAAATTGGTTCCTAAGGTGTGCCCACACCGATCTACGTATGCGTGGTCGCATATGTCCACGTGGGTCGTGACGCATTTATAATTATGTTGGCCACCATAATTATAATTTCCTCACTTCACACGTGTACATACCACCAAGCATACATGTCACGGCGATTGATGTTACTGAAATAGGTAGCCATTCTATCATCCGATCCTAAACGGTGGAGGAGAAATTTAGGGTAGGTATTTAGGGAGAGTCGCACTTGGTGTATAAGAAATTCCTTTAGGTGCTAAAGTCACGATGAGGTTTAGTCGCCAACAGTTCCCAAAGTATCCTCAAGAGAACTCCCATCCTCGGGCAAAATCATCAAATCTATACAGCTATATAGTAACACTTATTTAGCTCGATCTCGTGTCTCATCAAACAAGAACTGTCACGAGATCAAGTTAGATAAGTGCTCATTACTCGACCTCCATATTTTTGATGACTTTACTAGATTTTGGGACTCCCCTATCGGTAGAAGGAAACCATGGTATCCAATGAGGTGGGTCTAGAAGAAATTTTAAAAAAAAAAAGCATATGCGCACGAAAAGTGTGTAAGGCAATAAGAAAAGAAAGGATCGACGTAAAAGCGGTTATAGTCTAGGAACTAAAATGCAACCTAGTTCTCTATAACCAAGTCTCTGATACTAATCTATCACACCCCCAAAATATCGCAGCGGAACGATAGTGTCTTTGGGGTATGACATCATAGCACAAAGCATGGATAAAGAAAACGACCTCTAAAATGAGACGTTTTGAAAAGTTTACCATTCGATTAAATAAAGTTAGAGTTTACAAAACATGAGATCCCAAAGTTTGATAATACATAAAGGGTTACAAAACATGTCGAATGGTAATTGATAAAAACACAAGACTCCAATGTATGCCATGTGACCCAAAAGCTCCATGAAATGCTATCGCCTTACGACCTGAGATAAACATGCTAAAAAGTGTCAACACAAAGGTTGGTGAGTTCATAAGTTTGTTGAAAATGATTTGAAAAAGTCTCTAAAGAATGTTGATGCAGCAAAGGCATTGTAAATCCATTCAGTTCCGAGTTACGCCCATACAAAACTCACAACCTATGTGTTCACAACCCATTGCCTAAAATAGAATTGTCAATCTTGTTTGTAAGTAGGACATATGTGCCTACGATATATACAAGTACTTAATGCAAAGAATCACAGCCAACTGAACCTCTTGACAAGTCTACATTGTTTGTTGTCTCTCATTGAATAACGGATTATATTCACCCCAGGTCAAGTCATCAGGGACACAAGGGTGGGGGCGTCAGCCCGATAGTACTATCAATACCTCTCCGCCGGCTCCTGCAGGAGTTAACCAGTTGCTAAAGTATGTATGTTGAGGCATAATTGAAAACAAGTTTAGCACATTAAGGCACATATCGCAATAAACCACACATAATGTCCAAAGAGTATAAGAAGTATAGTGTAACACAATTGTATAAATGGTTTGAGTATTTGCAAGAGTAAAAACAAGTATTTAAGCATGGATCTCCCCCAAAGAGTTTGTAAGAATTTAATACGAGTAAAAGCGGGGTATGAACTCACCTGGTATGATTGATATGCTAACAAAATGAAGTGCACGAAAATGAGGCTCGGAAACTATCCACGACCTAAAATGAATGTCATGACTTGAGTTATGATAGGTTATCATGAATGCATGATACAATGTTGCGCATGCAAATCCATATGTAATCTATACCACTTGTACGTTTTTGAAAATAGAATTTATCGTCGAAATATATGTTTATGACATCTCGTCATGTTTATAAAATACTTTACAAGTATTTACGTTGAAACAACCTTCTACGATAGTCGTTTAGTGATTTTATGAAATTATAACTTTTCGTCGTAAAATAATGTCATTTGACAATTTCATGAAAGTGAATATACGGCCTCTAAAAGCTAGTCGTAAAATGGTGCACGTCGAGTGTCAGGAAACAAACTCAACGGTTTTGGGAAGCTTGTATCATTATCTCAAAGTTTTAGCATTTAAGTTTTCATCCTAGAGGTCTCGATCATGGAAAAAAATATAGGTAAAGTATGGTACTTGTGTCCAAAATATCGTTTTAGGGTGGTTTCCGGCAAAGTTTAAGTGACCGTATTTTATTCGTTACAACTCCGCTTGACGAACGGTTGGAAATTTTGGAAAATATGCTAGGCGAACTTACTTTTACTAGAAGACATCACGTTATAAAAAGTACTACATCCTTGTTAAAAACGACCCTCAACATGGTCCCTTGTTGCCGTAAGGTTTGTCTAATAGAAATATATTAGTTTTTCTTATATAATAAAGTTACGGCAACTTTGTTTAACGCGTGTAATTTAATCGTTACAAGTCCGTTTTCTACGTTTTTTACATCCTTAGATTCGTATTAAAGTATACTAATATATTTTTGATAAGTCGACACATTTTATAACGCTTAAGACTCATTTTTGACTCGTAAAAAGTTAATATAACATGCTGAATTTTCTGGAATTATTAGTTTTCGTCGTTAAACTTCAAAATAGCATAACTTTTTCGTTATAGCTCCGTTTTAGCCCGTTCAAGCGGCCACGTTTTCGTTTTAAAATGTATTTTCCAAATGTCAAGCCCAAAATTTTTTATCCACTGTCGAAAATTCCAGATTTCACAATTTTGATCAGACTCTTAATTAGACTTGTCGAAATGAGTTTTTTCACGCGCAAAACCTATTCTAACTAATTCAAAACAACTCCGAAGCTATTCTAATCCTACCATACACCTTCTTAGGGTGTCATGGGTTCCTAGACATCACCAAAAGTGATATGTTTCAAGGAGTAATTATAGGATAACATATATAAACTTATAGTGCTTATAAACAATTTAAGTGGTATAGACATCACATAACTTGCATGTTTTGCTTGAGCATGATAAAAATGAATATGAAATATGAACATGGACATAAGATGCTTACTAGTTACTTGATGAGGTTAATGAACAAAGGTTTCTTCCTAAACACCCAAGGTTTTTATTTCACAACCTTAATCAAGAGTGTGTCTAGATTGTATAAAACTTGTCTTGAAAATATTTTGGTGATCACCTTCTTGGTCCTATGGGTGGCCGGTTACAAGGTGAGAAGAGGAAGAGAGGATATTTTCAATTTTACACTTTGTGATATGAGTTGTATGTGTATGTTGTGTTTAATATGATATAAAAGAGTAGGATATTTTGCAAGTTAAGTGACTCACCCTTGTTTGTCGACAAGGGTGTGTTTGTTATTTGTGTTTATATATTTTTTTTATTGTACAAGTACAAAGTAAATGTAAAGTTATTTAAAGATAGTTAATAACTTGTATGCATATTTGAATATTTAGGGTAGCGTTAGCTAAAAATAAATTTTAACGGGTCAAGATAAAATATATTGAGGTCATAAAAATTATGAAAATACATTTCTTGCAAAATTTGAGTGTAATAATAATTATCGTGTAGTATTTACGAAAACCGTCGTAATTATATAAATATAACAATTTATATACAAAATCAATTTAAAACACTGGGTAAACTCATAATATTATTTTTATAATCTTAATATGAGTATAAAATTATATTGGGATAATTTTTGGATGTATCGGATCAATTTTTCAAAAAAATTTAATTATGCGATAGCGTTTATTAAATAAGAAATTATGCGTTTAACGTGAAATGCGAAACCATGCATGAACTAATGTGCTGATAATGATGCTAATGATATGTAGACTAAACCTAGTCTATATGAAATGTCCTTGATGATTGTTCATGAATTCGCAGCTAAACCCTTAAGGTTACGCGAATTTAATATTTGTAAACCTAGTTTACGATAAACGATGAAATAGTAAATGTGAGAAATGACCGGAAATTGAGAATTGTGACATTCTTCCCATGTCATAGGAATCACGTCCTCGTGATTCAATCGATGATACTATAGGTCTACCCTTAGGTTTCGCGAAATCAGGGTGTATGGTCAAAGTGCTTATGCCAAAACTTACGCGTCTAGGTTTCTTATCTAATGAGGCTCATTGAATCTGAATAATACAGTGGATTACTTAATAATCTAGGGAAACGCCAGTTACGCATTGCGGGCTGCCTTGGTCCCTAAATAGAATGCTCGATCTCGGGGTGGACTGAGATTGAGTATGTGGTTTTGATTGTTTCCGTCAATTGCTAAAGCTAGGTGTTGGTTACCCTGTAGTTGCCTCTGCGTTCCATTCAACCTAGGACAATTACCCGAAGTGATTCGGCTGTTACATTCAAAGCAAGTCCTTTGGTTATTCCTCAAGTTGCCCACGTTAGCCGGTGTTACATGTTTTTACACTCGCTCCTTAAAATGGCCGTATCGATTGCAATTTGTACACAAGCGGCAGGGATTGGTCTTCGGATGATGATAAGCACATTTAGCACATTTGGGATGTGTACCCAAGCATACTTCTTTGTTCATTACCGTTGCCCCAAAACTCTTGCCCTTTTGTTGTCATGCTACCACGCCCATCTGCTTATTCGACCCACTCGCTTCCTTCCTCTTGTCACTGTTCTTTAAAGTACCATTTCTAACCATCTCGTCTGTCAGGGTTCCGGCCCTCAGTATTGCACTTTGTATTGTAGACGGCTCAGTCATTTTCATAGTTCCACGGATTTCGGGGACAAGACCATATATGTACCTCGCGATTCTATAAACCTTATCGTTTGTTCTAACACTCTTATATTGACTTATATTTGTGATTTCTACAGAGAAATGTTGTAGGTTGTTCGAGTTCAACACGGATTCGACTAAACCCGATTGTTACCAAGTATTGCCAAAGGAATGCAAGGAAGAAGGTTACGTATAGCTTGAAGGTTGAAGGGAATGCAAACTTGAAGTTCAAAGATCTCAGCAATGAGGAGAAACATGCTTTTAGGGAACGGTTGTCAAAGTTGCAAAATAGGACAGTTTTGGTTCTGAGGTTGATAAATTGGGATTTATTTAGCGAATATGAGTGTGAAAATGAGTTGTGGGGTATGATGCGGATGTCTTATGTCTATCCGGCTGATGGAGATTCGTTTGATGATTTACCATGGGAGAGAGCTTTTAGCATAAATGAAGAGGTTTATCATGAATAGTGTATGGAGTTCTTTTCGACTATGTACTTTGAAAGGAAGGTCAATGTTCGGAACATCATGAATGAAGTTTGTGTTTGGTTTAGGCTTTGTGGGCAGGATCACGCATACACTTTGCCAGGTTTTGTTGTTGCTCTTGGCTTGTATGAACCGGATGAGATTAATCATCGATTGTTTGAAGCTCATTTTTCGAGGCTTAGGAGATTTGAAAAAGATTACCCTAGTGTCCTCGCGTACTGGAATCGCGTGGGAGATCCTTCATGCACTCGAAGGAATTCTATAACCATTAGGAATCCATTGATGAGAGTGCTACAAAAGTTGTTAGTATGGGGGCCATTTCACAAAGTTGGAAGCAGGGACAAATGCCATAAACCGGACTTGCGGATTATGATGTTGTTGGAAGAAACTAAGGATGGGAATGCAACTTGGCTCATAACCGAGTATTTGTCTAGGAAAGCCTCGGGTATCAAAGGTAATAGCAACATATGTGGAGGCCATTATGTGACGAGGTTGGCAAGGAATCTTGGGTATTACAATAGCAATGAGTTGGCTAAGTGTGGAGAGCCAAAGATTAGTGAGATATGGAATGCAATGAGTTTTGGAACAGCTTTGAATAGAAGGACACAGACGTTGGGAGTATGGATTGAACCACAACAACAACAACCACCACAGCAGCAGGGAAATGTGCCAATGGGCAACGTACCGATGGGTAACGTGCAAACGGGTACGTCTAGTAGTTTTGACTCAGGTTGGGGAGATTGGAATCGACATTTGAATGAAATTGAGTGTAGGGATATTTGGAGAGATTCGATGATGTTGAGGAACAATTACATTAATGATTATTCGATTCCGTTCTTTCAACACATGGCTCAAGAAGCCAATTATGAGATGCCTCCCTACAACCCACCCAATGTTCCACCGTATCCTTTCCCCTACACTTCGTATCCTGGACCATATCCGTACCCATATCTGGGCTATGCACCATTCCCCGACCCAGTGCCTGCATATTGTAGATTACCCGAGGTTGGAGGATCTAGCTATGATGTTGGAGGATCTTCATCGGGAGCTGCAAAGAAGAAGAAGAAAAGGAAGGTTTACACGGTATTTGATGAGGAGGAGAACTATGAGACCGAAAGCGATGATGATGAAGGTGACGAGAAGAGTGAGGATGACGAATGATCATGGATCATTCTTTGGATTGTGATTTCAAAAATAATGCTTATTGTGTGTCAAACAATATTATCTCTATCTCTATCTCTTAACTATTTCTTTAGGATGATTATCATACTTTGTTTATTTTTATTTTTAAGTAGCATTTGGATTGTTTGTTTGTTTGTTTTGTGTACTGTGTATATTTTGCAGTTTTGTTTGCAGGATGGATGTAACAGAAGCTTATTGTTGGTCAATATTTGGAGTTGGATAACTCACATGCGTGCTTATGACCCAATATGCATATTGCATATTCTATCCCGTGGTATTTTTTTGACTATTTCTTTTTCCCATTTTATTTACTTTGAAGTTCATTTTATTACATTGAGGACAATGCAAAACTTAAGTATGGGGGATGGAAGAAAATAGGAAAAATGATACGATTTTTAAAATTTTAGTTTTTAGTCTTATTTTTTATTTTTAGGTAAAGTTTTTGGATTCAAGTAATTAGTAGAAAATCGCCCTTGATTGTCTAGTTGTTTTCACACGTTATTAAAATATATTAAAAGAACAACTTGGGTATTTCAATGGTAAAATGAGGTTTTTGAAAAATTTTGATTTGAACCAAATTACGAAAGTAATTCATTTTGGATTCGATAGCATTTTCTAGCATGCATTATAGTTTTTTTCCACTAAATTGTGAGGATTCTTTTTGTATAAAACACATCTTTTATTTTATATTTGCTATGAGTGTGCCGGTGATTATGTCGATTCTAGAACTTGTACTTGTTATGCATTATGGTTAAAATCACTCTCGAGTGATAAAAATATGTTTAAATGATAAGAGGCATCGTAGGATTTAACCCCAAATGGCCTTCCATTTTACATCTAATGTTTTTTGCTAACCAAATCGATTCGTTAACCACCTTATATGGACCCATTTGTTAGTGCTCATTTTTAGCACTAGATACCCTTAGTTACACCTTTCGAGCCAATCTTTTTATTCTTGTTTAAATCCAGAAAAATACAAAAATATTTTACACCTTAAACCTTAGCCAACCCATGTCATGTCTATTGGTTTGTTGCTAGTTGTTTGGAGTGTTGGATTGTTTTTGATGATTATGAAGAAGCTACACTTTGTCATTTGTGTGTACCATTCTCCAACAAAGATGAAGGAGACGTCTTTCTTGTTTGTATTTTTTGTGGTGTATGCTTATACTAAGTGTGGGGGAATTAAAAAAAAAGAAAATAAATAAAAAAAAAAAGTTATGGTTATAGCCAATGTGCTATATGAAGTATATTGATTAGCCAATGAGCTAAATTGAGTTATATATGTTTGGAGATCGATGTGTGAAGAAGAGGAAAATATAATCATTTTCGGATTGTGATTTGTATGATGACTAGCAACATGGAGGTTTAGACCTGACTTTTATTTTTCTTTTTAAAACAAATTTCATAAACCATCCCATGCCTTATCCATACCATTTATAAACCCAAAGCCTTAACATTATAACTTGAATAAAAGCCCTCTTTGATGAATTTATTTTATTTGTCTTGATACTTGTACAAGCTTATGGTAAAAAGCATTAATCATGACTAGGCATTGAGTGATTTACATATACCCACCAATATATGAGTGTTGAGTGAATTCTTAAAATCATTCGTGAGGTGTTTAGTTGTGTTATCTAAAGTTATTTGGTACATTTTAAAGTTTTCACATATTAAAAGCAAATTAATAATTATTTCTTTTCAGATGATTGCTAAATTTTCGAAACCACGGTATCGAGACCATTGAAATCGATTTTTCCAAATGTTAGACCTACTCGAAGGCGAGTAGAGCTTAAGTATGGGAGAATTTGATAACGCTCAAAAGGAGTATGTTTGTAGTAGTGTTATTGTTGGTTTTATGTATGATAATCGGCTATATTTACTCATAACTGCTACAAAAATGCAAAAGATGCGTATTTGTATGTGAATGTAGCCAGGTATCGCAAAAGATGAAGAAATGAAGATTTCATGCACATTTGGACAATTCCCGAGGAAGGAAGTCAAGTAAGGAAGCTCGTGGACTCAATGATTAAGAAGCGCAATGATTTCTAAGTATCTACAACAAGTAAAGATCAAGCTTCGTCTTGGAAATCAGCAAGGAAAACAAAGAAAAAGACGCGAATCAGGAAAAGTCAACAAAAGTCAAAATTGGGAGTATGAGAGACGCCCAACCGATCGGTTGGAGCCCGCAACCGATTCGGTTGGGCTAATGGTCAACACGCAACCGATCCGGCTGTGTTGCAACCGATCCGGTTGCCAACCCTGGAGTTACACCAATTGTCATTTAATGTTGCCTTAACTCCCCATAATCATTGGAGGCCGATCATTTCCAATTATTAACTTGTATGGGACGTTTTTAGCCTATTAGTTAAGGTTCTTTAGCTATAAAATGAATCTAGACTTAGTAGTCTAGGTGTGACACAACCCAAAGTGTAATAGTTTACATCAAAGCTATTACCAACCCTTATTATTCATCCCAAAAGTCTTGTTACTGCTGTAAAACGTCTAGGAGGCTGGAGAGACAAATTCTCATCCATTGTTTGATTATTCGGAATTGTACGGTTAGGCTAGACTATTAGAGGCGTGTGGTTGCTATATTCCACAATTTCTAATTCTTGTAATCCAAAAGCTTATGTATTATATGGAACTTGTTATGAATTTCTATTCTCTTGAATTATTTGAATTACCTTGTTACTACTTGTGGTTTGTTATGATTTTCATGGAGTAATTCTTGAATATACTTGTGTGTAAGGATGTAGGAAATCATACTAGTGTTGTTATATGTGATGCATGTATATGATCTTGTTTAAATGAGTTTGTTGGAAAACTACTAGTCTTGTTTGATTTGTCAGTAAAACAAGTTTTAAGAAAAAGAACCGAAAGGATTTCTCTTGTGTTTTATTCCAGAAAGTTAAGTGACAAACTAGTATGGGGATATGGTGATTAAAACCCACCATGTTTACTTATTGAAACAAGACTAGAAATATTTTCATCACGAAAGGTCGAAAGATTCGTGCGAACAAGTTTAATAAGAACATTTTACAAAAAAAATGGATTTTCTAAAGGATAATCATTAGGATAAGGACCGAAAGGATTACCTACATGTTATTGTTCTTAAAATGATTTTACAAAACATAAACCATGGGTTGGAAATGATTTGCTTATGATTTGTGCATCACATCAAGAGTTTACACCAAGCCTTCATGAACACTTTCTATGATTGCCTATAGACTTCACACAAGTATATGTTTCTTAATATTGATTCTCACTAAACCATATTTTTGAGAAAGCCTTGACAAGCTTTCTTGTTACTAATCTTTTTAAAACAAATTAAAACGCAAATCTCTTGGGACGATCTCGACTTACCCACCTTTGCTATCGCGAACGAGTATACTTTCTCGTATGTGTTTATAGTAATTGCCGGATAATTCGTGTTTATAAATTTTTAAAACTTGCACACGGTGAGCACATCACACTCCCATGGTGGAGCGCACAAAACTGGATGAGGACCACTCAGGGATCATGGTTGGTCAAACGAAATATCAAAGTATGATTGGATCCCTGATATACCTCACAGCCAGTAGACCTGATATTCTGTTCGCTGTATGCATGTGTGCTAGATACCAGGCTAAGCCTACCAAAAAGCACCTTGATGGGGTTAAACGGGTCTTTCGGTATCTCCAAGGAACCATTAACATGGGACTTTGGTATCCGATGGACACCAATATGTCACTAACAGTATATGCAGATGCAGACCATGCAGGGTGTCAAGATACACGTCGAATCATGTCAGGTGGTGCTCAACTCTTGGGAGAAAAGCTTGTAAGCTGGTCCTCTAAGAAATAAATGAGTACGTCTATATCCTCTACAGAGGCGGAGTACATAGCCATGTCATCTTGTTATGCTCAAATCCTATGGATGAGATCCCAATTATCTGACTATGGCTTTGAATTCAACAAAATCCCTCTATATTGTGATAACAAAAGTGCTATTGCTCTCTCCTGCAAAAACGTTCAACATTCAAGAGCAAAAGCATATCGACATTCGACATCACTTCATCAGGGAACAAGTGGAGAAAGGAGTGGTGGAACTATATTTTGTAAGAACTGAATATCAGCTGGCAGACATCTTCACTAAAGCTCTTCCTAGAGAACGGTTTGAGTTCATTCTTCCACGACTTGGACTAAAGAGTCTACAACCGGAAACACTCAAACGTCTTCAAGAGGAAGATGAGAAGTAAAGGATTTTCTTCATCTATCATTTGTACATATCTTACTGAAAACAAAATACAAAATTATAAAAATCACAAAAAGAAAACAGAAAAATATAAAATTCTAAAATCCAAAAAAATCAGAAAATCTTTGAAAAATCCCAAAAATATTAATTTCACATCATTTTTCAATTCTTCGATAACATCAACGGACTTTGATTTGTCACTCAAAGAATGGGAGTCTCTAGATGGAGTTCAAATGTACATAATCTTTAAAAAAAATAAAAATAAATAAATGAGATGGAGAAAAATGATGGTTTATTGTCATTTTAGGCAGTAACTCATTTTTTTTAAAGAATGAACAAAGCTATGCTTCATCCAATTTTTAAACCTCTCGCTCTGATTCTAAAAACCAATGTGTAAAACCAAATATTTTTCCTTCTACCGATTCTTCTGAAACATATTTGTCATCTAATGGAAACAAAATTTCTTTGAAAATAACTCAGATTATACTTTTGAAAATCATCTGGACTTATTATTTGTCAAAATATCTAACACTCAATCAACAACTTATGTCTTTGATTGAGGGGAAAATAATTTCAATCAAATCAAAAAGTTATATTTCAAACAATTGGCACGTAATCGAGCAAGGTCTAATTTTTGATAATCAAAAAGAACAATGTTTTTGTACAATTGGATCCAGACTAAGGCTAATGTTGTGTTTTCATAAGATACTTAAGCATGTTTAATCATTGGAGTTTAAAGAATCAGAATTTGATCCTTATCAGTTAAATGTTTCAAAAGCAAGTCACAACTCTCCTCAAAAGCTTTCGAAAACAATTTAAATCAATAGAGATCACAAATCTTAAAGGATTTGAAAATTGTGGGAGAATTTGTGATTTAAATTGGATATAAACTGATAATTCAAAAAGTGGTTTTATAATGATAATAACAAGCACTCCTCCCTACATGTGCCAAACGATTCAAATTTTCCATGCACATGTTAAGGGGGAGCATCTATCTCAAACCAAAAAGGATTGAAACGTGATTGATTTGTCTCTAAGTGTCGGTTCTCTCTAATATGTGCAAAACACTTTCGAATCTCGATGCACATATTGAGGGGGAGCAATCATAAGAAAACCTCATCCTTCCCAAAATTGTTTTATCCAAAGTATTTAAAATACTAGATTTGATCGGGAAGTGATGATGATCATTTTAGAAAATGTTAATCAAAGATTGGATCTTTAATCTAAAATTTCAAATTCCTCTTGCCTCCATGTGCTAAAACAATTTCTAATACTTTAGGCACATGTTGAGGGGGAGCACTTCTAAAATATAAAAAAAATTAAGGTACAAAACGCTTTGATTCTATATCACAAGTACCTTGATTGATTTTCAAATGGTTCTTAATTGGTTTCTATGGCAGAAGAACAATACCAAAAGACCGACCAAATTTAATTCATGCACGGAGATATAAGGATGGTTAGGTTAGGTATTCGTTCCCATGATCCTGCCAGAGCCGGAGGGATCTACCCTAGGACAATCCACTAGATAGTGTAGAAGTCCTTAGGTATGATGAAAATGGATAAAAATGAGAATATGGGAAGAGTGCCGACTGAGACGGAGCTAGTACTGGAACAAACCGAACAAGGTTCTAGTAATGAAGTCTCGGTAAGCACTGAAGGGGTTGAAGAATGAAAAAGAAATTAATGTGAAAAGGGTGAAAAGAAATACCATCCAATAATTCAACCTTAGGGCAGAAACCGGGTTCAATTCATATGCTACTGGTGGTTACTAAGGTAACACCGGTATTGAAGACAAGACGTCATGGACCCAGTGATGCACTGCACTACAACTTTCCAAGCTACTCAAGTTCCTCTTAAAAGGGCTTGTTTCATTCTCACAGGGAACCTAGATAATCTATCGACTCTCTCTTAGAGATTGTTGATATTGAAGAAGGAGACCCTCTCCCTAGTCTCCGACATAGGAGACCAAAGTGCACTATTGAGTCTAGAGCCACGAGATAATCAATAAATCTCATTAGGACACAATCAATGAAGACTCACTGTTTCACACAATGTGGAAAGTGAGAATATATCTTTAGAGTCCTACGCATTTTCCTTGTGGTATTACCAGAACATCTGAGTGATATGTTGTCATATTCACTATGAAGATGGAAAGCCTTCTAGAGCCAATATCAAACAAGCTCTTGGTGGGTGGCATGTGAGATCTATCCAATAGATCAACCATGTGACAACTGAATTGAAACGATGGAGCGATTCAAATTATGAATCAATCCTGGTTCAGGAAATGGATTGACGGATACCTTTGAAAAACTAGTCGTTGTGCTCAAAATTATTTTCTATAGCACATCGACTGTGTACTACATTTTCCAAATCAAAAGGTATTTATGATTGAAAATTGATTTCTATTATAAAACCTTCGTTGTATTGCAAAAACTCTTTCTGATAAGCAATATACGATTGTATTCAAATCATTTTTTAATCAATCAGTAAATCTCAATTTGTTGGTTCACTCATTCCGTGTTGTCTTCTTTGATACGTTTCCGGTTTGAGAACGGCTAGAGCAGCTGCGAAACCCTGTCAAGGAGATTCTCCGAAATTCTACCTGATCACAGGCAGTACTTGTACTGATCAACGGGGAACCGTGGGCCGTGTACCTCAATTCAACGAAAGTGATCAAAGACACTTTCGTAACCTTTTATTGCTAATTGTTGTCTCCAGGAACACCCAACGGTTGCAGCTGATCAGAATTGAGGCTCCAATCCATAGCCGCATGCTCACACATCACGTTTATCTCAAGGAAATCATGATAAGTGCATATCTTCATCAAGTGACTATGATATTTTCACTCCATGCTTCTATTACGCTGCTACAAATATCATGAATCAACAAAAGCTTCCGCAACTCTGATAAGAAGATATCATGATCCAAAATGTGAGCATGTTGGTCCAACAGTCACAACTTCACATGATGGCAACACTTCAAAGGATGAGTTAGAGATTTATGGTGGCTGATGATCTCAATGCTGGCTCAAAACTCATCATCACGTGGATCAGTTAAAGACCTCCACTTGAAATAACAAAACATGCGGTACATGAAGAATCAAAGGCTACGGGCTACATAGCAAAGAACTTAATTAAGAATCCAAGAACACCGAAAATGTAATATGTCTTTGTAATCAATGTAAATTGAGGAGACCTCCCTTACGGGGAGATTGTTAGGATTTAGAAAATCCAGTTGTTAAAGAGTCGGTCACCTCACTGTATTTGAGGTGACCTCTGTTATTTAGTATTTTGTTAAGTAACACCGTGGAGGACGGACGGGTCTTTACCTACTGTATGCCTGATCCACAGCCTGTAGGAGGCGTGTCTTGTAAGAACCTATAAATACCCTTTGCCTAGCAAGGCAAACGTTTGGAGCTTTCGATATCATTTTTCTTTGTCTCACTAAGTTCCCAAAACTCTTCCACTTTCTCTCTCTAAAACTCAAACCATACACCCCATATTTAGGATTTGTGATGTGTTTATGAAAAACAACATGTTACAGGCTATATTGATTAAGTGACAAGGTTTCTTTCTTCTTGTCAGCGATGACACTGATCCTAGTTGTCAGTGTTTCAGGGAAAGTTTGAGTTTGGGTTGGTAAGGACTTCGTCTTATCTGTTCAAACTTATCCCGCCTTATCCCGCTCATTCTTCAGTCTTGTTAGCCTTCAGTCTTGATCTTCTGTCTTGTCTTCAATGATAATAGTTAGTGAGGAGTTTTGGGATTCAGTGAGTTATTGTCATTACTCACTGAATCCACCATCTTCTTCTTGACTCAGTCTTCACTCTTCGAGTTCCGCCTCACTGAGTGGAGAGACTTTACTTCTTAGCCTCGTACTAAGTATCCTGAAGATAGCTCACTAGTGGCTATGCGCTTAGTGACTTGTTAGTGTTTAAGGTTATAAAAACTTAGGGTATTTTCTATTCAAATCCTAAAATTAAGGGTTTTGGGTATTCGCTAAACCCAACAGTCTCCCCCTATTTGGATATACGAATAGCCTAAGTGTTTTGATCAGTGTAAGTGAGTAGGAGGCTTTTTCTTACACTGAATGTACTAGCAAACATAATAAGGAACACTAATGTTAACAAAAACATACATAATTTATTAATAAGGATTACAAGTTCTTAACAGTAGTACAAAAGATCAAAAGATAGATGTTTCAGTGATGTCAATCAATGTGGATTCCCAGGGCTTCAAGCTTAGGCTTTTTAGATAGTAGAGTTACTTTGTCAGGATGATCTCTCACTTTGGTGTTTAGGTCAGCACAAAACCTAATGTTCGCAGGAGACTGAATATGAGAGGCCACTGTCAAGTAACTCAGCATCATAGCTATGCTAGCCTGATCGATTTTGCTCCACCTTTGAAATGTCGGGTTTCCATAAACATCAATAAAGAAGAGTCCTCTTTCAGACTCTTATTTGACCAAGCAGTTCACACCCCCTCAGGCAGCTCTCTATTGCAATCAAAACCAAGGACCTTGGCTTCAGGCTCGGATCCAACTCTCTTCCTTTTTCTTTGTGATGAATGGGGTTGAGATCTTTGAGCTTCAGGGAGAGCTGATTCAGTCTTTCATATATTTTGCTGAGAGACTTCATCAAATCCTTTACTACCTAATTTTTCTTCTTTTCAATGATGGTACCAAGTTCATCAAGTTCAGTGATCTTGAAGTCAGTGAACTTCATAGGATCATGAACCTCAAAGTCCCTTTTGTCATCCCCCCTGTAGACATTCATTGCAAGAGGCTTGGATCTGGGGATGATGTAAACATCACTAATTTTCTCAGGGGCTCTCCTACTGGTCATGGTCTAGTTATAGTGATCGATCCTTTCTTGCGTAATTGTAGTAGCCTTCTTAGCCTTTTCATCCCTTATCTTTCTTAGGGCTGCCATCTCAGCATCCTGAGATGCTTTAAACTTAAGACCAGCTTGTCATTTTTCCAATGTCTTAGAATTGATCCCCAATTTTTTGGCTTCTTCATGAACCACTTTAACCAAGGCATCTTTGCTTCTTTGCTCCTCCTCAGCTTGTTTCTTGAGTTTGTCTTCCTTCTCAAGATTGGCAGTTAGATGTTCTGGATTGAGCATGTACTTTTTGCCATGTATTTCATAGAGTATCTTTATAGGTTCGGGTGTGGTCAAGATGCCTTTTCCTTTGTCCTGGACTGATAATGTTGATGATATCACTGGAGGTGTTGTTGTTACCACTGGTGTTATTGTTGCTATTGTGGCTGATATTGTTGTTGTGACTGGTGTTCCTGATGGTGGGATTGAAGAGATGGGTATTGTAGATACTGGTTGAGTTGGCTCCCCCTCATTGTGAGAGGGAGTCTCTTCAGCTGATCTCTCCCCCTCAATTGTTGTTAGCGCGTCAGTGAGAGCAAGAGTTGGTTGAGGCACTAAGAGAGAAGGAGCAGCTTGACCTTTGAAGGCCTGATAAATCTCCGAGACCATGGAATTGATGTCTTTTGTATATTTTTACAGGCTGGTGACCTTTTCTCCAAGAGTGGCTTGAGATAGTTCAAGATCAGTCATTCTAGGATCGAGATTCCAGGCAATAGAAGATGATGTTTTAGCCAGCTCAACAACCATTGTATCCAATGAACCCAGAGTGGACTGAAGAGCCTGAACTGAAGTGGTAAGACCCTAAACGTTTGAATTATTTAGCATAGTGATCAGTTCAGTGAGACTGGAAGAGTTCTTCATTTATGTTTCCGTAGCCTCAAGCACTTTGGAGTTGAGTCCAGGGTCTTCCTTTACAGATTCCCTGATTTCATCCAGCTTGGTATGAGCATCCTGAAAAGTTTTGAGAAATTTTTTCAGGTGATCATCCAGCTTGTGAAGATGGTCATAAATGAGATCCCTGTGCTCATCATTATCTTCATAATTGGAAACCACTTTAGCCTTGAGATCAGCGTAGCTAGCAGCGGCTTCAATATGTTGATCCCAAACACTATCAGTCACTGCAGAGTATAGCTTCCTAGTAGCCTTCTTTAACCACATCACTAGCTATCTTTTAGTAAATGGAAGAACGTTGTCATATTTTCTCAATTCCTCAGGGTAGGAAGAGGTGGAAGAGTCTGAAGAGTCAAAGGAGTCATCATCAGACTGAAAGGGTGACTCTTCAGGCTCTTTTGGATCAGGCTGATGCTCTTGTTCTTGTGGTTGAACATCAGCGTCCATTTCTTCACCAACAAATAAAAATCTCTTCCTCACTGTCAGCAGCAATCTCTTCATCAGAAAACAATATCTCATTAACCTCAGCAACTGTTAGGAGACCAGTGGGGGTGATGGGTTCCGTATCAGCGGGTGGTTTTTTGTCCCCCTGAGTCTTTGTCCCCTAAGGACCCCTCAAACATTGATGGGTGTTTCCTAGTGTCTTTTCTAGAGTCAGGATTGGTTGTGAGTTCCATATCGGCGAGTTGTTTCTTTCCCTCCGAGTCTTTTTCCCTCGGTGCTCATTCAAGCACTGGTGGGAGTTTCCAAGTGCCATCCTTAGAAGCAGTGGCAATAAGATCCCTATCAGTGAGTTTTTTGTTTCCCCCTGAGTCTTTGGGATTAGTGGTTGTGCCCTTAGACAAAAGCTGTGATTTGCGAGTGTCCTCATCAGGCTTGGTGGAAGGCGCTCCCCTACCAGCGGGTTGTGTGTTTCCCTCTGGATCTTGGGGAGTAGTCTGTGGGACCAAGGGCACTGATTGTGATGTATCAGTGTCCTTTGTTCTCACTGGGGTGGTTTTTGCTTGGTCTCCCTTGGGTGTCTTTCCAGTCTGAGGCTTTTTGTGCCTTTTAGGCTATGCTCCAGAAGCCTCAGGACCCTGAGACATGGATTTTGTCTTAGTCCCAGTCTGAGACTTCCCCTTTTTCTTCTTGAGAGTAGGGTTTGGAGACACTGAGTCCCACTGGTTTTTTAAAGTAACCATATGGGTCGTCAATTCAATATCAGTGACCAGGGTGCAACCCAATAACAATTGTAAAGCACCAAATTTAAAATCCTGAGTATAGTTGCAACCCAATAACACTTGTAAAGCACAAGATACAAACCTAGGGTGTGAAACGTATTTCACCCTAGTTTTTACTCTGTAGCTTGGTTACGAGATCACTGTAAATGATCTCCCCTATGTCGACATTAGTACAAGTCATCAAGCAGTATGCCATCATCAACTGAATAGAATTAATCTGTTCAATGGATGAGTGGTTCCCGCCGAGAACCTGAATCACAAATGTGAACAGGATCCTCCAAGCCACGGGAAAGGAGTTCTTGGTGACTGGGGTTTTCTCCAAAAGTTTAGGATCAAAAGAAATTTTACCTAACTCAGCCTTAACAATGGCTGCGTCAGGGTGAGCAACATAATTACCCTGATTATAGTCAAGCCCTGTTGATGAGCAAAAAGTTTTGTAGTCTAGGGTGACTGCTTGTTCCCTATTTAAAACTGAAAACCTGATGAGAAACCCCCTGAGGGGTCTTGGTTCCTTCTCATCAGTAGAGGGTGTCGGGTCATAGGCCACTGCAATTGCCCAAAACTCCCTGAGGAAGTTTTGGTACAGTATAGATGGGGACTGAACAAAGGCCTGTTTCAGTGGGCAGTTTAGCAAAAATTTCATGATTCCCTTATAGGCTGGGACATCAGGTGGGTATTCAAAATGTCCTATAATGTTGTTCGTTTTAAATTCAACATTTTCAAGACCGCCTACCCACTATGATACAAAATGAAGACTTTGAGTTATTGCCATTTCCATTCAGAAAAAATTAGGTTTTTTATTATTTAGTAGACAAGAATAATCAACGAAGTTAATTCCTTTAAAGATTTATGGTAAAATGGTTTTGTATGTTGTTTGCAAAGATGAATTTATGCTTAAACTGGTTTTAGAACAAAGAACACACAATTGATTCTTGGATTCGAAAATATTTTGACATAGTTTATTTGTAGAAATCAAATTGTGTGTGTTTTTGAGTTTATGAGAGGGGTATTTATAGAGTGGTGAAGGGGTAATTTTTGCACATGTGAGGATTTGTAAAGTCAGTTTTTGAAAATGTTTCATTTACCTTATTTAATGCAGCCACTCTAGTACCCGCAGTTTTCTCATGGTTTTCAAGGAAATAGTTGCAGTGCATAGTAAAAGTGCATTTGCAGGTTTGAAATATCCTAAGGATATTGCTTGTGAGAGAGGTCATTTAATGCCAAGTGGGATGAGGTAAGTTGTAGGATCATCTTTTATGTTGTTGATGATTCGGGTGGCCTTGGATGATGATGAAAAAAGTAATCCATGTTTAGAGAGAGAAAGAGTAGAGAGGGTGTTCTTTAGAGAAAGAAAGTAAAACAAAAAATGAAAGGTTAGATTAAGAAGCACCACCTCTTCCAAGGATGGAAGAGGTATTTATAGTTACAAACTAAACGTCCTCCTGTCGGACTGTGGATCAGGCATACAGTGGGTAAAGACCCGTCCGTCCTCCACGGTGTTGCTCTAAACTAACTAACTAACTAGCTAACTAACTAAATAACTAGTAAATAACATAAAGTCTACGAGCTAACATATGCTAGACTAGAGTTGGGGTGACCGACTCTTCAATATGGATTTTCCAAATCCTAACAATCTCCCCCTAAGGGAGGTCACCCCATGAAATACATTTTGCATCCTAGCATTCTATGTTTGTCTTCAGTTCTGAGCTCGTAGACTTCAATTCTTCACTTCTGCATTCTTTGTGCTTTAGCAGTGATTCTTCAAAGTCCGACTGATTTGTTCTTTTAGTGGAGGTCTTTGAACTGATCCACATCTTGATGATATTTGAGCTTTCTTCGAGATCGTCAGCCACAGTAAACCTCTGAGTCATCCTTTGTTGTATCGCCTTCATGTGATGTTGTGACATTTGGACCGACATCCTCACACTTTCTGGATCATATCATCTTTTCATCAGAGTAGCGGAAGCATCGTTGAATGTCTTTGATAGTCATGATTTTCTTCAATTAAGCGTGTGTCTTTGTGAGCATGCAGTTATGAATTGACTTCTCAATATCGATCAGCCGCAACCGTCCAATGTTCCTGCAAACAATAGTTAGCAATAAAACACATGAAAGTTTCTTTGTTCACTTTCGTTGAATCTGAATTTGCAAGAACCACGGTTCCGTTGATCAGATAAATATCGCTCGTGATCGGGTAAATTCAGGTGAAATTTCCTTGACATGGTTTCAGCGCTTGATCTAGCCGTTCTCAAACTGGAGTGTCCCAAAGTAGACTACACGGAGTGAGTGAACCATCGAATTGAGATTCACTGATTGATGAAAAATTGATTTGAAAACAATCGCGTATTGCTTGAAGAAAGAGTTTTGCAATACGATGAAAGTTTTATAAGAAAGATCAATTTTCAATCAGAAATACTTTTTGTGTTTGAAAATGAATACACATTCGATGTGCTAGAGAAAAGAATATTTGCACATCGAAAGGTTTTTCAAAAGTATTCGTCAATTCATTTCCTGGGCCAAGGTTGATTCAAGAGTGAATCGCCCCATTGTTTCTATCCAGTTGTCACAAGCTTGATCTTTTGAAAAGATCTCACATGTCACCCACCAAGAGCTTTTTTGATGTTGGCTCTAGAAGGATTTCCATCTTCATTGTGAATACTTTACATACCACTCGGATGTTCTGGCAATACCACAAGGATAATGCGTATGACTCTTAATTATATTCTTACTTTCCACATTGTGTGAAACAGCAAGTCTTCATTAATTTTGTGTCCTAATGAGATTTATTGTGATGGTCTCTTGGCTCTAGACTCAATAGTACACTTTAGTTTCCTATATCGGAGACTAGGGAGAAGGTCTCCTTCTTCAATATCAACTATCTCTAAGAGAAAGTCGATAGATAATGTAGGTTCCCCGTGAGAATGAAACAAGTCCTTTTAAGAGAACTTGAGTAGCTTGGGAATTTTAATGCAGTGCGTCACTAGGTCCATGACGTCTTGTCTTCAATACTGGTGTTACTTTAGTAACAACCAGTAGCATATGAATTGAACCCGGTTTTTTCCCTAAGGTTGAATTATTGGAGGGATATTTCTTTTCACCCTTTCAGTTTTCATTTCTTTTTCATTCTTCAACCCCTTCAGTGCTTACCGAGACTTCATTACTAGAACCTTGTTGGGTTTGTTCCAGTTCTAGCTCTATCTCAATCGGCACTCTTCCCTTATTCTCACTTTTCTCCTTTTTTCATCATACCTAAGGACTTCTACACTAACTAGTGGATTGTCCCTGGGTAGATCCCTCCGGTTCTGGCGGGATCTTGGGAACTAATACCTAACCTTACCATCCTTATAGAATGCATAAAGTAAAATGGTCGGTCGTTTGGTACAGTTCTTTCCTTCTTGAAACCAATTGAAAAATCAATCAAGGTACTTGTGATATAATATCAAAGCATTTTGTACCTTAATTGTTTTTGATCTTTTAGAAATGCTCCCCCTCAACATGTGCTTTGTGATTTTGAAATTTTTTAGCAAATGGAGGCAAGAGAACTTTGAAGTATTTTCTAGATCACAATTTCCATAGAAAAAGCCATTTGATTTTTTTGGTAAATGCTCCCCCTCAATATGTGCGTTGGTTATTTGAAAACATTTAACACATAGAGGAAGAAGGTTTTTGAAGTACTTTCATGATTTTATAGTAACCATTCGCTCCCCCTCAATATGTGCATCTATATATGAAAGAGTTTAGCACATATTACAGAGAGCTTGCACTTTTAATCAAAACGATCACCTTTTATCATATTTCATATACTAAATCGCAAATTCTCCCCCGATCAAAAATATCAAACTCTTGGAGATTTTGGATCCCAAGTGATTTAATTAGGTTTAGAAAACATGGGAGAAAATGTGCCTGATTTAAATTCTCTTCTAGTTTTTGGATAAATGCTCCTCCTCAATCATGTGCATCATGTATTTGAAATCGTTTGGCACATGGAGGCAGGAGTGCCTTTTAAAGGACTAAAACCAATTCCATTTAAACAGATTTGAGATTTAAATCATGATCTCTCCCCCGATCAGAAATTTCAAACCTTTTGAGAAAGCAAGGAAGATGTTGAAAAAGGTTATAAATTTATGTGGGAAAGAAGGAGGATTTATTATAAGGATTGCTTGACCCTCGGGCCTAAATATAGAGTCGATGAAAATTTTGTCAATATGATAGAATTCTCGTTGAGAATGCAAAACGAAAAAACGTGAGGGCACGACTACGAGTCTAGCTACAAGACTCTTAAATAAAGAAAAGCGCTTCGTGGGAGGCAACCCATGCTTAATTGTTTGCTTGTTAGTGTCATATATCTTTTACTAATTGAATATTCTCATGTTTAAATTTGTAAAAATGCTTTATTTTGTTTTTAACCTCGTCTTAATTGCATCTAAAGGTATTTTACATAAAGGATAAGTGTAGGGAGGATTACACACGTTTTCAAAAGAAACGTAAACATAAGAATAACAATTCATTAAAAGATATATATGTGTGTTTGTTCGAGTCAAATGCTTGTATCGAGTCATAATGGATGTTTTGCGGAAATTTTTCCAGATTCTAAAGATGTAAATTTTCCAGAATTTTTTCCGGAAAATCGCACTGCTTTTTGTTAGGATAACTACGGTGTCAGATTGCAAATGACGACGTCAGGAAGGAGTAAAACATCGATTACTTTTTTCTCGCTTTTCGAGCTACTTATAAATTTTTGGAATTTTCCGGGTCTTAATTTTCCGAAACGTAAACATCCATTCCGCAAGCATTATATCCTAGTTTAGTAGAGTCTTATATATATTATTACCACTGATTTTACGCGAAGGTTTCGTTTGTTTTCTTCAAATGTGCAGGTTTCATTTATCAAGAAGAAGAAACAAAAGATTGGAAGGAGCTTTCACGCACACACATTCTTCTTGGAAAGGATTTAACCACTACTTCACATACGGATCCTCCGAGCTAATCGGGGGAGTATTAGTTTCTTTCGTTTTTAATTACCTTCCATTATCATAACTTTGATACTTTCGGGGAACATTGGGGATAATGTTCAGTTTAAGTGTAGGGAGGGAAAATAAAACGGGAACTTTGAAACTATGCTTATCCTTGATTATTTGCTTTGTCCAAGTGTATTTGTGTAATAAACCAGGAGAAAATGTCGGTTAGGGTAAATTTGGCACCAAATTTTTAATTTTTCATGACATATAGGAGTGGGCCATTAGTTTTAACAAAAGCATCTCATGGATAGGAAGTTATATGACTAGCACAAAAACCCTTTACCACCTAAATTCCACCCAAAATGTGAGGATCGCCCTTAGATTAGTAGGAATTAAAGCATTAATCTTTAATGCTTAGAGTGTGAACCGGTAGTATATTAGATTCTAGAACTTGTTTTGTGATGCATTCCGAGATCGCTAGTAAGACTACACTTGTGTAGTTAGGAATAACTAAATGATAAGAGGCATTATGATAACTCTTGTTTGATACCCGTAATATAATTACTTCTTCCACATCGGTTGAGTAATTCGCCCACACCCTTTGCGTTGTACTCATCTTTAGTACACGATACCCCTAGTTAACCCCTCAGAGCCTATCCTTTTCGTGGTTCTCGTGATGTTTTGGTTTTTTCGGAATATCAATGAAGAGCATTGTTTACACCCCACCCCCAAATATACACCCAAATCGCCTTAACCTACCTTGTATGCACTCACTTTTAGTGCATTTTTGTTATCACCCTAAACCCTTAGTTCAATTATCTAGTTTTTTGCATGAGTTGCTAAGTTGAGTCATATCCTTTGTACACAGTTTTGGGATGATTGGGACTCATGGCAAAAAGTTAAAGTTTATAAAATAATTGAAAGGGAACGTTAAATTCCCTTATTTGCGTAATAACATTCCCCAAGTGTTTTTTATCTTTTCAATTCGGGTCAAATTAGTGTTAGAATAATAAAAACTCAAGTGTAGGGATGTGCCTATAAATCCCTATCATTTTGATGTTACCGTAGAGGACGGTAGAGTAAAAGTGAATGAAAAAAAAAAAAACGGAAAAAAAATAGAAAAAGTGAAAAGAAAAAAATAGAGTGTTCAAAAAAAAAAAAAAACGGGCTACCATCCTACATCTATCCTTTAAACTTATGTTTGTTTGTTTCAGTTAGCTAGAGTCTAGAGTGTCGAGTCTTGGCTTAGCAAAGCCATTCTTCGTATGCATTTAACATAGAGATTTTTGACTTGCCACCACTAAAAAGCCTATCCCACCAAACCCTTTGTTTTCCTACCGTAAGCCTAACGTTACAACCCTTTAAAGACCTCTTTGATAGTCTTTCCTAGGTGCTTATGCCAAAGCGATGGAGGTTTGATCTATTCTCAAGCCTATGGTAATCTATGTACTAGGACCGGTTAATGAGTGTTTATCTTCCATTTCCAACTTGTTATATTTTATATACACCCGAGAGAGATGTGAGTATCCAAACACCCCATGTGAGGTGCTAGTATGTAATTTCTGTTCTTGTTATGACTTTTGCGGGGCTTATATGTGTTGTGGATTGTTTTAAACCAATGCTTCATGACCCCTAACTTATAAATTAATTGGCTAAAAGCACATTTGCTTGAGGACAAGCAAATACCAAGTGTAGGGATATTTGATAAGGTTTTAAAATGTACCTTTTTTAGGGGTTATTTAAGCCCTTATTTGATCACTTTTGTATCCGTTATTACTTAATATTGTTCCTTTTCACTTTTTAGGTCTCTTGAAGGCAAATTGCTGTAATGGCACTTATTTGGACGAAAAGGCGCGAATATACGAAGAAAATGGCCAAAGTCAAGAATCGAGACACTCAGTCTGAAAACATAAGGTGACGCGTCACTGCTTATCTGCGACGCCGTCGGAGGATTTTGTGACGGACAGAAGCCAAAACTCTTATTTTCAAGTGACGACGTCAAGTTATAAAAGAGTAGGCCGTCGCAACTCGGACGACCTAGATTCAATCCGAGACGACGCCGAAGCCGAGGAGGACGGCGTCCACAAGCATAAGGTGACGCCGCCGAAGTCTAACGTGGCCAAGACGAAACCCTAACGACGGCGATCCGACGGCGTCACAAAACGTAAGGTGACGCCGTCGCATATGTAATCTTATATATAGAATCCGAATTTTTAGTATTGGTGTGTAGCCTTTTGGAGTAAAAACCTAAACCGAACCAAGGCTGTCTTGTACAGTATTTTAGGGTTCCAAACCCTATCTTACATCAAGATAAGTGCTTTACTTCATTAATACAATTATGTCTTTGATTATTTGTGTGTATGCTTGCATGTTATCCATGTCCGGCTAATTTACTTTTGTGTTTGCTTAGGGAATATGAAACTTAATTATTGAATATTGATTGGTTGTCTCTTATCTTAGTTTGTTAATGATCCAGTAATGCGATAGGTCATTCGTTGTGTACTTAATGCTTGATTAAATCTTTGTGAACCTTAGAATATAACTCCTTGAATAGTTGTAAGCTAAACTATCCAAAGAATGCCTTAGAGTAAGAGTTTATTATCCCTAGTGGGTTTTGTAGATGAGACCCTTTGGTAAGTTCAAAGAGTTAGGGAGAAACGCATACCCTACAACTTTAGACACACAACGCAATTAAGAATAAGAACGTGACAATTCAACCACCAATAGGAGATAATTAAGGAGTAGTAAAACCTAAGTAAACACATCTTTAAACTATCATACAAGCACACAATAATTAGACATAGACTACATACACCTTAGATTAGATAATTAGATAAGTAGAGAAATCGGTAGAAATACCAACCCCCAAATTCAAACCCCGAGATTCGTACCTTTCAATTTTCTAAAAAAAAACATAAAAAGATAAAAAATAATCTTCCTCAACCCCAACCTTAGCGTAGTAACTTCTCACTAGCATTCCTATTCCCCTAGAGAACGATATCAATACCCGTGGCTTACCCTAATACTACACTACAACGATTAGGTTCACTGCCTAGGGTGTTATAAAACTTGCTCGAAGAAAAGGAAGTTCCTTTGACCCCGAACGACGCGTGTAACGTTATCAACTTACTTGAGTGATTAAAGAGTTTTTGGAACTAGAAACTTAATTAATCTTTAGGTTTTTATTTCAAAACCTTGAAATAGATTACTAATGAACTTGTTTAACCCTTGGATCTTGAAAAAAATATTATGTTTCTTGTTCTTGTTCTTCTTGGCCGACCATGGAGATGAAGAGGAGAGAGTTTCATTTTATTTTCACCTTTCAAATGTGTGCTTGTATGTGTTTTAATTTAACACAACTCTTTGTATATTCCAAATATCTAATAAAATGAATAGGTGTACATGATCTTAGTCAAGATATTTTATAAACAATGGATGACATGGGGAGGGGGGTGGTCGGCATAATAAAAATGGGGAAGGATTTGATATAGTTTTGATGATTAAATGGTATTTAAAGTTAAGTGTAGTGTGTATTTTGTACATATAATTAATTATTTAGTGTAGCGTTAGCTAGAAATCGATTTTAACGGAACAAAATAAAATATATTGAAGTCATAAAAATTATAAAAATACATTTCTCGCAAGTATTGAATGAACAAATATTTATCGAATTGAATTTACGAAAACTGTCGTACATGTATTTATATAACAATTTATATACAAAATAAATTTAAAACATCGGGTAAACTAATAATATAATTTTTATAGCCTTAAAATGAGTATAAAAATATATTTGGATGATTATTGGAAGTGTCGGATCAATTATTCAAAACAAATAATCGTGCGATAGCGTTTATTTAATAAATAAATACACGTTAATGAAATATGCAAACCCTTGCATAAATTAATATGAAGATGATGTTACTGATGATATGTAGACTAACTCTAGTCTTTATGAAATTGTTCTCAATGATGTTCCATGAATACGCAGCTTAACCCTCAATGTTACGCGTATTTGATACTCGTAAACCTAGTTTACGAAAAATGATGAATAGTGAATCATGAATAGTGATTTTCTCCGGGAATGAATAGTGTTTTGTGAATAGTAAAATTTTGAAATAACCTCTCAAAGTCTCAAACCGACTTCAAAAATGATGAATAGTAAAATAATGAATAGTAACCAGTGAATAGTAATTTCCCGAGATGAATAGTGAAATTTTCAAAGTTTGTAAAATGACCTGAAATTACGAGTTGTCACAGTTAGTGTCAGGTATGATAATTTTAAGAGATCTTTAGGTAAAAGAAACAATTTCACAATCAAACAAGAACAGAAAAAATTTCATTTTGAAAGATCTTTGAGTTTTAAAGAAAATATTACCATGACATAACATTAAATATTTAGATCACCACTTATTTTGTACAAATGGACTTATTTGAAGAAATATTTTTTGAAAATATTTAATTTGAAATCACTTAAGATTTGACAAAATAAAGTCCGGTTGATTTTCAAAACTTTGAGTCCAATTTATTTTCAAACAATATTTTTCTACAATACGATCATGGTATCATCACTATTATTCCTGCACAAAGCTACGTTAGGTGGTTAAGAATCACAAGTTGCTTCTATTGTTGCTGAAAGGATGGAAGAAAACCATCTGCTGATTTAGTGAGACCTCTGGAGTTGTATATATATCATGCACAAAGATCCAATTAAGTTTCGTTTCTTATTTTGTCGACCCAAGAAATAGTTGCCCTTTCCTATCGGCATCCAATCATCTTCTTTTGTGAGATCCGGATCGGGAACATTCTTATATACCATGTAATTTGAATACGTTAGTGGACATACATACAGATATATGGTGGTCGACATAACCCAAACAACAATCGACTAATAAAAGTCAATCCAACATATCAATCAGATCATAAAAGGCATGGGAATAATGTGTTCATCAAACTCTAATCATCTAATCCTAATAATCATATCCTATGCACCTAGTCATTTAACATAGGCAAACATATTTTTCTGTTAAGTTTGAGGATGATTAACTAAGTTCGTTAGAAGACATAAATTTGAAAACATTCTCCCCCTCAATCAATGACTCATTTTTATGAAAAGTTTTAAAAACGTTGAAGTCATTGATTGAGTTTCCAAATTTTATGAAAACTCCAAGTCTGATTGAATTTTAAAGCAACTCATTTTTCACCATTTTTGACAAAAAAAATATTTTTCTAAAGATTTTAGAAAGAAAAACATTTGTGTAGGAAGAACAGTCTTTTTGGCGACATGCTTTCCTCATTTTGTTTTTGGATAAGTGCATGAGTTTATGAAAATTGGTTTAGCGAAGCACTTTCCCTTTTGTAGAGTGGGTTGCTATCTGAAATAATAGAAACCATTGTTTAAGCACGGGTTACAGTCTTAAATAACTACAAGCCATAGATTAAGCACGCGTTACATTGTTTAAGACATGTTATGAAATATTTACACCTCCTGCTCGAACTTCATCTAAAGTCCTGTGCCATTATTGAATGACGTTTCTAAGGCCGTAGATGTTATCGATATCAGAAGACATGTCTTGGGAAAACAATATTTTTGGTATTTTTCAAAATTTCTAATTTTTTTTTGGTTTTTTCTGATTTTATATTTTTCTATTTTCTTTTGCAGGTTTTATAATTTTGTATTTTCTTTTTGATAAATATTTAAAAAAAAGTAGATGATATAGTTTAAGAGGATGATGATGATACGAGTACCGAGATAAGGATATCGAACAAACCCGTTGTAGAAGATAGAACTCATCATCTTTTAGAATTTCACCACCAAAGCTTCCGAGGCTCTAGAATTGACGACAGAACATGAACCTTCAAAAGTGAGACTTTGGCAGCTTCCCCCCAAACCGAAAATCTTCCTCTTGAACAGATTCTAAGCTCTCTTTCAAGCTTGCCTTAGCCAGGTGCACAGAAGAGCACACCATATCATCGAGTTTGCTACTCCTTTTAAGAAAGATCATCGATTCTCCATCCAGGGTTATATCATCAACAAGAAAAGCAACATATCATCCCACTCTTAAAAGATCTTCTCACATTTCTTTATCACTGAAGTCTGAAGCGATGCATACCAAAAGGTATCAAGAGACAACTTCCCCCACCTTAGTTGAATTGATGCAGCCAGTCTCTTTGAATAGAGCTCAAGAACCCGAAGTACATATATACCCGAAGAAAGAATAGTCGATAGCATCGAAGTAGCGGATAGAATCACTGATCATCTCTGTGGATATCATATCCGGAATACATCATTAAGTCCGATCACATGAATCTGCTGAACATCCCTGAAGTACATTTCTCTCCCCTGATGATAGTGCATGAAGCTCAAGAAATCGAAGTACCAAAATTCCCAAAGAAAGAATAACCGGTAACATTGAAGTAGCAGGTTGAATCACTGATTATCTTTGTGGATGACAACTCCGAAATACATAATTAAGCTCTCATGTGAAACAACCTTGCGTGCCTAATGTACACAATCTCTCTCCCCTGATGATTGCGATAACATCGAAGTCATCACACACTTGTGTACCTCTTTTATCATCAGAAACTAACTCTTCCATCTCTTCCACCACAGAGTTGGAATAAGAACACTAAAAGCCACTAGATACACTGAGTTTCTCTGCAGTCATGACATTTGTCTTCCTGGGATATCTTCAATCACTTAGAAGTATTAAGTTCATCATGTTTACTCGCTTTGCATTTAGATGCATGTCTCCTTCTCCCTTGCTGGTTTTGACACTTCAGAATCAACAACACATTCTAAGCCCAGATACTTGAAATCTTTTGAGAAGAACACTTGAGATCTTTGTGAGAATCAACTTGCCGAAGAATAATGTGAGCAAATTTATTAGGGATTAAATCAGGCTTTTCACTCTCCCCCAATTAGTGCTCTCCCCTAAACTGACAATCTTTTTGATAAATACCCGGGATAAGAAGAAGTATTTATATCGTTAAATGCAACTCATTTTTAGTCTTCTAACACGCAACAGAAAGTGTAGAACAGACTGTAGACTCGACCTTCTTCAATATTGTCCATTTGGGGAATAAAAATTCAACATCTTCATCTCACCAGAAGCATTCCAATTAACTTACATCTTGCAAATCCCCTTAACTGAAATCCCTCCCAATCAAACAAGAACATAAAGATGTTCATCAAGGAAATCAGCAATCAGCCCATAGCGAACACTTGAAATGGTAACACCGAACAAAAGGTTATTCGGAATCATTATGTTGATGTGTACGTGAAGCATTAACTGGAAGCACTTTGTTGTTAAACTCATCAGTCCGTGAGAAGATGTCAAACAACAGCTCTTAGAAGAAACTCCATGTAAAGATGACCCAATAAGACAAAGCTCGGTTCTTACATGAGTTTGGAGCCGTTTGACCATTTATTCTCAAATATCAATCAACATGTAAAAAATTCACACTTCTTCTCTGTAGCAACCTATAATTTTTCATAAGGTAAAATGACTATTTTACCCTTTGACTTTTTAAAGTTGACTTTTGACTTTGACTTTTGACTATTTGACTCTTACTGATGAGTGTGTAAATACTCATCATTTTTGAGTCAATCTGAACTGCAAAACGTCTAAAAATGCTCAGAAATGCATCAAAATACTGAAAATATTCCAAAATTGCATTTTATATGTTTCAGATGCAAAATGTTTAAAATCGGATGAAAAATGAGCTAAGTTTGCATAATTGGCGCTTTCCGGTCCCCAAGTTTCAAAAGTTGTCGAAATAGTCCCCGAGCACTTAATTTCAAAAGAAAAATCACCAAAGGTCCTTTTAAAATCAAAAATTGTCAAAATTAGTCCTTTGGTGAAAAATATCAAAAGTTTGAGAAAATTACAAGTTTGGTCCTCCAACTTTGAAAATTGGCAAAATTGGTCCCTGGAAATTGGAAAATGTCATCTTTGGTCCTTATACTTTTGGAACTTGTCAATTTCAGCCCCTGAAACATCTTTGATGATTGGCAGTTCTAGTCCCTACATTTTCAGAAATTGCACAAAGGTCCTTGTATTAAAACCTTAAACCTACACCCTTGCCCTTGTCATTTCCTTTTGGACCCCTGCCTTCCCAAGTGACCCCCACAAATGCAATTTGGACCCCCCTATTATTTAATCTCCAGTCAAACACATTTGACTTCTCTTTTCCCTCTCCCTCACGAGATACCACTTCACCATAATCACTTGCCTGCAACTCAGCTGCTAACACTCCACCATCATCATCCCTACCCTCCTCCAAACACAACACTCCAAGGATGCATTTAATGCCCACTAAACCTAACTCTGCCATCTCCAGCTGTTAAAACAAGTTTTGGCGCCAATTTCCAATCAAACGTAAAATCTATTTCAAAGAATCCAAGGCCGAAATTATTAGTGGGATTTGAAGAGAGAGGTGAGAGAAAGACATTTTGGGTATAAAATGAGGAGGAAGACAGAGAAGCAAGAGTAGTTAGTTTTATTTTCTTAAATGTATGTCGTTTTTAAGCCTTTCATGTCTTAAATAGCTTTTCAACTGTAATCTCAAGTTATTTTGTATCAAACATAATAGTTTTAATGTATTGCAACTCTGTTTAAATATCAATTCAAGCTAATGTTCATTGTCTATAATTTATATCCACTGTTGGAATTTTGATTTTCAAACTCCTTTGTTTAAGCTTTTAACGCTTTTCAATCTCAAACAAGCTTCTATAAGCTTATCATAGCTTTTTACAAGCTAATATTCAAGTCTCAAGCATTTTTGGAGTTTGGTCAATAAAAGTCAAAAATGGGCAAAAATGTTGCAGAGTTGGAAATGGGTTGAAGCAGCCATGGATTTGGGTTGATCTTTAGTCATTGGGGTTGGTTTGAATAGGCTAGTGGTACTGTGTTCTTGTTTCATTCAGTTTCAAGCCATAGTGGCTAGGACCCTTTTGTAAGTAATTTTCAAGATCCTATTGCATATATCTGTTTCTTGTTATAACTGTTCAAACCTGTTGGATTAGTAGTAATTAGGTTAAGTAAAGTTAGTTTGATCATAATCTATGCTTGTTCAGTGTTAGCTTAGTTTTAATTTGCAAATCAGTGAAATCAAGGGTGTTTGGATTGACTGTCAATACTGTCTTAGAGACCTATGCAGTGGTTAGAACTTATGGTGTTATGTTTGTTTAGCTCAAGTATACTCATCTCTGTCTCATTTTGTGCCTGCAAAAAGCTCCAAGTCAACATTTCATATAATCCATCTCAACTGCTTATCTGTTGAAAATTTGGATAAGCAAAACCTTGTTTTGTGTTAAGATTCAATAAACATTGCTTGCATTGTACTTGTTCCATTATATTACATCAATATCAGTCATAAAATTGGAATCAAAGTTCATGAAAGTCAAACTTTCTCAACTGTTGTCAAAAGTCAAAACTTGGAAAATCTGTTTTGAGCCCAACTGCAAGGAATTTTCATGAGCTCATTTTTGAGCCACATAAAGTGAAACTTGGCATTTTAAAAACTTCAACTGGTCTTTTTTCTTATCACCATTTTATTAGATTTTTGCAATTTTTTTAGAAGCCTCAAAACTGCTTCTCTTTTTAGGTCCCAAGTGCCTCGTTTCACATTCTCAGCTTTAAACTGAGTTTTTCTCGCTTTTATGCAAGCTTGCACAGGGCTCATAAGAGCTTGTATAGGGTTGGTATTTAGGTCATAAGTAGTTAACCAGGTCTAGTTGAGGTCTCATTACTTGCTTTCTAGTTTCTAGCTTATTTAAGTGCTTATTTTGTGGTCAAGTAGATACCAAACTGTTTTTAAGCTCATTGGCTAAATAAGTCAAATCTGTTCTAGTTGTATTCCAGTGATTAAAAGCAGTCAAGATCAGTTGCATTTAAGTACTTGTAGCCTATTTTAGCTTCTGAAACAGCGTGCTTGTTGATCTTCTTTTGGCTTATTCAAGTGCTTATTTATAAGCACTTGTGATAGCAGTTTCAAATTCCTACACATAAGCACCTATTTTTCCATTTTTCCTAGATTCCAAATATAATTTTAAAGTTTTCCTGAAATTTTCAGATTTTTCTAAGTTGGTTTGCTATTTTTCTGCATTTAAATTAATTTTTAGGCCTTTTTAATTAGCTTTTAATACAATTAATTCAGAAAAGTTTCAAAAAATAATTTTTCATTTTTCTTAAGTTAAGATAAATATAAAAAGACAAAAAAATATTTTTCTAGATTTTTCTTAGTTAAATTTGTATTTTAAAATAATTTAATTAGTTTTTAATAGTTTTTAATTCCTAGAAAATACAAAAATAATCAGAAAATTACAAAAATAGTTTTGAAAATTCTATTTTGATATTTTATATTTTTCTAAGTCATAATTTTATTTTTCTAGCTTTATTTCATATTATCTTGTATTTTAGGTTATTATTAAATAGTTAAAATTAGTTTTTAATTAATAATAATTAATTAAATAGTTGTAAAAATAATCTTCTTTTTCTATAAATTTTCTTTTATCATTAGGTTTGTAAA
This sequence comes from Chrysanthemum makinoi, assembly GCA_910596185.1. Lineage (NCBI taxonomy): Eukaryota > Viridiplantae > Streptophyta > Magnoliopsida > Asterales > Asteraceae > Chrysanthemum > Chrysanthemum makinoi. The sequence goes on along the minus strand of OU343219.1, from coordinate 68,608,497 downwards.
AATATCATTTTCATATTTTTAGGATTAATATTGTTTTAGTTTCACTTTTTATTTTGTACGCTACGTAGTTTTTAATTCAGTTTTTATAAAAACATAAAACCAAAAACATCATTTTAAATATAGTGATAGCGTTTATTTAATAGTTTTTATCTTTTTAATTTCCTTTAATTTGCATTTAAGCCGTTGTAATTTGTTGGCTTTTTCTGTAGTTATAATTATTCACAAATCCCTTTTTCCGTTCGAATCTCTCGATCACTATTCGTTGGGTGATCCATTGCATAGCTCGCTGGGACATAACGACCCGGGGAAACACTATACTCCACAGATCTTCATTGCATTCGTGCTTAAGCTGTTTTAAGTTTCTTACAGTTGGCCATTCACAAGTGGTCAGCTTGCGTGAGAAAACTTGACGGTTTTGCGCGGATCACTTACCGTAACGTAAAAGCAAATACGATAACCGGTAGTAACTGGTAATTTTCCTTGTGACCAACACAAGACTACAATAAGTCTATATGTTCAAAATACTTTATTTTCACCAATAATCATAATTTATATGAACTATTACTATTTTATCGTTTTTAAGTAGATATGTTACTTTTTACGTAAAATGCATACTCAAACCTACGTTATTAGGCTTTAACAACATAAATGCACTCTATGAGACTTATCACACATTTAATATACCTAGTTGGAGTATATTGATAAGTTTTAAAATATTTATAAGTATTACATTTTTACGTTACCTAGTTTTAAGTTTCGTGACTTAAGGGCTTAACGTTAGTAATTACCTGGACCAAACTACACCTCATAAACCAATATTTATCATAAAAACACTACACACTCACCACCTCATATGAGGTGGCGTGTATATTCACTACCACAAGACCATGTGTCTTGATTTCCTACTAATTATCACCTATGAGATACATGTGTCTCCCACTTGAGGATAAAACCTATCCTTAGTAATTCTTACATGCAACTCTCATCCAAAAATCTCTCTAGCTTTTCTCCTTCTCACCCCATTTTTATAAAACGTCTTCATAATTCCCATTTCTCTCCTTAACTCTGAGATTCCTTAGAGTTAACTCTAGTGTATGCGCACTCGCTCTTCTAGATCTGTGAGCCCATTTCGTGAGCTTGTCAAGATTCCAAGAAGGCGTGTCCGTAGACTTTCTGCTCCATCATTCGGATCTGAGATCCGGACTGCTCACACTACTTCCGTTACCATGGCGGGAGAACGCCCTATGTGTGAGCTTCTCCAGCACCCATCGACGGTATGGAGATGCTATCGTTGTACCAACCATCGTGGCTGAAAACTTTGAACTCAAGACCGGTTATGAATCTTGTAACCTCAAATCAATTCTATGGTTTTGAGAGGGATGATCCTCACGCTCATATTCGATGGTTTAACAAGATTGCATCTACCATCAAGTATAAGAATGTCCCTACTGATGATGTTAAGCTTCTTCTGTTCCCATTTTCTCTTGAGGGGCAAGCCCGGATTTGGCTTGAAAAACAACCCCTCAGTCAATTGAGACATGGGAAGATCTGGTGAAGAAATTTGTGAATGAATTCTATCCACCTTCCAAAACCACGAGTCTCAAAAATGAAATCATCAAGTTCACTCAGAAGTTTGATGAATCCTTCAGTGAATCGTGGGATCGTTTTAAGGAATTGCTTCGTAAATGTCCTCACCACGGTTTCTCCGAGTTGATGCAACTCGATACTTTCTATAATGGAGTGAGTCAATCTGATCAAGATTCTCTCAATTCCTCCGCTGGAGGAAATTTCTTGAGCAAAACTGTCAAAGAAGCTTTAGCGATCATTGAAAACAAGTATAAAGTCCGCACTGCACGAAGCAAGCCGGTTGTTTCCCAAGTCAGTGTTGGTCCTTCTTCTTCATCGCCAGTGAGTCAATCTAGCACCGATGCTAAGATTGACAAACTCACGGAAGCTATCCAAGCTTTGGTTCTCTCCAACCAAAAGAAAGTCTTTTTTCCACAAACTTCACCTCCTGCTGAAGTTAAGAAAGTGGAAGTCTGTGTTACTTGTGGTGGCCCCCATGCTTACTACAATTGTATGGCCACCGACGGTAACCCTTTTGAAGCCAATGATGTGGGCGGGTTTTCTAATCAAGGAGGCAACCAATATCGTGCTCTATAGACCCAACCACCGTCCTAACCACTACCCTGGACCTCCCGGTTTCAATCAAAACCGTAATCAGAATCAAAACAGACCAAACCAAGGTTTTCAAAACCAAGGTAATTTTAGTCAAAACAACGGTTTTCAAAATCAAAATCAAAATTTCCAACACCAAGGAAATTTCAATAGAAACCCAGTGTCGGGAAATTTCAACCCATGGTATTTTCATGGCAATAATCAAGGAAATTTCCAAAATCAAGGCCCTAATCCAAACAATAGAGGCCGAATTTTCCTCGTAAAATCAAGCCATTGTTCCAACTGGACCATCATCCGATGAGTTGTTGAAACAATTCATGAAATCCCAAGAGGAAATGAATAGGTTGTTGGTTAGCCAGTTAGCGACATTAAGAAGTCTTTAAATGATCGAACCTCGGGCTCAGGTACTTTACCTAGCAACACGATCGCTAATCCGAGGGGCGATGCAAAGGCGATCACAACCGGAAGTGGTGCTTCTTATGATGGACCCGCTATTCCTACTACCTCTTCTTCTTCTCTTCCGAAGGTAGTGGAAAGCGAACTTGAGGCGACAAAGGACAAGGAACTTCCTACTAATAACGGAAGTGCCGGTAATGTCCATCCTCAGGTTGTCCCCAAACCCCAAACCAAACCTGGAGTTGTTTTTGAACCTCCAGTTGGTAACCCTAAATCCAAAACTTCTATTCCTTACCCCTCACGTTTACATGAGCAAAAGCTCCGCGAGAAAGCTAGTCATCAAATGGAAAAATTCTTTCAAATTTTTCAAGAACTTCATTTTGACATAAGCTTCGCGGATGCCATCATGTTGATGCCCAAGTTTGCATCAACTCTCAAGCACATGTTGAGCAACAAGGAAAAGCTGTTTGAAATGGCTAAGACTCCTTTGAATGAGAATTGCTCAGCAGTTCTGTTAAAGAAGCTTCCCGAGAAGCTAGGAGATCCCGGAAAATTTCTTCTTCCTTGTGTTTTTCCTGGGATGATTGAATGCTTTGCCCTCGCCGATCTTGGTGCAAGCATCAATCTAATGCCGTATTCAGTGTGGAAGAAACTTTCTCTTCCGGAACTTATTCCTACCTGCATGACTCTTGAGCTTGCAGATCGTTCTATCTCGCGTCCCCTTGGCATCGCCGAGGATGTATTCGGAAAGTAGGAAGTTCCATTTTCCAGTGACTTTGTGGTTGTTGATTTCGATGCGATCCTGTTCCCTCATTGTTGGAAGAGGATTCCTGAGAACGGGCCGCTTCTTATTGATGTATTTGAGCAAGAAATCACTTTACGTGTGGGTAATGAAGTTGTTACCTTTAACCTCGATCAAACTTCGAGGTACTCCTCAAATTATGATATTGAATCAGTTAATCGAGTCGATTTAATTGATATTGCTTCAGAGGAGTACTCTCAAGAGTTTCTTGGTTATCTTCATAATTCAGTGAGTGGGGATTCCATCACATCTTCTCAATCTATCATTGCCGACTCTTTCCCCTTCTCACTCCGTTTGAGGGAGGTGACTTCCTTCGGAAGAGATCGATGAATTTCTTGTTATCTTGATGAATCAATTCCGTCTGGAATTGATGGTGTTTATGATTCGGAGGGAGATATTCTTTATCTTGAGCAGTTGCTTAATGAAGATCCATTACCTTCACTCCCTCCGAAAGAAATCACAATTGAGGAAATCAAATCAGTACAAACATCTACCGAAGAATTTCCCGAGGTTGAACTTAAGGACCTACCTCCTCATCTCGAGTATGCATTTTTGGAGGGTGATGATAAATTACCCGTCATAATTGCTAAAGACTTAACTAAGGAGGAGAAAACTGCTCTCATAAAGGTCTTGAAGTCACACAAGCAAGCAATTGCTTGGAAACTCTCCGACATTAAGGGTATCAACCCGACTTTTGTACTCACAAAATCTTAATGGAGGATGACTTCAAACCAGCAGTCCAACATCAGAAAAGGGTGAATCCTAAGATTCACGAGGTTATCAAACAAGAGGTTCTCAAACTTCTTGATGCCGGTTTAATTTACCCGATCTCGGATAGTCCTTGGGTTAGCCCAATTCATTGCGTTCCAAAAAAGGGTGGCATTACTGTTGTCACGAATGAAGAAAACGAGTTAATTCCTACTCGATTGGTTACGGGATGGCGTGTGTATTGACTATCGCAAGTTAAACGAAGCCACCCGTAAAGACCATTTTCCTCTACCCTTCATGGACCAGATGCTTGAGAGATTAGCGGGGAACGAGTACTATTGTTTCCTTGATGGTTTCTCGGTTACTTCAGATCCCCATTGCTCCGCTGGATCAAGAAAAAACCACATTCACCTGCCCATACGGGACATTTGCCTCTGACGTATGCCTTTTGGTTTATGTAATGCTCCTGGCACGTTCCAAAGATGTATGATGGCAATTTTCCACGACATGATCGGGAAAACTATGGAGGTGTTTATGGATGACTTCTCGGTCATTGGGGACTCGTTTCATACATGTCTCTCCCATTTAGACAAAATGCTAAAACGGTGTGAAGACACCAATCTTTGTCTAAATTGGGAGAAGAGCCACTTTATGGTCAAAGAAGGCATAGTCCTTGGCCATAAGATTTCCAAGAATGGGATTGAGGTAGATAGAGCAAAAGTTGATGTTATTGCTAAACTGCCTCATCCTACTACCGTCAAAGGTATTAGGAGTTTTCTAGGTCATGCCGGTTTTTATCGTAGATTCATTCAAGATTTCTCTAAAATCGCCCGGCCTATGACCCATCTTCTCGAAAAAGATGCTCCTTTTATCTTTTCTCCTGAGTGCATCAAGCTTTGAAACACTAAAGACAAAGCTTACGGAAGCACCCATTCTAGTTGCCCCCGACTGGGATTTACCCTTTGAGCTCATGTGCGATGCAAGTGATTTTGCTATCGGTGCAGTCTTGGGGCAACGCAAAAGCAAGCATTTTCAGCCTATCCACTACGCAAGCAAAACTATGACTGAAGCTCAAACCCATTACACCACTACGGAAAAAGAATTATTAGTCGTGGTGTATGCGCTGAGAAGTTTCGGCCATATCTCATCTTGACCAAATGCGTGGTGTATACGGATCACTCGGCCCTCAAATATCTCTTTGCAAAACAAGATGCAAAGCCGAGATTGCTCCGTTGGGTTCTCCTCCTACAAGAATTTGATATCATTATTCGTGATAAAAAGGGAGCTGAGAACCTGGCTGCTGATCATCTGTCCCGATTAGAAAACCCTCACCAGGATGTGTTCGAGAAAAAGGAAATAAATGAAACATTTCCTCTCGAAACACACAATGTGGTTTCTTTTCGTGGAGACTCTTCTATCCCATGGTTTGTCGACTTTGCAAATTACCATGCGGGGAACTTTGTGGTGAAAGGGATGTCGTCCCAACAGAAAAATAAATTCTTTAAAGATGTGAAACATTACTTACGGGACGACCCTTACTTGTTTAAAATTTGTGCGCGATCAAGTCATCCGGCGATGTGTGTATGGTCGAAGCTATTGACATTCTCAAAGCTTGCCATTCGGACCTACTGGGGACATCATAGCCCCAACTACACCGCCAAGAAGGTGTTTGATTCCGGATTCTATTGGCCCACAATCTACAAGGATGCCCATGAATTTGTCAAAACCTGTGACGCTTGTCAACGTCACGGGAATATCTCACAAAGAAATGAAATTCCGCAAAACGCCATTCAAGTGTGTGAGATTTTTGACATCCGCATTGACTTTATGGGCCATTTCCTTCTTCTCGCGGAAATAAGTACATACTCGTGGCCGTTGACTATCTGTCAAAATGGGTTGAAGCAAAAGCTTTACCCACCAACGATGGCCGAGTTGTGGTGAAATTCTTAAAATCTCTCTTTGCTAGGTTTGGAACTCCACGAGCCATAATCAGTGATCGTGGTACGCATTTCTGCAATGACCGTTTGATAGAGTCATGCGGAAGTATGGTGTAACTCACCGTCTATCTACTGCGTACCACCCACAAACAAGTGGGCAAGTGGAAGTTTCTAACCGGGATAAAGAATTCTTGAGAGGACTGTTGGTGAAAACCGTGCCTCTTGGTCGGATAAGTTAGATGACGCACTCTGGGCCTTCCGTACAGCTTACAAAACACCCATCGGGTGCACTCCATACAAGCTAGTGTACGGGAAGGCGTGTCATCTACCGGTTGAGCTCGAGCACAAGGCATACTGGGCCTTGAAACATGCCAACTTTGATATTCAGATACGGTGATCACCGGAAAGTGCAAATGAATGAATTAAATGAACTCCGTGATCAAGCTTACGAGAACTCTTTGATCTATAAACAAAAGACAAAGAAGATTCATGACTCAAAAATCAAAAACCGCGTTTTCAACGTTGGTGATCGAGTCCTTCTTTTCAATTCAAGATTGAAGATTTTCTCGGGAAAATTAAAATCCCGCTGGTCTGGACCATTTACCATCACTAAGGTTTATCCTTATGGCACCATTGAGTTATCTCAACCCGATGGTTCAAACTTTAAAGTGAATGGTCATCGGTTGAAGCATTACTTTGGAGAGGACATTCCTCCTGTGGTTGTCCCGGATTTACAAACTTTCCCCATGAACCAATGAATGCGGGGATCGAGTCAAGCTAGCGACTCGGTAATCAAAAACAGTAACATGCCATATGGGTTTTCACCCATATTTCTGACTTCTTTCTATCTTTCTACCACCCTAGTGTGTGTTGCCCCACATGTTGTGTATATATGCAAGTTTCAAAAAATAAATAAAAAAAATAATAAAAAAAATCTTTCAAATAATGGCCGTAGTATTTCCTTTTACGTTCTCGGTTCGGCATAACCGCCAGTGCTTTGAATATTGAGGGCAATATTCATTTCTAAGTGTGGGGGGGAATTCTCACGAATTTTATTATATAATTATACCGCCTAATTCCCCCGCTTTTTTTGGCCAAAATTTTATTTTGGAGTAAGTGTTTTACACTTACTCAATTGGTTATCAGTCCGCCATGTCTAATAAACAAAGGATTGGCTAATCCAGGAGCAAACGGCTCTTGGTAAAGATATCTCAAACCCGTTGACGGCTTGCAATTTGCCCAAAATTGTATGGTATTCAACTCACCATATCCTAAAAAGTGAAGAGTTGGCTAGCCCGCAAGTTTATGGCTTGTGGTAAAGGCAGATGGAAAACCATAATTGGTAATCAGCGCACCAAAGATAATATTGATAATTTATCTAAGAGTTAGCTAGTCCAGAGCAAACGGCTTCTGGTAAAGACAAATCAAATCGTTGGAAGGCGGTGGTTTGCTCAAACTCACATGGTTATCAGTGTACCATGGTTCTTACTTGAACTGAAACATTTGGCTACTCAGAAGTAATGGCTTTTGGTAAAGAGATTCAAATCCATTAAGTTTTTTCAAAAGATTGCTAGGGACTAGCAATAGTTTAGTGTGGGGGATTGATGAGTGTGTAAATACTCATCATTTTGAGTCAATCTGAACGCAGAAACGTCTAAAAATGCTCAGAAATGCATCAAAATATTGAAAATATTCCAAAATTGCATTTTATATGTTTCAGATGCAAAATGTTTAAAATCGGATGAAAAATGAGCTAAGTTTGCATAATTGGCGTTTCACCCCAAGTTTCAAAAATTATCAGAAATAGTCCCTGAGCACTTAATTTCAAAAGTAAAATCACCAAAGGTCCTTTTAAAATCAAAAATTGTCAAAATTAGTCCTTTGGTGAAAAATATCAAAAGTTTGAGAAAATTACAAGTTTGGTCCTCCAACTTTGAAAATTGGCAAAATTGGTCCCTGGAAATTGGAAAATGTCAGCTTTGGTCCTTATACTTTTGGAATTGTCAATTTCAGCCCCTGAAACATCTTTGATGATTGGCAGTTCTAGTCCCTACATTTTCGAGAATTGCACAAAGGTCCTTGTATTAAAACCTTAAACCTACACCCTTGGCCCTTGTCATTTCCCTTTGGACCCTCGCCTTCCCAAGTGACCACAAATGCAATTTGGACCCCCTATTATTTAATCTCCAGTCAAACACATTTGACTTCTCTTTCCCTCTCCTCACGAGATACCACTTCACCATCATCACTTGCCTGCAACTCACCTGCTAACACTCCACCATCATCATCCCTACCCTCCTCCAAACACAACACTCCAAGGATGCATTTAATGCCCACTAAACCTAACTCGCCATCTCAACATGTTAAAACAAGTTTTGGCACCAATTTCCAATCAAACGGACAAAATCTATTTCAGCAATCCAAGGGCCGAAATTATTAGTGGGATTTGAAGAGAGAGGTGAGAGAAAGACATTTTGGGTATAAAATGAGGAGGAAGACAGAGAAGCAAGAGTAGTTAGTTTTATTTTCTTAAATGTATGTCGTTTTTAAGCCTTTCATGTCTTAAATAGCTTTTCAACTGTAATCTCAAGTTATTTTGTATCAAACATAATAGTTTTAATGTATTGCAACTCTGTTTAAATATCAATTCAAGCTAATGTTCATTGTCTATAATTTATATCCACTGTTGGAATTTTGATTTTCAAACTCTTTTGTTTAAGCTTTTAACATTCATTTCCAATCTCAAACAAGCTTCTATAAGCTTATCATAGCTTTTTACAAGCTAATATTCAAGTCTCAAGCATTTTTGGAGTTTGGTCAATAAAAGTCAAAAATGGGCAAAAATGTTGCAGAGTTGGAAATGGGTTGAAGCGACCATGGATTTGGGTTGATCTTTAGTCATTGGGGTTGGTTTGAATAGGCTAGTGGTATTGTGTTCTTGTTTCATTCAGTTTCAAGCCATAGTGGCTATGACCCTTTTGTAAGTAATTTTCAAGATCCTATTGCATATACTGTTTCTGTTGTTATAATCTGTTCAAACCTGTTGGATTAGTAGTAATTAGGTTAAGTAAATTTAGTTTGATCATAATCTATGCTTGTTCAGTGTTAGCTTAGTTTTAATTTGCAAATCAGTGAAATCAAGGGTGTTTGGATTGACTGTCAATACTGTCTTAGAGACCTATGCAAATTGATTAGAACTTATGGTGTTATGTTTGTTTAGCTCAAGTATACTCATCTCTGTCTCATTTTGTGCACGAAAAGCTCCAAGTCAACATTTCATATAATCCATCTCAACTGCTTATCATTGAAAATTTGGATAAGCAAAACCTTGTTTTGTGTTAAGATTCAATAAACATTGCTTGCATTGTACTTGTTCCATTATATTACATCAATATCACATAAAATTGAATCAAAGTTCATGAAAGTCAAACTTTCAACTGTGTCAAAAGTCAAAATATGGAAAATCTGTTTTGAGCCCAACTGCAAGGAATTTTCATGAGCTCATTTTTGAGCCACATAAAGTGAAACTTGGCATTTTAAAAACTTCAACTGGTTTTTTTTCTTATCACCATTTTATTATATTTTGCAATTTTTTACAAGCCTCAAACCGCTTCTTTTGGTCCCAAGTGCCTGTTCACACTTCTCAGTTAAACCGAGTTTTTCTCAGTTTTATGCAAGCTTGCACAGGGCTCATAAGAGCTTGTATAGGGTTGGTATTTAGGTCATAAGTAGTTAACCAGGTCTAGTTGAGGTCTCATTACTTGCTTTCTAGTTTCTAGCTTATTTAAGTGCTTATTTTGTGGCTCGCAAGTAGATACCAAACTGCTTTTTAAGCTCATTGGCTAAATAAGTCAAATCTGTTCTAGTTGTATTCCAGTGATTAAAAGCAGTCAAGATCAGTTGCATTTAAGTACTTGTAGCCTATTTTAGCTTCTCAGAAAAGTTCGCTTGTTGATCTTCTTTTGGCTTATTCAAGTGCTTATTTCAATAAGCACTTGTATAGCAGTCTCATATTCCTACACATAAGCACCTGTTTTTCCATTTTTCCTAGATTCCAAATATAATTTTAGAGTTTTCCTGAAATTTTCAGATTTTTCTAAGTTGGTTTGCTATTTTTCTGCATTTAAATTAATTTTTAGGCCTTTTAATTAGCTTTTAATACAATTAATTCAGAAAAGTTTCAAAAAATAATTTTTCATTTTTCTTAAGTTAAGATAAATATAAAAAGACAAAAAATATTTTTCTAGATTTTTCTTAGTTAAATTTGTATTTTAAATAATTTAATTAGTTTTTAATAGTTTTTAATTCCTAGAAAATACAAAAATAATCAGAAAATTACAAAAATAGTTTTGAAAATTCTATTTTGATATTTTAGATTTTTCTAAGTCATAATTTTATTTTTCTAGCTTTATTTCATATTATCTTGTATTTTAAGTTATTATTAAATAGTTAAAATTAGTTTTTAATTAATAATAATTAATTAAATAGTTGTAAAAATAATCTTCTTTTTCTATAAATTTTCTTTTATCATTAGGTTTGTAAAAATATCATTTTCATATTTTTAGGATTAATATTGTTTTAGTTTCACTTTTTATTTTGTACGCTACGTAGTTTTTAATTCAGTTTTTATAAAAACATAAAACCAAAAACATCATTTTAAATATAGTGATAGCGTTTATTTAATAGTTTTTATCTTTTAATTTCCTTTAATTTGCATTTAAGCCGTTGTAATTTGTTGGCTTTTTCTGTAGTTATAATTATTCACAAATCCCTTTTTCCGTTCGAATCTCTCGATCACTATTCGTTGGGTGATCCATTGCATAGCTCGCTGGGACATAACGACCCGGGGAAACACTATACTTCCCAGATCTTCATTGCATTCGTGCTTAAGCTGTTTTAAGTGTCTTACAGTTGGCCATTCACAAGTGGTCACTTGATGAGAAAACTTGACGGTTTGCGGATCACTTCATAACGTAAAGCAATACGATAACCAGAGTAATCGGTAATTTTCCTTGTGACCAACACAAGACTACAATAAGTCTATATGTTCAAAATACTTTATTTTCACCAATAATCATAATTTATATGAACTATTACTATTTTATCGTTTTTAAGTAGATATGTTACTTTTTACGTAAAATGCATACTCAAACCTACGTTATTAGGCTTTAACAACATAAATGCACTCTATGAGACTTATCACACATTTAATATACCTAGTTGGAGTATATTGATAAATTTTAACATATTTATAAGTATTACATTTTTACGTTACCTAGTTTTAAGTTTCGTGACTTAAGGGCTTAACGTTAGTAATTACCTGGACCAAACTACACCTCATAAACCAATATTTATCATAAAAACACTACACACTCACCACCTCATATGAGGTGGCGTGTATATGCACTACCACAAGACCATGTGTCTTGATTTCCTACTAATTATCACCTATGAGATACATGTGTCTCCCACTTGAGGATAAAACCTATCCTTAGTAATTCTTACATGCAACTCTCATCCAAAAATCTCTCTAGCTTTTCTCCTTCTTGTTTTGAACGCCTATCCCCCCTCCTCCATCATCATCATCTATTTGAATTCAAGCTATAAGTTATACTACAAAAGTGAAGGGTTTAGGTAGCTAGTTATGATTCTTGGGTTTTTTTAGTGATTCCATGGTTAGATTTGGAGTTATACAAGAGGTTAGAGGCTGAAGTAAGGTGGTCTTGGGGGTGATTATCAAAGTGTTATAAAGATGAATAAATATTAAAGAGAAGGGTGAAAGATTAGAAGGGTTTAGGTGTTGATTTATAGTTGTGATACTTGTGTTATTCCAATCCTTGTAAGCTATTATTTATCTTCATATTCATTCAATATGATTGTAATAATCTCTATAATTATTTCATGTTATTTGATATAAGTAGTATATGTAATATGGCTTAATTGATGTTGTACATGAGGTTGTGACCATAAAAACAAGCTAAAACAAGTCCTAGGTAAGTTCTATGAACATGAATTCTGAAACAGTCCCAAAGATTTATTAAACTGACTTTCTCAGTAAACCTTGAGGTTAATTCAATAAGATAGGCTTTTAGAACTATGTCTTACGGTCGTTTCTCCGGGTGGCGCACCTCATAACTCTTCCCGATGAGTAAATGAGAGCCAAAATGGCAAAACATGTCAAAATCTGCACACCATATTTCATTTGGGAAAAGTCCATGGTTCTGGTCATTTCTGGAAGTCGACTCAGTTTTATGAAATGTAGCCAAGACTTAAACTTAAATTTTGGCGAAAGCCGCATGTCAAAACAAGTTGTAGGACTCAACTTATGGTCGTTTTGGCAGGACTGAATGTGCAGCCAAACTTTCTGCAATGAAATATAAGTATATACTTGTAATTAGACTATTGATATAAGTAAACTTTGGATCTTAGACTTAATTAAACTTAAGAAGCTGTTAGAGAATATAAAAATATGAACATGACCTTTTGAATCACTTAAAAAGGACTTGTGGTTAAAAAGTTATGCCTAGTTAAGTTTTACTAGATGAAAATATGATGTTGGAACAAAAGCTTGTTGATATGATTTTAAAACGAGGTTTTGACCCTTTTGTGGTCCGAATTAGCAAAAGTGTAAACCACGAAAGTTGCTCAGAATGACTTTTCTTACCTAAACTTAGGTGCACATAAGCAGAAAGTGAACGACAAAACCTAAAAACGGCAAAAACTAAGCTGACATGTTGTTGACTAGAAAACAACCTTGATGATAACTTTAAGTGATATATTGATCATTTGAGGCTAATATAAAGCCAAGATTGAGTCAAGATTGTTGTCTTGAGGTTGTCTAATTTAGAAACATCCTTAACATGGTCTTGATTATTGTTGCTTAACCATAACTTAGCCGCACGGCTAGTATAAGTCTAATCAACGAAACTTGTTTTTAAAACTTGTTCACTAGACTTTGACAAACAAGGTAAATGACCATATGATATGTTAAACTATTTCACGACCTCTTGATTTTGATAGCCAAACAAAATTTAAGGAATACTTTAACTTAAGGATTCATGTACAACCTCATAAGCTAACAAACTACATATACTTGTACACTTATATTGTACACTATACTAAAACTATGCTTTCTTAGGTAAACATTAAAGATCATGGTCTTGCCATACTCTATTGTTGACGTACATTATATCGTTACACTCCGCTGCTAATTACTACTGTGAGTTCATAGCATCACTTTCTATTACTTAATTGTTTTACAAACCCTTGGGGGAGATACATGCTTTATTTTAAACCGAACACATTGCTTTCAAAATGTATACTTATCTGATTTTTTTATTAGCACTAAGTTACCGCATTTGCCAAACTTAAGTCCCTAAATCATGAATCATTAATCATTAGTGAGAGTGGGCATGAATATTGTGAATAGATCTATTGGGATTGACGAATCCCGTTTGTGTTGACCAGGTAGGCAAACAAACGCACTATATTTGAGTAACATTGGTAAAAATGGAAATTTTTACTTGATAGGGCACGCACCGACATTAATTTTGGAACATGTTAACGCCTTGATTGCATGATGCTTAGTCTAATATTAATTGTTTTGTTTTCAAACCATTCGTGTGAGTCTATAGCTCACACTACAAACATAATGTGTTCAACCATCAAACAAACTCTATGAATTTCACTCAACCTTTGTGTTGATAGTTTTTAGCATCTACTTCATGTCCATATTATACGAGGCTGGCACGGAGGAGCACGGATACTCAAGAAGGCTATAAATTTTATTATCATTCGAAAAGCCATTTAATGTATTTTGTAAACTTGGAACCATTTGGGACCTCACTTATGTAAACTCTGATATTTATATAAATCGAATGACAAATCTTTTAAAACGACTCCATTAGAGTTCGTTTTCTATTGTTATGACTGTTGTGCCATGAAGTAACACCCAGTTTGAATTTTGCTGCGTATCACGAAATTGGGGGTGTTACATTCTCCCCCTCAAGAATTGCATACGGAGTTGCCATTCTTGATTAAACAAGTGAATGTCTTCAAAATGTAGTCTATTCACACTTCTCCCCCTCAAAAGTTGCATATGATGTCGCCATCGACATTATAATTGAGCTAGTGGAATAAGATTACTAGCAACGGTAAATCAGTTCACTTGATGACTGAACGCGCATGGAAAAAGCATGAAGCATGTTGATGAGAATGGTCATGTTTAGAAGATTTCTCTTCTTCTGAAGATAAAGCGCACTAAAGCGTACACTTTTCTTTTTGTTAGGGAACGAGGTTTGAACTGAAGTGTTCAAACGTCATAAGAAGATTCTCTTCTTCTTAAGATAAAGTGCACTAAAATGTACACTTTTCTTTTCTTTGAGGAATGAGGCTTGAGATAACCCAATATGATGAATTTGACTCTAAAGTAAAATAACCCGAACTTGTGACTTAAACTTGCACCAATGTAACGAAGAGCGGTGTCGAGAGTTCATGCACCTTTGAATGCTTAAGTACTCTATACTCTTCATCCAGGCAACCATCAAGTATAAGACGTACATCACCTCTTGAAAATCCACAATTTAAGGTGACAATGAGCACTACAACGTAACTCCTTAAAGTGATAGTTATTTTGTGGTGGTAAAAAGAAAAAGAAAAAAAATCACCCAAAAATAACTACATTTCCATGTCTTCATCTTTGAAAATATTAAAAGCTCTAACAAGGATCTCGAAGAATCTTCATCCAATCATCCCCGATACCTTCAGATACTAAGTGCACTCGCTCGTGAAATCTCACCTTAACCTCTGTTGTCACATATTCTGGCTAAAAGCTCAATTCTAGCCTCTTTTGACGTTTTAAGTGAACTATGATAATGGTTTCATCCGACCATGGTCAAATGCACATAACCCCATAAAACCTTGTAATAACCAAACTGCCATGAAGAATATCCAAACACACATCCAATTCATGAAATACACGCTTTATCCTTTCTTTGAAGAAGAAACCGTAGCACCAGCATCAGATGAGCTTCAGAATTACACTTTCCCTTTCTCCAGGATTGCTCAATCATCACGGGATTTTTAGGATTCTATAGTTTAAACCGAGAAATAGATTCTTTCGTGGGATTTTACAAAACCAAGAATAAACCGAGAGATAGAATCAGAAATGCACTTTTTCTTTCACCAGGATGTTTCCATTGTCACAGGATTTTACAAGTCTATGATTTAAACTGAGAATAGATTTCTTTTGCGGGATTTTTATAAAATCAAATCTAAATCGTAAACAATGTCAGCTTGAATGAGTAATGACAAATTTTGTTTCGGTGAATATCTGTTTCAGGGGAACATGCAGCGGTTCATCAACAATTCTTCTTCATCATCAACAATTCTTCTCCCATGTGTAGAATACTTCACAAACCATACTAAGTTGAGTAGTATACACTACTTTCTCCAGGGGTTGACCTTATAACATCAAAGTACACGTTTCTCCCCCATGATGGTTTCTAACTTTCGGAAGCATCAATAACGTGTACGACCATTTGCACGAGAAGTTCTTGTTATAAGAAAACATCCTGAAAAATCATGACTGATGCTAAAGATTCTTGAAAGGTTTTGCTTAGACTGTGAAGTATCATTGGCATTCTATAGCGAAGAATATTCCATGAGAATTTCTAATCACATCTCAACCATTAAACCCTTTGGTAAACACATTATTCACGAATTATGTCAGCAATTGTTGTGACCACATGGAGAAGAAAACCCGATATACCAAACTTGAAGATGAAGTAGAATTCCCCAGATATGTTACTTAAGCTTGTACTAATCCTAGTGAAAAAGAAACAGTGTACCCAATGTACAAAACCATTTGACGAATCCTCAACTGCGTGAGACACCAAAAGTGCAGCTACTCTGTGGGTTAAGTGAGGAAGAATCATAAAAGTAACTAGATAGCCAAGTCTTTATCACACTCTATAAATGCCCAAACAAGTCATCTTCGTGGAAGGAAAGAAAGAAAGAAGAAGAAATAAGTAAACGCGCCCGGAAAACCTCACTTCAAGACCAAATAAGAAATATCGTACAAAAACAACCCTGTAGTCAACTGTGTTCAATAACCAATTCAAGTTGTGAGATAGTATTCTCCGTGAAAATGTATAAACCAAACTATCAAATCGCATAACACAACGAATCTCATCATCACACCAAATCTCATCATCAAATCTCATTATCACAAATCTCATCATCAAATTGCAACTCACATCCCAAAGTGATAAAATATTATTTCAACTTCTTAGTACCACTTTTCGTCTAGAACATTAGCTCAACTCCAATAGGAATCACATGTAGCCCAACACTCAATTCATGTGCAATACACTGTCAGACTATACGGCCCATATGTGAATAATTCAACACATCCCAATCCAAGTCATAACTCGCATATCCGATCCACTTCACATAGCCCTAATAATTCGGATTATAACTCTTAAATATTCTTTGAGAAGACACTGTCACCATCATTATGTTGAAGCCAAAGTTTCCAACATCTAAATTACATCGATGATCCAATAGATATACTTCCCGGGCCCATTCCAATTATTCCATACATTATCTAAGTGAAATATCAAAAATCAATCAGGCCCAATAATGTGTTACGCATATCCGGTTAGAAAGCCCAATTCAAAATATTCACCCAATGCATCAATAATGCTACACGGTCCAAGAAAAATTACATGGCCCAACATAAATAATCCGTTCCAATTTCGTCAAACCCAATTCTTAAAACATCTGTCCCCTTGTACCACATGTCTACTAACTTAAATATGATCCCTAAAAATCCTCATATCAACCCGAATCTCAAAATATGTCACCTCCCACTCCTGATAATCCACTCACCAAAGTCATCAAAACTCAGACCCTAATCAGAAATTTTTGAAGACAACAAACTTCCCACATATGTATACTCATAACCGAATCTCCTTATCAACACCTTTTTATATTCACGATGACCTCGCCACATGGATGGCTGAGGGTTTTAGACATGGCTTCAATAACTCATAAACGATTATGGGTAGGTTTTAATTCATGTTATTCATTTTGATTTCTTTTATTTAAACGAACTTAGAGGAGAGATGACAACTGATTCGTTGTTGTCTCTTTTCTGTTTGGTTCGAATAAACAAAATGAAGGCAATCTTCAAAAGGATTGGTGATGAAATCTATTTCGTGTTTTTGGCCATCGGTCTTGATGTACTTTTTGAGTACCATGAAAATAGAAATCTGAGATCTATTAAAAGTATGAACAAACTGAGATCTTTCAATTTTTTTCCTTAGTTCTGATTTAATTAATCTATGAAGATGATTGATTCGTGTGAATAAACCAATGATGGTCTTGATGTTCTACCGTTTATGACACGAAAAAATCAGAGATCTTTGAAGCTAATTCGAGTCATAGTGGATGTAAATGATGATGAGTGTAGATGAGAAGGTCTTGGGTGTGTCTAGGTTAGGGTTGCAAAGTGATGAGATGTTATTCTTTTCGATGATATTTGTCATGATTAATGAGATGATGTTTGTGATTGTTGATGATGATAGATGATATGATGTTTAGATGTATGAAGTTAAATGAATATTGATGATGTAGAATGAAAAACAATATGTCGTGAAGCATAGATGTTGATGTTTTGATGTTGATGTCGTGATATAATGTTGATGTAGTTGTAGAAGTGAATCTGTTTGATTATATCTGTTGTATGAATCTGATGATATGATTTGATTATAGATCTTCAAATCCTCTTTACAAACAACATTTTTTAAAATGCATAATCAAACCGCTTTTGACTTCATTCCAGGTCAAACCGCAAGGTACCAAATCGCAGTTGAGACGTTGAACCTGGACAGTTATACAACAAACCGCAACAACCTTAAAGTAACGCATTTTTAGTTTAATCTTGACAAACCGCAAGCCCAATAAGACAAACCGCTTTATGTTTTAACATCAAACCACAACAAGTTATATTCAGATACAAACCACAATTTAGGAGTCAAAATGCAACACTTCTTTATACCAAACCGAAACTGTCAAACCGCTTTGAGATCAAACCGCATAAGATAAAGTGAATCGGGACATTTAAATAACAAACCGCACAGTATGACAAACCGCTTAGAAGAAGAGGACCACAAACCGCATCGAGAAACTGGCGACAAACCGCATCCATGAACAACATACAAACCGCACAGTAGAATCGTCATAACCAGACTCAGAAACATAAAGTCCATCACAAGCTTACAAAATGCTTAAAAACTTCTTTCACAAACATATTCAAACCAGTAATAAACCTCTTAAAAACTACATTAAACTCATACAATCATTGGTTAAAAAATTGTTTGACCACGACTACATAAACAATCATCAGAAACTAGATTAAAGCCGAATACAATCAACATATTGAACCAAACTTAAAACCAGATTTAAGTAACATCATAACCACATCAAAACTGCATCAAGCATCACAAACTAGTTTCCAAACACCGAACGTGACAAACCGCATCCAACAAGAACCTCACCAACCGAATCAAAAGTCGTCTAAAATACCATACGAATCATCAAGAACAACACAACCTTGGCTCTAGTACCATTTGTAGGTCATCTTTTATGTTGTTTGATGATTCAGGTGGCCTTGGATGATGATAAGTAATCAATGTTTATAGAGAGAAAGAGTAAAGAGGGTGTTCTTTAGAGAGAGAATGTAAAACAAAAAATGAACAGTTAGATTAAGAAGCACCACCTCTTCCAATGATGGAAGAGGTATTTATAGTTACAAACTAAATGTCCTTCTGTCGGACTGTGGATCAAGCATACAGTGGGTAAAGACCCGTCCGTCTTCCACGGTGTTGCTCTAAACTAACTAACTAACTAGCTAACTAACTAAATAACTAGTAAATAATGTAAAGTCTACAAGCTAACATATGCTAGACTAGAGTTGGGGTGACCAACTCTTCCATATGGATTTTCAAAATCCTAACATAAGGTTGAAGTGGACCCATGACATGGATGATAGAAAGGCTTAGAGACATATATTCCTATATTAAATTGGTATCTTTACCAACCTTGGAAATTAAGTAAATGAAATACTTAGAGCATTTAGTTACTCATTCGATGCTCTTTATCTAATGGCAGGGACCCAGAATGAGTCTTACTCATTCAGTGAGAAGATGATTTTGGGGTTTATTCAGGGATCAGGGACCTTTCCAGAGAGAACTGTTGATTCTAGATCAGGGCCAAATCATCGATCGGACGGCGTCACCTTAGAGTTCTGACGCCGTCGGGCTTCAGTTGGGACGTCGTCTTGATTCTAGATCTGGCCCATTTGAGATGAAAACTCTGAGTGACGCCCTCCTTTTTTATAGCGTGACACCGTCAGGTTATGTGAACAAAATTTCCACTGAGCCGTCTGGTGCATGTTTTGAACAAGTCATCATGGAGGGACGGCGTCGCCCTTTGATTGGGACGGAGTCAGGTACTGTTGATCAGCTTTGAGTGGCTTCGATCTTGACTTTGCCATTTTCTTCGTGTATTTGCTCCTTTTCGTCCAAATATGCTTCGTTCCAGCACTTTACTTCCAAGAGACCTAAAAAGTGAAAAGGAACAAAATTAAGCAGTAACGGATATAAAAGTGGTTGATTTAGGGCTTAAATGACCTCAGAAAAGCGTACATTTTGAGTCCTTATCAATTGGTTATCAGGTTGCTGACTTTCAATGTCAAGCATTCCCAATTCAGCTTTCAGTCTCCTGAAGGTAGGTTCATCTAAAGGTTTGGTGAAGATATCAGCAAGTTCATATTCAGTAGTGATAAAATGGAGTTCTATGTCTCCTTTCATGATGTGGTCCCTGATAAAATGATATCTGATATCAATGTGTTTGGTTCTTTGGTGAAGGACAGGGTTGTTGGAGATTGCAATAGCACTGGTGTTATGACAGAAGATGGGTACCATAGCACATTGGCACAACACCCTGTAGCTGCCACATATTCAGCTTAAGCTGAAGACATAGCTACTGATTGTTGCTTCTTAGTACTCCAACAAACCAGTTTTCCTCCAATAAATTAAGAGGACCCTGAGGTACTTTTTCTGTCCATGTTACAGCCAGCATAGTCAGAGTCAGAATATCCTTTGAGGTCAAACCCTGAACATTTAGGATAGTAAAGTCCAAGGCTTGGAGTTCCCTTCAGGTATCTGAGAATCCTTTTGGCTGTAGTGAGATGAGATTCATTAGGATTAGATTGATATCTTGCAGTCAGACATACTGAGAATTGTATATCTGGTCTGGAAGCAGTTAGATACATTAGTGATCCTACAATCCCTCTGAAATAAGTTTGACTGATTGATTTTCCAGTGAGATCTGGTCCAAGGTTATTTGGGAGAAACATATTCTTCACTGAGGCACAATCAGAGATCTTATATTTCTTCAAGAGATTCCTAGTGTATTTCTCTTGATTGGTGGTGATTCCTTTCTCAGTTTGCCTGATTTGTAGTCCAAGGAAGTATGTGAGTTCACCCATCATGCTTAATTCAAATTTCTTTTTCATCAGTTTTTCAAACTGTTTGCAAAGAGTATAATTTGTTGAGCCAAATATATTGTCATCAACATAGACTTGGACTAGTATCACATCTTGTTTTGTCCTATAGATAAACAGGGTGTTGTCTATCTTTCCTCTGACAAACTTGTTTTGGATCAGGAAGGCTGAGAGAGTTTCATACCATGCTTTGGGAGCTTGTTTCAGTCCATGTAGGGCTTTGTCAAGCTTGCAGACATAGTCAGGGTATTCACTACTCTCAAAGCCTGAGTGTTGCTGAACATAAACATCTTCTTTGAGTTCACCATTCAGGAAGGAACTTTTGACATCTATTTGGTAAACTTTGAAGTTCATGTATGTTGTCTAGGCAAGGAAGATCCTGATAGCTTCCATTCTTGCAACAGGAGCAAATGTCTCATCATAGTCAATGCTTTCTTGTTGACTATAACCTTTGGCTACAAGTCTGACCTTGTTTTTAATGACAGTGCCGTTTTCACCAGTTTTGTTTCTAAAAACCCACTTCATTCCTATGACAATGACATCCTGAGGACATTTGATCAAGGTCATGACCTTGTTTCTATCAAACTGTTGAAGTTCTTATTGCATAGCCTGAACCCAGCTAGGATGTTTTAGAGCCTCAGTGACACTTTTGGGTTCAACTTCTGAGAGAAAGTTTGCATATAGACACCCATTAACTGAATCTGTTGTTAGCTCCTTATGAGCATGCCTTCAGTGGGTTCACCAATGATATTCACAAGCTCAATGTCTTGAGATCTTGTCCACTTATTTTGTGATCTAGGATCTGAGCTTGATGAGGTTACTAGGAGCTCAAGAATAGGTTCAAAGGCTGGAGCAACAGAAACATGAAGATCATTTGATGAGGAGGTTTGTTGTTCAGGTTGGGGTTCATGAATAACCGGTTCCTGAACATTTGGTTCAGTATTACCTATCCTAGTAGGGACTGATGGACTATCAATGAATTCACTGATGCTGGGTTGAGGAAGGTTGCGAGGCAAAATGTAGTATGAGATGTCAGCATCAGCATGATATGAGGGATTGTATTCAGAGTTGATATCAGGAAGTCTTCCTTATGATTTTGAATGAACACAGGACACCCAAACACATGAAAGTAGCTAATATCAGGAAGTCTTCTTTTGAAGATCTCATATGGGGTTTTGTTATACCTCTTGACAATGATTAACCTGTTTTGAGTGTAACAGGCTGTTTTGACTGCTTCAATCCAGAAGTGCTTTGAGAGTGCTGAACCATTTAACATGGTTCTAGTAGCCTCAATGAGAGTTCTATTTTTCCTTTTAGCTACCCCATTTTGTTCAAGGGTATAAGGAGATGAGAAATTTTGGGAAATTCCTTTTTCATCACAGAAAGTTTCAAGCTCTTGATTTCTGAACTCAGTACCATTGTTAGTTCTGATTTGTTTAATTGTAATGTCATTCTGGTTTTCAATCTTCCTGATGAATGACATTATGGTTTCAGCTGCCTGACTCTTTTTGGAAAGAAAGTATACCCAAGTGTATCTGGAGAAGTCATCAACAATGACAAGTGTATACTTCCCATGTTGGATTGATCTTTGATAGACAGGTCCAAACAGATCTATATGCAGGAGGTGAAGGCAGCTTTTGATGGAGAAATTTTGTTTTGTTTTGAATGATGCTCTATGATGTTTGCCTTTTTCACAGGCTGAGCATGGTTTATCTTTTGCAAAAACCAGTGATGGTAAACCAAGGACTTTGTTTTATTTTGCCAAGTTGTTTATATATTTGAAGTTTAAGTGAGAGAGTCTCTTGTGCCACAACCAGTTGACAGTTTCAGTGGCTTTAGCAAAGAGACATGTTCCATTCTGAGAGAGAGTTGACATGTCAAGAACATCTACATCATCTCTCCTAGGAGCTATAAGAACAACTTCTTTGTTGGTATTGAAAATAATACCTTGTTTATCATTGAACTGCACTATGTATTTTGCATCACACAACTAACTGACACTGATAAGATTGTAGTTCAGACCATTGACATAAGCTATTCTAGAGAAAACTATTCCATTACAGTTTACTGAACCATAACCTTCAGTGGGACATGATGAGTTATCACCAAATACTTCCTTGGGGTCCTGGTTCCTTTACATACTTGTGTAGATACTCCTTCACACCAGTCATGCTCCTTGAACATCCACTATCTAGATGAAAAATAGGCTCCCTGGCGTGTCTCTGCACAAATGGTAAACTGAATTAGTTTCTCTTGCTGACCCACTTACTCCTGGGCTTAGGTTTGATGGTCTGCTTAAACTTAGCAACGGACATGGTCAGTGGTTGTGTGAAGTGTGCTACCACAGGTTTTGCATTTGCTTACTGAGGAAGACTCAGTGATGCGGGGTTGTTTTGAACTTCTCCTTGCTTGTATGACCCTATCATGCTGAGATGTCTCATGAGTTGGATTTCCACATATTTCATAGCAAGAGTTCATGAGATAGTCATCAGGATGATGATCATTGAAGCCACAGTGTGGGCAAGGAGGAAAAGGTTTTGCTTTAGGCCTTTAAGTCTGCTTTGAGGATGAAGCATGCTGATGACCAAGATTGGTATGACTTACTTCACTGAATGATCTTACATACTGTAAGTGATCAGAAGTTCTGTGATCTTCCTTTTTTCAGATCATGCAAAAAGGATTATGTAGTAATTATCAATGGTATGGCTAGTATAATGGCATAGATCACACTTTTGTTTGGGCTTGGTGTTTGATTTTGACTTTGAGGAACTAGAGGAGGTTGACTTTGGTTCCTTGATTGTTGAATCAGAAGCTTTCTCAATAGAGTTCATCTTATTAGTAAACTTCCTCACAGGTTCAGTCAATTGTTGGATTTGGTCTTCAGTAGCAACTAAAGATGTGGAAGTCTCAGTGGGGACTGAATCTTCCTGGGTTGGTTTAGTTGTTCTTTTCATAATTCTTCTACCAAGACCTGACCTTTCTTTTGGAGAGTGAGGGTTGAATTACAGAGTAAGTTCAGAGCTAGGTGTAGCACCCTGAAGAGGCTTCAAAGGTGGAAGCGGTGCTTGAAATTCAGCTTCAGACTCAGAGATGTGTTCAGTACTACTGGGTTGTAACGATTTAGAAAATCAGGTAGTTAAAGAGTCGGTCACCTCAAGTATATGTATTCGTTAGAAAGCTCGTAGTTGTAGTCACGTAATGTTAATAAGTAGTTTGTTAAGTAACACCGTGGAGGACGGACGGGTCTTTACCCACTGTATGCCTGATCCACAGCCCGTAGGAGGCGTGTCTTGTAAGAAACTATAAATACCCTCTACCTCCCAAGGTAGAGGGTTGGAGCTTTCAATATCTTTTTTTCTTTGTGTCACTATGTTCCCAAAACTCTCTACTTTCTCTCTCTAAAACTCATAGTGTACGCCCCATATTATTGATGTGTTATGTATTTATGAAATCCAATATGTTACAAATGGTATCAAGAGCCATGGTTTGATCACTCATCCTTCACGTTCTTGGATTTCTAGTGGTTTTCATAAGGTTTTTGGGTTTGAATGAGTTTAGAGTAGTTTGCATCATTTGGATCATTTCTAGTGTTAAAGTTTGGATTTTGATAGTACTTTTATGTTTAGAATCATTATAAGTGTTTAGGTTTTGGTTTGGAAGGTTTGAATCATCGTGGTTGATTTGTTTTTTGACTGAAAAGTGGTGTTTTTGAATGTTTGTTGGATGCGAGTTGTGTCTCGAATTGTGTTTCTTTGATGCTAGTTGTCCTAGCTTTGATGCGAGTTGTCCAAGGTTTGAAGCGACTTATCTATTCTGATCTTCTTATTGAAGCGAGTTCTCTTATATGTGAGTTGTCTATTGAGAGAAATCAACAAGAAAGGACAAAGTAGTGGAAGTAGTGGGTGTACTTGTGTACTATGCGAGTTGTCAGCCTATGCGAGTTGTCTGTTAAGCGAGTTGTCGCTTAAGCGAGTTGTCTTGTACTGCGAGTTGTCTCCTACTGCAACTTGTCTTGGCTGCGAGTTGTCTAGGGTGCGATTTGTCTTGGGTGCGACTTGTCAAGTGTGTAACTTGTCTTTTGAGACTTGTCATTTCTTCGTGTTATGTTTTACGGTTTTTCTTTTGATTTAGTAAAATCCCGTGAAAGAATCTATTTCCCGGTTTAATCAAAGAGTAGTAAAATCCCGTAGAATCAGTAATCTTGTCTACAATCACTTCTTCTGTTGCTGACAACGTTCAAGCTGCAGGATCTGATACTCGTCCTCCCATGCTGGATAGAACCAATTATGACTCTTGGGCTCAAAGAATCAGACTTTATTCCTTAGGAAAAGAAAATGGGGTTAACATACTTAAGTCAATTGATGAAGGACCACATCAAGTTGAGACTACCAGAGACATTCTTGAAACTGCTGCTGATGGTTCAGTAATATTAGGATTGGATAGACCAAAGACGTATGATGAACTAATTGATAAGGAGAAGAAGAGATACGATGTAGACATCAGGGCTTCAAACATCATACTTCAGGGCTTACCTAAGGATATTTACAAGTTGATCAATCATAACACTGAAGCTAAGGCAGTATGGGACAATGTTAAGATGCTTCTCTCTGGTTCTGAATTGACTAAAGAAGACAGGGAATCTCAGTTGTATGATGCCTTTGAGAACTTTAAGATGAATCCAGGGGAAACTGTTACTGAGTATTATGTGAGATTCCACAAGCTTGTGAATGACACGAGGAATATCAAAATGACTATGCCAAATATCCAGCTCAATTCAAAGTTTGTAAACAACATGAATCCCGAATGGCACAAATTTGTCACCGTAGTCAAACTTAACAAAGGATTGAGGAACATAAATTACGAGCAATTGTATGCTTACTTGCTTCAAAATGAGAAACATGTTGTGTTTGAAAGGAACATTTTGGAAAAGTTCAAGAACAATGCTGGTGATGCAGGCTCGTCAAATGATTCAACTGCATTCTACACGAATGTAGGAATTACCACCATGGCTTCACAAGTCATACCTACTGGAAATGGTAATCACAAACTCATTCTAGATCAAGGGTATAAGCCTCCAAATTCAGATACATTCATGGAACAACTTGTCAATCCATTGGCTCTGATGGTTAAGCAAAACTTGAACTTCACTCCACACACCAACAATCATCTCAGAATAGCTTCCAATCTCCACAATCATGCTACAGTCAAAGAAGGAAAGGTTGTGGTGCAAAATGTGCAAGGACGACAGAATGAACAAGGAATGGTAGGAGCAGTTTATGAAAATGCTGGTGTAGGTGGAGGGTATATGGGTAATCAGAACAGAGTAAGGAACACAACTCAGGGTCAAGGGAAGCCAATCAAATGTTACAAGTTGTGGTGGAGAAGGACACATTGCAAGGAACTGCACATCTCCAAAACGTCCACAAAATGATGAGTACTTCACGGATAAAATGTTACTGGTACAAGCTCAAGATAATGGAGTAGTTTTGGATGAAGAAGAATTGTTGTTTCTTGCTGAGGGAAATGCGAAAACTTATGATGCAGATGTAGATGAACAGCCAGTGCAGGGTATGGGACACAACAATCCAAATGCATTTCAGGTTGCTGATTGTGACGCATTTGACTCTGATGTCGATGATGAACCTACTGCCCAAACCATCTTCATGGCTAGCATCTCACCAATGGTCTCTCCAAAGGCTCCTTCACCACAAAAGGCCGGTCCCTCCAAGGAATCCATCTTATCAGAGGTATTAAAACTATACGATGATATTCATGTGCAAAAGATACACGACAAGGTACAATCAACTGAAATTATTGAATCAGATATTGAAAATATGGGTAATATCAATGTTGACCCATATGATCAATCTGTGAAACAAAATGAAAGTGAAATTGTACCAAGTGATGCATCTTCTGCAGTCAATGATGACTATATTTTTGATGAATACACTGCATGTGTCCCTGATGATTCTATAACATCTGAATTAAATGCCTATAAGGAACAAGTTTTTATATATGAACAACGTGCTAAGTTTGAATTAACTACCCGTGAGCAGGAGATGGACAACCAGATGCGTACATTTATCAGAAAAAGTAATTTTAGGGAAGAAATGTTAAAACAAGAGTTGGATTCCTTACAAGAAAAGCTTAACAAAACTGTTAAACGTAAAACAAGAAATTCAAGAAAATATAAAAGTGCTTAAACAATAATTCAATGCTAAGGAATCAAAACTTTTAAATGAATTTTCCAACCGAAAAACTTTAAAGAAAAAACTTGAAAATAAGTTGTACGTACAAGGGAACACCATTCAGACTGCTCACATGAACACTAAGCATAGAGTTCTAAGTGATAAGCATAGTGTTGCACTTGTAGATGAACCAAATCCTAAGGCTTGTATTAAAGCTAAAGCAGCTCAAAAGGTAATCTATGATGGAAATGAGATTCTTAAGCCTAGGCAGAAACCTACTTGTGCTGAGTACACTGAGGAAGATAGAAAATTAGAAGAAGTCTCTAGAGAAAAAATGGATGATAAACTTAAGAATCCCTCGGGCATAAAACAAAATATCACCTTTAAAACACCAAAATATTCTAAGGAAAACTAGATTGCCTTTAATAAGTTTAGACCTCAGACCCAGCTGACCCCTGAACAAATGTTCTGGAAAAAGGACCTAGACAATCAAAAAGCTGATGATTTTATCGAAAAGAATTCCCCTTGTAGGAAATTATCTACAGCCACTTTGTATCCCCCAAATACACCTATGCATCTAGTGCCTAGAATTCTCCCCACACAAAGCAAAACATTAGTTAGCTTATATGTAGTCTACCAACTATTTGTTGACTTTGAAAAAACATGTAAGAAGAGAATCACACCAACTGGGATTACTGAACGGGAAAGGGGTTTTGAGCAAACAAAAGAGTGTTATTTAACTGAAGTCATGCCTTTCTTTAAACAATTAAAAGATCAATTTTAGTTTCTTCAAAAGGCAATTGACACTGAGGTTAAGGACATGAAAAGAGTGTTTAATGAAATGGAAATTGAGGTAAATGATTATGAACGTGAACTCAAATGTAATGAAATTGAAAGAAAGAATCTACACATCTTAAATGAGAACTTGATCTGTAGTTGTGTTTGTTAGGATTTAGAAAATCCAGTTGTTAAAGTGTCGGTCACCTCAAGTATATGTAATCGTTAGAAAGCTCGTAGTAATAGTTATTTATGTTAGTTAGTATTTAGTTAAGTAACACCGTGGAGGACGGACGGGTCTTTACCCACTGTATGCCTGATCCACAGCCCGTAGGAGGCGTATTTTGTAAGATACTATAAATACCCTCTACCTTCCAAGGTAGAGGGTTGGAGCTTATAATAAGATTTTTCTTTCTCTCACTAAGCTTACGAAACCTCTAAACTTTCTCTCTCTAAAACCTTAAGCCATACGCCCCATTCATGCTATGGTTTGATGTGCTTGTGAAATCCAATATGCTACAAATGGTATCAAGAGCCATGGTTTGATAATCTCTCTTACATGTTCTTGGATTTCTAGTGGTTTTATATGGTTTTTGGGTTTGAAAACGTTTAGTGGTATTTGCATCATTTGGACCATTTCTAGTGTTAAAGTTTGGATTTTCATTGTACTTTTGTGTTTAGAATTATTATATGTGCTTAGGTTTTGATTTGGAAGGCTTGAATCAGCGTGGTTGGGTTGTTTTTGGATTTAAAAGTGGTGTTTTTGAATATTTCATCCTAGCGACTTGTGTCTCATACTTGATTTCTTCATAGCGATTTGTCTCTACGTTTTAAGCGACTTGTCTGTGTTGTGAGAAGTGACTTGTGCACTAAGCGATTTGTCTTTTGAGACAAAACAAATAAAAGGACAAAGTAGTGGACGTACTGTTTTGTCTAGCGATTTGTCACTAGCGACTTGTCCATCTAGCGAGTTGTTACTTCAACAACTTGTGTGTCTAGCGACTTGTCACTAGCGATTTGTCTTCATAGCGACTTGTGTCACTAGCGACTTGTTCTTCTAGCGAGTTGTCACTCTAGCAACTTGTGTGTCTAGCAACCTGTTACTAGCGATTTGTCTTCATAGCGATTTGTGTCACACAAGCGACTTATCTCTCTAGCGACTTGTCCCTTGAGCAACTTGTATACCTAGCGACTTGGTGTAAAGCGACTTGTCTTCAAGGTTTGAAGGGACTTGGTTAATTATTGTTTCTGATTGTTACATTTTATGGTTTTCTCTTGATTTAGTAAAATCCCGTGAAATAATCTATTTCCCAGTTTAAACAAAGAGTTATAAAATCCCGTGGAATCTGTAATCATGTCTACCAACCTGCCTACAATCCTCTCTTCTGTAGCTGAGGACGTTCAAGCAGCAGGATCAGATACTCATCCATCCATGTTAGATAGGACTGATTATGACTCATGGGCTCAACGAATCAGGTTGTACTGCTTGGGTAAGGAAAATGGGGTTAACATTCTCAAATCAATTGATGAAGGACCGTACCAGGTTGAAACTACCAGAGACATACTTGAAACTGCTACTGATGGCTCAGTGACATTAGTATTGGATAGACCAAAGACATACGATGAACTTACTGATAAGGAGAAAAAGAGATATGTTGCTGATATTAGGGCCTCAAACATTGTTCTTCAGGGTCTACCAAAGGACATCTACAAGTTAATCAATCACAAGACTGAAGCCAAAGCAGTTTGGGACAATGTCAAGATGCTTCTCTCAAACTCAGAATTAACTATAGAAGACAGAGAGTCTCAACTGTATGATGATTTTGAAAAATTTAAGATGAACCCAGGGGAAAATGTCACTGAATACTATGTGAGGTTCCACAAGCTCGTGAATGACATGAGGAATACCAAAATGACAGTGCCAAATATCCAGCTAAATTCAAAGTTTGTAAACAACATGAATCCTGAATGGCACAAATTTGTCACTGCAGTCAAACTTAACAAAGGATTGAGGAACACCGATTATGAGCAATTGTATGCTTATTTACTACAAAATGAGAAACATGCTTCGTTTGAGCGAATGATCATGGAAAAGTTCAAGACCAATGCTGGAGATGCAAGCTCTTCAAATGACTTAACCGCATTCTACACCAATGTAGGGATTACTACCAAAGCATCACAAGTCATACCTACTGGAAATGGCAACCACAAGCTCATTCCTGATCCAGGGTATAAGCCTCGTGATGCTAAAGCAATCATGGAACACTTTGTCAATCAACTGGTTCTTAAGGTCAAGCAAAACTTGAATCTCACCCCACACACCAACAATCATCTTAGAACTGCGTCAAATCTCCACAATCTTGCTACTGTTAAAGAAGGAAAGATAGTGGTGCAAAATGTGCAAGGAAGACAAAATGCATACCTTCCACATAATGAGCATGGGAATGTTGGAGCTGGATATGGGAATGTTGGAGCTGGATATGGGAATGCTGGTGCTGGATATGGGAATGTTGGCGGTGGTGGTGGATATATGGGTAATAAGAATCGTGGAAGGAACATGGCTCAAGGTCAAGCAAAGCTAATTAAATGTTTCAACTGTGGTGGAGAAGGACACATCGAAAGGAATTGCACTGTTCCAAAACATCCACAAAATGCAGAGTACGTCAGGGATAAGATGCTGCTGGTCCAAGTTCAAGACAGTGGAGCAATGCTGAATGAGGAAGAATTGCTATTTCTTGCTGAGGGAAATGCCAGAACTTATGATGTTGATGTGGATGAACAGCCAGTGCAGGGTATGGGTCAGAACAATCCCAATGCATTTCAAGTCGTAGACTGTGATGCATTTGATTCAGATGTTGATGATGAACCAACTGCCCAGACCATCTTCATGGCCAATATCTCACCAATGGTAACTCTAAGGGCTTCTTCACCTAGACAGGCCACTCCTTCCAGGGAATCTATCATCTAAGAGGTATTAAAACTATACGATGATGTTGATGTGCAAAAGATGCACGACAAAGTACAATCAACTGAAATTATTGAATCAGATATTGAAAATATGGGTAATATCAATGTTGTCCCATATGATCAATCTGTGAAACAAAATGAAAGTGAAATTGTACCAAGTGATGCATCTTCTGCAGTCAATGATGACTATATTTTTGATGAATTCACTGCATGTGTCCCTGATGATTCTATAACATTTGAATTAAATGCCTATAAGGAACAAGTTGCTATATATGAACAACGTGCTAACTTTGAATTAACTACCCGTGAGCGAGGAGTTGGACAACCGTGATGCACATTTATCGAAAAAGTAATTTTAGAGAAGAAATGTTAAAACAAGAGTTGGATTCCTTACAAGAAAAGCTTAACAAAACTGTTAAACAGAAACAAGAACTTCAAGAAAATATAAAAGTGCTTAAACAAGAATTCAATGCTAAGGAATCAAAATTTTTAAATGAATTTTCCAACAGAAAAACTTTAAAGAAAAAACTTGTAAATAAGTTGTACGTACAAGGGAACACCATTCAGACTGATCACATGATCACTAAGCATAGAGTTCTAAGTGATAAGCATAGTGTTGCACTTGTAGATGAACCAAATCCTAAGGCTTGTATTAAAGCTAAAGCAGCTCAAAAGGTAATCTAAGATGGAAATGAGATTCTTAAGCCTAGGCAGAAACCCACTTGTGCTGAATACACTGAGAAAGATAGAAAATTAGAAGAAGTCTCTAGAGAAAAAATGGATGATAAACTTAAGAATCCCTCGGGCATAAAACAAAATATCACCTTTAAAACACCAAATTATTCTAAGGAAAACTGGATTGCCTTTAATAAGTTTAGACCTCAGACCCAGCTGACCCTGAACAAATGTTCTGGAAAAAGGATCTGGAAAATCAAAAAGCTGATGATTTTATCGAAAAGAATTCCCCTTGTAGGAAATTACCTCCAGCCACTTTGTATCCCCCAAATACACCTATGCATCTAGTGCCTAGAATTCTCCCCACACAAAGCAAAACATTAGTCAGCTTATATGTAGTCTACCAACTATTTGTTGACTATGAGAAAACATGTAAGAAGAGAATCACACCAACTGGGATTACTGAACGGGAAAGGGGTTTTGAACAAACAAAAGAGTGTTATTTAACTGAAGTCATGCCTTTCTTTAAACAATTAAAAGATCAATTTTAGTTTCTTCAAAAGGCAATTGACACTGAGGTTAAGGACATGAAAAGAGTGTTTAATGAAATGGAAATTGAGGTAAATGATTATGAACGTGAACTCAAATGTAATGAAATTGAAAGGAAGAATCTACACATCTTAAATGAGAACTTGATCTCTAGTTGTGTTTGTTAGGAATTAGAAAATCCAGTTGTTAAAGTGTCGGTCACCTCAAGTATATGTAATCGTTAGAAAGCTCGTAGTAGTAATTATTTATGTTAGTTAGTATTTAGTTAAGTAACACCGTGGAGGACGGACGGGTCTTTACCCAATCGTATGCCCGATCCACGCCTGTAGGAGGCGTATTTTGTAAGATACTATAAATACCCTCTACCTTCCAAGGTAGAGGGTTGGAGCTTATAATAAGATTTTTCTTTCTCTCACTAAGCTTACGAAACCTCTAAACTTTCTCTCTCTAAAACCTTAAGCCATACGCCCCATTCATGCTATGGTTTGATGTGTTTGTGAAACCCAATATGCTACAAATGGTATCAAGAGCCATGGTTTGATCATCTCTCTTACATGTTCTTGGATTTCTAGTGGTTTTATATGGTTTTTGGGTTTGAAAAAGTTTAGTGGTATTTGCATCATTTGGACCATTTCTAGTGTTAAAGTTTGGATTTTGATTGTACTTTTGTGTTTAGAATTATTATAAGTGCTTAGGTTTTGATTTGGAAGGCTTGAATCAGCGTGGTTGGGTTGTTTTTGGATTTAAAAGTGGTGTTTTTGAATATTTCATCCTAGCGACTTGTGTCTCATACTTGATTTCTTCATAGCAATTTGTCTCTACGTTTTAAGCGACTTGTCTGTGTTGTGAGAAGTGACTTGTGCACTAAGCGATTTGTCTTTTGAGACAAAACAAATAAAAGGACAAAGTAGTGGACGTACTGTTTTGTCTAGCGATTTGTCACTAGTGACTTGTCCATCTAGCGAGTTGTTACTTCAACAACTTGTGTGTCTAGCGACTTGTCACTAGCGATTTGTGTCACTAGCGACTTGTTCTTCTAGCGAGTTGTCACTCTAGCAACTTGTGTGTCTAGCAACCTGTTACTAGCAATTTATCTTCATAGCGATTTGTGTCACACAAGTTGACTTATCTCTATAGCGACTTGTCCCTTGAGCAACTTGTATACCTAGCGACTTGGTGTAAAGCGACTTGTCTTCAAGGTTTGAAGGGACTTGGTTAATTATTGTTTCTGATTGTTACATTTTATGGTTTTCTCTTGATTTAGTAAAATCCCGTGAAATAATCTATTTCCCAGTTTAAACAAAGAGTTATAAAATCCCGTGGAATCTGTAATCATGTCTACCAACCTGCCTACAATCCTCTCTTCTGTAGCTGAGGACGTTCAAGCAGCAGGATCAGATACTCATCCATCCATGTTAGATAGGACTGATTATGACTCATGGGCTCAACGAATCAGGTTGTACTGCTTGGGTAAGGAAAATGGGGTTAACATTCTCAAATCAATTGATGAAGGACCGTACCAGTTGAAACTACCTCGAGACATACTTGAAAGCGCTACTGATGGCTCAGTGACATTAGTATTGGATAGACCAAAGACATACGATGAACTTACTGATAAGGAGAAAAAGAGATATGTTGCTGATATTAGGGCCTCAAACATTGTTCTTCAGGGTCTACCAAAGGACATCTACAAGTTAATCAATCACAAGACTGAAGCCAAAGCAGTTTGGGACAATGTCAAGATGCTTCTCTCAAACTCAGAATTAACTATAGAAGACAGAGAGTCTCAACTGTATGATGATTTTGAAAAATTTAAGATGAACCCAGGGGAAAATGTCACTGAATACTATGTGAGGTTCCACAAGCTCATGAATGACATGAGGAATATCAAAATGACAGTGCCAAATATCCAGCTAAATTCAAAGTTTGTAAACAACATGAATCCTGAATGGCACAAATTTGTCACTGCAGTCAAACTTAACAAAGGATTGAGGAACACCGATTATGAGCAATTGTATGCTTATTTACTACAAAATGAGAAACATGCTTCGTTTGAGCGAATGATCATGGAAAAGTTCAAGACCAATGCTGGAGATGCAAGCTCTTCAAATGACTTAACCGCATTCTACACCAATGTAGGGATTACTACCAAAGCATCACAAGTCATACCTACTGGAAATGGCAACCACAAGCTCATTCCTCGATCCAGGTATAAGCCTCGTGATGCTAAAGCAATCATGGAACACTTTGTCAATCAACTGGTTCTTAAGGTCAAGCAAAACTTGAATCTCACCCCACACACCAACAATCATCTTAGAACTGCGTCAAATCTCCACAATCTTGCTACTGTTAAAGAAGGAAAGATAGTGGTGCAAAATGTGCAAGGAAGACAAAATGCATACCTTCCACATAATGAGCATGGGAATGTTGGAGCTGGATATGGGAATGTTGGAGCTGGATATGGGAATGCTGGTGCTGGATATGGGAATGTTGGCGGTGGTGGTGGATATATGGGTAATAAGAATCGTGGAAGGAACATGGCTCAAGGTCAAGCAAAGCCAATTAAATGTTTCAACTGTGGTGGAGAAGGACACATCGAAAGGAATTGCACTGTTCCAAAACATCCACAAAATGCATAGTACGTCAGGGATAAGATGCTTGGGTCCAAGCTCAAGATAGTGTAGCAATGCTGAATGAGGAAGAATTGCTATTTCTTGCTGAGGGAAATGCCAGAACTTATGATGTTGATGTGGATGAACGGCAGGCAGGGTATGGGTCAGAACAACCCCAATGCATTTCAAGTCGTAGACTGTGATGCATTTGATTCAGATGTTGATGATGAACCAACTGCCCAGACCATCTTCATGGCCAATATCTCACCAATGGTAACTCTAAGGGCTTCTTCACCTAGACAGGCCACTCCTTCCAGGGAATCTATCATCTAAGAGGTATTAAAACTATACGATGATGTGGATGTGCAAAAGATGCACGACAAAGTACAATCAACTGAAATTATTGAATCAGATATTGAAAATATGGATAATATCAATGTTGTCCCATATGATCAATCTGTGAAACAAAATGAAAGTGAAATTGTACCAAGTGATGCATCTTCTGCCGTCAATGATGACTATATTTTTGATGAATACACTGCATGTGTCCCTGATGATTCTATAACATTTGAATTAAATGCCTATAAGGAACAAGTTGCTATATATGAACAACGTGCTAACTTTGAATTAACTACCCGTGAGTAGGAGTTGGACAACCAGATGCGTACATTTATCAGAAAAAGTAATTTTAGGGAAGAAATGTTAAAACAAGAGTTGGATTCCTTACAAGAAAAGCTTAACAAAACTGTTAAACAGAAACAAGAACTTCAAGAAAATATAAAAGTGCTTAAACAAGAATTCAATTCTAAGGAATCAAAACTTTTAAATGAATTTTCCAACAGAAAAACTTTAAAGAAAAAACTTGTAAATAAGTTGTACGTACAAGGGAACACCATTCAGACTGATCACATGATCACTAAGCATAGAATTCTAAGTGATAAGCATAGTGTTGCACTTGTAGATGAACCAAATCCTAAGGCTTGTATTAAAGCTAAAGCAGCTCAAAAGGTAATCTAAGATGGAAATGAGATTCTTAAGCCTAGGCAAAAACCCACTTGTGCTGAATACACTGAGGAAGATAGAAAATTTGAAGAAGTCTCTAGAGAAAAAATGGATGATAAACTTAAGAACCCCTCTTGCATAAAACAAAATATCACCTTTAAATCACCAAATTATTCTAAGGAAAACTGGATTGCCTTTAATAAGTTTAGACCTCAGACCCAGCTGACCCCTGAACAAATGTTCGGGAAAAAGGATCTGGACAATCAAAAAGCTGATGATTTTATCGAAAAGAATTCCCCTTGTAGGAAATTACCTCCAGCCACTTTGTATCCCCCAAATACACCTATGCATCTAGTGCCTAGAATTCTCCCCACACAAAGCAAAACATTAGTCAGCTTATATGTAGTCTACCAACTCTTTGTTGACTTTGAGAAAACATGTAAGAAGAGAATCACATCAACTGGGATTACTGAAGGGGAAAGGGGTTTTGAACAAACAAAAGAGTGTTATTTAACTGAAGTCATGCCTTTCTTTAAACAATTAAAAGATCAATTTGAGTTTCTTCAAAAGGCAATTGACACTGAGGTTAAGGACATGAAAAGAGTGTTTAATGAAATGGAAATTGAGGTAAATGATTATGAACGTGAACTCAAATGTAATGAAATTGAAAGAAAGAATCTACACATCTTAAATGAGAACTTGATCTCTAGTTGTGTTTGTTAGGAATTAGAAAATCCAGTTGTTAAAGTGTCTGTCACCTCAAGTATATGTAATCGTTAGAAAGCTCGTAGTAGTAATTATTTATGTTAGTTAGTATTTAGTTAAGTAACACCGTGGAGGACGGACGGGTCTTTACCCACTGTATGCCTGATCCACAGCCTGTAGGAGGCGTATTTTGTAAGATACTATAAATACCCTCTACCTTCCAAGGTAGAGGGTTGGAGCTTATAATAAGATTTTTCTTTCTCTCACTAAGCTTACGAAACCTCTAAACTTTCTCTCTCTAAAACCTTAAGCCATATGCCCCATTCATGCTATGGTTTGATGTGTTTGTGAAATCCAATATGCTACAAATGGTATCAAGAGCCATGGTTTGATCATCTCTCTTACATGTTCTTGGATTTCTAGTGGTTTTATATGGTTTTTGGGTTTGAAAAAGTTTAGTGGTATTTGCATCATTTGGACCATTTCTAGTGTTAAAGTTTGGATTTTGATTGTACTTTTGTGTTTAGAATTATTATAAGTGCTTAGTTTTTGATTTGGAAGGCTTGAATCAGCGTGGTTGGGTTGTTTTTGGATTTAAAAGTGGTGTTTTTGAATATTTCATCCTAGCGACTTGTGTCTCGTACTTGATTTCTTCATAGCGATTTGTCTCTACGTTTTAAGCGACTTTTCTGTGTTGTGAGAAGTGACTTGTGCACTAAGCTATTTGCTTTTGAGACAAAACAAACAAAAGGACAAAGTAGTGGACGTACTGTTTTGTCTAGCGATTTGTCACTAGCCACTTGTCCATCTAGCGAGTTGTTACTTCAACAACTTGTGTGTCTAGCGACTTGTCACTAGAGATTTGTCTTCATAGCGACTTGTGTCACTAGCGACTTGTTCTTCTAGCGAGTTGTCACTCTAGCAACTTGTGTGTCTAGCAACCTGTTACTAGCGATTTGTCTTCATAGCGATTTGTGTCACACAAGCGACATACCTCTCTAGCGACTTGTCCCTTGAGCAACTTGTATACCTAGCGACTTGGTGTAAAGCGACTTGTCTTCTAGGTTTGAAGGGACTTGGTTAATTATTGTTTCTGATTGTTACATTTTATGGTTTTCTCTTGATTTAGTAAAATCCCGTGAAATAATCTATTTCCTAGTTTAATCAAAGAGTTATAAAATCCCGTGGAATCTGTAATCATGTCTACCAACCTGCCTACAATCCTCTCTTCTGTAGCTGAGCACGTTCAAGCAGAAGGATCATATACTCATCCATCCATGTTAGATAGGACTAATTATGACTCATGGGCTCAACGAATCAGGTTGTACTGCTTGGGTAAGGAAAATGGGGTTAACATTCTCAAATCAATTGATGAAGGACCGTACCAGGTTGAAACTACCAGAGACATACTTGAAACTGCTATTGATGGCTCAGTGACATTAGGATTGGATAGTCCAAAGACATACGATGAACTTACTGATAAGGAGAAAAAGAGATACGATGCTGATATTAGGGCTTCAAACATTGTTCTTCAGGGTCTACCAAAGGACATCTACAAGTTAATCAATCAGAAGACTGAAGCCAAAGCAGTATTGGACAATGTCAAGATGCTTCTCTCAAACTCAGAATTAACTATAGAAGACTGAGAGTCTCAACTGTATGATGATTTTGAAAAATTTAAGATGAACCCAGGGGAAAATGTCACTGAATACTATGTGAGGTTCCACAAGCTCATGAATGACATGAGGAATATCAAAATGACAGTGCCAAATATCCAGATAAATTCAAAGTTTGTGAACAACATGAAACCCGAATGGCACAAATTTGTCACTGCAGTCAAACTTAACAAAGGATTGAGGAACACCGATTATGAGCAATTGTATGCTTATTTACTACA
This sequence comes from Chrysanthemum makinoi, assembly GCA_910596185.1. NCBI lineage: Eukaryota > Viridiplantae > Streptophyta > Magnoliopsida > Asterales > Asteraceae > Chrysanthemum > Chrysanthemum makinoi. Next base: position 68,570,535 of record OU343219.1, on the reverse strand, counting down.
AAATGAGAAACATGCTTCGTTTGAGCGAATGATCATGGAAAAGTTCAAGACCAATGCTGGAGATGCAAGCTCTTCAAATGACTCAACCGCATTCTACACCAATGTAGGGATTACTACCAAAGCATCACAAGTCATACCTACTGGAAATGGCAACCACAAGCTCATTCCTGATCCAGGATATAAGCCTCGTGATGCTGAAGCAATCATGGAACACTTTGTCAATCAACTGGTTCTTAAGGTCAAGCAAAACTTGAATCTCACCCCACACACCAACAATCATCTCAGAACTGCGTCAAATCTCCACAATCTTGCTACTGTTAAAGAAGGAAAGATAGTGGTGCAAAATGTGCAAGGAAGACAAAATGCATACCCTCCACATAATGAGCAAGGGAACGTTGGAGCTGGATATGGGAATGTTGGAGTTGGATATGGGAATGCTGGTGCTGGATATGGGAATGTTGGCGGTGGTGGTGGATATATGGGTAATAAGAATCGTGGAAGGAACATGGCTCAAGGTCAAGCAAAGCCTGTTGGATATTGGATTTCACATACACATCAAACCATAACACAAAGTAGCATATAGATGGAATTCTAGAGAGAGAAAGTTAGAGGTTTAGGGAACTTAGTGAGAGAAAGTGAAAGATATTATTATGAGCTCCAACTCTCTACCTTGGGAGGTAGAGAGTATTTATAGTCTTACATAAATCGCCACACAACGGGCTGTGGATCAGGCATACAGTGGGTAAAGACCCGTCCGTCCTCCACGGTGTTACTTAACTAAATACTACTTAACTAAATATTACTATGACTACTGAGCTTAACGATTACATATACTTGAGGTGACCGACTCTTTAATAACTGGAATTTCTAATTCCTAACAATCTCCCCCTAAGGGAGGTCACCTCAAACATATACTAAAATGACATTGAATACAATCAGATATTACATTAACAATTGATCTTGCATTCTTGATGTAGTACTTTGCTTCAAAGCTCGTAGTCATTGATTCCACTCATTACATGTTTGGTTAATCCAAGTGGAGGTCTTTTACTGATCCACGTGATAATAATGTTGAGCCAGATTTGAGATCATCGCTAATAGAAAATCTCTGACACATCCATTGTGGTGTTGGTATTATGTGATGTTGTGACATTTGGATCGACATGCTCACATTCTGGATCATGATATCTTCTCATCAGAGTAGCGGAAGCTTTAGTTGATTCATGATATTGGCAGCTAGCCAGAAGCATGGAGTGAAAATATCAGAGTCATTGATGCACTAATCATGATTTCATTTGAGATGAATGTGTTAGGTGAGCATGCGGCTATGGATTGACCGCTTCATTCCGATCACCAAACGCCGGGGTGTACCTGCATAAGACAGTTAGCAAAAAAGCGCACGAAAGTGTCTTTGAACACTTTCGATGAATTGAGGTACACGGCCCACGGTTCCCCGTTGATCAAGATAAGTACTGGCGTGATCGTATAATTCCGAGGAATTTCCTTGACAGGTTTCGCGAATGCTCTAGCTTCGTTCTCAAACCGAACGTCTCAAAGAAGACAACACGGAGTGAGTGAACCAGAATTTTCGTCCATCGATTGATGAAAAGAGATTTGAAAAACAATCGTGTATTGCTCAATAAAAATTGTTTTTGCAATATAACGAAGGTTTTAATGAAAATCAATTATCAATCATAAAACACCTTTTGATTTGAAAAATTAGTACACGGTCGACGTGCTTAATGAAAAGAGTTTTTAAAGCACAAAGATCGGTTTTTCAAAGGTATCTGTCAATCCATAACCTGAACCAGGATTGATTCAAAAGAATGAATCGCCCTATTGTTTCTGTTCAGTTGTCACATGGTTGATCTGTATAATAGATCTCACATGCCACCTACCGGGAGCTTGTTAGATGTTGGCTCCAGAAGGCTTTCCATCTTCATTGTGAGTATGTTTGCATATCACTCGGATGTTCTGGCAATACCACAAGGATAATGCGTAGGACTCAAGATATAATCTCTCTTTCCACATTGTGTGAAACAGAGAGTCTTCATTGAAAAGTGTCCTAATGAGATTTATTGATGATCTCGTGGCTCTAGACTCAATTTGTGCATATTTGGATCCTGTGGGGAGACTAGGGAGAGGGTCTCCTTCTTCAATATCAACAATCTCTAAGAGAAAGTCGATAGATAATGTCGGTTCCCGTGAGAATGAAACAAGTCCTTTTAAGAGGAACTTGAGTGGTTTGGGAAGTTGAAGTGCAGTGCGTCACTGGGTCCATGACGTCTTGTCTTCAATACCGATGTTACCATCAAGAGCATATGAATTGAACCCGTTTTCCGCCCTAAGGTTGAATAAATGGAGGGCTATTTGTTTTCACCCTTTTCTCATTCAATTCTTTTTAATTCTTCAACCCCTTCAGTTGCTTATCGAGACTTCATAGCTAGAACCTTGTTGGGTTTATTCCAATACTAGCTCATCTCAGTCCGACTCTTCCCATATCTTTTTTTTCTCCTTTTATCATCATACCTAAGAACTCTACACTAACTAGTGGATAGTCCCCGGGTAGATCCCTCCTGTTCTGGCGGATCATGGGAACACATACCTAACCTTATCGTCCTTATATCACCATACATAATGGAAAGTTGGTCGGTCTTTTGGTATTGTTCATCTGCCATAGGAACCAATTGAAAACCATTTGAAAATCAATCCGGATACTTATGATATTTTATCAAAGCATTTTGTACCAATTGTTTTATATTTTAGAAGAAGAATTCCCCTCAACATGTGAATCAAGTATTTGAAATAGTTTTCCACACGGAGGCAAGAGAAAGAATTAACTTCTTTGATTACCATTTTCTAAAAAATATCAACATCACTTCCCTAATCGAATCAAGTAGATAAAGCATTTTGGGGAAGGATGAGGTTTTCATGATTTTGCTCCCCTCAATATGTGCCTCGAGATTTGAAAAGAGTTTTGCACATACTAGAGGAACCCGCACGATTGAGATAAGTGATCACGTTTCAAATCATTGTGGTTTAAGATAGATGCTCCCCTCAACGTGTGCATGGAAAATTTGAAATCGTTTGTCACTTACGGGAAGGAGAGCTTGTACATCCTTATAAAACCATTTACCGAATTATCAGTTTAAATCCAATTTAAATCACACATTCTCCCCATATCACAATTATCAAATCATTTGAGATTTGTGATCTCTTATAGATTTAAATTGATTTTGAAAGCTTTTAAGGAGAATTGTGACTTGATTATGAAAGCGTTTTAAGCTCTAGATAATGATCGGATTTTAAGACTTTAAACTCCATTGATAAAACATGCATGAACATCTTTTGAAAACAATTTAATGCCAAATAACTTTTTAATTTAATTGAAATCATTCTCCCCTCAATCAATGACATAGGTTGTTGATTGAGAGATAGAGATTTTGACAAATAAGTCCCGATGATTATCAAAAATAGAGACTGAGTTATTTTTCAAAGCATTTAGTTTTCAGCAGATAAATGTTTATAGAATCGGAGCATGGAATTTGAAAACATGGTAAAACATGGCTCTGTTCTTTCTTTTAAAACCGGTTATTGCCTGAAAATGACAATAAACCATTGTTTCTCTTTCTCTCAAACATAATTTTTTGATTTTTGATTTTGAATTACCAACATCTAAAGTCCCGTGTCATTCTTTTGAATGACAAAGCACAAAGACCGTAGATATTATCGAACCGAGAAAACGCATGACAAAAGACAATATTTTTGAAGATTTTTCGAATTTTTCAGATTTTTATGGATTTTGAAGGTTTTATAATTTTGTATTTTGATTTTCGAATAGATATATACAAGAGATAGATGAAGATAGACCTTTACTCCTCGTCTTCCTCCGAAGACGTTGAGTATATTCTGTTGAAGGCTTTTCAAGCCAAGACGTGGAAGAATAAACTCAAAACGTTCTCTTGGAAGAGCTTTGGTGAAGATGTCTCGCTAACCGATATTCGACCTCACAAAATATAGTTCCACCACACCTTTCTCCACTTGTTCCCCGATGAAATGATGTCGAATGTCGATATGCTTTGCTCTTGAGTGTTGAACGTTGTTGCATGAGAGAGCAATAGCACTTTTATTATCACAGACTGAGGATTTTGTTGAATTAAAAGCCATAGTCAGATAATTGAGATCTCATCCATAAGATTTGAGCACAACAAGATGACATGGCTATGTATTCACCTCTGTAGAGGAAATAGAAGTACTCATTTGCTTCTTTGAAGACCAGCTCACAAGCTTATCACCCAAAAACGAGCACCTCCAGATGTACTTCGACGAGTATCTTGACAACCTGCATGATCGATCTGCGATAGGTCGTTAGTGACATACCGGTGTCCTTCGGGTACCATAGTTCCATATTGATGGTTCCTTGGAGATACCGAAAGACCCGTTTAACCGCTTCAAGGTGCTTTTTAGTAGGCTTAGCCTGGTATCTAGCACACATGCAAACAAATGAACAAGATGTCTCGGTCTACTAGCTGTGAGGTACATCAAGGATCCAATCATACTACGATATTTCTTTTGGTCAATCATGATCCCTGAGTGGTCCTCATCTAGTTTGGTTCGATCAATCATGGGGTGTCAACAGGGTCACTTGAATCAAATCCAAATTTCTTTAAAATCTCTGTTGCATATTTAGATTGATTTATGAAAATGCCTCTGGGACTTTGTGAAATTTGTAATCCCAAGAAAAATGACATTTGTCCCATCATTGACATTTGAAACTTTGAACTCATTTCATTAGAAAAATGATCACATTCCATCGGGTCAGTCGAGGCAAAAATAATATCATCAACATAAATTTGAACATGAGTTAAATGTTTGCCCGACTTCCGGTGAATAAGGTAGGATCAACTGCTCCTTGGCTGAATCCGGTTGATAGAAGAAACTTTGACAGTGTATCATACCATGCCCTTGGAGCTTGCTTTAAACCGTAAAGAGCCTTCTTCGGACGATAAACGTGAGTAGGATGCTCTTGATTCACAAATCCTTCAGGTTGGCTGGCGTAGACGACTTCTTTAAGATCTCCGTTCAGAAATGCCGTCTTCACATCCATCGATAAACTACCATGTTCTTACTAGCGATTAGCCAAAATATTCTGATTGCCTCGATTCGAGCAACTGGAGCAAAAGATTCTTCAAAGTCTATACCCTCCTCTTGACGATATCCTTTAGCAACTAATCGGGCCTTGTTTTTCAACACATCACCATGCTCATCAAGTTTTACTTTGAAGATCCATTTAAGGGCAATAATCATAGCACAATGGAGCGGTACTAACTCCCATACAACAAGTCGATCAAACTCATGAATTTCATCTTGCATGGCATTGAACCAACTGTCTTCATCCATGGCGGTTTTAAAATCTTTTGGTTCGATCTTAGAGAGTACGAAGTTGAAGAAGCACCATAAGGCATCTGTTGCAAGTTGTTTCGTGTGGATACTGAGGATGAGAGGGATTTCCAATGATGTTGTCTAATGGATGATCGTAAGTCCATTTTCTGAGGTGTTCATGTGGTTGTTGTTGTGGAACTGAAGTAGCAGAGTCGATATCTCGATGAAGAAGGTTCGATGATGATTCAGAGCAAAGATATTAGCAAATGGAGCATCTTCGGGAGTTGCAAAGGGATTAACCTCATCATTGATGCCAAAAACACTTCCATGATGTACATTTGATGATAGATGATTTGTTGATGAGACGAGTGATCAGCAGCTTCTTGACTTAATGAAATTGAGACCGAAGGGTTCACTTCATTCACAGGGGATAGGAGCAGCCTCGTTGATGGAGTTGACATTTCATCAAAGATTGGTTCATAGTGTTCATCAAACATTGGATCAAACAATTTCTTTAAATCATCTTTGATGGAGGTACATATGTAGTTGTTGGAGATGAGTTTGGTACAAGAGATGAACCAATGGGACTGTTTTGAAGTGCGGGTCCGAACTGGATTGTCCAGAGCCATACATTATACTGAACAAATCAGCCCAAATGAATCTGTGAGAATCAACTACAACGGAAACTCTCTCTGACTATCTTTATCAACCCATATGTAGACAACTTGAAGTAACCACTAAAGAAAAAAAACCCCGATATACCAAACTTGAAACTGAAGTCGAATTCCCTACATATGTATCTTAATCTTGCACTAATTTTGGAAGAACGGTGTCGAGAATTTATGCACCAAGCAAATCTCTTAAGTACTCAATACTCAATTAAAGTATGAGAAATTAACACCTCTTGCGATTATCCACAACGTAAAATACGCGTGACACTGAGTAAAACAAAGTAACTCCTAATAGTGATAGTTAACCAGGTCTTCAACCATCCACCTCGACTGCTGGTAACTAGATAACCCAAGACTTCAACTCTAATTCTTAAGCTCGAGCAAGTTATCAAATAAGAACACGCCTTTGTGAACGTCAACTTCAACCTCAAATAAGTGATAAAAGAGTAACTTCAAAGTAATCAACTTGTGTCAAATGCCCAACATGTGAATAAACATACAACCTGATGTACATTCACCCACCTGAATGAACCGAACAAATGATGCCTCAACATCAATGTATTCTTCCTAAATGTATTCATGTAGAGACCGACTGGAGGATACACCACTAACTTCGAGCGGATGAGGTAGACATTTTCCTTGAAGTTCATGTGGTTGATTTATAGCATGCACGATGAGAGGAATAATAATCCATGAAGATTTGGCAAAGGAATACCAAAGAGTGGATCATTATTCATGAACAATAATCCGTGAATATTTGGCAAAGGAATACCAAAGAGCGGATCATTATTCATGAGTGCAATTGCAATATTATGATAATCATTATCAATGCCTTGAGGAATAACTGGAGATTGGGCTTTTTGAGTAGTCTGAGTTGTACTTCTTTGATGATCATCAAACATATCTTGAACTCATGAATCACATATTCTTTGATGATCATCAAATATTAGCTAGCGGTTGTAAATACTCATCAAAAATATCTTGAACCAATGAATCCCAAACAATAAATCCCATTTATCCTTAGTGAGTGAAACATTAGGCGTTGGAGGAGAGTCATCAAACTTTAAGTCGTATAACCATTATTCAAACATCCATCATCATTTAGTATATTCACTCTTCTCCCCTCAAAAATTGCATCCGAAGTTGCCATTTTTGATTTAGCAAGTGAATAAGAATATACATTAATGAATGTAGATCCACTTGATGACTGAATGAGCATGGGAGTAACATGAAGCTTGTTGATGAAGAATGTCGATGAGAATGGTCATAAACATGAAGATTTCTCTTCTTTCAAGATAAAGCGCCTGAAGCGTACACTTTACTTTTCTTTGAGGAACGGGGCCTGAAGTGTTATCTGCAGACGCCATAATGATGAAGAACGAGGCTGGCCGAATGATGTGAACAGACGTCATTGTTTAGAGCCAGTTATATGTTTAGAGCCGCCCGAATCCAAATACCAAGGGACGACTTGTATGACCTGCTTTGGATAACAGACGAAGACATAGAATTGGAAACATTGGATCCCCACGTGCTCATGGGGTCCTTTTGGTTAGCACAAACAATCTTTGAATCAGCGGAAACCCTAGGTGCAATGTCATTGTCACTAGGAGCAAAACTAGTAGAAGCATCAGACTTAGTCGAGGGACATTTTGTGCTTAATGGGATTGTTCTACCGGTTGGCTTCCAAACCTTAACAGGCACTACTCTAGGCATAGTGGATCTAGTTAAGGGGCAAGGTTTGCCATTCGTGAATATTCGACTGTTGGCTTCCATTTGAAATCCTACATTGGTAAAAACCTTTCCTGTAGGTTTCCAGGATTGCTTAATCTGTTTCGCTCTCCAAACTTTCTTAACTGGGTTATGAATCTTAGACCTCAGAAATAACACATCACATTTATCATGATTACCAGAAATTAAACATTTTTTGCATGTTTTGCAGACAGCATAAGGCCTCGAATTAATTTTAGTAAGCTTAGAGCTAATACTAGAACTAACACGATTCTTTTTGTTCAAATCAAACTTCTTGTCCCTATGGTGTTCTTTCACTTCCTTATCATGAACACTTTTAGTTTACGTAATCCTATCCTTCTTTGCATAGCTTCTAGGTTTTGACCCGCTAACTTTAGTGTCAATCTTAACATCTGAGAAGTAACGATGGGAACATTACATGCCTTCACTACTTTCTGCATTCCTGGTCTAGAAGTGCTGGGATCTGAAATTCTAGGAGGCACATCACAGGTTGCTTGCTTGAATTTAGATATGGAACAAGGCATATCAAGGGTCACATGCTTGGCTTTAGGCATAGAAAGGATTTCTGCTTTGGCACTAGGCATAAAACAAGGCTTCACAGCTTTGCCTTTTTCACCTAAGGGTTTTGGACATGTTGCAATTACACATTCAAGCAGCTCTTGAGATCGTTTGGCACGGAGGCAAGCAAACCTCATTTCACTATCAAGAGGTTTGTTAATGAAATCCTCTTCGACAATCTCACGGAGACATTCTAGACTATCCTTAAGGTGAGCACAGTAGTCATGAAAAGCATGTTCATTATTCCTAAGATGAGGAGGAATATATTTAACTGTCACGGTGTATTTGCAATCTAAGGGTGATTTTGAGACAACATTCTTATTGAAAACAAGTGGCGCTTTCCCATTTCCCGACTTCTCGATTCTCAATTTCTTTTTGTAAAGACGTTATTTTTTCGTTGTTTTGGTCACGGGTGACGTTTATTGAATCATATAACACTTTAAAATGTCGTTTAACCTTTTCATTTTCTTCTAGAAAACTTTCGTTTTCCTTTTGTAAAGCATTTACTAGGTTTTGAAGATGAAAAATTTGAGAATTCTGAGAATCTAAAGGAGGAGGCATTTGGGAGCCTGTCATATTGTTCGTTTGACCCTTTAATTGAGAGATTTGGACTTTCAACTTTCTGATCGTGTTGCAATGAGCTTGAATCTGTTCATCACGTTTGTTAATTTGAAAAGCTGCATCAAACTCTAGAGCATCCGAGGATGTCTTGATATTTGAAGTTTTGACATTTTCTTTGAGATGTTGATATTTGAGTTGTAAATTAAAATGCTCAACTTCTAGTTTAGAAAAATGTTTAACCAAATTGTCGTGATCATCCAGTTCAATTTTCTCGTTTAGTTTAGAATTAGTTTTTTCAAGCTCAATGACACGATCATGGGAGACTTTCAGGGCCACAGATAGTTCATGAAATTTGGAAGCATTAATAGAGCAATTTGAAGCGGTGAAAAAGATATCTTGAGCAACACATTCAGTAATAAGAGTCTCATTTAAGGTATGCAAGTTCTTCCTCTCAATCTCATTATATTTTAGTGCACGCTCATAATCACTAACTTCAACTACCATTGCATCAAATTCCTTTTCCATTTCTTTAATATCGATTTTATCCTTTTTAAGACTCACAAAATGATCTTTTAGTTGTTTAAAGAAAGGCATGACCTCAGTTAAATAACATTCTTTCATTTGCTCAAAACCCCTTTCCCCTTGGTTATCCCATGGGTGTGATCCTTTTCTAACAAGTTTTCTCAAAATCGGTAAATAGTTGAAGAATAACATATTGATTGATTAAGGTCTTGCTCTTAGTGGCAATAGTTCTAGGAACTAAATGCATTGGTGTATTTGGAGGATACCCGCTTTAGGAATTTCCTACAAGGGAGATTCTTTTCAACAAGATTTTCGACTTTTCAAGTCCATATCCTTTTCCGAACACTTGTTCAGGGGTCAATAGAGTCAGAGGCTTAAACATGTTTAAGGATATCCAATTTTCCTTAGTGTAATCATGGGGTTTTATCGTTATCTTGTTCTTTTTGGATCTTCTAGCTTCTTATTCATTTTCTCCCTAGTGACTTCATTTGATTTCTTATCTTCCTCAGTGCACTCAACGCAACTAGGTTTCTGCCTAGGCTTAAGGATCTCATTACCATCATACCTTATGAGCATTTCTAGCCTTTTTAATTACCTCTGGATTAGGTTCCTCAACAAGGGAAATGCTATGCTTATCGCTTAAGACTCTATGCTTAGTGATCATGTGAGCAGTCTGAATGGTATTCCCTTGTACATACAACTTATATTCAAGCTTGTTTTTCAAAGTTTTTAGATTGGAAAAATCATTCAAAAGTTTTGATTCCTTAGCCTTGAATTCTTGCTTAAGCATTTTAACATTTTCTTGAAGTTCTTGTTTTTGCTTAGCGGTTTTAGAAAGCTTTTCTTGTAAGGAGTTTAACTCTTGTTTTAATACTTCTTCTCTAAACCTACTTTTTCTAATAGTTGTATGCGTATTTGGACATCCATTTCCTGCTCACGGGTGGTCAACTCAAACTTAGCACGCTGTTCATAAATAGCAACTTGATCCTTATATATGTTAAGCTCGTGGTAAGGAATCATCGAGCACAAATCACGTACTCATGCGGTTCATAATCATCATTTTGAGTAGAAGATGCACAACTAGGTACAGCAGAAACATCCATGCAACTTACCGAGGATTGACATGCACAGGATGTGACGGGTGCATCTCTATCTTGGGTACATCCGAAGCTTCCATGGAGCGTTCCTTTGAATTAACTTGCACAGGTTGTATGCGGTGCACCTCTCTCTTTTGTGAATTTGAGCACGAAGATTCCATTTTTCCATTATCCGACTCATCAATTTTTGTTGTCATGACATTCTCATTCACAACACCCGATTCTTCAACATATACATTACCCAACTTATCACAACAATCTTTCAAGCGCACGACACTCATTCCGTCTTCATTCTTTTATGCAGATTCTTCAATGTACTTTTTCACATTATCCATGAGTTGGATAAATGTCTCAATGAATTCTGAATTTCCATTCCAGGTATGTTTTTGAAGGAAATTCCAGTCAAGTGTTGATCGAATGTCTGTGAATATTCCCCGATGAATGGTGAAATTGTTTGTAGATTACTTGAAGAGCTACCTTTGGAACCATCCTTTTGAACCTCTTTATTGGTAAGTTGCAGCTTTAAGTGTTCTAAGTTCAACAAGCTTCTTGTCAATGTAGGTAAGTCTGGCGGAAAAAGAGCACTACATGTTCGATCCCCGCTATGGATAACAGCTTGTATGAGGTGCGGATGAAGTAGGCGATATGGCTCAATGCTTTGCATTCCATTTGCGTGGCATTCTCATTGTACTGAGAACATGAAGATCTCACATCCTCATTGTTCAATTCAAACATCTTTAACCGTTCAGGGTAGCATACTTTATCATTGTTGTCACATCATACAATTTAAGCACTTCAAATCACCGGGTCAAGAGAGAGTAAGACATGTTGTGGTAGAATGCACGGGATTTTACAAGTCTATGATTTAAACCGAGAAATAGAATCTTTAAAGGGATTTTACTTAAATCAAGACCAAACCGTTAAGCAATGACCAATGGAATGTGTTAAGATGGCTGATGGATCGACACAATGATAGACAATTGTGTGTTAGGACTTATGATTGTTTGTGGGATAGGCAGAGATGTTGTTTGGTTGAGATTTGGATTGGTTTATGCACGATTTTCACGAGAAATTTAGGTCTAAAAACATAAAAACCTCAATAACTTCTGTTGAGGCGGATTTAGCCCTCGAAGTTTACGAATGACATTCTCCTCGTTCTCCGCGTTTTGATGGGTAGAACGCTGAAAGCGGAGTTACTGTTCAAAAGTTATGGTCGTTTGAAGTTTTGTCGGGAAAAGTCAACAAGTCGCTAAGAATTCTTGAACCAAGTCGCTAAGACCAAGTCGCTAGGACCCAAAAGCTAAGTAACAACTTCGCTAAGCTCCAAGACGCTAGCAAAATTTTGACAGCAAGTCGCTAAGAACTAAGTCGCTAATTTGTCAAGTCGCTAAATAGCAACTCGCTAGGTACCAACTCGCTAACACCAAATCGCTAACAATTTTGGCAGCAATTTGCTACTCAAGTCGCTAAAACTTCAAGTAAGCTAAAGAGCAACTCGCTACAGACCAAGTCGCTACCACCAAGTCGCTACCCGTAGTGGAGAGTCCACTACTTGTACTGTTAATCGCTAGGTCTAAGTCGCTAGCTCCAAACCTGTAACTCGCTACAAAATTGTGAAGCAAGTCGCTAGCAAGAAAGTTATACCGTGAGCCAAGTCGCTAACTTGAAAAACTTCCAAAACACACTTTTCAATCCAAAACAACCCAACCACGATGATTCAAGCCTTCCAAATCAAAACCTAAACACTTATGATGATCTTAAACACAAAAGTACAATCAAAATCAAAACTTTAACACTAGAAATCAACCAAATGATGCAAAAACCACTAAACTTTTTCAAACTCAAAACCACCTAAAAACCACTAGAAATCCAAAGATGTGTAAGATATGATCTAACCATGGCTCTTGATACCAATTGTTGGATATTGGATTTCACATACACATCAAACCATAACACAAAGTAGCATATAGATGGAATTCTAGAGAGAGAAAGTTAGAGGTTTAGGGAACTTAGTGAGAGAAAGTGAAAGATATTATTATGAGCTCCAACTCTCTACCTTGGGAGGTAGAGAGTATTTATAGTCTTACATAAATCGCCACACAACGGGCTGTGGATCAGGCATACAGTGGGTAAAGACCCGTCCGTCCTCCACGGTGTTACTTAACTAAATACTACTTAACTAAATATTACTATGACTACGAGCTTTCTAACGATTACATATACTTGAGGTGACCGACTCTTTAATACCGGGAATTTCTAATTCCTAACAAAGCCAATTAAATGTTACAACTGTGGTGGAGAAGGACACATCGAAAGGAATTGCACTGTTCCAAAACGTCCACAAAATGCAGAGTACGTCAGTGATAAGATGTTGCTGGTCCAAGCTCAAGACAGTGGAGCAATCTTTGAATGAGGAAGAATTGCTATTTCTTAAATGCGAACTTATGATCTTGATGTGGATGAGCATTGGTCTGGGGTATGGGTCGAACAATCCCAATGCATTTCAAGTCGTAGACTGTGATGCATTTGATTCAGATGTTGATGATGAACCAACTGCCCAGACCATCTTCATGGCCAATATCTCACCAATGGTAACTCCAAGGGCTTCTTCACCTAAACAAGCCACTCCTTCCAGGGAATCTATCATCTAAGAGGTATTAAAACTATACGATGATGTTGATGTGCAAATGATTCACGACAAAGTACAATCAACTAAAATTATTGAATCAGATATTGAAAATATGGGTAATATCAATGTTGTCCCATATGATCAATCTGTGAAACAAAATGAAAGTGAAATTGTACCAAGTGATGCATCTTCCTGCGATCAATGATGACTATATTTTGATGAATACCTTTGCATGTGTCCCTGATGATTCTATAACATCTGAATTAAATGCCTATAAGGAACAAGTTGCTATATGTGAACAACGTGCTAACTTTGAATTAACTACCCGTGAGCAGGAGATGGACAACCAGATGCGTACATTTATCAGAAAAAGTAATTTTAGGGAAGAAATGTTAAAACAAGATTTGGATTCCTTACAAGAAAAGCTTAACAAAAGCGTTAAAAACAAGAACTTCAAGAAAATATAAAAGTGCTTAAACAAGAATTCAATGCTAAGGAATCAAAACTTTTAAATGAATTTTCCAATGAAAAACTTTAAAGAAAAACTTGAAAATAAGTTATGCATACAAGGGAACACCATTCAGACTGCTCACATGATCACTAAACATAGAGTTATAAGTGATAAGCATAGTGTTACACTTGTAGAAGAACTAAATCCTGAGGCTTGTATTAAAGCTAAAGCAGCTCGAAAGGTAATCTATGATGGGAATGAGATTCTTAAGCCTAGACAGAAACCCACTTGTCTTTGAATACACCGAGGAAGATAGAAAATTAGAAGAAGTCACTAGAGAAAAATGGATGATAAACTTAAGAATCCCTCGGGCATAAAACAAAATATCACCTTTAAAACACCAAATTATTCTAAGGAAAACTGGATTGCCTTTAATAAGTTTAGACCTCAGACCAGTGACCCTGAACAAATGTTAGGAAAAAGGATCTGGACAATCAAAAAGCCGATGATTTTATGAAAAGAATTCCCTTGTAGGAAATTACCTCCGACCACTTTGTATCCCCCAAATACACCTATGCATCTAGTGCCTAGAATTCTCCCCACACAAAGCAAAACATTGAGTCAAACTTATATGCTAGTCTACCAACTCTTTGTTGACTTTGAGAAAACATGTAAGAAGAGAATCACATCAAGCTGGATTCTTGAAGGGAAAGGGTTTTGAACAAACTAAAGAGTGTTATTTAACTGAAGTCATGCCTTTCTTTAAACAATTAAAAGATCAATTTGAGTTTCTTCAAAAGGCAATTGACACTGAGGTTAAGGACATGAAAAGAGTGTTTAATGAAATGGAAATTGAGGTAAATGATTATGAACGTGAACTCAAATGTAATGAAATTGAAAGAAAGAATCTACACATCTTAAATGAGAACTTGATCTCTAGTTGTGTTTGTTAGGAATTAGAAAATCCAGTTGTTAAAGTGTCGGTCACCTCAAGTGTATGTAATCGTTAGAAAGCTCGTAGTAGAAGTTATTTATGTTAGTTAGTATTTAGTTAAGTAACACGTGGAGGACCAGACGGTCTTTACCCCTTTGTATGCCGATCCACGCCCGTAGGAGCGTATTTTGTAAGATACTATAAATACCCTCTACCTTCCAAGGTAGAGGGTTGGAGCTTATAATAAGATTTTTCTTTCTCTCACTAAGCTTACGAAACCTCTAAACTTTCTCTCTCTAAAACCATAAGCCATACGCCCCATTCATGCTATGGTTTGATGTGCTTGTGAAATCCAATATGCTACAAATGGTATCAAGAGCCATGGTTTGATAATCTCTCTTACATGTTCTTGGATTTCTAGTGGTTTTATATGGTTTTTGGGTTTGAAAACGTTTAGTGGTATTTGCATCATTTGGACCATTTCTAGTGTTAAAGTTTGGATTTGGATTGTACTTTTGTGTTTAGAATTATTATATGTGCTTAGGTTTTGATTTGGAAAGCTTGAATCAGCGTGGTTGGGTTGTTTTTGGATTTAAAAGTGGTGTTTTTGAATATTTCATCCTAGCGACTTGTGTCTCATACTTGATTTCTTCATAGCGATTTGTCTCTACGTTTTAAGCGACTTGTCTGTGTTGTGAGAAGTGACTTGTGCACTAAGTGATTTGTCTTTTGAGATAAAACAAATAAAAGGACAAAGTAGTGGACGTACTGTTTTGTCTAGCGATTTGTCACTAGCGACTTGCCCATCTAGCGAGTTGTTACTTCAACAACTTGTGTGTCTAGCGACTTGTCACTAGCGATTTGTCTTCATAGCGACTTGTTCTTCTAGCGAGTTGTCACTCTGGCAACTTGTGTGTCTAGCAACCTGTTACTAGCGATTTGTCTTCATAGCGATTTGTGTCATACAAGCGACTTATCTCTCTAGCGACTTGTCCCTTGAGCAACTTGTATACCTAGCGACTTGGTGTAAAGCGACTTGTCTTCAAGGTTTAAAGGGACTTGGTTAATTATTGTTTCTGATTGTTACATTTTATGGTTTTCTCTTGATTAAGTAAAATCCCGTGAAATAATCTATTTCCCGGTTTAATCAAAGAGTTATAAAATCCCGTGGAATCTATAATCATGTCTACCAACTGCCTACAATCCTCTCTTCGTAGGGGCGTTCAAGCAGCAGATCGATACTCATCCATCCATGTTAGATAGGGTGATTATAACTCATGGGCTCAACGAATCGAGGTTATGCTTTGCTTGGGTAAGGAAAATGGGGTTAACATTCTCAAATCAATTGATGAAGGACCATACCAGGTTGAAACTACGAGACATACTTGAAGCTCTGATGGCTTTCGGTGACATTAGGATTGGATAGACCAAAGACATACGATGAACTTACTGATAAGGAGAAAAGAGAATCGATCTTTGATATTAGGGCCTCAAACATTGTTCTTCAGGGTCTACCAAAGGACATCTACAAGTTAATCAATCACAAGATGAAGCCAAAGCGGTTTGGGACAATGTCAAGATGCTTCTCTCAAACTCGGAATTAACTATAGAAGACAGAGAGTCTCAAGCTGTATGATGATTTAGAAAAATTTAAGATGAACCGGGGAAAATGTCACTTTGAATACAATGTGAGGTTCCACAAGCTCGTGAATGACATGAGGAATATCAAAATGCGAGGGCCAAATATCCGCTAAATTCAAAGTTTGTGAACAACATGAATCCCGAATGGCACAAATTTGTCACTTTGCGATCAAACTTAACAAAGGATTGAGGAACACCGATTATGAGCAATTGTATGCTTATTTACTACAAAATGAGAAACATGCTTCGTTTGAGCAAATGATCATGGAAAAGTTCAAGACCAATGCTGGAGATGCAAGCTCTTCAAATGACTCAACTGCATTCTACACCAATGTAGGGATTACTACCAAAGCATCACAAGTCATACCTCTTTGGAAATGGCAACCACAAGCTCATTCCTGATCCAGGATATAAGCCTCGTGATGCTGAAGCAATCATGGAACACTTTGTCAATCAACTGGTTCTTAAGGTCAAGCAAAACTTGAATCTCACCCCACACACCAACAATCATCTCAGAACTGCGTCAAATCTCCACAATCTTGCTACTGTTAAAGAAGGAAAGATAGTGGTGCAAAATGTGCAAGGAAGACAAAATGCATACCTTCCACATAATGAGCAAGGGAACGTTGGAGCTGGATATGGGAATGTTGGAGCTGGATATGGGAATCTGGTCTTTGGATATGGGAATGTTGGCGGTGGTGGTGGATATATGGGTAATAAGAATCGTAGAAGGAACATGGCTCAAGGTCAAGCAAAGCCAATTAAATGTTACAACTGTGGTGGAGAAGGACACATCGAAAGGAATTGCACTGTTCCAAAACGTCCACAAAATGCAGAGTACGTCAGGGATAAGATGTTGCTGGTCCAAGCTCAAGGCAGTGGAGCAATGCTTGAATGAGGAAGAATTGCTATTTCTTTTGGGGAAATGCCGAACTTATGATCTTGATGTGGATGAACAAACAAAGCGGTGGTATGGGTCGAACAATCCCAATGCATTTCAAGTCGTGACTGATGCATTTGATTGAATGTTGATGATGAACCAACTGCCCAGACCATCTTCATGGCCAATATCTCACCAATGGTAACTCTAAGGGCTTCTTCACCTAGGCAGGCCACTCCTTCGGGAATCTATCATCTTAGAGGTATTAAAACTATACGATGATGTTGATGTGCAAAAGATGCACGACAAAGTACAATCAACTGAAATTATTGAATCAGATATTGAAAATATGGGTAATATCAATGTTGTCCCATATGATCAATCTGTGAAACAAAATGAATGTGAAATTGTACCAAGTGATGCATCTTCAAGTCAATGATGACTATATTTTTGATGAATACACGCATGTGTCCCGATGATTCTATAACATTTGAATTAAATGCCTATAAGGAACAAGTTGCTATATATGAACAACGTGCTAACTTTGAATTAACTACGCGTGAAGCGGGGATATGGACAACAGTGTACATTTATCAGAAAAAGTAATTTTAGGGAAGAAATGTTAAAACAAGAGTTGGATTCCTTACAAGAAAAGCTTAACAAAACTGTTAAACAGAAACAAGAACTACAAGAAAATATAAAATTGCTTAAACAAGAATTCAATGCTAAGGAATCAAAACTTTTAAATGAATTTTCCAACAGAAAAACTTTAAAGAAAAAACTTGTAAATAAGTTGTACGTACAAGGGAACACCATTCAGACTGATCACATGATCACTAAGCATAGAGTTCTAAGTGATAAGCATAGTGTTGCACTTGTAGATGAACCAAATCCTAAGGCTTGTATTAAAGCTAAAGCAGCTCAAAAGGTAATCTAAGATGGAAATGAGATTCTTAAGCCTAGGTAAGAAACCCACTTGTCTTGAATACCTGAGGAAGATAGAAAATTAGAAGAAGTCACTAGAGAAAAATGGATGATAAACTTAAGAATCCCTCGGGCATAAAACAAAATATCACCTTTAAAACACCAAATTATTCTAAGGAAAATTGGATTGCCTTTAATAAGTTTAGACCTCGAGACCAGGTGACCCTTTGAACAAATGTTTGGGAAAAAGGATCTGGACAATCAAAAAGTCGATGATTTTATCGAAAAGAATTCCCCTTGTAGGAAATTACCTCCAGCCACTTTGTATCCCCCAAATACACCTATGCATCTAGTGCCTAGAATTCTCCCACACAAAAGCCAAACATTGAGTCACTTATATGTAGTCTACCAACTATTTGTTGACTTTGAGAAAACATGTAAGAAGTGAATCACACCAAGCTGGGATTACTTGAAGGGAAAGGGGTTTTGAATAAACAAAAGAGTGTTATTTAACTGAAGTCATGCCTTTCTTTAAACAATTAAAAGATCAATTTGAGTTTCTTCAAAGGCAATTGACAGAGAGTTAAGGACATGAAAAGAGTGTTTAATGAAATGGAAATTGAGGTAAATGATTATGAACGTGAACTCAAATGTAATGAAATTGAAAGAAAGAATCTACACATCTTAAATGAGAACTTGATCTCTAGTTGTGTTTGTTAGGAATTAGAAAATCCAGTTGTTAAAGTGTCGGTCACCTCAAGTATATGTAATCGTTAGAAAGCTCGTAGTAGTAATTATTTATGTTAGTTAGTATTTAGTTAAGTAACACCGTGGAGGACGGACGGGTCTTTACCCACCTGTATGCACGATCCACAAACTGTAGGAGGCGTATTTTGTAAGATACTATAAATACCCTCTACCTTCCAAGGTAGAGGGTTGGAGCTTATAATAAGATTTTTCTTTCTCTCACTAAGCTTACGAAACCTCTAAACTTTCTCTCTCTAAAACCTTAAGCCATACGCCCCATTCATGCTATGGTTTGATGTGTTTGTGAAATCCAATATGCTACAAATGGTATCAAGAGCCATGGTTTGATCATCTCTCTTACATGTTCTTGGATTTCTAGTGGTTTTATATGGTTTTTGGGTTTGAAAAAGTTTAGTGGTATTTGCATCATTTGGACCATTTCTAGTGTTAAAGTTTGGATTTTGATTGTACTTTTGTGTTTAGAATTATTATAAGTGCTTAGGTTTTGATTTGGAAGGCTTGAATCAGCGTGGTTGGGTTGTTTTTGGATTTAAAAGTGGTGTTTTTGAATATTTCATCCTAGCGACTTGTGTCTCGTACTTGATTTCTTCATAGCGATTTGTCTCTACGTTTTAAGCGACTTGTCTGTGTTGTGAGAAGTGACTTGTGCACTAAGCTATTTGTCTTTTGAGACAAAACAAACAAAAGGACAAAGTAGTGGACGTACTGTTTTGTCTAGCGATTTGTCACTAGCGACTTGTCCATCTAGCGAGTTGTTACTTCAACAACTTGTGTGTCTAGCGACTTGTCACTAGAGATTTGTCTTCATAGCGACTTGTGTCACTAGCGACTTGTTCTTCTAGCGAGTTGTCACTCTAGCAACTTGTGTGTCTAGCAACCTGTTACTAGCGATTTGTCTTCATAGCGATTTGTGTCACACAAGCGACTTACCTCTCTAGCGACTTGTCCCTTGAGCAACTTGTATACCTAGCGACTTGGTGTAAAGCGACTTGTCTTCTAGGTTTGAAGGGACTTGGTTAATTATTGTTTCTGATTGTTACATTTTATGGTTTTCTCTTGATTTAGTAAAATCCGTGAAAATAATCTATTTCCCGGTTTAATCAAAAAGTTATAAAATCCCGTAGAATCTGTAATCATGTCTACCAACACGCCTACAATCCTCTCTTCTGTAGCACGTTCAAGCCGGAAGGATCATATACTCATCCATCCATGTTAGATAGGACTAATTATGACTCATGGGCTCAACGAATCAGGTTGTACTGCTTGGGTAAGGAAAATGGGGTTAACATTCTCAAATCAATTGATGAAGGACCGTACCGGTTGAAACTACCGAGACATACTTGAAACTAGCTGTTGATGGCTTCAGTGACATTAGGATTGGATAGTCCAAAGACATCTGATGAACTTACCGATAAGGAGAAAAGAGATACGATCTTGATATTAGGGGCCTCAAACATTGTACTTCAGGGTCTACCAAAGGACATCTACAAGTTAATCAATCAAGATGAAGCCAAAGCGGTATGGGACAATGTCAAGATGCTTCTCTCAAACTTCAGAATTAACTATAGAAGGAGAGTCTCAAGTATGATGATTTTGAAAATTTAAGATGAACCCAGGAAAATGTCAATGAATACTATGTGAGGTTCCACAAGCTCATGAATGACATGAGGAATATCAAAATGACAGTGCCAAATATCCAGCTAAATTCAAAGTTTGTGAACAACATGAAACCCGAATGGCACGAATTTGTCACTATGATCAAACTTAACAAAGGATTGAGGAACACCGATTATGAGCAATTGTATGCTTATTTACTACAAAATGAGAAACATGCTTCGTTTGAGCGAATGATCATGGAAAAGTTGAAGACCAATGCTGGAGATGCAAGCTCTTCAAATGACTCAACCGCATTCTACACCAATGTAGGGATTACTACCAAAGCATCACAAGTCATACCTACTGGAAATGGCAACCACAAGCTCATTCACGATCCAGGGTATAAGCCTCGTGATCTTTGAAGCAATCATGGAACACTTTGTCAATCAACTGGTTCTTAAGGTCAAGCAAAACTTGAATCTCACCCCACACACCAACAATCATCTGAGCTGCGTCAAATCTCCACAATCTTGCTCTTGTTAAAGAAGGAAAGATAGTGGTGCAAAATGTGCAAGGAAGACAAAATGCATACCCTCCACATAATGAGCAAGGGAGCGTTGGAATGGATATGGGAATGTTGGAGCTGGATATGGGAATCTTTGGTGCTTGGATATGGGAATGTTGGCGGTGGTGGTGGATATATGGGTAATAAGAATCGTAGAAGGAACATGGCTCAAGGTCAAGCAAAGCCAATTAAATGTTACAACTGTGGTGGAGAAGGACACATCGAAAGAATTGCACTTTGTTCCAAAACGTCCACAAAATGCAGAGTACGTCGAGGGATAAGATATTCTTGGTCCAAGCTCAAGGCAGTGGAGCAATCTTGAATGAGGAAGAATTGCTATTTCTTCTGAGGGAAATACGAACTTATGATCTTGATGTGGATGAACGGCCGGTCTGCAGGGGTATGGTCAGAACAATCCCAATGCATTTCAAGTCGTGAGGCTGTGATGCATTTGATCGAATGTTGATGATGAACCAACTGCGGACCATCTTAATGGCCAATATCTCACCAATGGTAACTCTAAGGGCTTCTTCACCTAGACAGGCCACTCCTTCCAGGGAATCTATCATCTAAGAGGTATTAAAACTATACGATGATGTTGATGTGCAAAAGATGCACGACAAAGTACAATCAACTGAAATTATTGAATCGGATATTGAAAATATGGGTAATATCAATGTTGTCCCATATGATCAATCTGTGAAACAAAATGAAAGTGAAATTGTACCAAGTGATGCATCTTCTGCAGTCAATGATGACTATATTTTTGATGAATTCACTGCGCATGTGCCTTGATGATTACATTGATGCAGAACTAAACACCTATAAAGAACAAGTTGCTATATATGAACAACGTACTAAGTTCGAATTGACCACCCGTGGCGAGGAGATGGATAACCAAATACGTACAGTTATTAGAAAAAGTAATTTTAGAGAAGAAATGTTAAAACAAGAGTTAAACTCCTTACAAGAAAAGCTTACAAAAACTGTTAAGCAAAAGCAAGAGCTTCAAGAAAATGTTAAAGTGCTTAAACAAGAGTTTAATGCCAAGGAATCAAAACTTTTGAATGACTTTTCCAATCTAAAAGCGTTGAAAAATAAGCGTGAAAATAAAAGCTATACGTATAAGGGAACACCATTGGGGTGCTCACATGATCACTAAGCACAGAGTCTTAAGTGATAAGCATAGTATTCCCCTAGTAGAGGAGCAAATCCGAGATGCTTTGTAAAAGGCTAAGGCTTTCCATACGATTGTATATGATGGTAATGAGATCCTCAAGCCTAGGCAAACACCATCATGTATTGGAAGCACGGAGGAGGATAGAAAATTAGAAGATGCCTCTAGGGAGAAAAAGGATAAGAAGCTAAAAGATCCTCAGTGTAAAAAGAAAAACATTACGGTCAAACCTCATGATTACACTAAAGAAAATTGGATTTCCCTGAACATGTTTAAGCCTCAAACTCAATTAACCCCAAAACAAGTTTTTTGGAAAAAAAGACATGGATAAGCAAAAAGCAAATGTACCTGTTGAAATAAACACTCTCCTTAGGAAAGTGCCTCCGACTCACTGTATCCTCCGAATACACCAATGCATTTAGTTTCTAGAACTATTCCCACTAAGAGCAAGACCTTAATCAGCATGTATATTTGTTTATCAACTATTAGTTGATTTTGAGAAGACATGTAAGAAAGAATCACACCTCACAGGGATAACTAAAGGGAGAGGGGTTTTGAGCAAACTAAAAATGCTATTTAGCGAGGTCATGCATTTCTTTAAACAATTAAAAAATCAATTTGAGAGTCTTCAAAAGGGATAGACTCAGAGATTAAAGAAATAGAAATGGAATTTGATGAAATGATAGTTGAGGTCAATAATTTTGAGCGAAACTCAAATATAATGAAATTGAAAGGAAGAATGCAGAATATCTTAAATGAGAACTTAATATGAGTTGTGTGGCTCAAGATGTGTTTTATCTTTGTTACTAAGTATTCTATTCTTTACTTCTCAATTTCATGAAATACCTATTGCTTTGAAAGTTTCCCATGATCGTGTCATTGAGCTTGAAAACAAAACTCAAAAGTAAATGAGAAAATTGACGGGATGATCACGATAATTTGGTAAAACACTTTTTTAAGATGGAAGTTGAACATTTTGATTTGCAACTAAAATATCAACATCTCAAAGAAAATGTTAAAACCTCAAACATCAAGATATCCTCGGATGTTCAAGAGTTTGATGCAGTTTTTGAAATAAACAAACGAAGGCGAGCGATTCAAGCTCAACTTAACATGATCAGAAAGTTGAAAACCCAAATTTCACAATTAAAGGGTGAAAAGCACAATGTGACTGGCTCCCAAATGCCTCCTTCTTTAGATTCTCAATTTTCTCAAAACTTTCATCTTCAAAATATCATTAATGTATTACAACATGAAAATGAGACTTTTCTAGAAGAAAATGAAAAGGTCAAACGACACTTCAAAGAGTTATACGATTCAATGAAAGTCACGCGTTACAAGAACAATGAAAAAATAACTTCGTTACAAAAGGAAATTGAGAATCTGAAGAGTCAGGTAAAAGGGAAAATGCCACTTGTCTTTCATGAGAATGTTGCATCAAAGGCATCTGATTTCTAAATATCTTGTATTTATTAAATACATTCATCCTCATCTTAGAAATAATGAACTTGTGTTTCATAACTATTTCTGTCACCTTAAGGATAGTCTAGAATGTCTCCGTGAGATTGTAGAAGAGGATCGAATAAATAAGCCACTGATAGTAGAAATTAGGTATGCATGCTTATATGCCAAACGATCTTAGGAGTACATTAGAATGTTTAAGAGCAACATGCCCTAAATCCTTATGTAAGAAAGATAAAGATGTGATGCCTTGTTCTATGCCTAGTGCTAAGCATGCAACCCATTCTATGCCTTATTCTACATGTGCCAAACGATCTCAGGAGCTGTTAGAATGTTTAAGAGCAACATGCCCTAAATCCTTATGTGAGAAAGATAAAGTTGTGATGCCTTGTTCTATGCCTAGTGCTAAGCATGCAACCCATTCTATGCCAAAAGTCAAGCATGTGAGCTTTGATGTGCCTATAAGTACTTCAGACCCCAGCACTTTTAGATAAGGAATGCAAAAAGTAGCAAAACCAACTAATGTTCCCATAATTCCCTCTAGGGGTAATGGTGGTACAAAGCAAGCGGGTCAAAGCCTCCGGTAATACTGGCAAGATAGGACCTCACAAGCTAAGAGTGATTAATTTAAGAGAGTAGAAGACCACCTTAGGAACATTAAGTTTGATTTGAATAAAATGAATCGTGTTGATTCTAGTATTAGCTATAAGCGTAGTGTAATTAATTCGAATTCCACTACTATTTGAAAAACATGTAATGAATGCTTGATGTCTGGTATTAATCATGAATGTGTTGTGAATGAGATGAGTATCTTTGTAAAATTTCTGTTAAAATGGTTAACACTAGACAACGAGGATAAAAGGTTAAAAGACCAAGGAAGAAGAAGAGGCTAGAAAACATTGGAAAATAACATGAAGAAATTTAGTAATGTAGGTTATCATTGGATACCTACTGGCCGTAAATTCAATCTTAATAAGTTGTGCTCTAAATTATCTAGATCAATGCCCATTAGGAAATGGATGCCCACTGGTAGAACTATACCTTTAAGAAGTGAACATACTTTGAATAGATCTCTTTGCTTCTACTAGCCTGGCATCTACCTCTAATGATTTTATTGATTCTGCTTCTGATGTTGATGTTCCAATCTCGTTTTCTAACCAATTGGAACCCATTCTCGCATGGGGATCCCAATTATCCAGTTATCCATTCTTGTTGTGCTTAAATCATATGGATGAGATCCCAATTATCTGACTATGGCTTTGAATTCAACAAAATCCCTCTGTATTGTGATAACAAGAGTGCCGTAGCTCTCTCGTGCAACAACGTGCAACATTCAAGAGCAAAGCATATCGACATTCGATATCATTTCATCAGGGAGCAAGTGGAGAACGGTGTAGTGGAACTTTATTTTGAGAAGACTGAATATCGTTAGCGAGACATCTTCACCAAAGCTCTTCTAGAAGCGTTTTGAGTTTATCCTTCCCGACTTGGTCTAAAAAGAGTCACAACCAGGAAACACTCAAACATCTCCAAGAGGAAGCGAGGAGTAAAGCTTTTCTTCATCCATCTCTTGTAAATATTTATTCAAAAAGCAAAATATAACATTATAAAACCACAAAAAGAAAATAGAAAAATATAAAATCTAAAATATATATATATATATATATATATATATATATATATAATAAATATTTTTTGCATCTTTTCTATTCTTCGATAACATTTACGGTCTTTGATTTGTCACTCTAAGAATGACACGGGTCTTTAAAAGAAAAAAAGAAAAAGACATTTTGAGAGAATGAAAAACAAAGGTTTATAGTCATTTCAGAGTGTACCCCGTTTTAAAAGAAAGAACAGAGCCTTGCTTTATCTCACTTTTCAAATCTCTTCCTCTGATTCTAAAAACAAATGTTTGTCACCAAAAAGACAAATGTTTCCTTCACAAATATTTTTCCTTCTATAAATTCTTAAAGAAAATATTTGTTATCCAATGAAACTAAATAGCTTTGAAAAAAACTACTCGGACTCAATTTTTAAAAATATCTTGACTTGTCATTTGTCAAAATCTCTATCTCTCAATCAACAACTTGTGTCATTGATTGAGGGGGAGAATGATTTCAATTAAATCAAAAGGTTATTTGTCAAACAAGTGCAATGTCTTATACAATTGGTTCAGACCTTGGCTAATGTTATGTTTTCATAAGATACTCAAGCATGCTTGAACATTTGAGTTTAAAGTCTCAAAATATGATCCTTATCAGTTAAAATATTTTTCAAAAGCAAGCCACAATTCTCCTCCAAAGTTTTAAAAATTAATTTAAATCAATAGAGATCACAAATCTCAATGGATTTGAAAATTGTGATCGGGGGAGAATATTGTGATTTAAATTGAATTTAAACTGATAATTCGATAAATGGTTTTGTAGGTGATTAGCAAGCTCTCCTCCCTACATGTGCCAAACGATTTCAAATTTTCCATACTTGCGTGTTAAGGGGGAGCATCGTATCAAACAAAAGGATTGAAAGCGTGATTGATTTGTCTCTAAGTGCGAGTTCTCCTCTATGTGTTAAAATTATTTCAAATATCTCGATGCACATATTGAGGGGGAGAAACTTTTGGAAAACCACATCCTTTCCCAAAATATCTTTAACAAAGTATTTAAAATACTAATTTTCATCGAGGGAAAGTGATGTGACATTTTTAGAAAATGTTGATCAAAGAAGTCAATTCTTAATTCTCAATCTGAATATTTTCAAATCCTCTTGCCTCCATGTGCCAAAATGATTTCAAACATACGATGCACATGTTGAGGGGGAGCTTTTTCTGAAATATCAAAAACAATTCAGGTACAAAATTCTTTGATCATAGATCACATGTATCTGGATTAATTATTCAAACGGTTTTCGAATGGTTTCAATGGAAGAAGAACAATAACAAAAGGACCGACCAAATTTATTTTATGCATGGAGATATAAGGATGGTTCGGTTAGGTATTCTTTCAAACGATCCCGCCAGAGCCAGAGGGATCTACCCAGGGACAATCCACTAGATAGTGTAGAAGTCCTTTGGTATGATGAAAAAATGAGAAAAGTGAGAAATGGGAAGAGTGCGGACTGAGATAGAGCTAGAACTGGAATAAACCCAAAAAAGTTCTAGTTATGAAATCTCGCTAAGCTAAGCTGAAGAGGTTGAAGAATGAAAAAAAGAATTGAATGTGAAAGGGTGAAAAGAAATAGCCCTCCAATAATTCAACCTTAGGGCAAAAACCGGGTTCAATACATATGCTCTTTGGTGGTTACTAAGGTAACACCGGTATTGAAGACAAGACGTCATGGACCCACTGATGCCTTTGCATTACAACTTCCCAAGCTACTCAAGTTCCTCTTAAAAGGACCTGTTTCATTCTCATGGGGAACCTACAATATCTATCGACTTTCTCTTAGAGATTGTTGATATTGAAGAAGGAGACTCTCTCCCTAGTCTCCGACATAGGAACTAAATGTGCACTATTGTGTCTAGAACCACGAGATCATCAATAAATCTCATTAGGACACAAAATTAATGAATACTTACTGTTTCACACAATGTGGAAAGTGAGATTATATCTTAAGAGTCCTACGCATTATCCTTGTGGTATTGCCAGAACATGTGAGTGATATGTAAAATATTCACGATGAAGATGGAAATCCTTCTAGAGCCAACATCAAACATGCTCTTAGTTGGTAACATGTAAGATCTATCCAATAGATCAAACTTGTGACAACTAGATTAAAACAATGGGGCGATTCATTATTGAATCAACCTTGGTCCAAGAAATGGATTGTGGCGGATACCTTTAAAAAACCGGTCATTGTACTTGAAATTCTTTTCTCTAGCACATCGACTGTGTATTAATATATAAAAATAAAAGGTGTTTATGATTGATAATTGTTTTTTCTTAAAACCTTCATTGTATTGCAAAAACACTTTATATTGGCGATTACGATTGTTTTCAAATCTCTTTTCATCCATCATTGAATCTCAATTATTTGGTTCACTCACTCCGTGTTTCTTTTTGAGATGTTCGGTTTTATAGCGGCTAGAGCAATTGCGCGAAACCACAATGTCTAGGAGATTCTTTGGAATTATACGATCCGAGGCGAGTACTTATCTTGATCAACGAGGAAGTGGGCGTGTACCTCAATTCAATGAAAGTGTTCAAAAGGCGGCTTTGATGGCTTTATTGCTAACTATTGTATGTAAATACACGGCGTTTGCGGTGTCGGTGAGAAGTCAATCCATGGCGCATGCTCACTGTACAATTCATTTCTAAAGAAATCATGATAAGTGCATCAACAACTCGATATTTTATTCCACTCCATACCTTTCTGGCTAGCTGCCGCAAATATCATGAATCAACTAAAACTTCGCTACTCATGAGAAGAAATCATGATCGAATGTGAGCATGTGGTCCAATGTCCTGCTTGCACATAAAATCAACACTACAAAGGAAGAGTGGAGATTCATGGTAGTGATCCCAAAAAGGCTCAAAACTCATCATCATGTGGATCAGTTAAAGACCTCCACTTGGAATAACCAAACATGCTAAACATGAAGAATTAAAGACTACGAGCTAATGAGCAAAGAACTTAATCAAGAATTCTAGAACAATCAAATGTAATATCTGTTATTATTCATTGTAACTTGAGGTGACCTCCCTAAGGGGGAGATTGTTAGGATTTAGAAAATCCAGTTGTTAAAGTGTCGGTCACCTCAAGTCTATGTAATCGTTAGAAAGCTCGTAGTCGTAGTTATTTATGTTAGTTAGTATTTAGTTAAGTAACAACTGGAACTGACGAGACGGGTCTTTACCCTTTGTATGCACGATCCACAGCCCGTAGGAGGCGAATTTTGTAAGATACTATAAATACCCTCTACCTTCCAAGGTAGAGGGTTGGAGCTCATAATAAAAATTTTCTTTCGCTCACTAAGCTTCCTAAACCTCTAAACATTCTCTCAATAAAACCTTAAGCCATACGCCTCATTCATGCTATGGTTTGATGTGTTTGTGAAATCCAATACGCTACAGTGTTGCTCAAGATGTGTTTTATACTGTCACAAATTATTCTATTACTTGCATCGATTTCATGAATTATCACATTTGCTACGAAGGTTTCCCATGATCGTGTCATTGAGCTTGAAAACACAAATTCAAAACAGCATGAGAAAATAGAACAGGATTATCATGATAATTTGCAACTAAAATATCAACATCTCAAAGAAAATGTTAAAACCTCAAATATCAAGACATCCTCGGATGTTCCTGAGTTTGATGCAGTTTTTAAAATAAGCAAACGTGACAAACAGATTCGAGCTCACTGTAACAAGATCAGAAAGTTGAAAACCCAAATTTCACAATTAAAGGGTGAAAAGTACAATGTGAATGGCTCCCAAATGCCTCCTCCTTTAGATTCTTAGTATTCTCAAAACTTTCATCTTCAAAACATCATTAATGTATTACAACAAGAAAATGAGAGTTTTCTAGAAGAATATGAAAAGGTTAAACGACACTTCAAAGAGTTATATGATTCCATGAAAGTCACTCGTGACATGAACAATGAAAAAATAACTTCTTTACAAAAGGATTTTGAGAATCGAAGAGTCGGAGTAAAAGGAAAATGCCACTATGCGTGATGAGAATGTTGTATCAAAGGCATCTGCGGATTCTAAGTATCTTTGTGACTATAAAGTATATTCCTCCTCATCTTAGAAATAACGAACTTGTGTTTCAAGAATATTTTTCGTACCTTAAGGATAGTCTAGAATGTCTCCATGAGGATTGTGAAGAGAGATAGCACAAATAAACCACTTGATAGTGAAGTTAGGTATGCATGCTTATATGCCAAACGATCTCAGGAACTTTTAGAATGTTTAAGAGCAACATGCCCTAAATCCTTTTCTAAGAAAGATAAAGTCGTTATGCCTTGCTCTATGCCTAGTGTTAAGCATGCAACCCATGATATGCCTTGTTCTGTGCCAAAAGTCAAGAATGTGAACTTTGATATGCACGCAAGTACTTGGATATTGGCACTTCTAGATCGGAGATGCAAAAGTAGCAAAACCAACTAATGTTCCCATCATTCCCTCTCAGGGAGTAATCGGTGATACAAAAGCAAGCGAGTCAAAGCCTCGGGCAATACAAAGCAAGATACGACCTCGCAAGCTAAGAGTGATCAATGAAAGAAAGTAGAAGACCACCTTAGGAACAATAAGTTTGTATTGAATAAAACGAATCGTGTTGATTCTAGTATTAGCTTTAAGCGTATTGTAATTAATTCTAATTCTGGTACTACTTGCAAAACGTGTAGTGAATGCTTGATTTCTGGTATTAATCATGAATGTGTTGTGAATGATTTGAGTAATACTTTCAAATCTCCGGTAAAAAATGTTAACACTAAAAACGGATAAGAAGGTCGAAGACCAAGGTGAAGAGGGCTAGAAAATATTGGAAACCAACAAGAAGAAAATTTAGTAATGTAGGTTATCAATGGATACCTATTGGCCGTAAATTCAATCTTAATGAGTTGTGCCCTAAATTATCAAGATCAATGCCGATTAGGAAATGGATGCCTCTTGGTAGAACTATACCTTTAAGTGAACATACTTTGAATAGATCTCTTACTACTAGCCCAACATCTACCTCTAATGATGTCATTGTTTCTACTTCTGATGTGGTGTTCCAATCACTATTACTAACCAAATGGAACCCATTCTTGCATGGGGATCCCAATTGTCAGTCATCCATTCTTATCGTGTTCAACTACAATTCGTTTAAATGGATTACGTGGTACACGGACTCAGACTATTCCAAGCATATATTTGGAAATCGCGCACAAACTCATGAACTTCATGAGTAAATTTATCGGGATTGTTAGATTTGAAAATGACCATTTTGGGGAAATTATGGGTTTTGGAGATTATGTGGTTGGTGAAAGTGTAATTTCTCGGGTATATTATGTTGAAGGTCTTGGTCATAATTTGTTTTCGTAGGTCAATTATATTTATTTTGATCTAGAAGTAGCCTTTAGAAAACATACTTGTTTAAGTTAGAGAGCTTGATGTTGTGGAACTTTTAAGAGGGACACGTGGAACAAACTTATACACCATTTCTATCGAAGACATGATGAAGTCTTCTCGTCACTGCTTGTTGTCAAAGGCCTCAAAAACAAAGTCATGGTTATGGCATCGTTGCCTAAATCACTTGAACTTTGGCACCATTAATGATCTTTTTAGAAAGGACCTCGTAAGAGGCTTGCCCCGATTAAAGTATGAAAAGGATCACCTTTGTTCAGCATGCCAATTGGGAAAAAGCAAGAAATATGCCCATAAACCCAAACCTGCAAACTTAGTTATGGAAGTTCTACATACACTTCATATGGACCTATGCGGAACCATGAGAGTGCAAACGATAAATGGGAAGAAATATGTGTTAGTCGTTGTTGATGACTACTCTCGATTTACTTGGGTTAATTTTTTAGGACAAAGGATGAAACTCAGGATGTCATCATCAAACTTATCAAGCAGTACGTTCGACTTAACAAAATTTGTTAAATTATTCAAGCTGACAATGGGCTGAGTTGTTAACAAAGAACTAAGTCAGTTTCATGAAAGCATTGGAATCAGCCATCAAAGAAGTGTTCCACGTACTCCTCAGCGAGCGATTGTAGTTGAAGGCAATCGGACCCTTGTGGAAGATGCAAGAACAATGCTAATTTACTCAAAGGTTCCAATGTTTCTCTGGTGACCATTGCCACTGCTTGCTATTCCCAAAATCGTTCCCTTATACACACCACTCATGGAAAAACTCCATCACAGAATTTGTCCACAATCGAAAACTGGCTCTCCTTCCCGTGTGTTGGGTGCTTTGTGCTATCCAACGAATGATGGTCAAGATTTAGAGTAAATTAAGACCTAAAGCGACATTGGATTTTTGTTTGTTATGTACCAAACGGGAAGGGTTACGAATCTACAACAAAAGAATTGAGATATCATGGAAACTATTCCGTCACATTGATGGTACATGCGGGCAAATGGCTCCAGGACAATCAAGTTCTGGACCCGCATCTCAACATTCATTAAATAGTCCCAATATTTCTTCTCTTGTATAAAACCCTTCACAGAGTTCCATATGTACCTCCTTAGAAGATGATTTGAAGAAACTGTTTGATCTGATGTTTGATGAATACTATGAACCTATTGCTAATGATGGGTATAATCCATCAATGGTAGGAGCCCCAACCCGGTCAAGCGTAGATAACCCTTGATTTTACGTGTCCGAGTCAAGAAGCGCCTCTGCCGAGATCACTCATCATCATCAAATCCTCAATCATCAGTGTACATCATGGAAATGTTTCAGGTAACTATGATGGAGAAAAACCCCTTTGCCCTCTGAGGAAGATGCACCATTTGAAAACATCTTTGCCACGATCCATCATCTAAACCATCTTCATCGAGGGACCCCAACTCTGCTACATCGGTTCCTCAACCACAACTACCACGAGCATTTCATAAAATGGACACGATGATCATCCATTAGACAACATTGTGGAATCCTTCTCGTCAGGTATCCACTCGTAAACAACTTACTCGATGCCTTATGGTGCTTCTTCAATTCCATATTATCAAATGTGAACGAAAGATGTTAAAACCGCCAATATCGAAGGCGGTTGGTTCAATGCAATGCAAGAAGAAATTCGAGTTTGATCATCTTGATGTTTGGGAATTGCTTTGCTCCTAAGCCATGCTATGATAATTGCTCTCAAGTGGATTTTCAAAGTAAAACTTGATGAGCATGGTGATGTCTTGAAAAACAAGGCAAGACTTAGTTGTAAAGGATATCGTCAAGAAGGGTATTGACTTTGAGAATCATTTGCTCTAGTTGCGCGTGTCGAGGCAACCAGAATCTTCTTGGCCAATGCTCCTAGCAAAAACATGGTGGTTTATCAAATGGATGTCAAGACTTCCTTTCTTAATGGAAGTCTGAAAGAAATCGTTTATATCAGTCAGCCTGAAGGCTTTGTGGATCCACAACGTCCTACTCATGTCTATCGTTTGAAGAAGGCTCTTTATGGCTTGAAACAAGCTCCAAGGGCATGGTATGACACCTTTATCAAAGTTTCTTAACCAGCGGATTGACAAAGGAGTAGTTGATCCACATGTTCACGAAGGAAATTGCATTTAATTCATGTTCAAATATATGTTGATGATATTATCTTTGCCTCGACCAACCCTAATGAATGTGACCGTTTTTCAAAAGAAATGGGATCGAAATTTCAAATTTCTATGATGGGACAAATGCCATATTTCTTGGGATTACAAATTTCACAAAGTCCTGGAGGCATTTTTATTAATCAATTTAAATATGCAAATGAAATTTTAAAGAAATTTGGATTTGATACTTGTGACCTGTTGACACTCCCCATGGTGGGTAGCACAAACTGGATGAGGACCACTCGGGATCATGGTTGATCAAACAAAATATGTAGTATGATTGGTCCCGATGTACCTCACAGACTGTAGACGTGATATTTTGTTACATTTATATGCTTCATGTGTGCTAGATACCAGGCTAAGCCTACGAAAAAGCACCTTGAAGTGGTTAAACGGGTCTTTCGGTATCTCCAAGGAACTATTAATATGGGACTTTGGTATCCGAAGGAGACCAATATGTCACTAACAGCATATGCAGATGTAGACCATGAAGGGTGTCAAGATACACGTCGAAGCACGTCTGGTGGTGCTCAATTCTTAGGAGAAAAGCTTGTAAGCTTGTCCTCGAAGAAACAAATGAGTACGTCTATATCCTCCACAGAGGCAGAATACATAGCCATGTCATCTTGTTGTGCTCAAATCCTATGGATGAAATCCCAATTATCTGACTATGGCTTTAAATTCAACAAAATCCCTCTGTATTGTGATCACAAAAGTGCCATTGCTCTCTCATGCAACAACGTTCAGCGCTTAAGAGAAAGCATATCGACATTTGACATCACTTCATCAGGGAACAAGTGGAGAAAGGTGTGGTGGAACTATATTTTGTGAGAAATGAATATGGTGGCGGACATCTTCACTAAAGCTCTTCCTAGAGCGTTTTGAGTTCATTCTTCCTGACTTGGACTTAAGAGTCTACAACCAGAAACACTCAAACGTCTTCAAGGGGAAGACGAGGAGTAAAGGCTTTTCTTCACCTATCTCTTGTATATATTTGTTCAAAAAAAATAATAATAAAATACAAAATTACAAAACCCACAAAAAGAAAATAGAAAAACATAAAATTTTAAAAATCCATAAAAATCAGAAAATCTTTGAAAAAGCCCAAAAATATTATTTTTTCCATCTATTTCTATTCTTTGATAACACCTACGGACTTTGATTTGTCACTCAAAGAATGACACGGGTCTTTAGATGAAGTTCGAATGTACATAAACTTAAAAAAAAGGTGATGGAGAAAAATGATAGTTTATTGTCATTTTGAAACCAGTTTAAAAGAAAGAAACGAGAGCCATGCTTAAATTAATTTTTGAAACCTCATGCTCTGATTCTAAAAAAAATGTTTATCGCCAAAAGGACAAATGTTTCCATCATAAATATCTTTCCTTCTAAATATTCTTTTATTTGCTATCTAATGAAAACAAAATTGCTTTGAAAATAACTCGGACTATATTTTTGAAAATCATCTGGACTTATCATTTGTCAAAATCTCTAACACTCAATCAACAACTTATGTCATTGATTGACGGGGATAATGATTTCAATCAAATCAAAAAGTTAATTTTCAAACATTTTCAAACAATTGACACATAATCGAGCAAGGCCTAATTTTGGATAATCAGAAAGAACAATGTTTTTGTACTATTGGATCCAGACCAAGGCTAATGTTGTGTTTTCATAAGATACTTAAGCATGCTTAATCCTTGGAGTCTAAAGTCTCTGATTGATCGTTATCAGTTAAATATTTTAAAAGCTAGTCTCAATTCTCCTCAAAAAAAAAAACAAAAAAAAACAATTTAAATCAATAGAGATCACATATCTCAAAGGATTTGAAAACTGTGATCGGGGGAGAATTTGTGATTTAAATTGGATGTAAACTGATAATTCAATAAGCGGTTTTATAAAGATATTAACAAGCTCTCCTCCCTACATGTGCCAAACGATTTCAATTTTTCCATGCAAATGTTGAGGGGGAGCATCTATCTCAAACCAAAAAGAATTGAAACGTGATTGAATTGTCTCTAAGTGCGAGGTTCTCTAATATATGTGCGAAAACACTTTTGAATCTCGATGCACATATTGAGCGGGAGCAATCATAAGAAAACCTCATCCTTCCCAAAAAGTATTTTATCTATTTAAAATTACTAGATTTGATCGGGAAGTGATGAAGATTGATATTTAGAAAATGTTAATCAAAGATTGGATCTTTAATTCTTAATCTAAGATTTCATATTCCTCTTTCCTCCGTGCTTAAAACAATTTCAAATACTCGATGTACATGTTGAGGGGGAGCGTTTTCTAAAAATATCAAAAACGATTCAGGAATAAAATGATTTGATCGTGTATCACAAGTACATGGATTGATTTCAAATGGTTTTCAATTGGTTCCAATGGCAGAAGAACAATACAAAAAGACCGGCCAAATTTACTTTATGCATGGAGATATAAGGATGATTAGGTTAGGTATTCATTCCCACGATCCACTTGAGCAAGTGATCTACCGGGGACAATCCACTAGATAGTGTAGAAGTCCTTAGGTATGATGGAAAAAGGAGAAAGTGAGAAATGGGAAGAGTCGCGATGAGATAGAGCTAGAAGCTGGAACAAACCCAACAAGGTTCTAGTCATGAAATCTGGTGCATAAGCTTGAAGGGTTGAAGAATGAAAAATATATGAATGAGAAAAGGGTGAAAAGCTTGACCTCCATTATTTCAACCTTAGGAAAGAAGCGGGTTCAATTCATATACTCTTGGTAGTTACCAAGGTAACACCGATGATTGAACAAGGCGTCATGGACCTAGTGGCCTTTACTTTTCACAACTTCTCCAAGCTACTCACGGGAACCTACATTATCTATAGACTTTCTCTTAGAGTTGTTAATATTGAAGAAGGAGACCCTCTCCTAGTCTCTGGCATAGGAACCAAATGTGCACTATTGAGTCTAGAGCCAAGAGATCATCAATAAATCTCATTAAGGACACAATCAATGAAGACTCTCTATTTCACACAATGTGGAAAGTGAGAATGTATCTAAAGAGTCCTCGCATTATCCTTGTGATATTTGCGGAACATGATTGATATGAAAACATATTCACAATGAAGATGGAAAGCCTTCTAGAGCCAACATCAAACAAGCTCTTGGTGGGTGGCATGTGAGATCTATCAATAGATCAACCATGTAGCTGAAACGAAGCGAATGGAGCGAATCAAATTATGAATCATTCACGGTTCGAAATGGATTGATGGATACCTTTGAAAATCAG
Organism: Chrysanthemum makinoi; assembly: GCA_910596185.1. Taxonomy (NCBI): domain Eukaryota; kingdom Viridiplantae; phylum Streptophyta; class Magnoliopsida; order Asterales; family Asteraceae; genus Chrysanthemum; species Chrysanthemum makinoi. Next base: position 68,534,456 of record OU343219.1, on the reverse strand, counting down.
TCATTGTGCTCAAAATCATCTTCTATAGCACATGTTGTGTATTACATTTTCAAATCAAAGGTATTTATGATTGATAATTGATTTTCCTTAAAACCTTAGTTGTATTTCAAAACACTTTATATTAAGCAATACGAGTGTTTTCAAATCACTTTTCATCAATCGGTGAACCTCAATTACATTTGGTTCACTCCTCCATGTTGTCTTCTTTGAGGCGTTCGGTTTGAAGCGATTTGACGGCTTTCTGAAACCCTATCAATGAGATTCTTGAGAATTTTACACGATCACAGTGCGTACTTATCTTGATCAGCGGTGAACCGTGGGCCACGTACCTTAATTCAACGAAAGTGATCAAAGACACTTTTAGTGCGCTTTATTACTAAGCTGTTGTATGCGGGGAAACTGCGGTTCTGCGGTGTCCGAATTGATAAGTCATTCTATAGCCGCATGCTCACACAACACATTCATTTCTAAAGAAATCATGATAAGTGCATATAAGTCATCAAGCCATTTCGAGGTTTTCGGTCCATGCTTACGCTATCTTTAACACGCAAATATCATGAATCAACAAAGCTTCCGCAACTCGATAAGAAGAAATCATGATCGAATGTGAGCATGTTGGTCCAAAAGTCTACGCTCGTCACATGATGGCAATGCTACAAAGGATGAGTCGAGAGATTTATGGTGGCAAATGATCTCAAAGGCGGCTCAACACTCATCATCGCAGCGGATCGATTAAAGACCTCCACTTGAGTCAACAAAACATGCGGAACATGAAGAATCAAAGGATCACGGACTCTGAGCAAGATCTTAATCAAGAATCCAAGAACAGTCAAAATGTAATATCTTTGTATTTAATGTAAATTGAGGTAACCTCCCTTAGGGGGAGATTGTTAGGATTTAGAAAATCTGGTAGTTAAAGAGTCGGTTACCTCAAGTATACGTATTCATTAGAAAGCTCATAGTTGTAGTCACGTAATTTGAATAAGTAGTTTGTTAAGTAACACCGTGGAGGACGAACGGGTATTTACCCACTGTATGCCTGATCCACAGCCTGTAGGAGGCGTGTCTAGTAAGAAACTATAAATACCCTCTATGTTGATCCCAGTTAAGCAAACGATCTAATATAGAAACTGACTTAGAATAAAAGCTTATTAAGTATTACGCGGAATTAACACTTAATCTTAAGAAGAAGAGCAGTTAACATTCAACACCTCAATATTATTTATTAATACGAATACTCTTGATATTAGGGTTTTGCAATCTTGAAGTGTATCGACCTTAGATATAAAACTTACGTATATCTAATCTAACCTAGGACCTCCTTTTTATAGATTTAAGGAGCCTTTACATATCACGATCGTAACCACCTACAAGATAAATATCTTTCCATATTTATCTAATACAATAAACTAAACCGACTATCAAGACACTAAGCAAGTGGTTTTACAATATATTATAGAGTAGTTTACACACTACTACTAGCCGTGGTTGTCTTGATTTTACATTCTTAATCCGTGGTTATATCAAACTGTCCGAGTGGTTCCAGTACTTAAAGTAATTCATGATTCAAGGAACCAAAAACCCAACAATCCTCCACTAAACTTGATACATTCCACTTGAATTCTCAAGTTTCCTTTAAGCTCAAAACATCTGAAATGGAGGATGTAGCCAAACACTTATGAGATTTAGAATTCAACAAATCCTTATGCTTGACCATCATAGGGTATGACATCTTGATAATACCGAGTTTCAACATAAAGCAATAATTCACGGATACTTATTCAATGGGGATAATCACCTTCTACAAGCATGAATAACTTTTTCGAGGAAATAGTTTAAAACATGAACTCCACAGTTTGATATAAAACCATCTTGTTACATTACCATTGTGAGTCCTTTCCACTTTCGAGGTTCATCATGAGTTGGTTCAAATAAAATCTTCAAATTATAATGGACGGTATCTCATTGATAATCATTGGGATGTACTTCACCAAACTTATTCTTGTAAAGTATCTAAAGATTCATCAAATCATCTCTTTCAAAATCTTTGGCATTTGTGAAAATTTATTATACTCATAAACTTCATTGTTGAGTCTTTGAATTTTCAAAACTCCTTCACTTCCATCATAAAGGTGAAACTCATAGAAACAATTTGATTAACATCTTGACTTCTTTCAATCTTTTAGAATCGGATGTCTCTTGAATCTCGGACTTTCTCTTTCTTTACTTTGAATCCACTCATCATCTTTTTTAATCACTCTTCTTCCTTCTTAGAATTCTGGTGGGCCGAAATCATCATGATTAATCTTCATACAACTTTCATAAATCTCAAGAATTCTTTGAAATGAACATTTACTAAGATTTTTGAAATGTGAATGCACAGATTCTTAATAATTTTTCATTAGTACATTCTCATACATTGCCATTGAAGGAGGTTTCTTTCTTATAACTTGTTTCCTTCCTTCTTGACCTTCCTTGCCCATTCACCCAAAAGCCTAGATTTTTCCTTATCATCCAAAAAATTACATTCTTGTGCAGTATATTTTGTGAAAACATTAGAGGGGGTGAATACGTTTCCGATTCAAACTTAAAACTTTTGTATCAAATATAGTATAAACCATTGCATTTGCTAATCTCGTAGCGAGGATGCATTTAAGCATTACGGCATGTAAGGCCAACCCTTGACATCACATAAGATTCCTGAGATTAATGGTTCATTTTAAATCAAGTTTCACCATTATTAGTCCGGTTGCTTTTTCTTGATCAAGCGTGTCATATCATTAAAGTGTTGAATATAATTTGTGACTATATGAAAGACCAAGTATGCATCACAAACATAGACATCAACCACATAGAAAATAAACAAAGTAATGCAAGAATAAAAAAGGCGATAAGTAAAAGGATAGACAAACCAACACGAGGATTTATAGTGGTTCGGCTACAAGGTCACCTTCCTTGCCTACTCCACTCCCCGAGTCACCTACTCGAGAGTTAGTAATCACTACACCAACTCCTTATGGCGGAGAAGCCTTCACAGCGCGTAAGCAACCTTTTTAGGTACAAAGCTAAATACAGTTCTTTCACACCAAGGCGAACCACACCTAACACAAGCGTCGCCTACCCTTTATAGGTGCTAGGCTAACCACGAGTTCTTTCACACCTTAGGAGAACTAATCCCACAGCGTCGCCTACCATTTATTAGGTGCTAGGCTAAGCACCTAGTTCTTTCACACCTTAGGTGAACTACACCTTCACGACACAACACCTAATCTTAAGGAGATCCACTCCTTGTTACAACACCATCAAGGATATCACCATCCTTGGATCTAAACAAATACTATATGTATAACGATGCACCTCATCGATTATACGACCTAGGCATTTTTCACTAATGCCATTTACCACGATCCTTGACACCTTTCACTAATGCCTTCAACAGGATCTTGGCACTCTTCACTAATGCATTTGACACATCTATGACACTCGTTATGTTTTGTGGCCCAACATAACAAACCTTGTGATTTATGGTACAAACACATAAACCATCTAGTCTAGTCATAGATACAAGAATATGATACTAGACAATATCCAAGACAATGTGTCTAATGGATATGAACTCCTAGACTAAACATCAAGAACCCAAAGCATGATGTAGTTAGTCTTCTATGAATGAAGATGACAAGTTTCCCAAGCTTGTTGTATAAGATCTTCATGTGCTTGTATCTTGTGATGGGTGATCTGATGAGGTAAGGAAGCAAGATCTCTAAGCTTGCTTTGGAGGATCACTTGAGGTATGCTTACAACAAACGAGAGTTAGAAGCATTATGATCATATGAGATGAGGGTGGTTTACATGTTTCCTAATGATCTAAGTATCCTAGATTTGGTGGAGAGAAACTATGTGTGAAAGTGTGTAGAAATGGTAAGAAGTGGTTTGCTATTTATAGGCAAAAAGACCAAAACCATGTTATGCCCCAAGGATCCCTTACGGAGGGATCCGGCTTTATAAATCAAAGGGATCCGTGGGTCATCGAGGGATCCGTGCAAGCTCCTCTTTACCCATGGTTTATGGGTTAAAACTATGGGCTATGGGTCAAAAATTTGAGTGCCACCAGGTACAATGCATCTAGATATTGGGTATGGGTCTTGGGTCATGGGTCATGGGTTTTACCCAACACATTTACTTATGTTTACTTAAGTGTTTTATAAACTATTTAACTAAACATGTTTAATGGTTTGTTAGGGGTTTGATCATAATGCAACATAACAAACATATACGAACCTTTGTTGTAGCATACAAGGACTTGAGTCGTCGAGAGGTGTTGAGACTATGTTGAGACAAGATATAATTACAAGTAACTTATACATTTTACGTTATGTATTACAAGTTACATGTTTGTCATCAACAAAACAAATGAGAATGTATAGATTAAATATCGTAATATTTACACTAACAATCTCCCCCTTTTTGATGATGACAAAATATATGTAAATGTAATAGATAGGTAAAATGTCAAAGTTACTTGTGTCATAATCCATACATTACCTTCTTCGTTTACACTCTTCTCCCCCTTTTGTCGAAACAAAAAGGGTGTGTCCTTTCTTCAAGAATGGCGAGAGTTTGCATCATCCTAGTGAAGTTAAAATAAAAACACCTTATTGCTCCATTGGCACACCACAATACCTTCAACAAAAAACACTAAATGCGAAGCTTAGAAACTCATGACTTTGAGCTTGCCGTCTTCAAAATGTGGTGATCTCGCCTTTAAGAGGAACCTAGAGAATCACACAAAAAAAATAGAAAGATCCTTTGAATTATAACCATTATTGCCAACGGCTTAATGGATCAAATTTTTGAGGCTTAACCTACATCAAGGTTAGTGTTAAAAAGAAAAAGGAAAAATATATATGAGAAAGAAATCTCCCTTTTGTTGAAACATAAAGGAATTTTGAAGAATGAATGTGTGCATGCTCCCCTTGCGGTTGCTCCCACTTGTAAAAGGCGTCAAGTATTTTAGGAAGGCTTAGACTAAATTATTGCAAAATTTGCAATGTTTTAGCTTTGACTGAAAAAACTCCTTTATTGAGGCGTCAAGTACTCCTAGTGTGTTTTGAAAATCTACAAAATAAAAGTTAGTGCAAAATTATATTAGTCCTTGGGCCGAGTAAGTCATGTGATGCACTTTATAAATGCTTTCGACGAAGCTCCCCTAGCGAGGTCAAGAAGAACCTACAAAAAATTAGTGTAAATTAGGTCCATAAATGAGCGAGAATCCCATACACATCAAAGTGTATATATATGAACCTACAAAGAAAGTTAGTGTCAAAGAGAGAATAATCCTACTACTTGCATCATCATGGTTGGTTTAGAGGTTGTAAGAAGGTTTGTTCAAGGTAAGAGAAAAAAGTGCTTAGGGATGAGGCGCTTTTATTACAAATTCACTTGGCTATTGACAACATAGATGTTTGTGGAGGATAGTTGAGTGACCATGAATTGTAGTGGTAGTGAGACACTTGTAGGATGTGGTTGACACAAGTAGCTTGTGGTTTGAGGTTGTGATTGACACAAGTAGGATGTGGTAGAACATGAGATATACTTCATCACGTAGTTCATGAACTAGACCTTGGACATGGTGATAGTGATAGAAATCATCATTATGACTTAGAGGTATGGAAGTTGTGGTAGAGGTGATGAAAGGTATCAAGGTGAATCTTTGACTTGGTTGATGACTCAATAGAGTAGTAGACATGATGACTTTATGAGTGGTGATAAAAGTGGAGTAAGATGGTTAGGATGATGCAAGATTAGGAATATATAAAGAAATGTGCGAATGAGCACAACTTGACTTGATGGTGGAATCGACCATTGTCATCCTACAAGAATCTAAAAGAGTTAGTACAAAAGGAAAACATTTATATAAATGGATAAATTGTTCACATAAAATCATGAAGCGAAAAGAAGTAACACGTATAGAATCATATAAATGCAACTCATTTATAAACATATACGAAAATGATAATCCTAAGTGTTGAGCAAGTGCTTGTGTGGAAAGGGAAATTTGAAATGATTATCTAAAGAGATAATGTACCTATTGTTCCACATGAGGTGAAAATGATGTGATGGGGTTCTAGCAAGGTCTAGCACCTACATATCCTAAGTTACTTAGTCTATTAAGTGTCTTATATGAAGATGGACTTAAATGATCGTTTTAGCTAGAGTTGACATGAATCATCACACGGATCCGGTTCCCTCAATGAGGGATCCGTCTGGCTAATCTAGGATCCGGCTCTCGGCAACTAGGAAAGAATAAAAATGATGTTTGTAGGTCTAGCGCCTATACCTCCTTGATTGTTTTAGTCTTCCTAAGTGTCTTAAATGAAAGAGTACTTAAATGATCAAGAGCAATGAGTGATGGTAGCTAATGATTGCCTTTTATGGAAAGAAATGGGGCTTTATGAGCACCAATGGATGATCAAAGATGACACTAAGAAATTTGAGAGTGTCAAGTGGTGTTAAATGATCCTAGAGATCAGATGATGACTTGAGAGAGATTTGGAAAATTCCTAAAAAATCTTAAGAAATTAAAAATTAGTTTTTGGCCTATTTTGAGGTAAGGATGACTAAAATCAATTTGCTAAAATTGAGAGAAATATCAAACTAGGTGTTTTGAGATGAGAGGAACAATGTGTAAACATTGGGCTGAGAAAGATGGTGAGTTTAAACTAATGAAAAATCAAAAAATACTTCGAATGTGATCCTAAGTCATCCATGAGTGAATGTGAGATCAACTGAGCCTAAGGGAGGTTTAAGTGATCATAATGTAGCATGTTTAACTAATCCAATAAGTTCTAAAATGTTGGATTGATGCAAGGAGGCTACAAAGGAACTTGTCCACAGGATCCCACGGATCCTTCACAGGGGATCCGATCTAGTTACATCTAAGGGATGTAAATTAGAGGCATTTTCTTATGAGAATAGTTGCATAATTTTACTCTATGTTTTGAATTATGAAACTAATGATTTCTCTGACAGTATACATGTATACACGTTAAGCAAAGCAAGGAGAGCATGTAGAGGTAACATATAGGCAATCAAATGAGATCGAGCTCACAAATAACACAAAGGTTTAGCAAACTTAACAAGCACTATTCAACTAGCCCAAAACAAATTTACGGTCTAGATTAGTAAATCATTTACACTAACAATGACATACAAGGTATGTGTTTAGAAAGAAAAGAGCATAATATGGTGTTCAAGACAAAAGAGTTGTGAGGTGCTAGTTTAGGACAATCTAGTCATTACGGATGGCGATTAGCATACAATGAGCTTCATCCATGAAGTCATGTAGCTCTTCTCGATCAAAGCAAGATAATAAACGATGATGAGGCAAGTGGTTATGATTAAAGAAAAATTAATTTTACAACTTGTTTGATTAGTAATCCTAAGACAATGCAAATTATTTCCATTGTAAACTTACTTTAGGAAAACATAGGAGTATAAATTTCTCGAGTGAGAGAATGAATATGAGACTATTACTAAGCGGTTGCTCAATTATAAACCACGACCATTTTACGCGAGATTCCACATACCCAACTTCATCGAGAGCAATTCAACCGTTAGGCCAAATTGAGTTTCTAGTGCAATAAGTTCTCCATTATTCATTCTCAAGTTAGGAAAATTTATATTCCTACAATGGCCTATCGAAGAGTATGATGACTTTGCTTTGTTTAATATTATACTTGAGACAACTAAGGTGACAAAGGCGTCATGTTAAAAATAAGTTCAAGAGTTGTCCATATGGTAAACAACAAAAAATGGTTGGATGAGCTAGTTCAACATATGTTGTTGGAAAGCTTTGAGTTTGGACTTTTGGATATGAACAATTATATTTGCGTTGCAAAATAATTTACTTGAGTATATCGGATGAAATAATCAAGTTGTCAATCCTACTATGAAGCTTGGAAGGCGATCATGAAAAGGAAAACGGGAGAGTACATCATCAACACAAGTGTAGATTATGATCCGATGTACATTCTTGTTGTTTTTAGAAAATGATACAAGAACAAATGAAATCATATAAGCACATAAAACATTTATGTTGCACACATGACAAACTCAATCAAAATGCCATTTAGTGTGTTATATGTTTTAAACATTTTTCAACCTATATGACTTATCTAAGTATCTAAACTAACATTTTTGACACAACTAGATGTTATCCCAAACACTTCTTCAAGTAGCACATTGATTAGTAGAATATTACTAAATCGACAACAGAAAGAGAAGCAAGGTAAGGAAATCACATATGTTATTCAATCAAACAAGCACAAAAGCTATTTGAGATAAGCAAATAATCAAGTAATGCAAAGAAGACAATTTATCATTTAGCATAGCATACAAAAGTTCTTTTCATCGCTTTGTGTTAAATATAAACATGTATACCAAGCTTGATTAGTTTCTTTTATGTATATAAATATGATCAAAACCTTAATTTCAAAAGAGGACACATTGTTATTCAAGGATGAAAACATCCGTCTCCAATTAGATCAAAAGTTGTGCAAAAGTTATGATCGAAAAATGACTTTCTATTATAAATCAATGATTCTGTAAATTTTGTTTTGAATCAGTTTATGAAATCATTTTTAAATGAAAGTAGACTCAAATACCTTTAAAGCGATAGGTGGTACGACTTCTAACTCCTTACGGTTAAAAGTTATGAATTTTTGAAATTGAGACAAAAGCGTCTTCGTACCACGGGGATCCCTTGCTTGAGGATCCGTCGGTGTAACTTTGAGGGATCCGCGGATCACACAAAATTAGACAAATGCGTTTTGACCCGTGAAAAGGTTTAACCTTTGTAGACTTTTTAGTGAAGTTATATTACCCATTTTACCTTTATTCAAGCTTGATTAACAAGATATCTAACAACAAAACTTCAAAGAAAAATAATCAACAAAACACTTTTCATATTATGCTTGACTTCACCAAAATTTGATCTGAGGACCTTACCGTTTTGAAAACCATTTGTTTTAAAACTAGAGCCAACCAGCTCGATACCAATTGTGAAAGCGTGGGGGGGTGAATACGTATCTGTTTCAAACTTAAAACTTTTGTATCAAATATAGTATAAACCATTGCATTTGCTAATCTCGGCAGGATGCATTTAGCATTACGGCATGTAAGGCCAACCCCTTGACATCACATAAGATTTCACAAGATTAATGGTTCATTATAAATCAAGTTTCACCATTATTAGTCCGGTTGCTTTTTCTTGATCAAGCGTGTCATAATCGTAAAGTGTTGAATATCGTTTGTGACTATATGAAAGACCAAGTATGCATCACAAACATAGACATCAACCACATAGAAAATAAACAAAGTAATGCAAGAATAAAAGTAAAGCGATAAGTAAAAGGATAGACAAACCAACACGAGGATTTATAGTGGTTAGGCTACAAGGACACCTTCCTTGCCCTACTCCACTCCCCGAGTCACCTACTCGAGTTGTAATCACTACACCAACTCCTTATGGCGGGAGAAGCCTTCACGGTAAGCAACCTTTTTCGGTACAAAGCTAAATACCGAGTTCTTTCACACCAAAGTAGAACCACACCTAACCAGCATAAGCCTACCCTTTATAGGTGCTAGGCTAACCACGAGTTCTTTCACACCTTAGGAGACTAATAATCCTTCCTACGTCCTCCTACCCTTTATTAGGTGCTAGGCTAAGCACCTAGTTCTTTCACACCTTAGGTAAACTACACCTTCACGACACAACACCTAATCTTAAGGAGATCCACTCCTTGTTACAACACCATCAAGGATATCACCATCCTTGGATCTAAACAAATACTATATGTATAACGATGCACCTCATCGATTATACGACCTAGGCATTCTTCACTAATGCCATTTACACGATCCTTCGGCACCTTTCACTAATGCCTTCAACACGGATCTTCGGCACTCTTCACTAATGCCTTTTACACATCTATGACACTCGTTATGTTTTGTGGCCCAACATAACAAACCTTGTGTTTTATGGTACAAACACATAAACCATCTAGCAGTCATAGACACAAGAATATGATACTAGACAATATGGAAGACAATGTGTCTAATGGATATGAACTCCTAGACTAAACATCAAGAACCCAAAGCATGATGTAGTTAGTCTTCTATGAATGAAGATGACAAGTTTCCCAAGCTTGTTGTATAAGATCTTCATGTGCTTGTATCTTGTGATGGGTGATCACTTGATAGGTAAGAAGCAAAATCTCTAAGCTTGCTTTGGAGGATCACTTCAGGAGTATGCTTACAACAAATGAGAGTTAGAAGCATTATGATCATATGAGATGAGGGTGGTTTACATGTTTCCTAATGATCTAAGTATCCTAGATTTGGTGGAGAGAAACTATGTGTGAAGGTATGTAGAAATGGTAAGAAGTGGTTTGCTATTTATAGGCAAAAAGACCAAAACCATGTTTTGCCCCAAGGATCCCTTACGGAGGGATCCGGCTTTGTAAATCCAAGGGATCCGTGGGTCATCTGAGGGATCCGTGCAAGCTCCTCTTTACCCATGGTTTATCGGTTAAAACTATGGGCTATGGGTCAGAATTTGAGTGCCACCAAGTACAATGCATCTAGACATTGGGTATGGGTCTTGGGTCATGGGTCATGGGTTTTACCCAACATATTTACTTATGTTTACTTAAGTGTTTTATAAACTATTTAACTAAACATGTTTAATGGTTTGTTAGGGGTTTGATCATAATGCAACATAACAAACATGTACGAACCTTTGTTGTAGCATACAAGGACTTGAGTCGTCGAGAGGTGTTGAGAGTATGTTGAGACAAGATATAATTACAACTAACTTATACATTTTACGTTATGTATTACAAGTTACATGTTTGTCATCAACAAAACAAATGAGAATGTATAGATTAAATATCGCAATATTTGCACTAACATATTCATCATGTATTTGTTGAGAAGCTTCAAGAAAGTTTTGTGATTCATAACATATAGCTAACCATCTCTGACTAGCTTCCTCTTCTTGACTTGCTTTCTTTTCTCTAAGTTTCCTCTTCTTGACTACTATGTTCTTTGCATACTCATCATAAAGCTTCTTGATGCGCTTTAGATTTAAACTTGATACGAATGCTGCAACCCTTTTCCTTTTACTTTCAATGTCGGATTGAACCATTATTAACTTCAACTTTTCCTTTAGTTTTGGTTTAGTTCGTTAGATTGAGCAGGATATAGGTGCAATAATAGGTGTAGAAATAGATGAGGTTTTGCTTAGATTTATCAATGTACTTGCGGCTTCTTTCTCAACTGCTTTGGACTTAGGTGGTGACTGAGAAGAGTTGGCAAACGATTAAGAGTGGTTATGATAGCAGGTTAATTATTATAGTAGTGGATATAGTTATACATATGCGATCTTTGCGGCGGTGGTTAGAAGGTACTAATGCATGGTTTGAGACCTTACCATGCGGTGTTTATTGTTACGTACTACATCTTCTACAACTTTAGGCCATTTTCAGGCGCCTCATTTCCATCTGCTCCGGATACGAAAATGTTTTGATCTCGCTCAACATCTTAGCCATAGATACATTACTTGGCCACATCACTTGGCCTCCCACGTATTTATGCCTTCACTCCTCCCTGTTTGGATACATCCTCCATATTGAGGCTGGAAGGTCCGCCTTCTTTTACTTCTCGTAGCTTCTTCGCGGCAATCCCAAACCTTTTTCATCTTACTCCAAAAAACCAAACCATAGCAGCTCCTAATTCCTTTCCATGAAACCTGACCAACTCCTTGGCAGATTGAGATCGTCTCTTCCATCATGGTACATTTAGCCATCAATTCATTTAAGCGTTCAAGAATATCCTCCCTTCGACACATGTGGCCGGTCCAGAGAGGTGATTCATTGGAAAAGTCATCATGTACAAACTGAGAATCCGTCGATTCATATTGCATGTTCCAAGCGATCTCATCACTTGGTAGCATTTAACTGCACTCAGAGGTGAATCCTTGGATAGAAAACATAGCATCGGACGATCACGAACAACTATACCTGTTTTAGCCAAGTAGCTAGGGATTCCTTCACTTGTGTAAGTTCAAAGGAACTCTCCATTAGTAGTTGCCAAGGTTGGGTCTACTTGTGTTTCACTATCGACTGGCATCTAAGCATGTATGATGGTGGAAGCCCTTCAATCATGTCACCTTCACCACGAAGCGACCTCACCGAGCAACACCACTAGCACTAGCACGGGTAGCTCGGTGCCACTTGATCTCCTAGTGAACACAATAGGTGTATCGGTGGTTTGAGGTTGACTAGAAGTGGGTTGAGATACCTTATCGGTGTTCTGGTGATTCATCGAGGGGATTAGAGATGCATCGGCGGTGGTTTGATTGAAAGTGAGAATATCATCAAACTCATGATCAATAGGCAAAGTAAGCATATGAGGAAATAAAGGAACATCTATAATGTTTACACATTTGTGGTGATTCATCATATGTGCAAAACCTTAGAAAGCATATATTTGTACTTCATTACTCGAGTATGCTCAACCCGGCTCCTCTATTTGACTTTCCTTTCGGTTGAACAAACCTAGGATCTGAAATAGTATTTACCCTTCTTCCTAATGTTTTGAACTAGCCCCTCAGTCATGCTTAGACCAATTGAACTTTAACCATCAGGACAAACAACATATGCATTAGCAATTTTGGAAGGAAAGTCATTAAATCCTGTGGTCTTATTACTCATACACATCAAGAGGTTGTGAATAAGAAACTTCCATTTTTTTGAAAACAAACTCTTAAAATCTTGTACCTTATCACCTCTGTGGGTATAACCCTAACCTTTCTAAAC
>OU343219.1:68255123-68521475 GCA_910596185.1 Chrysanthemum makinoi | reverse complement strand
TCAAGTACTTGGGTAATGTATTCTGTTTGATTGATTCCTAATAAAGAATATTATGTTGAAAATTTATCAGTGTGTTTTTCTTACATCTTACTTCAGTCATTGATTCACTATTATATGTTTTTAATACTTAACTGTTTTTACGATAGTGAATACGAAACAACATGTTCTAACGAACACTTTCGGCCTTTACGTGATGAAATCGTTTCTAGTATCATTTAACAAGCAAATATGATGAGTGTCAATCATCATATCCTCATACTAGTTTGTCACTAATGTTTTGGAATAAAATATAAAGAGAAATCCTACAAATGTTATACCAACAAATTAAACAAGAATAGATATTATTCCAACAAATTCATTAAACAAGAACAATTACATGCATCACATATATAAGAACACTCCCAACAATTGCCTACATCTTACACACAAGTATATTCAAGAATTACTCCATTATAACCATAACAAAACACAAGTAGTAAACATGTAATTCATATCATTCATAACAACAGAAATTCATGACAAACTACATAAGAATACCTATCCTCGGATTACAAGAACATGAAAAAGTACAGAAATTCATGTAATGCAACCACGCGCCTCTAATCGCCTTACATTACCCGTAACAACTCCAAAATACTACCAAATGGTTGAGAATTATACTCAACAAGTTCCTCGACGTTTTACAGACTTAATAGGACTTTTGGATTGAATAAAAGTGGTTAGTAATAGCCTTGGTGTAAGCCTATTACTTCTTGGGGTGTGTCACACTAAGCACATAGGTCTAGGTTCAATATATAGCTAATAACCCTTAACCAACAAGCCAAAAACGTTCTCCAGGAGTTAATATCAAGAAATGATTGGACTCCAATAATTAATGGAAGTAATGGCATCAATAAATAAGAATTTTGTAACTACAGCACTTCCCAACCGATCGGTTGCGAGTGGTAGCCGATCGATTCCTCCCAACAACTCCATCCAGCCGAATCGGTTACGGGTTCCAATCGATCGGCTGGATACCATCCGTATAGCATTTATTGACTTTTTTGACTTTTCTTGATGCGTGTCTTTTTCCTTGCTTTCGACACTTATTTCTAAGATAAAAATTGATATTTTATTAATGTAGATACTTAGAAATCATCTTGCTTCTAATCATTGAGTCCTTGAGCCTTTTCTTCTTTCGTTTCTTTCTCGAGAATTACCCAAATGTGCATGAATTCATCATTTCTTTATTTTTTACAATACCTGGCTACATTTACATACAAATATGCTTCCTTTGTAATTTCGCAACAATTATGTGTAAATATAATCAATTTTCATGCACAAAACTAACAATAACGCTACTAAAAACATACTCATTCTGAGCTTTGTCAGCCCTTGTCATAAGCTATAATCTAGTTTAAGTAAGTTAAATAAGCTTCTACTAATAAGAAATAAGTTATAAAACACTTTCGTGTCATAAAAATATAGTTTGCGTGGTTTTAGGACTAGTTTCGTAACGCTTTCCATGTATAGGGGTATATATTGTAATTTTTTAAAAATATTAAGTAAAAGGGTTGTTTATGTCATTTCTTAGAATTTATAAGTCTAAGGACCAAAATTATAAAGTTTTAAAGTCTAAGGATAAGTATATAATTAGTTGTTTACGTAAAGGACTAAATCTATAAAAGTTTATAACCTAAGGTTAGTTTTGGTCAATTTATATAAACTTAAGGGTCTTAAAAGTGTTTTCTATAAATATGTAACACAATAATTGGGAGCTTCATGTGAGGGGGTCATTTGGGTATTCGTTTTGACGAGTTTGTTGGGTTTACGACTTAAAGTGCCTTGCCTCCTCAAACGTTTACTACATGACCTCTGGATTATGATGGCCCGAACGATGTTACATTATATAACATAGTACTTAACAATGTAACACAATACTAGGGAGCTTCTTGTGAGGGGTTTGATACCTCTGAATTATGATGGCCCGAACGGTATTACATTATATCTAAATCTAGGTATACTTAGGAATACATACTTAAGAAATATAGATAGACCAATTAGGACTTGACATACCTACGCACACACTACCTCAGGATATGTGAGTAAGCCGTCTAAATCCCTGTCACATCTCCCCGAACCCAGGTGAGTTCATAGCCTCACTTTTTAAATGTTTTCTAAACCCGTGAGGGGATACATGCTTTAAACCGAATAAAAGTCTTTTTCTTTGGTTATTGCACGAGCAATACTATGCCATATTTCCCCCAAAAATCATGAACCATAATCACTTGCGAATGAACGCGAGTATACTGAGTAGATCTACTTAGGGTTTGACAACTCTCGTTGGTTGGCCTGAGCCGGGCATCCAATTAGCACTATACTTGAGATCTCCCCCTAAAAGGTTAACCTTTGCAAGTTAACCTCAAATACTTCAGTCATGAATTAGTCTGTAGCCATCATGATACCGCCTGTTAACCCTATCACCTTTTCAAAACCTCTTCCACTTTCCTCAGTGGAGCTTGTATTCAAACCTATTACAACTAAAACCTATGACCTCGCTCAACCTTTGTGTTGACCTTTAAGCATGTTATCCGAGGTAACTAGGCCCCCGTCCCTTAGGACTTATGGCACGGTGTGACATTGGATATGTGGACGTCCATACTTGTTATCATTCACCTTATTTTGCTTTAAATTGAGTCTCTAGGACCTCTGTTTTGGTAAAAGTACATCTTTTACAGTAAAACTCTGATTAAATAATGAATGATAACTCCTTTTACCTAAAAACGTCTATTTTAGAGTCATTTTCTATTATCATGACTTTGTAACCATGAAGTAATACCCCCAGATCAAATTCTGCTGCGATCAATAAAAATGGGGGTGTTACATAAACATTGTCCCCAATACTCATAAAAGTATCAAAGATATGGTAACGGTAAAATAAAATAGATAAAAAAACTAATACTCCCCTGGTTTAGCTCGATATGGACGAAGAACGAAGATACAAGGTTGCTCTCATCCAAGAATCACTAAAATACCATCCTCATCCAATCTAATCCTGCAGTGAAAAACAAAACAACAACCCACTGCATCAAACCGAACAAAGAAAATCCACAACAAGATGTAATTCTAGACATAGAAATAAAATCAAAATAAAGATATTAAAGGATAGGATACTTGTAGAATGTAAATACAAATAACATGCTAGAATATTGGACATTTAAGAAGTTCTGGAATTTTTTCAAAAGTTCATTTTCAACATTTAACAAGACAATATAATGAAAATAAAATAATATAATGAAATTAGGGCAAAATCGAATTGTAACTAGAATGAAATGGAAACTTGCTTGATTATATGGAATTTGTTGTTTAGATCACATTTTGATTTGAATACTTGCATCTCAATTGTTGATCCCAGTTTACACTTGTAAATATAGATCTTTGTTAATAAATTCTGTTAAGAAATTGTTTGATTCACAAAGTATCACAAAGAATATAACACTTAATGAATAAGAAGAACACAATGAAGCCGCCTTAAACTTATATCTAAAACAATGACCTAGGATCCCCTTTTATAGATCAAGGAGTCCTAGTTGGTTACAATGACTTATTATACAATGTATATCTCGATATAATTTTTTCTATGTTTATCTATGTAATAGGTAATAAAATACAAACAGACACTAATACTCCAGCAGTAGTTTAAGATACATCAGCAGTAGATACATTTACTCTAGCAGTACTTAGTCATCAGCAGCAAAAACCTTACACCAGCAGTAGTTTCACTTGGTCTAGCAGTAGTTACCACTTAGGGTATTCCTTTGATCATTTCCAGCAAAGTTGATAGAATACACTAACAGTAGTTTCATCCATACCAGCATCAGTTAAGACTTAGAACATTTTTCCATGAAATCCATGAGCAATTGATTCTTCCAAGAGCAGTAGTATCTCTAAAACCCAACAAGCCTCCCCTAAACTTGATATTTGCTCATCAAATCATCAAGTTTCCCTTTTAGCTTAAATCAATCACCAGGAGGATGCTTCCAAACACATTAATTCTTCTTCTTTGAATGGAGAACTTTTTCATACTTCTTCAACAACTTGTATGCTTGATTATCAAATAAGAAATCTTTTTGAACTCTAAGCATTTTTAGTTTCAGCATCTGTGTTACAATATCTTTGATGAAGTTAAGTTTAGGATAGTATTTTTCTACCAGCATGTATATAGCCACACCATGAGCAAATAGAACATGAACACTACAACACTGGTATAGCCTCTATTGTTGAACTGTGTTGTTCTTCAGTTTTCTCCACTCCTCATCTTCATGGCTTGTCTCAAACATGACTTTCAAATAGTTCCATATTACTCTGTTAGGGATATTCTCAGGATAAGGACTATGCTTTTCCTTAAACAGTCTCTAGAGAGCTTCAATATCCTCCCTATCCATATATGTAACCATCTGACTGAATCTGATAAACCTTTAGTTCTTTCCATTTGTTCTCTTTATGTCCCAATCAACTTCCCTACCATCATGAATTCTAGAAGAAACATCAATGATAGGATGCTTAATCTCGAAAGGAACTGCCTCAAAAATATAAGGTTCTTTATACTTTCACAGAACTGTGAGTTCCTGCATCTTTTCACTATCCTCAGGATCAGATACGTAATCTTCAACTTGCTCCTCAACTTTGTTTTCAACTTTTTCTTCTTCATGTTCTGAGTCTTCAGACTGCTCCACTGCCTTAGACTTATCTGCTTTTCTTTTCTTCCTTCCCATACTCTTTAACTTACTTTCAGTTCTTTTCATCCTAGAACTAGAAGTTTCTTTCTTTATCTCCTCTACTACTTTCTCTTTTTCCACCTGTCCTACCTGCTCCACCACTTTCTCCTGCTCTACCACTTTCTCTTGAATAGGTTCTTCTACATCCATAGACACAAAGGCTTCAACCTCTCTTCTAGCTGCCTCATACATTTTTTCAATTTCACTATATGTAATATCAGACAGTTGATTTAATTTGAATCCCTTCATGTTCTTCAGAACCCCTTTAACCACTAGGATCTTGCTTCTATAGTATATTGCTCCTGATCATCTTCTTTAAGCATTTTATTCAACTTAATATCCGCATCACATTTAATCCTCTCTTCACCCATTTAACCAACAATGCCAAAGTCTTTGCTTCATTCTCTGCTGAAGTTCTTTGTTGTTCCAACACTTGCTGATTTTCAGGTTCAAATTCAGCTTGTAATGCAGAAGCAACTTTTTCATCATGAGCTACAATCTTATGTTTAGGCCAAAACTCCATTGGTATTTCAGACTAATGCTCAAGCTCAACATAAACTCATTTTCCTTTGCCTTCATATTGCTGTTGTTGAGATATTGTTTTGGAAGTGAAGACAGATTCCTTGATGACCACCCCTTTGACATGTGCCTTTGTTGTTTATGATGTAGATTGAGTAGCTTTAACTATTGTAGCATAAGATTCTTTGGTTATTGGTGTTGATTTCTTCAAGTCTATCATTGCCTTAGCCAATGTTTTATCGTGAAATACTTCTTCATTACCAGCAGTAGGAGTAGCAATATAGTCTTTTAAAGCAGCAGCAGATCCAGCGGTAAGTAAAGTTGCACTAGTAATAGGTTCTTCAATACTATTAGTTGTTTCCTCCCCTACAACAGTACTTTCTTCAGTAACATTGGTAGTCTTATCTGCTTGATCCTACTCTATATCATCATTCATATCAATACCAAAATCATCCATCCCTGCACCTTCATTATCCTAAGCCTCCCCTGAATATATTACATCATCTTCCCTCCCTTGTTTAGGAGCATCCTCCCCAAAACATGGCTCATCAGGGAAACTAACCTTGTGTGCAGTACCAGCTCTCTTTAACCTCCTGAATGTATGAGTTCTTAACCTTTGAATGCCTTCCAAAAATCTAACCCTCTTCTTCAAGCTTTTAGTTCTTTCACCCTAAGTAGTTGTGAGAGTTTGAAGTGCAAGAACTTCTTTTGAAAATTGTGTACATTTATCCATCAATTCCTTCATTATTCCTATACTATCCTCACCACTTCGTCTTGTGTTACCTAGCACAAGAGGTGGATCACTTGATTGTCATATTGTACATTGGTGTCCATCAATTCATCTGTATCATGCCTATCCTCATAACTTTAGGATGTGTTACCTTCCCTGAGAGGTGAAAAACTCAGTCTCAAACCTAATTTGAGCATCTGAGCCCCCCGTATTTTCCAGTTGGATGGGGTTTCCATCATCTACATTAGGTTCTTGAGAACCTAACACTTTAGATGTTGCCTTGGTTTGGGTCTTACTTATGTTACCATTGTCCTGCTCTGCTGCTAAGCTAGAAGCCGTAGTGGTAGCCCTTACCAACATGTCACTCTCCTCACCTGTGATAGCCTCATCCGCAGCCATACCAGTGCTAGCCTGAGGTAGCTTAGCACCCTATTGTGATGTCCTGCGTTTATAGGTTTTTCTTTTGGGTTCAGAGGATGATGGTAAAATGGTGGATGTGGGTTGGGTAACAACTGGGATTGCTGCACCTTCATCTTGTATTTGTTGAAGGTTAACCATGTTTTCAAAAAGTGGTGTAACCTTTCCAGAAAAACCAAGCCCCTACTTTTTCATAAATGTGAAAACTTTCTTTGTTAGCAGGGGGGGTATCCTAGGTTCCTTTATGAGTCTTTTTCCTTAAAAGTTTTTTGTCAACACAAATTTGAACAAACCTTGGATACAAATATTAGTTGCTGGAAGCTATATTAGTACTAAACTCATTAGAGCTAGTTGTTTTAGGGCTAATACAATGCAGGAGGGTATGAATTAAGAATTTCCATTAGGGGTGAGAATAGCCTTTTGTAAAATTTTAAAGCATTGTTTGGGTTCTCATACCCCATTTTTTCTAAACCTTCAAAAATTTGAGGAGTTGGGAGAAAGTCAACACCATTGTCATCTGGTAGTTCCAAGGAACTTCTAACGGATGACTCAGTGATGACCACCTCCTGATCATCCATAAAAGCTTGAATTTGTGCTTAATGATGGAAAGATATATAGTAGGAGATACTGATAATGCATACCTTATAGGGCAAGCATTAAGAAAATCAATGATTTCAATAAATCCTTCAGATTCTGGTAAGTGTTTAGCAAGAATAGCAACCAAGTTATGACTATCGGCAAAAGATCGAGTCGACATAATGAATTAGGGTGTGGGAATTGAGAATTATCAGTTTTGATGTTAATAAGAGTTTTAGGGTTTATGATCGAGACAGTTTGAGCGCACAAATTCGATTGAATGAACCAATTAGGGATTTATACACCAAATGTTACGATTTTGTCCCTACACTTTCAACCTAGCAGCATTTTCCAAGTAGTAGTAACTTTGACCCAGCATCACTGTAGGATCGTGTATTTTATGTTGTTTACATGATTCGGGTGGTCTAGGTAGATGATTAAACAAGTGAGCCATTTTAGAGAGATGAAGAGAGGAGAGGGTGTTTTCTAGAGAGAGAAATAACAACAAATGCAAGGTTAGATTAATGAAAAGCACCACCCTTCCCTTAGTGGGAAGGGTATTTATAGTTACAAACAAAACGACCTCCTGACAGCCTGTGGATCAGGTATACAGTGGGTAAAGACCCGTCCTTCCTCCACGGTGTTGCACTAAACTAAACTATGCTAATAACTAACTAATAAACTAACAAATAATGTAACTAACGATATGTCTACGAGCTAACTTATGCTAGATTATATTTGGGGTGACCGATACTTCACTATGGAATTTCCAATTCCTAACAATCTCCCCCTAAGGGATGTCACCCCATGATTTACATTTTAAATCCTAGCTTTCTATTTAAATCTTCAGTCTTGAACTCGTAGACTTTAATTCTTCAACTTCCGCATCTTTGTGCTTTAGCAGTGACTCTTCATAGCTCAATTATTTTGTACTTTGAGTGGAGGCCTTTAAACTGATCCACATCTTGATGATCTTCGAGCTTTCTTTGAGATCATCAGCCACAGTAAATCTCTGGATCACCCTTTGTAGTGTTACCTTCATGTGATGTTGTGACTTTCGGACCGACATGCTCACACTTTCAGGATCATGACATCTTTGCATCAGAGTAGCGGAAGCTTTTACTGGTTCAAGATACTTGCAGCAGTGTAGCCGAAGCATAGTATAAAAATATCTGAGCCAGGTTATGAACATAGGCACTTGTCATGATTTCTTTAAATTAAATGTGGATGCTGTGAGCATGCGGCTATGAATTGACTTCTCAATTCTGATCAGCTACAACCGTCCAAATGTACCTGCAAATAACAGTTAGCAATAAAACACACGAAAGTGTCTTTGAT
Organism: Chrysanthemum makinoi; assembly: GCA_910596185.1. Lineage (NCBI taxonomy): Eukaryota > Viridiplantae > Streptophyta > Magnoliopsida > Asterales > Asteraceae > Chrysanthemum > Chrysanthemum makinoi. Next base: position 68,513,138 of record OU343219.1, on the reverse strand, counting down.
CACTTTCATTGAATTGAGGTACACGGCCCACGGTGCCCCGTTGATCAGTACAATCTGCCTGTGATCGAATTATAATTCCGAAGAATCTCCTTGACAGGGTTTCGCAGATGTTCTAGCTGTTCTCAAACCGGAACGTCTCAAAGAAGACAACACGGAGTGAGTGAACCAGCGAATTGAGATTCACTGATTGATGAAAAAGTGATTTGAAAACAATTGCGTATTGCTTAGAAGAAAGATTTTTGCCATACGACGAAGGTTTTATGAGAAAGATCAATTTTCAATTTAAAATACTTTTTGTATTTGAAAAAAGTACACATTCGATGTACTAGAGAAAAGAAGAGATTCGCACATCGAACGGTTTTTCCAAAAGTATTTTTTTTTCAATCAGAGATACTTTTAGTGTTTGAAAACATGAATACACATTCGATCTGCTAGAGAAAGGAAGACTTGCAAATCGAACGGTTTTTCCAAAAGTATTCGTCAATTCCATTCCTGGACCAAGGTTGATTCAAGAATGAATCCCCCCATCGTTTCTATCCAGTTGTCACAAGCTTGATCTTTTGAAAATATCTCACACATCACCCACCAAGAGCTTGTTTGATGTTGGCTTTAGAACAATTTCCATCTTCATCGTGAATACTTTTACATATCACTCGGATGTTCTGGCAATACCACAAGGATAATGCGTAGGACTCTTAATATATTCTTACTCTCCACATTGTGTGAAACAGCAAGTCTTAATTATTTTTGTGTCCTAATGAGATTTTGTGGATGATCTCTTGGCTCTAGACTCAATTGTGCACGTTTGGTTTCCTGTTCCGGAGACTAGGGAGAGGGTCTCCTTCTTCAATATCAACAATCTCTAAGAGAAAGTCGATAGATTATGTAGGTTTCCCGTGAGAATGAAACAAGTCCTTTTAAGAGAAACTTGAGTAGCTTGGGAAGTTAGGTGCAGTGCATCACTGGGTCCATGACGTCTTGTCTTCAATACCGGCGTTACCTTAGTAACTACCAGTAGCATATGTATTGAACCCGGTTTCTGCCCTAAGGTTGAATTAATGGAGGGCTATTTCTTTTCACCCTTTTTCACATTCAATTCTTTTTCATTATTCAACCCCTTTAGCGCTTACCGAGACTTCATTACTAGAACCTTGTTGGGTTTATTCCAGTTCTAGCTCTATCTCAGTCAGCACTCTTCCCGTATTCTCATTTTTCTCCTTTTTTCATCATACCTAAGGACTCTACACTATCTAGTGCTTTGTCCCTGGGTAGATCCCTCTGGCTCTTCCGGGATCGTGGGAACGAATACCTAACCTAACCATCCTTATAACACCATGCATAAAGTAAATTGGTCGGTCTTTTGGTATTGTTCTTTCCTTCTTGAAACCAATATAAAAATCATTTGGAAAATCAATCAAGGTACTTGTCATATAATATCAAAGCCTTTTGTACCTTAATTGTTTTTGCTCATTTAGAAATTCTCCCCCTCAATATGTGCATCATGTATTTGAAATTGTTTAGTACAAGGAGGCAAGAGTTCTTTGAAATAATTTCTTGATCACAATTTCTGTGGAAAAAGCCATTTGATTTTCTTGGTAAATTCTCCCTTTCAAAATGTGTGTTGGATATTTGAAAATCATTTTGCACACAGAGGAAAGAGTTTTTTGAAGTACATACACGATCACTTTGCCATTTAGAAACCATTAGAAAATCAATCAAGGTACTTATGTTGAAACATAAAAATATTCTACCTTGAAAGTTTGTTTTCTTTTGAAATGCTCCCCCTCAATATATGCTTCGAGATTCGAAAGCGTTTAGCACATATGGGAGAGCAACATATAAGCCATTTGATTTTCTTGGTAAATTCCCCCCCTCAAAATGTGCGTTGGATATTTGAAAATCATTTTGCACATAGAGGAAAGAGTTCTTTGAAGTACATACACGATCACATTTCCATTTAGAAACCATTAGAAAATCAATCAAGGTACTTATGTTGAAACATAGAAATCATTGTACCTTGAAAGTATTTTTTCTTTTGAAATGCTCCCCCTCAATATATGCTTCGAGATTCGAAAGCGTTTAGCACATATGGGAGAGCAACATGCACATTAGAATCAAAACGATCATCATTTATTAGATTTCATACTTAAATCACAAATTCTCCCTCGATCAAAAATATCAAACCCTTTGAGATTTTGGATCTCAAGTGATTTAATTAGGTTTAGAAGACATGGGAGAAAATGTAGCCTGGTTTAAATACTCATCTTGTTTTTGGATAACTGCTCCTCCTCAATCATGTGCATTATATATTGAAATCGTTTGGCACATGGAGGCAGGACTGCCTTTAAAGGACTAAAACAGATTTGAGATTTAAATCACGATCTCTCCCCCGATCAAAAATTTCAAACCTTTTGAGATTTGTGATCCCAATTGATTTAAATCATTTTAGAAATGTTTGGGGAAAGACGTGGCCTGATTTAATATTGAAAAATGACTGAAATGGATCAATTTAAGACATTTAAAGATTGTTAGTGTCAGGTATGAAAGTTTTAAGAGATCTTTAAGTAAAATAAAACAATTTCACAATTAAACAAGAACAGAAAAAATTTCATTTTGAAAGATCTTTGAGTATTAAAGAAAATCATACCATGACATAACATTAAATCTTTAGATCACCATTTTATATTGTAAAAAACGGACTTTTATTAAGAAATATCGTTTGAAAATATTTTATTTTAAATCACTCTCCCCCTCAATCGATGACCGTAGTCATTGATTGAGTGACTTAAGATTTGATAAAATGAAGTCCAGTGATTTCCAAAATTAATTCCAATTTATTTTCAAAACAATATTTTTCCATTTTCAAAACAACATTTTCAAAATTGTTTTAAGAAAAATGGTATCATCCACTACTTGTCCTGCACAAAGATAAGTTAGGTGGTTGAGAAGCTTTTGTTGTTGTTGTTGTAGGGCTGGAATAAAACCATCTGCTCATGCAGTGAGACCTATTAAGTTGCATCTATCGTGCCAACTATACATAAAGATATCTAATTAAGCTCCGTTTCTTCTTTTGTCAACCCAAGAAATAGTTACCCTTTCCTTTCGGCATCCAATTATCTGCATTTGTGGGATCCGGATCGGGAACATTCTTATAAACCATCTATCTGCGTACGTTAGTGGACATACAAACAAATATATGGTGGTCGACATCACCCAAACAACAATCGGCTAATAAAAGTCAATTCAACATATCAATGAGATCATGTATGGCATGGGAATAATGTGTTTATCAAACTCTAATCATCTAATCCTAACAATCATATCCTAGGCACCTAGTCCTTCAACGTAGGTTAACATGTTTTACATTTAAGTATGTAGGATAATTAGATAAGCCTGTTAGATGATATAGATTTGAAAACATTCTCCCCCTCAGTCAATGACTCATTTTCTGAAAAGTTTAAAAAGCGCTGAATCATTGATTGAGTTTTCAAATTTTTACGAAAACACTGAATCTGATAGATTTTTAAGCAACTCATTTTCCACCATTTTGAAAACACCAAATAATTTTCTGAAGAATTTATAGAAAGAAAAACATTTGTGTAGGAACAACAGTCCTTCGACATACTTTCCTCATATTGTTTTTAGGATAAGTGCACAAAATTTTTGAAAATTGGTTTAGCGCAGCACTTTCCTTCTTTTGAAGAGCGGGTTGCTATCTGAAATAATAGCAAACCATGGTTTTAGCACGGGTTACAGTCTGAAATAAGTGCAAGCCATAGTTTTAGGCATGTTTTGAAAAAGAATATTTACACCTCCTGCTCGAACTTCATCTATGGTCCCGTGCCATTATTGAATGACATTTCTAAGACCGCAGATGTTATCGATACCAGAAGACATGTCTTGATAAAAGCAATATTTTTGGTCTTTTTTATTTTTTTTTTATTTTTTTATGGGTTTTTGTTGATTTTATATTTTCTATTTTCTTTTTGTTGGTTTTATATTTTTGTATTTGGTTTTTGATAAATATTTACAAATATAGTTTAGATGATATAGTTTAAGAATATGATGATACGAGTACCGAGATAAGGATATCGAGCAGCCCCGTTGTAGAAGATAGAAGTCATCATCTCTTAAACATTCACCACCAAAGCTTTCTAGACTCCTGAATTGAGAGAAATTGAACCATCTGAAAGTGAGACTTTGGCAGCTTCCCCCCAAACCGTAAATCCTTTTGTTGAGCAGATTCAAAGCTCTATGTCAAGCTTTCCTTAGCCAGTGCAGAGAAGCACACCATTATCATAAATCCCATTGCTCCTTTTTAAGAACGATAATCGACATTCTTCGTTCAGGGTTATATCATCAACAAAAGAACAACAACATATCATCCTCTTTAAATTTCTTCTCATATTTCATTACCACTGAAGTCCAGGCGATCCATACCAAAAGTTGTCAAGAGACCACTTTCCCCAAGTAGATGAATTGATCAGATCAGTCTCTTAGACTAGAGCTCATGAACCGAATACACATATGCCGAAGACAGAGAAACCTATACCATCGAGTAGCAGATTAAGTCTGATAGCCAAAGAATAACCCGGTGTATACTTTTCTCTCCCCGATGATAGTGTATGAAGCTCAAGAACCGAAGTACCCGAATGCCCAAAGAGAGAATAACCGATAACATTGAAGAAGCAGGGCGAATCACTGATTATCTCTGCGGATGACTATCTCTGCGGATGTCAACTTTGGAATAAGTGATTATATCTCTGAATCACTAATTAAGCACTCAAGTGAAACAGATGAGCACCCCCAATGTACACAATTCTCTCTCCCCTGATGATTGTGATAACATCGAAATCATCACACACTTGTGTACCTCTTTTATCTTCAGAAACTTTCTCTTACATCACTTCCCCCACATAGTTGGAATAATAGCACTAAAAGCCATGAGATAAACATTAAGTTTCTCTGCGGTAATGACCTTTGTCTTCCCGGGATTTCTTCAATCACTTAGAAGAATTAAGTTCATCAAGTTTACTCATGTTTAGATATGTGTCTCCTTCCCCCTTGCTGGTTTTGATAAATCAGAATCAGCAACATATTATAAGCCCAAATACTAGAAATCTTTTGAGAAGATCATCGTTAGCTCAGATGTGTCTGTGAGAATCAACTTGCTGAAGAATGTGAGCATGTCTAATTGAGGATTGAATCTGAAATTTCACTCTCCCCCAAATAGTGCTCTCCCCTAAACCGACAATCTTTTAGATGAATGCCTTGAATAAGAAGAAGTCTTTGGATAATCAAATGCAACTCGTCTTTAGTCTTCTAACATGCAGCAGAAAATGTAGAACAGATTATAGACTCGACCTTCTTTAAGATTGTCCATTTGGGGAATAGAAAGTTAACATCTTCAACTCACCAAATGCATTCCCGTTAACTTACAAATAGCAAATCCTCTTAACTCAAATCCCTCCCAATCAAACAAAAACAGAAAGATGTTCATTAACAAAATCAGCCCCACAACTGGAAGCACTTTGTCATTAATCAAATCAGCACGTGTGAAGATGTTAACCAACGGCTCTTTGAAAAAAAACTCCATGTGAAGATGACCCGATAAGAAGAAGCTCGGTTCTTACATGAGTTTGGAGCCATTTGACCATTTATTCTCATATATCAATCAACCATGCAGTAAATTCACACTTCTTCTCCCCCTCACGAATTGTATACGGAGTTTCCATTCTTGATTGAATAAGTGAAAATCATCCAAATGTATTCTATTCACACTTCTCCCGTTCAAAGGTAGCATATGATGTCGCCATCGTCATTATAATGGAGCAAGTGGAATAAGAAAACAATCAAAAGTAGTTTGGTTCACTTAATGACTGAAAGCGCATAGAAAAAGTTTGAAGCATGTTGATAAGAATGGTAATAAATACAAAGATTTATCTTCTTCAGAAGATAAAGCGCACTGAAGCGTACACTTTTCTTTTCTTTAGAGAACGAGGCTTGAACTGTTGTGTTCAAACATCATAAGAAGATTTCTCTTCTTTAGAAGATAAAGCGCACTGAAACGTACACTTTTCTTTTCTTTAGAGTACGAGGCTTGAACTGTGGTGTTTAAACATCATAAGAAGATTTCTATTCTTTCAAAGATAAAGTGCACTGAGACGTACGCTTTTATTTTCTTTAGAGAACGAGGCTTGAACTGTTGTTTTCAAACGTCATAAATCTCTCTCTTTTCAATCTCTCTTGGAAAACTTGTTATCAATCCCATTATCATTCAGTAGGCTCTTTGTCATGACAGCTGATGGAGAAAACCCAATATGATGAATTTGACCCTGATGTAAACTAACCCGAACTCGTGACTTAAACTTGCACATATGTAACAAAGAGCGGTGCCGAGAATTCATCCACCATTGAATCTCTAATTACTCTATACTCTTCATCCAACCAACCATCAAGTATAAAACGTACATCACCTCTTGAAAATCCACAATTGAATGTGACACTGAGCACTACAACGTGACTCCTTAAAGTGATAGTTATTTTATGGTGGTAAGAGCCCAATTCCCCCAAGTGGTAAAAGAAAAGGAAAAAGAGACCAACAATAACTAGATTTCCAAGTCTTCGTTTTTGATACTAAGTTTGAACAAGGATCTTGAAGAATCTTCATCCAACCTTCCCCGATACCATCAGATACTAAGTACACTCGCCCGTGATATTTCACTTCACCCTCAAATAAATAATACAGAATTGAAGCCGTTGTCACATCTTGTTAAAAGATCAAATCTAGCCTCCTTTGACATTTTAAGTGAACTATGATAATGGTTTTCATCCCGACCATGGTTTAATGAGCATAACCCCGTAAAACTTTGAAGTAACCAAACCGTCATGAGGAAAATCCAAACAAACACCCATTTATCCCTTCTTTGAAGCAGAAACCGTATCACCAGCATCAGATAAGATTCCGAAATACACTTTCCTTTTTCCAGGATGGTTCTATGATCAAGGGATTTTACAATTCTATGGTTTAAACCGAGAAATAGTTTCTTTCGCGGGATTTTACAAAACCAAGAATAAACCGTAAGATAGATCCGGAAATGCACTTTACTATTACCAGGATGTTTCCATTGTTATGGGATTTTACAAACCTATGATTTAAACCGAGAAATAGATTCTTTCGGGGGATTTCAAAAAATCAAGACTAAACCGTAAACAATGTTAGTTTGAACATGTTATGACAACTTTGGTTTCGGTGAATATCTGTTTTAGGGGAACATGCAACTGTTTATCAACGGTTCATTCTCCATCATCAATAATATCATCAACAATTCTTTACCCATATATGTAGACAACTTCACAAGCCATACTAAGTCAAGTAGCATACTCTACTTCCCCCTGAAGGTTAACCGTAACATCAAAGTACAAGTTTCTCCCCCATGATGATTTCGAACTTTCGGAAGCATCATAACGTGTATGACCATTTGCACGAGAAGTTCTTGTCATAAGCAAACATCTTGAAAAATCATGGCTGACACTGAAGATTTTAGAAAGATTTTGCTTAGACTGTGAAGTATCATTAACATTCAATAACATCGAATAATCAATGGGAATTGCTGATCACATCTCATCCAATCAACTTTTTGATAGATACATCTTCCACATATTCCGTCGGCTAATGCTGTGACCACCTGGAGAAGTAAACCTGATATACCAAACTTGATCATGAAGTAAAATTCCCCAGATTTGTTACTTAAGCTTGTACTAATCCTTGTGAAAAAGAAACGGTGTACCCAATGTACAAAACCTCTTGACGTATCCTTAACTGCGTGAGACACCGAAGTGATAGGTACGTTGTGGGTTAAACGAGAAACATTCACAAAAGTAACTAAATAGCCAAGCCTTTATCACACTCTATAAACACCCAAATAAGTCATCTTCGTGGAAGGGTAGAAAGAAATAAGACGAAATAAGTAAACACGCCCGGAAAAACCTCACTTCAAATCCAAATAAGAAATATTGTCCAAACAACCCCGTAGTCAACCTAGTTCCAATAACAATTCAAGCCGTGACAAGATATTCTCCGTGAAAAAGTATACACCAAAGTATCAGACTGCATACCACAACAACTCTCTTTATCATACCAATCTCATCATCATCAAGTCTCCTAATTCTGATCCAATATTGAGAAGATCATACTAGATCCAATTAAGATACATATTCGTGTCACCACATTGTCACAATAATTCGGATCTACTCAAAGCTCACATACACATAGCAATTTCACTAACATTCAATAATCCAAAATGCTCCAAATTCACACATATCAAAACAAGTCCACGTCAATTCAAACCCGATCCACTTAAGACTTTAAATTCGGTCCATCAATCAAAGGGTCTCAACAATTTATTCATAATAAAATACCTTTGACGTTGCATATGTGAGTTCTATTTCCATTTATGAATGATATATATGATTACCACACCAAGATCAAAATTGCACTGACCCACTCTAGGTACAATCAAGCCCATGTTTGAGTTCAACCGGATTCCCAACATAAAATGAAATCTATTCGACCCATTACCAAGATAAACACTTGGCCCAATCTAAAGTAGTCATCCATTAGGTCCAAGTCCACCCACATAGTTGTACGTCCAAAGGAGAGAAAACCTTGAGCAAACCCTAAATTTCGGGTATTTAACTCAAATCTTTTCACACAACTTTACCCTAATTTCTCTCCCCTAAAATTAAACGCCTCCCAATATCTCAGAAATCTCTCTAAATCACTTCAAACCTAATATTACTCACATCAATCCGCCCCCTTATACATTTAAAAAAAACACATAACGAGGTCACTAACTAGCAAGATCAAACACCTTTCATTCCATGATTACCTCGCCACAGGGATGGCTAGAGGCTTGGATTCGGTTTCAAGAACATGAACACGGGTAGGTTTTCTCAGATGTAGCATTCGACTTTTTATTTCCTTAAACACGAATTAAAAAGATGACATAACACTCTTGTTATAGTCATCCTTTTTTTTTAGGTTCGTATATTATCAGACCTTTTAAGCTTGACGATTCCTTTTGTTATTGTGTTATCATTATTGATTTGATTAATCGAACATGAGATTCAAGTGAAACACCAAATGGGTTTTGTTTAATCTTCAGCCGTTCGAAGAAAGAGACATGATGCCTAGCATCAAACATGGATGAATGATGTAACCTCTCTTGTGTTTTTAATTTTGGTTTCATGGTTTACACAAGATACAGTTTTATGCAATTAGATATGTGATGTGTTTTTAAAACTTGTAAATCAGATGAAGATTGGAATAAGGTTGAATATGACTGAGATCTTGTGGCTTTATTATTAAAAATGAGACTTGATGTTGTATTTCGATGCTGATGTTCATCATTATATGATATATGAGTTTAAGTTAAGCTGTGATTTGTATGTTAGAATCTGATGTGGTTGTGATAGTTGAGGCAGATGAGATGTTTTGATGCTTGGTTTAACTGGTCAACAACACGCTTAGTATATCTTCCCCTTAATATCTGACAAGTCGCTTTCTGACACAAGTGCTTCTTGACAAGTCGCTTCTTTACAAGTCGCTTTACAATATTTTAAACACAACTCGCTTCATTATCTTTTAACCCACAAATTGCCATTGACTTTTTGACCCGATAATGGCAGTCACAAATCGCTTAAGACATTACAAAAACTGACAAGTCGCTTTTGACTTTAACCACTAAATGACAAATCGCATCGGAGTCAAAACTCAGATGACAAGTCGCTTTCATATACAATGTATCTGGACAGATTAGGACAAATCGCTTTTGACTTTTAAAAAGTCAACAAACCTCTATAGGTTCATTGAATCTGGAAAAAAGTTAGACAAAACTCTTTAAAGAACATGACCACAAATCTCTTCCAAGAACATCATTAACACCAGCAGCAGAAGCATCAGATTTAATACAAACTTGACCATATGACATTTAAAACAAGTTAACATAAACCAGACATGAACATAATCAGTTTAGAAACCACAAAGACATAATCTTTCACATTCAAGTTTCCAAAACAGCATAGATAGTTTATAAAAAATCTGTAAAGACCATATCAAACATACCCATTGATTAGACCATTTAAAATCAGATTTTTGCAACAACAAAAAAAACCATATCAAACTCATTTAAACATCCCAAAAAGCATATCAAGCCGTATAAAAAAAATCTAACAAGTCGCATACAAGAATCACTCAACAAACCGCATATATGAACCACATAAAAACCATACAAATCATCAAAACAACAAAACCTAGGCTCTGATGAAAATTTTAGGATCGTGTATTTTATGTTGTTTAGATGATTCGGGTGGTCTAGGTTGGTGATTAAACAAGTGAGCCATTTTAGAGAGATGAAGAGAGGAGAGGGTGTTTTCTAGAGAGAGAAATAACAAAAAATGCAAGGTTAGATTAATGAAAAGAACCACCCTTCCCTTTGTGGGAAGGGTATTTATAGTTACAAACAAAACGACCTCCTGACGGCCTGTGGATCAGGTATACAGTGGGTAAAGACCCATCCTTCCTCCACGGTGTTGCACTAAACTAAACTACGCTAATAACTGACTAATAAACTAACAAATAACGTAACTAACAATATGTCTACGAGCTAACTTATGCTAGATTATATTTGGGGTGACCGATACTTCACTATGGAATTTCCAATTCCTAACAATCACTAACTTTTTTCCTAGCAGCAGTAAGTTTGTAATAGCAGTACATACTCCAAATTTCCATCAAACCAATCAATCTCCTTTTGCTTATTCTGCAAAATGTTAGTCCAAAACTACAAAAACACAAGCCAAGAACATTCCACAATAATCACAACATAGATTGAAACTTAGAAATTGGAAATTCAACTAGCAGCAGATTCCAGCAGTACTAAGTACAAAAGCAGAACTTTCAAACACTTAGGAGTCGAATTACTTTTTGACTTTAATAACAGTACAAATTCATACAAAAAATTACAAAAACATAGTAAGATCAAACATTTAGAGATTTGACATTCCAATACTAGCAATTAAATATTGAAACCTACCCACATCAAAGGCTTTTGTAAGTAGATCTGCAATATTCTTATCAGTATGGATTTTAACCATTTGAATTAATCCCTTTTCCTTACAATCTCTATTAAAGTGATGTTTAATCTCAATATGTTTTATTTTAGAATGCAAAACAGGATTTCTAATAATGTAGATTATACTGTTATTATCAATGAAGATTTTAGTATGCAAAAATTTATACCCATAATCCAGCAATTGGTTCTGAATCCAAAGCACTTGACCATAACAACTACCAACAGCCACATACTCTACTTCAGTTGTGGAATTGGCCATCACAGTTTGCTTCTTACACTTCCATGAGATGAGTCTACAGCCCAAAAACTGACATCCACCTGAAGTAGACTTTCTATCCAAGCTAGACTCTTCATAGTCACTGTTTGTGTATGTTATCAAGTCAAATGGTAAGTCTTTAGGATACCAAAGGCCTAATTTAGGTTGCCCCTTCAAGTATCTAAAGATCCTCCTCACTGTATTAAGATGTGAAGTCCTAGGTGTGACTTGAAATCTTGCACACACAAAAACTTCAAACATGATATTTGGTCTTGATGAAGTGAGATACATAAGAGACCCAATCATGGATCTGTAGCGATGTACATCCACGGATTCACTATCATCATGTTGGAGTAATGGCTTGTTTATTTCCATAGGTGTGCTTGCACTTTTGACATCTTTATACCCAAACTTATTTAGAATCTCAGCCACATATTTCTCATGGCTGATAAAAATACCTTCCTTCTTCTGCTTCACCTGAAGCCCCAAAAAGAAGGTAAGCTCTCCTATTGAGCTCATCTGAAACTTATCGTGCATAAGCTTCTCAAACTCTATACACAGCTCCTTGATAGTAGACCCAAAGATGATGTCATCAACCTAAATCTGAACCAACAATATATCACCCTTTGATCTTAGTATAAACAAGGTTTTATCAATGGTGCACTTTTGAAACCCACAATCCATTAAGTAAGTGGACAAGGTTTCATACCAGGCTCTAGGAGCTTGGTGTAGACCATACATTGCCTTCTCTACTTTATAGATTTTGTTTAGGAAATCAAGATCCTCAAAACTAGGAGGCTAATAAACATATACCTCCTCCTCTATTTTCCCATATAAGAAGGCACTCTTTACTTCCATCTGGTACACAAGAAAGTCCTTGAAAGAAGCATATGCTAAAAATAATTTGATAGCTTCAATCATTGCAACTGGAGCAAATACTTCATCATAATTAAGGCCTTCTACTTATGTATATCCTTGAGCAACCAATATTTCCCTGTTCCTAACCACTATCCCTCTTTAATCTTTCTTATTCTTGAACCCCCACTTTGTACCAATAGGAGTTTTCCCATTAGGTAGATCCACTAAGGTCCAGACCTCTTGTAATTTGTACTGCGACAACTCTTCCAGCATGGCTTTAACCCAACTTTCTTCTACCAAAGCTTGATGTACTTTCTTGGGCTCAACATAGGATGGGAAATAGGAAAATAAAAAGTTTTGGGGATATTTATAGCTATTTCTTTTATGAAGGGATCTAGCAAAGAACCCTTGATCAGTTAAGTCCTTCAAACCCTTAGACTTTGTTCTAGTTTGAATAACAGACTGCAATTCTCCAATTATTTGCTCTTTGTGACGATCTCTGTGAATTTTGGTAGTAACAATAGGACTGACAGGAAGGACATCTTCTAGGTTGGTTATGTTAGCCTTTTCACCAAAATCATCAAGCAAATCATTATCTGTATCAGCATAAATATCTACCAAAGGGGGAATGTTGTGATCATCATCAATTGTCTCCAGCAGTATTAACATTAGGCGTAGCAGCAGGTTCAAGGTAACTGCTGCTAGTGTTAATATTATCAGAACTTCCTCCAGCAGTAGGAACACTAGGCTTAGCAGTAGAAACATAGTTACTCCTGCTAGTGTTAAAACCATCAACTGATACAAAGTCATCCTTCATAGGATCTTCTTCTCCAACATTTGGACCAGGGACTTCTTCATTAATAGTAGCTTTGTTCCCAGGTTCTTCAGATATAACATCATCGTTGGAACGTTGCTCACTATCATTTTGTGAACTCTTCATTATTGGGGAGAGGGGAGTATCACTAGTCAAAATTGGCACCAGTATGTAGTCTGTAGCAGGTTCTTTCTCTACTCTAGTATGATCTGCAACATCATTTTCTTTTCTACATGCACATTTGTTAGACTAGTTCCCTACAATGACTGGCTCATAATTCATGGATTTTGTTAGCACATCAATATTAAACAGCCAATCAGGAACTTTTCCTACAACATTGGGTTTATTTTCATCAAACCTAATATGTACATTCGCCTCAACAAATCTGGTTCTACTATTAAATACCCTAAATGCTTTACAATTTAAAGAGTACCCAACAAAGAATCCCTCATCAGCCTTCCTATCAAACTTTCCCAGGTGATCTATCGTATTAAGGATAGTTACAGGACACCCAAATGGTTTCAAAAAGTCTAGGGTAGGGGTTCTAACATGAAATAACTCATAGGGGGTCTTGTTGTGAGGCTTCACTACCAAAACTCTTTTATGTACATAACAAGCAATATTTAATGCTTCAACCCTAAAGGTTGTTGGTAAATTGGAATCTACAAGCATAGTCCTAGCAGCCTCAATAAGTTTCCTATTCCTCCTCTCAGCCACTCCATTTTTATGAGGAGTTTTAGCTATACTAAACTGTCTTTGAATACCCTTCACTTCACAGAACTGGTTCATTTCTTTATTCTTAAACTCAGTCCCATTGTCACATCTTATCACTTTAACTTTTAGATCAATTTGGTTTTCTATTTTGGTTATAAAAGCCTTAAGGATGCCACTAGTTTCATCCTTAGTTGCTAAAAAGAAAACCCAAGTGAATCTACTATTGTCATCTGTGACAACTACACAATACATCTTCTTCATTAAATTCTTAACAAAAGTAGGTCCAAATAAATCCATATGAAGAATTTGTAAAGGTTGCTGATTGAGCTCATAGTCTTGGTCTTACAAGAGGCTCTATGTTGTTTTCCCTTCTGACAAGCAACACAGGTTCAGAAATGTCAAAAATCTTGGAAGGTAGTCCTCTAACAAGATTTCCCTTCACAAGTTTGTTCATAGTTTTAAGGTTCAAATGGCCAAGCCTTCTATGCCAAAGTCTAGACTCATCAGATATGGCCTTAGCAAATAGGCAAGTCAAACCACCCTTAGGAACCATATTCTTTATATCAACATTGTATATACTCTCTGTTCTTGGAACTCTAAATAGGATCTGACTTTCATCAACTAGCTTAAAGTTTGGAGACAAGATTATATATTCAATGTCAGTGGAAAAATCTTTTTGTCACACATATGTGACACACTAAGGAGATTGAACTTGAGTTCTTTGAAAAATTACACATCTTCAAAGTCCAAAGTGCTAGTTTTAATCTTCCTTTTCCCAGTGATCTTACCACCCTTTGGGTTGCTACCAAAGGCAACATATCCTCCATCAATAGGCACATAGTTAGAAAGTGTTAGGATTTGGAAAATCCATATGGAAGAGTCGATCACCCCAATTCTAGTATAGCATATGTTAGCTCGTAGACATATCATTATTCACTAGTTTATTAGTTACTTAGTTAGTTATTAGCTTAGAGCAACACCATGGAGGACGGACGGGTCTTTACCCACTGTATGTCTGATCCATAGTTCGACAGGAGGACATTTTGTTTGTAACTATAAATACCTCTTCCCACTTGGGAAGATGTGGTGCTTCTCTTAATCTAACCTTTCTTTTTTGTTTTTACTTTCTCTCTCTAAAGAACACCCTCTCTACACTTTATCTCTCTACAAATGGCTTACTTGATCTATCATCACCCTAACAATTGGTACCAGAGCCCAGGTTGTGTTGTTCTTGTTGATTCGTATGGCTTTTTGAGCGACTTTTGATGCGGGTGGTACGGTTTTTGTTGGATGCGGTTTGTCACGTACGGTGTTTGGAAACAAGTTTTTGTGAGGCTTGATGCAATTTTGATGTGGTTATGATGTTACTTGAATATGGATTTAAGGGTAGTCCGTTGTTTGTATGCGGTTTGACACAAAGTTTTAGTCTATGTGTTTTGATGCGTGGTTGATATGGTTTACATGATGTTTGATACGTGTTTGTTTCTGTTTTAATGTCGTTGATGAATCCGTGATTATTAGCAGATTTTATGTCGTTGTAATCTGGTTTCAAGTCACTTCTTAAATCTCAGTTTCTAAACAGTCTTCATGGATGTTCGTAACTGCAGTTTATCAGAAGAATGTGAATAAGATTTGAAGCTATTCTTAGGTGCGGTTTCTAGTCAAATTCTTCGATGCGGTTTGATGGGAAAACTCATCAGTGCGGTTTGGACTATGCGTTTTGACTATTGTGCGGTTTGTCGTTTGAATCGGTCCAGATACGATGTTTCTGATGAGATTTGTTAGATGCGGTTTGGTTTCAAAAGCGTTTTGACTCTATGCGTTTGGGTCTCAAAAGAGGTTTGACAAAATATGCGGTTTGACGATGCGGTTTGTGCTTATAAAGTGTTTTGACACTCTATACGTTTTGATAAAAGTAAACTGCGTTTTAATAAAAGTCAGTTGCGTTTTCTTTCAAAAGTGGTTCTGCGTTTTGATGCCAAAACAATGCATTTTGATCCTAAAAGTCAACTGCGGTTTGAAAACAGATTGATGCGGTTTGATAAATTGTTAGGACTGCGGTTTGACCATAAAACTGTTGCGTTTTGACATAAAAAATGGTGCGGTTTGAAGTTTTTAGAAGGGTGCGTTTTGTTCAATCCTATACATCTACAACAATAGCAAGGAACATCGAACAACAACAAAATCAATGAACATCTTACAACAACATCAAATATAGAAGATGCTTCAAGATCAGTACATGAACCAACATACCACATAACCTACATCAATCACAATCTTATTCAAATTCAATCTTGGTGGCTTTAACCAAAAACGGTGCAAGATCATGAACTAACACATAACCTACATCAATCAACAACCACTACCTTACCACGACCAAAACAATCCTTTACCATTTCATAATCCTAAAATTACATACGCAAACACGACAACTCCAACAATCTATATCCCCATCTAAGACTCGTACTCAAAGTATATCACGATCTCAAATTAATTCATTTTGTTCTATTCAAAGAAATATCAAACCTTTTGAGGTCATTCACATGAAAGAATTAATTCATCATCGATCCAAACTAATCTTTTTAATGGCTATCCGAATCTGAAATGAAAATGATATAACAACCATGTTATTCTTTTTCACTTGTTCGTTCAAGACTAAAAAAATATTAATAATGAAACAAATCGGATCTCAGTCCACGTTCTTTTCACTTAAATTCGTAAGCATATAAAGAATCGAGGTCTATTAAATGAAAAAGAAAGATAAAACATCATCATGGATCCATGTTTGAAATCTATACATCAAGGAATTGTTCGAACTATGAAATGACTTTAACAATTATGGTTAAATTGTTTTTCATTTGTTCGTCTATACAACACTAAACAAAAAGGTTAAATTATTTACAACACCTACCTAAGAACTTGATTAAGATATCATCCTTGTGGCATATTCAAATTGAAGACAATGAACCAATTAAAAGGGTCCTTGTCTCAGATTTCGCTGGGTGAATGTGAGATTGATTTAACAGATTTGTTCTGAATGAGAAAGGGGGCGGAGGTACTGTGAGAAAATTATTAGGGTTTAATAATGTTGAGAAATATTAGGGAGGTGAATAAGGATTTTAGGGTTAATGTGAGTTTGGTGGCGTCCTATATATCCTAATATTTAGGGTTAAGATGTTTTGACTTTACGTTGAGTTCATGGTCCGGAAGTACTTTGTGGGACCAGTCTTGGATATTAGATATTGGATTGGATAGGGTACTATCTTTCTCTAAGTCGGCCGAACAGATATAACTAGTGGGCTTGTTCTAGTCGCTTGTAGGGTGATATGAGTTATGACATTTTTGGATCATTTTTGTTGTTAACCGGATTTGAAATGATTTGTACAATGAGTTTTTTTTATCACATTTGTTAACCGGATTTGGATTTGAGCTATTGAGGTTGGGACATATTTGAATCACTTTGGTGGGATGATTTTCAAGGTGGTCACTTAATTTGAAGTAGGCTAGGCGAGATTTGCGAAGATTTGTAAGGATAAATTGCATTTAGTGTTTATGTGAGATTGGATGGGATCCGGATTATTGTGACCATGTGTTGGACCAGATGTGGTTTTATTTGGATCATATGTTGTGTTAAATGATTCACGTCATGGAACCGAGCTCAAATAATATATGTGATGGTTTGATTTTTGATATTGGATCGGATGGATTATTGGATCGGGTTCAAAGTTGCGGTTGGGCTTCTCAAAATTGGATCGTATTTATGAGATTTGATAATATGAGATTTGATGTGATTTCTCAAGATTTGGATTTTATGAGATTTGGATAATATGAGACGTGTTGAAGAGATTTGATGATGATGAGATTTGAGGATGAGATTTGTTGGGTTATGAAATTTGGTCATGAGATTTGATGATGAGATTTGAGTCGTGCAAGTTGTAAATTGATTTGATGATGAGATGTTTTGTGTTATGCGGTTTGATACTTTGGTTTATACATTTTATGGAGGTTACTATTTCACGGCATGAATTGATGTTTGGACAATGTTGACTACGGGGTTTTTTTGTACGGTATTTCTTATTTGACTTTGAAGTGAGGTTTTTTGGGCGCGTTTACTTATTTCGTCTTCTTTCTTTCTACTCTTCCGCGAAGATGACTTGTTTAGGCATTTATAGAGTGTGATAAAGACTTTGCTATCTAGTTACTTTTGTGATTCTTACTCACTTAAGCCACAAAGTAGCTATCACTTTCGGTGTCTCACGCTGTTGAGGATTCATCAAGAGGTTTTGTACATTGGGTACACTGTTTCTTTTTCACAAGGATTAGTACAAGCTTAAGTAGCAAATCTGGGGAATTCTACTTCATGTTCAAGTTTGGTATATCGGGTTTACTTCACCAAGTGGTCACATCAATTGCCGACAGAGTACGTGGATGTTGTGTTTACCAAAGGAGTTAATGGTTGAGATGTGGTCAAAAATTCCCATAGAATATTCGACGCCACAGAATGTCTATGATACTTCACAGTCTAAGCAAAAACTTTCAAGAATCTTCAGCGTCGGTCATGATTTTTCAAGATGTATGCTTATGACAAGAACTTTTTGTGCAAATGGTCATACACGTTAATGATGCTTCCGAAAGTTCAAAACCATCATGGGGAGAAACGTGTACTTTGATGTTATAAGGTCAACCTCCAGGGGGATGTAGGGTATATTACTCTACTTAGTAAGGTTTGTGAAGTATTCTACATATGGGAGAAGAATTGTTGATGATAGAGAAGAACTGTTGATGAACCGTTGCATGTTCCCCTAAAACAAATATTCACCGAAACCAAAGTTGTCATAACACATTCAAGCTGACATTGTTTACGGTTTAGTCTTAGTTTTGTAAAATCCTGCGAAAGAATCTATTTCTTGGTTTAATCATAAACTTGTAAAATCCCGTAACAATGGAAACATCCCGGTGAAAGAAAAAGTGTATTTCCGGATCTATTTCTTGGTTTATTCTTGGTTTTGTAAAATCTAGCGAAAGAATCTAGTTCTTGGTTTAAACCATAGAATCGTAAAATCCCGTGATGATGGAACCATCTTGGAGAAAGGGATAATGTAATTCTGGATCTTATCTGATGTTGGTGCTACGATTTCTACTTCGAAGAAGGGATAAAGGGTGTAACTCATGAATAGGGTGATTGTTTGAATATTCTTCATGGCAGTTTAAAACCATTATTAAAGTTCATTTAAACGTCAAAGGAGGCTAGATCTGAGCTTTTAACCACAAGATGTGACATCGGCGTTAATTGAGTATTATTTATTTGAGGTTGATGTGAAATATCACGGGCGAGTGTACTTAGTATCTGAAGGTATCGGGGATGGTTGGATGAAGATTCTTTGAGATCCTTGTTCGAGCTTTTAACATATACAATGACGAAGACTTGGAAATCTAGTTATTTTTGGGTGATTTTTCTTTATTTTTACCACCACAAAATAACTATCACTTTAAGGAGTTACGTTGTAGTACTCATTGTCACATTAAATTGTGGATTTTTAGGAGGTGATTTACGTCTTATACTTGATGGTTGGTTGGATGAAGAGTATAGAGTACTTAGGGATTCAAAGATGCATGAACTCTCGGCACCGCTCTTTGTTACATGTGTGCAAGTTTAAGTCACGAGTTCGGTTTATTTTACTTCAGGGTCAAATTCATTATATTGGTTTTTCTCCATCAGTTGTCACGACAAAGAGCCTACTGAATGATAATGGGGTTGATAATAAGTTAGCCAAGAGCAGAGAAAGAGAGAGATTATGACGTTTGAATACAACAGTTCAAACCTCGTTCATTAAAGAAAAGAAAAGTTTACGCTTCAGTGCGCTTTATCTTCGGAAGAAGAGAAATATTCTTAGTATGACCATTCTCGTCAACACGCTTCATGATTTTTCCATGCGCGCTCAATCATCAAGTGAACCGACTTACCGTTTCTAGTAATGTTATTCCACTTTCTCAATTAAAACGGCGATGATAATATCATATGCATCTTTTGCGAGGGAGAAGTGTGAATAGACTACATTATTGAAGAAATTGAGGGGGAGAAGAAGTGTGAATTTACACCATGTTGATTGAATTCGGAGTATAAATGGTCGTACGGCTCCTAACTCATGTAAAAACTGAGCTTCTTCTTATCGGGTCATCTTTACATGGATTTTCTTCTAAAGAGCCGTTGGTTGACATCTTCTCATGGGCTGATTTGATTAATGCCAAAGTGCTTCCAGTTGCGGGGCTGATTTCTTTGATGAACATCTTTCTGTTCTTGTTTGATTGGGAGGGATTTTGGTTAAGGGGTTTTGCAATAAGTTAATTGGAATGCATTTGTTGAGATGAAGATGTTACCACTTTGTTCCCCAAACGGACAATCTTGAAGAAGGTCGAGTCTATAGTCTTTTCTACATTTTCTGCTGTGTGTTAGAAGACTAAAGACGAGTTGCATATGATTATCTAAATACTTCTTCTTATTTTGGGCATTTATCAAAAAGATTGTTAGTTTAGGGGAGAGCACTAATTGGGGGAGAGTGTAAAAGCCAAATTTAATCCCTAGTTAGAGTTGCTCACAGTATTCTTCAGCAAGTTGATTCTCACAAGATTTCAAGTGCTCTTCTCAAAAGATTTCTAGTACATGGGCTTATAATGTGTTACTGATTCTGAAGTATCAAAAACCAGCAAGGGGGAAGGAGATACGCATCTAAACGTAAAACGAGTAAACTTGATGAACTTAATACTTCTAAGTGATTGAAGATATCCCGGAAAGACAATTGTCATGACTGTAGAGATTACCAATAGGAAACAACCACCGCCTGACACATGAATCGCCACAACTGTCCATCAGCCGCTGTTGGAATCACTCCTAAACTAGATTACAAGTGTTAGTAATTAATATGTAATAATTAGCTTATTTAGGCTTTTATGTTTGTTATTATGCTAAGGCTTATGTAGAAGGCCCATAAGCCTTGGCCCAAGCCTAATAAGGAAAGGATGGGAACTTGGTGTGTTGCCCTAGTTCCCTCCTATAAATACCTCATGTAAACCATCCTTAGATGGTCGATTGTTCATTTCATATCAATATTCACGCATAAACTTTCTTTCATTCCTACGCGTATTGTTGTGTCTTGTTCAACCGATCACTCTTCAACTCTATTTCTTATATTGTTACTTGTGTTACATATATGGGAACCTAACAGTGGTATCAATTGCCAAATAGTTGGGTGAACGATTTTGTTTTTGAAGTTTTTAAGTATACGCTTAAGTCTCGGTACCAAACCTTTCGTATGCTTAAAAAACCTATTTTTTACACTTTAAAATTCAAGATTCTTATACTTTAAAGGTTATTTGGTGTTAAAGTCGAAGTTTTTAGCAAAAAGTTTCATAACTTTATGTGTATTTCTTTGTTTTTAAGCTTGATTTTATACGTGTTATTAATCCTACGCGTAAGGTGATATCTAGTTTTGGATCATCAAGTTTCACACTTTTATGTTATTTTGGTGATATTAAAGCTGTTTCATCATAAAAATCTGGTTTAGAAACACGTTGGGTAGAAAAATCAGTTTTGGTGAGTTTTACGCATACCAAAACCCTAATCCTACGCATAAGATTTCCTTGGTTTGATCTTCAGTGCTCTTGGTTTACTTAGTGTTTTCTTGCTTGGATAAGCCTGAAAACACTTCGACTTTGGATATCTTTTACACTGGAATAAATGTAAAGGATTTTTGGGCAAAAACCTAGTTTTACGCCTAAGCTAAATCTTACACTGTAGAATATTTACGCCTAAGCGTTGTTTTACGCATAAGCCTTGTCTTCTGCATAAGCAATTCTTACGCATAACCATTCTACTACTAAGATTTTGGATTACGCATAAGCTAAGGTCTCCTTAACCCTACGCGTAATCTACTCCTACGCGTAAGATCTCTTCTTACGCGTAACTTGGTGTTTTTTAGCATAAGGTTTCTTTGCCTAAACTGGTTTTCTTTTCTACGCTTAAGTATTCTTCATCAACAAAGGTTCATTCTACTACAAAGATCCATTTTTCAACACAAATTTCAAAGATGTCTCAACCACCATACTCTAGCAACTTCCCTCATGTGTATCCCAAAAACAAGACACAACAACAACAACTAATCAAGAAATTACAATGATAAAACAAGATCATCATGTTCAACAACAATTCAACAACAATCATATTCAATAAAAATTTCACATCAACAATCAAGTTTGATTCAACAATTTCAACCTCTGTAACGAACAAGAAAAATCGTAAAATCAAAATGGATTATCACATCACAACATACAACAACATCTAGTTGGTCTCAACAAGAATAGCACTTTATAGAGGTACACGAGAAATGAGTGTCTAGAAAACGGTTTTAAGATAAAGGGTAAGCATGAGGGTTAGGAAGAAAATGGCCAGTATACTCATGAGCTCCAAGACAAAATCTCTTTACCTTGAGGAGCATTAATTGAGTTATTTATAGCTTTATTAGGGAAAGGTACAGTACTTTCTAGTTACATTACCAACGAAATAAGCACCGTCGATCGGGCGTACATCAAGCTACAAGTGTGTGTATAGACCCGTCCGTCCTCGGGGTTGGATGTGTTACATAACTATAACATACATAACATAAATAACTTATATGACTACTACGAGGACTTTCTAAGAATAAAACATATACTTGAGGTGACCGTACACTTTAACTCATGGATTTTTTACAAACCTAACAATCTCCCCTAAGGAGGTCACCTAAAAACACACGTTAAAATTACATAGAATACAACCATAGGATTTCGTATTGAGATAATTCTTGAATTCTTGTTCATGTTTCTTGTCTGTTTGTGTTTCGTAGTCTTTTGATTCTTGTTTATTTTTTCATGTTTTGGATAATAGTGTGTTAGTAGTGAGGTCTTATCAAATGATCCATGTGATACTTGAGTTTTGAGTCAGCTTTGAAAATCATCAACCATATTAAATCTCCTGACTCATCCATGTTGTGGTGTTGAAAGTTATGTATGTGATGTTTGTGACTTTTGGAGCGCTGGACGCCTGCATCCTCGAGCATTACGGATCATGATATATTCTTATAAGAGTAGCGGAAAGATTAGTAGGTAGATTCATGATAAACTGGTGGTCGCAGCATAGCAGAAGCATGGAGTGAAGATATCAGAGTCAATGAAGCAACTACTCATGATTTCTTTAGATATGGCAATGTAGTTTTGTGAGCAGGCCTGTTATGGATTGACCGCGCGTTCATTCGATTGAACTGCAAATGTCGAGGTGTACATGCAAAATAAAAAGACAAGTTAGCAATAAAGCGTGACAAAGTGTTTTGATCACTTTTGTTGAATTGAGGTACACGGCCTACGGTTCCCCATTGATCAGTACAAGTACAGGATGACACTGTGATCAGGTAATATTCCGACAAGATTTCCTTGAGACAGGGTTTCGCATACACTGCTCTAGCTGTTCTCAAACCGGAATGTCTCAAAGAAGACAACATGGAGGGGGAGAGAGAAAACAAGCGAAATGAGATTCACTGAAAAGATGGATGAGAGAGGATTTGAAAAACAATGCGTGTAATGCTGCTCATTGAAATTGTTTTGTTGCAATGCAATGAAGGTTTTAATGAAAATCAATTATCAATCATAAACACCTTTTATTTTGAGAAATAGTACACTTACTCGATGTGCTACGAATTAGAAAGAGTTTTAAGCACAAAGACCGGTTTTTCAAAGGTATCCGTCAATCCATAACCTGAACCAGATTGATTCAAAAGATTGAATCGCCCCATCGTTTCTAGTCATTCGGTTGTCACATGGTTGATCTATTGGATAGATCTCACATGCCAACGACACCAGAGCTTGTTTGATGTTGGCTCCGAAAGAGCTTTCCATCTTCATTGTGAATATGTATGTATATCACTCAGATTTTCTGGCAATACCACAAGGATAAGGATGCGTAGGACTCATAAATATAATCTCCCCATTTCCACATTGTGTGAAACAGACAGAGAGTCTTCTGCATGTGACAGTGTCCTAATGAGATTTATATGATGATCTCGTGGCTCTAGACTCAATAGTGCATATTTGGTTCCTGTGCCGGAGACTGTGGAGAGGGTCTCCTTCTTCAATATCAACAATCTCTAAGAGAAAGTCGATAGATAATGTCGGTTCCCTGTGCGAATGAAACAAGTCCTTTTAAGAGGAACTTGAGTGGTTTGGAAAGTTGAAGTGCAGGTGTAGCTCACAATAGGGTGCTCATTGACGTCTTGTCTACAATACGGATGTTACCTTGGTAACCACCAAGGTAGTATATGGAGTGAACCCGGTTTTACCAAGCCTGGAGTAAGGTTGAATAATTGGAGGGCTATTTGTTTTCACTCCTTTCTCATTCAATTCTTTTTCATTCTATCAACAACCCTTCATTGCTTACCGAGAACTTCATAACTAGAACCTTGTTGGGTTATTATTCCAAGGGTACTAGCTCATCCGTACTCAGTCAAATCAATAATCTTCTCTCCGATATCTCACCTTTCTCCCTTTGCATCATCATCTCACTCAAGGACTAAGGACTACCGATCACATCTAACATGTAGGGAGCTGTGTGTCCTCGGTAGATCCCTCAGGTTCCTATCGGCAGGATCATGGGACCTCAACATAACCTTATCATCCTTATATCACCATACATAAAGTAAAGTTGGTCGGCCTTTTGGTATTGTTCATCTGCCATTGGAACCAATTGAAAAACATTTGAAAATCAATCAAGATACTTGTGATATATAATCAAAGCATTTTGTATCTAAATTGTTTTGATATTTTAGAAATGCTCCCCCTCAATATATGCATAAAAATTCAGAAATTGTTTAGCACATGGAGGCAAGAGATCTTTGAAATCATTAGATTAAGAATGAAAGGTCCAATCTTTTGATTAGCATTTTCTAAAATGATCATCATCACTTCCCAATCAATTTGAGTAGATAAAACATTTTGAGGAAGGATGAGGTTTTCAAAAGATTGCTCCCCCTCAATATGTGCCTCGAAGTTTGAAAGAGTTTTGCACATATTAGAGGGAACCGCGCACTTAGAACAATTCAATCAAGTTTCATTTGAGGTTTAAAGTAGACTCTCCCCTCAACATGTGCATAGAAAATTTGAAATCGTTTGTCACATGCGGGGAGGAAAACATGCTAAACACTTATGAAACCATTTAGCGAATTTTCATTTTAAATCAATTTAAATCACAAATTCTCCCCCGATCACAATTATCAAATCATTTGAGATTTGTGATCTCTGTAGACTTAAATTTATTTTGAAAGCTTTTAAGGAGAATTGTGACTTGATTATGAAAACGTTTTAACTGATAAGGATCGGATTTTTAGACTTTAAACTCCATTGATTAAACATGCATAATTATCTTTTGAAAACATAATAATAACCAAGGTCTTGAACCAATTGTGTAAAATATTGTAAGACATTTAGAGTAGACCTTGCTAATTTAAGTGCTAATTATTTGAAAAGAACACTTTTTTGATTTAATTGAAAAATCATTATCCCCCTCAATCAATGACGAAAGTTGTTGATTGATGGATTGAGATTTTGACACTTGATAAGTTCTTTTGATTTTCAAAAATAGAGTCCGAAGTGTTTTCAAAACTATTGAGTTTTCATAAGATTGCAAATATTTTTCAGAGGAATCTTTAGAAGGAAAAATATTTGAAATTAAACATTTGTCTTGTTGATAACAAACATTTGTTTTTAGAATCAGAGCATTAGGTTTGAAACATGAGATAAAGCATGGCTCTGTTCTTTCTTTGAAAAATGGGTTACTGCCTGAAATGACAATAAACCATTGTTTCACTTTCTCCCAAATATATATATATATATATATATATATATATATATATATATATATATATATATATATATATATATATATATATATATATATATATATTTTAAACATTGCGAACAACATTTAAAGTCCGTGTCATTCTTTGAATGACAGCACAAAGACCGTAGATATAATCGAATCGAGAAAAAAAAACATGACAAAAAGATAATAATTTTTGAGATTTTTCGAGTTTTGCATATTTTTATGGATTTTTGAAAGTTTTATATTTTTCTATTTGCTTTTTGTTGGTTTTATAATTTTGTATTTTGCTTTTTGAATAAATATATACAAAAGATGAAGTAGAAAGACCTTTACTCCTCGTCTTCTTCCTGAAGACATTTGAGTGTTTCTGGTTGAAGGCTTTTCAAGCCAAGTCGTGGAAGAATAAACTCAAAACGCTCTCTTGGAAGAGCTTTGGTGAAGATACGCGCTAACGGTATTACGACTTCACAAAATAGAGTTCCACCACACCGTTTTCCACTTACTCCCTGATGAAATGATGTCGAATGTCGATGTGCTTTGCTCTTGAGTGTTGGACGTTGTTGCATGAGAGAGCAATAGCACTTTTATTATCACATTACAGAGGGATTTTGTTGAATTCAAAGCCATAGTCGGATAATTGGGATCTCATCCAAAGGATTTGAGCACAACAAGATGACATGGCTATGTATTCAACCTCTATAGAGTAAATAGAAGTACTCATTTGCTTCTTTGAAGACTAGCTCAAGCTTATCTCCCAAAACTGAGCACCTCTGACGTACTTCGACGTGTATCTTGACATCTGCGATGGTCAGCATCTCATAGGCTGTAGTGACATACCGGTGTCAGCCGGGTACCATAGTCCCATATTGGCGGTTCCGGAGATACCAAAAGACCTTTAAAACCGCTTCAAGGTGCTTTTTAGAAGGCTTAGCGATATCTAGCACACCATGCACCTGGCGAACAAGATGTATGTACGCTAGCAAGAGGGTACATCAGGATCCAACCATACTACGATATTTCGTTTGATCTACCATGATCCCACGAGTTGTCCTCATCCAAAGCTTACGTTCAATCATGGGAGTGTCACGTGGGTGTCACATGAAACAAAACCAATTTCTTTAAAATCTCATTTGCATATTTATATTGATTTATAAAAATGCCTCCGGGACTTTGTGAAATTTGTAATCCCAAGAAAAATGACATTTTTCCCATCATTGACATTTGGAATTTGGAACCCATTTCATTTGAAAAACGATCACATTCATTGGGGTCGTCGGGCAAAATATATCTATCAACATAAATTTGAGCGTGAATAAATGTTAGCGACTTCCTGGTGAACAATGTCGGATCAAGCGCTCCTTTTCTGAATCCAGTGGATAGAAGAAACTTTGATAGCGTATCATACCATGCCCTTGGAGCTTGCTTTAAACCATAAATAGCCTTCTTCAAGATAGACGTGAGTAGGATGCTCACGGATTCACAAAGCCTTGGGTTGGTGCGGCATTATCGACTTCTTTAAGATCTCCGTTCAAGAACGCCGTCTTTACATCCATCTGATAGACTACCATGTTCTTACTTGCAGCATTAGCCAAGAAGATTACCGGAGTGCCTCGATACGAGCAACAGGAGAAAATGATTCTTCAAAGTCAATACCCTCCTCTTGACGATATCCTTTTGCAACCAATCGAGTTTTGTTCTTTAAGACATCACCATGCTCATCAAGTTTTACTTTGAAGATCCACTTTAGAGCAATGATCATGGAACAGTTAGGAGCAGGTACTAACTCCCATATATCTCATCGATCAAACTCATGAATTTCTTCTTGCATGGCATTGAACCAGCTGTCTTCTTTCATAGCAGTTTTACGTCGTTTTAGGTTCGATCTTAGAGAGTACGGAGTTAAAGAAGCACCATAAGGCATCAGTTGCAAGTTGTTTACGAGTGGATCTACGAGAAAAGGTTTCCAATGATGTTGTCCAACGGGTGATCATGTGTCCATTTTCTATGGTGTTCATGTGGTTGTTGTTGTGGGAAATGAAGTAGCAGAGTCGATATCTCGATGATGAAGATGGTTCGATGATGATGATGGAAAAAATATGTTTTCAAATGGATCATCTTAGGTAGCAAAGGGATTAACTTCATCATGTGATGCCAGAAAAATATTCCATGATGTACATTCGATGATTGATGATTTCTTGATGAGACAGAGTGTCCAGCAGCGGTTCTTGACTTAATGATATTGAGACTGAAGGGTTGACTTCATTCAAAGGGATTGGAAGCAGACCTCTGTTGATGGAATTGACATTTCATCAGCATTTGGTTCATAGTGTTCATCAAACATTGGATCAAACAAGTTCTTTAAATCATCTTCTGATGGAGGTACATAAGGAGTTTCTTTGGAGAGGGATTAGAAATAAGAGTAGAACTGATAGGACTACTTGATGAAATTAGTTCGCGGGTCCGGAGGGTTTTGTCACGGAGCCATTTGACGATTGACTCAGCGAGTCGTGCGTGAATTGTTTCCATGATATTTTGGGTTCTCTTGTTGTAGATTCCGTAACCCTTCTTGTTTGGTGCATAACCAACAAAAACTCCAATATCTGCCTTTGCTCTTAATTTACCTAAGTCATGACCGTCATTAGTTGGATAGCACAAAGCACCAAACACTACGAAGGTGGAGAGATCAGGTTTTTCGTTTATGAACAAGTTCATATGGAGTTTTTCCATGAGAGGTATGTATAAGGAGCGATTTTGGGTGTAGCAAGCGGTGGCAATGGATTGACCCATAGAAACATTGGAACCTTTGAACAAATTAGCATTGTTCTTGCGGCTTCCACAAGAGTTTGATTTCGTCTTTCAACTACACGGTTCGTTGAGTAGTTCATGGAACACTTCTTTGATGACTGATTCCAACACTTTCATAAAACTGAATTAAGTCTTTGTTAACAAACTCTTTGCCATTGTCTGTTTGAACAATTATGACTGTATTGTTGAGTCGAAACGAATTTGTTTGATTAGTTTGATGATGACATTTGGAGTTTCATCTTTTGTCCTCAAAAACTTTACCCAAGTAAATCGAGAGTAGTCATCAACAACTACTAGAATGTATTTCTTCCCATTTATCGTTTGCACTATCATTGGTCCGCACAGATCCATATGAAGGGTATGAAGAACTTCCATTATTGAATTTGTGGGTTTTGGTTTGTGGGCATATTTCGTGCTTTTACCTAATTGGAAGCTGAACAAAGATGATCTTTTTCATATTTTAATCTGGGTAAGCCTTTAAAAGATCCTTTACGGAAAGGTTATTAATGGTGCCGAAGTTCAAGTGATTGAGACGACGATGCCAAAACCATGACTTTGTTTTAGAAGCCTTTGACAACAAGCAGATTGGAGAAGACTTCATCATGTCTTCAATAGAGATGGTGTATAGGTTAGAACCACGAGTAACTCTTAATAATTCCACACCATCAAGTTCTCTAACGAAGCAAGTATGTTTTTTAAAGGCCACCTCTAGACCGGAATCACAGAATTGACCAACAAAGAACAAATTATAACCAAGACCTTCCACATAATATACCATGGAGATTACACTTTTGCTAACTACATAATCACCATAACCCATAATTGCTCCAAAATGGTAGTTCCCAAATCTAACAGTCCCGATGAATTTACTCACGAAGTTCATGAGCACGCGGCCGGTCTCCACTCATATGCTTGGAACAACACTGAGTCAAGTACCACGACGATTTGAACGATCTGCAGTTGAACACATACAAGAATAGATAACTGGATAATTGGGATCCCCATGCAAGAATGGGTTCCACTTGGTTAGTAACAGTGATTGGAATACCCACATCAGAAATAGAAACACCCATATCAGAAAAAGAAGCAATGGAATCATTAGGAATAGATGCAGTGCTGGTGTCTATATTTGACCTATTCAAAGTATGTTCACTTCTTAAAGGAATAGTTCTACTAGTAGGCATCCATTTTCTAGTGGGCATTGTCTTAGCAGATTAAGGGCAAAACAGATTATCCTTATGGCCAAAAGGTATCCATTGATAACCTATCTTACTAAATGTTCTTCCTGTGGGTTTCCACTATTTTCTAGCTTTCTTACGTCTTTGCCTTTTAGCCTTCTTAGCATGATTTTTAGCATTAACAATTTTAAGCGGGCATTTGAAGCATTAGACAAAGCATTCACACCATATTCATGATTAGCAACAGAATTCAAGCAGACATCATTACATGGTTTTGCAGATAGTATCAGAAGTGAATTAATTACAGATGCGCCTATGGCTAATACTAGAATCAACACGATTCGTTTTATTCAACTCAAACTTAAAGTTCCTAGGTTGGTCTTCTACTCTCTTCCAATGCACATTCTTAGCTTGCGAGGTCCTATCTTGCTTGGTATTGCCTGGAGGCTTTGATTTGCTTGCTTTAATGTCGCGATTACTCTGTAGAGGAATTATGGGAACATTAGTTGGTTGAGCTACTTTTTGCATTCCTGAACTAGATGTGCAAGGGTGCGTACTACTAGAAGGCACATTGGTGTTCACTTTCTTAAAAATGGGCATAGAATGGTTTGTATGCTTGGCACTAGGCATGGAACAAGGCATCACAGCTTTACCTTTGCACCTAAGGATTTAGGACATGTTGCAATTACACATTCTAGCAGCTCTTGAGATCGTTTGGCTTGAATGCAAGCAAACCTAATTTCTCTATCAAGAGGTTTATTAATGAAATCCTCTTCAACAAATCTCACAGAGACATTCTAGACTATCCTTAAGGTGAGCACAATAGTCATGAAACGCAGGTTCATTATTCCTAAGATAAGGAGGAATGTATTTACTTGATCCGCGGTGTATTTGCTCGAGGATGACTTTGATGCAACATTCTCATTAAAACAAGTGGCAGTTTCCCATTTTCTGACTCCTCAGATTCTCAATTTCTTTTTGCAACAGGCGTTATTTTTGTTGTTTTGGTCACGAGTGACTTTCATTGAATCATATAACTCTTTAAAGTGTCGTTTAACTTTTTTATTTTCTTCTAGAAAACTCTCGTTTTCCTTTTGTAAGACATTAACTAGGTTTTGAAGATGAAAAGTTTGAGAACACTGAGAATCTAAAGGAGGAGGCATTTGGGATCCAGTCACATTGTTCTTTTCACCCTTTAATTGAGAGATTTGGGCTTTCAACTTTCTGATCGTGTTACAATGAGCTCTAATCTGTTCATCACGTTTGCTAATTTCAAAAAGCGCATCAAATTCGGAGCATCAAGGATGTCTTGATATTTGAGGTTTTAACATTTTCTTTTCGATGTTGATATTTTAATTGCAAAGCAAGATGCTCAACTTCCAATTTAGAAAACTGTTTCACTAGGTTATCATGATCATCCTGTTCAACTTTTATCGTGAGTTTAGAGTTAGTGTTTTCAAGCTCAATGACACGATCATGGGAGACTTTCATAGCAACATATAATTCATGAAATTGAGAAGCATTAATGGAACAATTTGTAGCGATTAATAAAACACATCTTGAGCAATACATTCAGAAATAAGATTCTCATTCAAGGTATGCAAGTTCTCCCTCTCAATCTCATTATATTTTAATTCTCGCTCATATTCACTAACCTCAACAATCATCGCATCAAATTCCTTTTCCATTTCTTTAATATCTAAGTCCATCCCCTTTTAAGACTCTCAAATTGACCTTTTAATTGTTTAAAGAAAGGCATGACTTCAGTTAAATAGCATTCTTAAGTTTGTTCAAAACCCCTTTCCTTGATTATCCCGGTGGGTGTGATCCTTTTCTTACAAGTTTTCTCAAAATCAACAAATAATTGAAAGATAACATATTAACTGATTAAGGTCTTGATTTTTAGTGGCAATAGTTCTAGGAACTAGATGCATTGGTGTATTTGGAGGATACACATCATTTGAAGGCATTTCCTAAGGGAGGGCTTGTAACAACATGATTCTCTGCTTTTTGCTTATCTAAATCCTTTTTTCCAAAACACTTGTTCGGAGTTAACAACGTTTGAGGCTTAAACTTGTTCATTCAGAAATCCAGTTTTCCTTCTTGTAATCATGGGGTTTGATCGTTATGTTATTCTTTTACATTAAGGGATCTTCTAGCTTCTTATTCATTTTCTCCCTAGATGCATCATCTAATTTTCTATCTTCCTCGGTGCACTCAACGCAACTAGGTTTCTGTCTAGGTTTAAGAATCTCATTTCCATCATAGATCACCTTATTAGCAGCTCTAGCCTTTTTAATGACCTCTGGATTTAGTTCCTCAACAAGGGAAATGCTATGCTTATCGCTTAAAACTCTATGCTTAGTGATCAAGTGAAGCGTCTGAATGGTATTCCTTATGCGTACAAGTTATTTTCTAGCTTGTTTTCAAAGTTTTAGATTGGAAAAATCATTCAAAAGTTTTGATTCCTTAGCATTGAATTCTTACTTAAGCATTTTAACATTTTCTTGAAGTTCCTGTTTTTTGCTTAGCAGTTTTAGAAAGCTTTTCTTGTAAGGAGTTTAACTCTTGTTTTAAGACTTCTTCTCAAAAGTTACTTTTTCTAACAATTAATGCATAGCATTTGGTCATCCATCTCTTGCTCACGGGTGGTTAATTCAAACTTAGCTCGTTGTTCATAAATAGCAACACGTTCTTAATAGGCATTAAGTTCGGAGTAAAATCATCAGGGGCACATGCAGTGTATTCGTCAAAACCATAGTCATCATTGACTGCATAAGATACATCACTTGGTACAATCTCACTTTCACTTTGTTTCACATATTGATCATATGGGAAAACATTGATATTACCCATATTTTCAATATCTGACTCAATAATTACAGTTGATTATATTTCGTCATGTATATTTTGCTCATCAACATCATCGTATAGTTTTAGTACCTCAAAAATGATTTTGTCTTTGGATGGACCAGCTTGTGGTGATGAAGAGACTTTAGGAGGGACCATTGGAGAAATGCTAGCCATGAAAGTGGTTTGTGGCATAGGTTCATCATCAACGTCGAGTCGTATGCATCACAATCAGCGACTTGAAAGGCATTCGATGATGGTGGCCTATCTCTGAATCTAGCTGCTCATCCACATCTGCATCATATGTCTTAGCATTTCCCTCACGGCAAAACAACAACTCCTCTTCATTCAAAGCTGCACCATTATCCTGAGCTTGCACAAGCAACATCTTATCCCTGAAGTACTCGGCATTGACGGCGTTTTGGCTCGTGCAGTTCCTTGCAATATGTCCCTCACCTCCACAGTTGTAGCACTTGATAGGTTTTGCTTGTCACTGATTTCCATTCCTTCCCCTGATCAGATTTGCTACATATCCTCTACCGACTCCACCTCTTCCTTGTTCATGTACGCCTTCTTGAGCTGGATGCACCATAACCTTCCATCTCGGACGGTGGCTTGATTGTGTGGATTGGATCTGTTCTGAGGTTTTGTTGGTGTGGGGAGAGAGTTCATGTTTTGACTAATCATGAGAGCCAGTTGGTTAATGAAGTTTCCCCACGGTTCCATCGGCATCAGCTTGTTTGAACATTGGATCAGGAATGAGTTTGTGGTTACCATTACCCATGGGTATAACTTGAGATGCTTTGGTGGTAATTCCAATGTTTGAGTAGAAGGCAGTTGAATCATTTGATGAGCTTGTCTCTCCCTGGTTGGTTTTGAACTGATCAAGAATCCTTTTTTCAAACATAGCATGTCTCTCATTCTGAAGTAGGAAGGCATAGAGTTGCTCATAGTTTGTATTCTTCAATCCTTTGGTTAGCTTCACAGAGGTGACAAAATTGTGCCATTCGGGATTCAGGTTGTTCACAAACTTTGAGTTCAGCTGAATGTTAGGCATCGTCATTCTGATGCTCCTCATGTCATTAACAAGCTTGTGGAATCTCACGTAATACTCATAGACACTCTCATCTGGTTTCATCTTGAAGTGCTCAAATTCATCATAGAGTTGTGATTCTCTGTCTTCCATAGTTAATTCAGAACCAGAAAGAAGCATCTTGACATTATCCCACACTTCCTTGGCTTCGGTGTTGTGATTGATAAGCTTGTAGATATCTTTTGGAAGACCTTGAAGGACGATGTTAGAAGCCCGATATCGACATCGAATCTCTTTTCTCCTTATCATTGAGCTCATCATATGTCTTTGGTCTGTCTATCCCATAGATCATTGTTCCATCTGCTGCTGTATCAATTAAGTCTCTTGTAGTTTCAATCGATAAGGTCCTTCATCAATCGATTTGAGAATGTTGACCCCATTTTCCTTTCAAAGACAAGGCAGTACAATCGATTCTTTGAGCCCAAGAGTCGTAGTCAGTTACGTCAAGCGTGGTGGGCTATACACGAACCAGTGCTTGAACATCCTCGGCAATAGTGGAGATGATTGTAGGTACGTTGGTAGACATGTTTAAAGATTACACGGGATTTTATAACTCAATGATTAAA
This sequence comes from Chrysanthemum makinoi, assembly GCA_910596185.1. Lineage (NCBI taxonomy): Eukaryota > Viridiplantae > Streptophyta > Magnoliopsida > Asterales > Asteraceae > Chrysanthemum > Chrysanthemum makinoi. Next base: position 68,478,967 of record OU343219.1, on the reverse strand, counting down.
CTGGGAAATAGATTCTTTCACCGGATTTTACTAAATCAAGAGAAAACCTTATTACACACAAGAGTCAACCAAGTCTCTAAGAATTCTTGAACCAAGTCGCTAAGCACCAAGTTGCTAAGTAGTTAGAAGACAAGTCGCTTAGTTCCAAATCGCTACGAATTTTGACAGCAAGTCGCTATGCACCAAGTCGCTAAGACTTCAAGTCGCTAAATAGCAACTCGTTAAGGTCCAAATCGCTGACACCAAGTCGCTAAGAAACTTAAAGAACAAGTCGCTATCAAAATTGAAAGCAAGTCGCTACCTTACCAAGTTGCTACTCGTAGTGGAGAATCCACTAAGTGTACTGTTTGTCGGCTTGTCTAAAGAGACAAGTCGCTAGGACCAAGTCGCTACGAAAACTCACTACAACTCGCTACCTTTTACTTAAGCAAGTCGCTAGCATGAAAATCACTCCGAGAGCAAAGTCGCTGCCAAGAAAAACTTTAAAAACACACTTTTCAATCCAAAACAAGCTCAACCACAGTGATTCTAGCTTACCAAATCAAAACCCAAGCACATACAATGATCCTAAACACAAAAGTACACCCAAAATTCAAACTTTAACACAAGAAATGAACCAAATGATGCAAAAACCACAAAACTTTTTCAAACTCAAAAACCATCTAAAAACCACTAGAAATCCAAGGATATGTAAGAGATGATCAAACCATGGCTCTTGATACTATTTGTAACATATTGGTTTCACATACTTACATCATAACATAAACACAAGAGGCGTACACAATGGTTTAGAGAGAAAGTTAGAGGTTTGGGAACTTTAGTGAGAGAAAGAAAAATCTTATTATGAGCTCCAACTCTCTACCTTGGGAGGTAGAGAGTATTTATAGTCATTACATAAAACGCCACCTGACGGGTTGTGGATCCGGCATACAGTGGGTAAAGACCCGTCCGTCCTCCACGGTGTTACATAACTAAATACTACATAACCTTAAATAACTACGACTACGAGCTTTCTAACGAATACATATACTTGAGGTGACCGACAATTTAAATACTGGATTTTCCAAATCCTAACAACCTAGTCTTCAATTACAACCTTACACAAACTTTCACAATCAACATCCATCTAGGAATACTATGAAGGAACCGTCTTGGTTTGCAAAGATGTGTGAAGCTTTAAGTAGCCAACAATCCATTCATGAGGCTGGATCACTTGATAGACCTCCAATGCTCACTCCCGAAAACTATAATCAATGGGTGATAAGGTTCTTTAGGTTTTGTGATCTAAGGAAGCCACAAGGAAAGTTCTTGAAGAAGGTTATCTTGGAAGGTCTATTTCAGATGCCTACTGTCACTGTACCCCGGAGATCCAAATGCTAATCCACCAAGAGGTGATGTCACTAACATTGCAAGTCTTAGTGACCTCACTACTGATGAACTTCTACACTTTGAAGCCGATGAACTAGCAATGCAATACATCATTTTGGGATTACCCAATCCGATCCTTCGAAGTGTTGATGCTCAAAAGACTGCTAAAGCAATGTGGGAATATATTCATCTTCTCATGGAAGGCACTGAACTCAATCAAGAAGACATGGAATCTAAAATCTACTTGGCTTATGAACACTTCATGATTGAACCAGGAGAGACATTAGAGTCATATCATCATCGATTTTCAGACATCATCAATGACTTGGATAAACATAACATCATTATGCCAAGAATTGCAGTCAACACTAAGTTCCTAAGTAGTCTTGGTCCTGATTGGGAAAAGTAAGTCATATTCATCCGTCGAGCAAAGAATCTTCATCATGATACATACGGATTGTTGTATGACTACTTGAAGCCCCATCAAAAAGAAGTTGACAAAGAAAGGGTTATCCGTGGACAAACTGTTTCACCTTCACATCCAGATAATCAACAATTAGCTTTGTAGGCTCAAGCTTGTTATCCTCCATTTCCAACTCTACAAACTGTATTCACAAATCCTTTACAACCCACTGCTCAACCATCTACTAAGATAACACCATATGATCAGTCACAGCACCAATATCAAGAAACTCAATTGGTTCCATACAACAACAACAACAATGATCAAGCTCTTTACAGTGAATCTAATGAGGATACAAAAGCTTTTGATGCATTGCAACAAGGGTTCGTCATGATTTCTAGAGCCTTCGATCGATATTCAAACAAATCCAACAATCGAGTCCGTACCTCATCAAACACAAGAAATCAGGCTGTTGTTAACAATGGACGTGTTGAAGTTCAGAATTGTGGTAATGTTCGTCAGATGGGCGGTGGTCAAGGGTTTAATCTAATGGGAAGGAATAACATGGGTGCTCCACAACTACAAAGGGCTCAAGTGGTTGAACAGAGTAATGCTCAGAATGGGATTAATGGTCTTCGTTGCTATAACTGTAATGAGAAGGGTCATCTGGCTAATGGATGCCCAAAGCCGAGGACAAGAGGAAGCGCTTATCACAAAGAGGCTTTACTCTTGGCTCTTAAGGATGAAGTTGGTGGAACACTACGAACAAGGCGAGCTTCATGGCAAATGCAGATTCTGATGATGATATGGAGGACTTGCAGGCTAATGCAGTAGTTATGTTGATGGAAAACATGCATGAACTCCACATGAGTGACACAGGCCCAGTATATGACACTAACGGCTTGTCTCAGGTACCGGATCAAACCATATTCATTACTGATATGTTATCTCCGCCTATATCTGTATCAGACGAGGATCCGAATGTTCAACATGAGCCGTCTACATCTCATTCTGATGATAATCAAATAGATCTCATAGTTATATTTGACGATCAAGATGACCTTATGGTTACCATTGATAATCAAGTTGACTTCGTGGTTATACTTGAGGATCTGACTAATGATCATGTTGAGACTCACGTTGAACAAGCTGAACTTCCGTCTGAGCTCATGACCTTACTTAAAGTCCAAGAATCTCGCCTGGCAATATGCAAGCACATCAATAAGCAATTAAAGGACCAAAATGCACTGTTAACTAGGGATATTGAATGCTTAAAAAACCAACTCAACGTTTTTAAAACTCAAGAAAAATGTGAAAAAGGTTTTGAAGTCGCTTTTGCTAAATCTTAACAAAACGAAAAATCATTAGAAAAACAGATACGTGATCTAGTCGCATCCAAGAATGCTTTGTTGTCTCAAATAGAACAATTGAAATATGATCATAAACAACAACTTAATGCTCTCACTTTGGAAACTCAAAAGGCCAAGTCTGAGTTGTTAACTTGTCAAAACAGTTCTCGTGAGTACAAAAACCATTCAACGAAGCGAATAGATGACTATCTTGAAGAAATGTAATGTCGACTTACAAAACAAAATCAAAGAGTTTCGAAATGTTGTTTATAAACATGGTGAGTCAATCACAACTATTCCAAAGTTTACTTTTAAACCAAATCCAAATGGATATGGACGAATCTTCTAGCGATTACAATCCAAAGTTTTCTAATAGAGCATTCAAACCAAATTCGGAAGTTTACAGTGTAGAACATAGAATTGATGATTCCATTATGAGTGTTGCTGAATATAATCGTCAAGAGGAATTAGATGCAGATGACGAGAGTCGGTCAAAAATGGAAAATGTTGTTTATAACAAACCATTTAACTATTCAAAAGCCGTAACTTTTGTCACACAACAGGATACTTCTAACACACCTTGGGTTATCACACCAGTTTTTGAGCCTTCTAATGTTGGTCCCCAACACAACGGTGCACAAATTAATGGTCCTTTACCTTCACTTAGTACCTTCACTTAGTGAAGGTAAAACAAAATCCGAAAGTTGTCAAGTTATTAAATACTTTGAAATTTTCTTATCAGACATCAAACTTTTGGAACGGGAGATTGAATTTCATTCTGAAATAAAAGTTGAACGTTTTCAATCGCCTATGGAGCGAGAAAAAAGATATATTTTTCAGAAAAGAATTTTACCCCATGTTAAAAATTTGAAAAATTGTGCACTATATTGGGAAAGGGATTTTCACAAGGAGCTTGGACTAATGAAAACAGTTTTTGAGAAAACAGAAACATCAATTTCAAATACTAAACGTAAAAAGAAAATGTTGAGAAAAGATGTTGATCGACTCTTGGAAGATGTCATCTGTGCTGATACCCATAATGTTGTGTTACTTCATACTGTAGCATATGCATTTGATTATATCTCTTCTGATTCTATTGATTCTGTTGCAAATGTTGAGAATACTGATACTGTGTCACAAATCACACTTTTAAAAGTTGAAAATGAGCGATTGTTAAATGAGCTTTTAAATGCAAAACGTCGTCTTTAATGGTGTCAAAAGGATTGTCACACTCGTCAACTCGCTTGGCAAAACAAACTCCACCATTTGCATACCAAAACTCTTACTCCAAAAGTTGAGCAACTAGATGATTAAAATGTGTCTTTAAAGTGTCAAATCTCAAAATATGAACAAGAAATTTCAAAAGTTAAAAAGGAATATAATCTCATATTTGATTTACTCAAAAACACTCGTGCTAAAGCGTCAAATGACCTTGATGATCATCTTGCATACACCAAATATGTTTTACGACGAAATGGTCTCACTCGTTCTAAAAATCTAGATTTGTTACACAAAATCCATGATCTACAGGCAGAGTTGGTGAAACTTAAACAAGATAGGGATAGTCCCACTGTAGTAACTGCACCTACACAGATTCAAAATGACTCTAGAACATCTAATGACAAACCACAAGAAACTAATGTGCTTCTCTCTACTGAAACAGGAATAGTTGCCTCTTTTCCCAACGCTCGCACTTCACCGCCTAGGAGCAATACAAGGAAGAATAGGAGGTTGTGACGTAAGAAAAGAACAATAAAGAATGATGAAGTAGAAGAACACCCTAGGTCTTTGAATAAAACTCAAGTTGCACCCACTTTAGATATTGCGTCTGACAAATGTAATGAACAAAGTGATGTAACGAATGCTGAATCTTTTAGTACTCTTAATGCTTTGTTTGAAGCCTCTTGTATTGGTTTTCGTAAAAGCATGTTTTCTGGTTGTCATGATAGATGTGTTGCTAAGGCTATCTTGAATCGTAAGCGGAATAATAGAAAAAGGAATACCTCTAGGACCACTAATGCTTCAAAGTCTGTGCTAGGTAAACCACCCTCTAGTGTTCCAACTACGAGAATTGATGTACCCATAGAACCACCTTCACCTCCTAGGAAGACCTTATCACCTAGTGCATTCAGTAAGACTAAAGCTAAGACTAGTTGGAGATGGCAGAAATGGTTACATAATACACTTGAATTTAAATGGATACCTAAAATCATTGATATGTGTGCTTCTACTATAACTGTTTCAGAACCCTCTAACTCTTCGGGTTCCACATCTACTTCTATTCCATCTGTGTCGTCTGTATGTAATGCAGGTGATACAGATCATCCTTTGGATTATTGATAGCGGATGTTCCCGACACATGACAGGCAATCTCAAACTGTTATCAAACTTTGTTGCAAAGTTTATTGGTACTGTCAGATTCGGGAATGATCACTTCGCAGCTATCATGGGCTACGGCGGTTACATCAATAGCAACATCGAAATTAGCAGGGTTTGTTATGTGGAAGGCCTCGGTCACAATCTCTTCTCAGTTGGTCAGTTCTGTGATGGAGATTTGGAAGTTGCTTTTCGGGAGAAAACTTGTTTCATTCATGATCTACAAGGAAACGATCTTATGTCTGGCACCCGCAATTCAAGTCTTTATACAATCTCAATGCAAGACATGATTTCTTCATCTCCCATTTGTCTACTTTCAAAGGCAACATCTACAAAATCTTGGCTATGGCACCGTCGTCTCTCACATTTAAATTTTCAAACCATAACCAATCTTTCACGGTACAAGCTTGTTGAAGGTCTCCCGAGATTTTGGTATTCTAAAGATCACCTATGTTCAGCTTGTGAACAAGGGAAAAGCACTCGTGTTGACTTTCCTTCAAAGGTGGAACACAGCTCACAGCATGTGCTTCATCTTCTTCACATGGATTTGTATGGCCCAATGAGCGTGCAGACGATTAATGGCAAACGCTACATCCTGGTAATTGTAGATGACTACTCAAGACGGACTTGGGTTTATTTTCTTCGAAGTAAAGATCAAGCTCCACAGATGATCATCACCTTTCTCACGAAAATTCAAGTTCAGCTCCGGAACACAGTCAAACAAATCAGAACAGACAAAGGATCTAAATTTGTGAATCAAACTCTTCGTGCATTTTATGAGAAAGTGGGAATTGAGCATCAAACATCTATTGCATGTACACCAGAACAAAACGGAGTTGTTGAAAGACGAAACCGTACATTAGTGGAAGTGCAAGAAGAACAATGTTAATAATGCTTAACTTCCAGATTACTGTGGGTAAGCCGTGTCAACTGCATGCTACACTCAGAATCGCTCAATGATTACCAAAACGCCACAACAAAACACCTTATGAGCTTATTCACAACCGTAAACTGAATCTCAAACACTTTCATGTATTTGGATCCCTTTGTTATCCGAATAATGATCGTGATGACTTTGGTAAGCTCAAAGCCAAAGCTAACATTGGATTCTTTGTTGGATATTGTGGAAACTCCAAGGATTACCGGATATGGAATCGTCGTACAATGGAGATTATGGAAATGATTCATGCCAATTTCGATGAGCTTACAGAAATTGCTTCTGAGCATAACAGCTTGGAACCCGGTCATAACCATTTAAACTTCCCTCAAACCCCATCATCAGCTGAACCTAGTTTACAACTAACTTGACGTCAAATGGAACAACTATTTGCTCCTATGTTTAGTGATGATATTGATGAACGTGCTCCAGCTGTATCAAATGTTTCCGCTGCTCAACCTGATCAAAATCCAATACCTAATACACCTGCTACAACAACTACTGTTGAGGAAGCACCACCAGTTAATTCTACAACAATAGTTGGACAAACCGCATCCAATTACGCTGAACCAGCCGATGATCTTCTAAACAATGAAGTACCCCCACCTGCAGATTATGATCCAAATGCGTTCTTCAATCCGTTTGCTCATGAAACTGCCACACCTGATGTTGCGGAATCATCAGCAAGCCATTTGAATCCTCCCAATCTGCAGAATGTATATCAACATCAACCTTCCACACATCGTTGGATGAAAGACCATCCTCTTGAGAACATTATTGGTAACCCGAATCAACCAGTCGTAACTAGACAACGTCTTCACAAAGACGGTGAACATTGCATCTATGGACTCACTGTCTGCCAATATGAACCTAAAAACATTAAAGATGCAATGACCAAAGACAACTGGATTGAATCCATGCAAGAAGAACTCAATCAGTTTAAACGTCTTGAAGTATGGGAATTGGTTGAAAGACCAACAGGTGTCTTCATCATTGGTCTCAAATGGATTTGGAAAAACAAATTGGATGCTGAAGGAACCGTAATCAGAAATAAGTCACGTCTGGTGGCCAAGGGTTATAGACAGGAAGAGGGTATTGACTTTGAAGAATCATTCGCTCCGGTTGCTTGTCTTGAGGCTGTACGGATTTTTCTGGCATTTGCGGCTCACATGAACATCACGGTCTTTCAGATGGATGTCAAAACTACTTTTCTCAATGGACAACTGAAAGAAACGGTCTATGTTAGCCAGCAAGAAGGATTCATTGATCCAGAGTTCCCTAATCATATCTACAAACTGAAGAAGGCTCTCTACGGTCTCAAACAAGCCCCTCGGGCGTGGTACGATAAGTTATCATCCTTTCTTATCGCCAATAATTTCGTTAAAGGTTCGGTCGACCCTACACTTTTCATACAATATCACGGGGCACACATTTTAATATTTCAAATTTATGTGGATGACATCATTTTTGGGTCAACACATCTAAAGTACTCAAACGCTTTTTCAAAACTAATGAAAAAACATTTTGAAATGTCCATGATGGTTGAACTTACATTCTTTCTAGGACTACAAGTTCATCAATCACCGCGTGGTATTTTCTTGAGTCAGTCCAAATATGCCCTTGAAATATTAAACAAACATGGAATGCAAAACTGTGACACCTATGCCACACCAATGGCACATACCAAGAAACTGGACGCTGATTTGCATGGGAAATTGGTTGACCCTACAAAATACCGAAGTATCATTGGGTCCCTCATGTATCAACACCAGTAGACCTATATTGTGTCCTTTTTTTGTATATCTTTGCTCCGTTATCAGTCAAGACCAACTGAAACCCACCTCTCTGAGGCTAAAAGAATCCTCCGATACATCAAGGGAACCATTAACTTGGGGATCTGGTATCCGAAGGATTCTGGTTTTGAACTAATCGCATTTTCAGACGCTGATCACGCAGGTTGCTTAGATTCTCGAAAAAGTACTTCAGGTGCTCTACAATTTCTTGGTGATAAACTGGTGTCATGGCAATCGAAGAAGCAGGACTGTACATCGTTGTCCTCAACAGAAGCAGAATATGTAGCCATGTCGGCTTGTTGTGCTCAAGTCATTTGGATGAGAACACAACTCAAAGACTATGGTTACGTATTTGTGAATTCGATGTCTGACAATCGAAGTGCCATTGCGATATCGTGCAACTGTTCAACATTCAAATCAAAGCACATCGATCTTGATATCATTTCATCAAGTAGCACGTGGAAAGGCTAGCGTTGAATTATACTTTGTGGTCTTGAATACCAACTGGCATCTTCTCACAAAGCCTTTGCTCTGCTAGGTTTAATGAGTTGGTCCACCAGATTGGTATGCGGTGTTTGACTCCAGAGGAACTGGATGAACTTTAAAAACATTCTTAAAACCAGTCAAACACCAAAACCTCTTTTGTAATTATTTTCAAAAACAAAATACAAAAATATAAAATCTGATAAAACAACAAAATATTCTTCTATCTATATTTCTTTTAACATGGCAAGTACAATTCTTCCGTCAACACTTTTCTCTTTCAAAATTCAGTATTTTCTCGGTCAAGTGTTGAGGGGGAGAATGTAAATATTTTTTTGGTTTCATAAAACCTTGTACTTGCGTGTTACCTTATCCCGGTTGTTTCTTTGATAATGGTGGTCATATTTATGGTTAATTGACATTTCCCGGAATCAAACTTTTTAAATTTCACTATTTCTTAAGTCGAGGGGGAGTGACATTAAGTTTCTTTCCAAATATCATTTTTTACGTAACCAAAATGGAAGTTATGGGCATTGGATGAAAATGGTTAAGGTGGAGGGACCAATGTTGTCAAAAGTTTAAACTCATTTTTTATAAAATCTCTTCACCTAACATTCTTAACACATTTATTACCTTCAACAATATCATCCTACGCCTAAGAATCAAACTTCAATTTCGTGCTTTAAACTGCTGATTTGTAAGTGGTTTTATGATCTTAACATGTTTACAAACATAGGTTTTGAATTTCATTAACATCCAACGGTTGGATTTAATGTTTGGATGATTTTCGTGTTCTACGCATATGCGTATGAACACAAAATCATCACTTGAGTGTTTGTGATGTTTAAAATGATGTTAAAATGTTCAAAATCATAAACCATAAACATCTCCAACATAAATTTCTACCCAGAAAATGTTTTAATAGTGATTCTTGAATGTTTAGGGTTTAAGTATTACGCATAAGCTAATCTTACGCGTAACTGTTTCTGATTGAGATAACATGTGATTACTGAAAGGGATTGAATGTTGTGTTAATGATGATGTTATGATGAATTTGTTCTAGGTTTTACGCGTGAATTATTCAGAATCAAGGTTAACTGAGTTACTACCCATAAGGATCACCTTACGCGTAGAATGTTAAGCGTAAGAGAAATCTTACGCGTAACCTTTACGCGTAAGGTTCTACAAAGGGTACTACGCGTATCATGTGAAGGATATGCGTAAACTTGAGTCTTACGCACAAGGTTTACCCTTACGAGTAGACCTTACGCGTAAACTCCAACACACGCTTACGCGTAAGCTTTATGCTAAGGGATCTTTTTCCTACGCGTAACATTTCTTACGCGTAAGATAAGATCCTACGTATAAGCTAATGCCTACGTATATGGTTCCTTTGTTCGCATATGCCTGCAAAACCTACGCCTAAGCCTTATTTTAACCAAAATTGTGAATTGTTACGCGTACAAACTTGTAAATAAACAAATCATAACGTCACCAAACCAAAATGTCATTAATAAGCATAAATTTTGAATAAGTTGTGATAATAAGTGAAAACTTGGACTTTAAAACTCAACGTTAATCTACTCACGAAACTTATCACGACGTCTTTGGACTATTGGACTAACAAGTGACATTGGACTCGTAACAATCATTAACATATCACATTCAATAAATAGACAATAAAATCAACTTTTGACTAACATAATGTCTTTCGATATGTTGGTTCTTTTGGCTAAATATCTTTTAGATCATGATATGGACGTTCAAATGGAAAATATGGATGCACCAAATGTTCTCACAATTGAAGACATCTTCCCCGACGGTTACACTATGATGATTGGGAAAAACAACCTCAGAGTTGATTTTGACAACTTCACTTGCTCGGAGTCTTCTTGTCAGATTGTTGTGGATATTCTAAAGACTCACCCATACCAGAACATGCTCACAAACTCTGCTACTGTGTGCTGGAGATTTATGTTCACCAATTTTGGAACACAATACAAAAGGTCGAAGGTCAAAGTCTTTGACGGTGACAGCTGAACAACAAACAAGTCAACGTCACCGTGCGAGATTTAAAGTTTGTTCTTCTTCTTCCATCCATCCAGCCTGCTAATTACCGCTTTACCTACTCCTGAAGAATTCGTTCTCCAATTCATGATCGACATTGGCTATGATGAATCTGCTGGGATCATCACAAAGCACTCCTCAGTAGATCACAAAAATATTCCTCAACCATGGAGAACCCTCTACATCTTGATTGCCAAATCCGTGTCTGGACGTGACAGTGGTTATGAGCATCCCAAGCTCATGGAACTACGAATATTTTGGGGTATGGTCAACGTGAAACACATCGAATTTGCAGCTCTGATCTGGGACGACATGATGTCATACCTTAAAAATACTGGCACCAAGATCCCTTACATCAGATACACCAAATTGTTGATCCAAAGGGCTCTAGGGAATAATCATGATATTCCTTTGAGACTTGATGACCCCAAACATCACTCCGTGTTGCTTGAGCCCACACACAATGTTGTCAGATTTAAGGACTCAACAACAAAGAAACAAGGTGCGGTTTTGCCTGATTGCATTCTTACGAGATGCCATCAGGACTTCAATCTTACAAACGCTATCTGGAAGCAGTTGGCGGGCAAAGTAGGATTCATTGATGAAAAGTCTTTTGGCACACTGTTAGGAAGACCAGGAAGCATGGGGAAGTGTTACAAGCTGAGAGTGCCTTCAAGTATACAAGAGTCCTTCCCGTAAAGGAAAGTTCCATTAAAGGAAGCTATCCCTTTCCTAAAGAACCTAAACTAATGGACGAGGACTCGGAGGACACTGAAACGGACGAAGAGGTTATCTACTCTGAAACTTCAATTGATGACCCCTTGACATAGCCAAACTCTAAGTCCCAAGGCTGATAAAGGGAAAACTCTAGTGCTTGAGCAAGAAGAGCTGAGCCGAAGAGCCACTGGATGAAGACAAAGACTGAGAAAGAAGTTGAAGAATCTCAGACTTCAACATGTTGCTCAGGAATTCACCCGTGAACAAACTATGACCTATGACTTTGAGGAACCTGAAATGGAAAAGTCACGAAAATTCTGATGAAAATGCTTTAAGAACATGACTAAAGAAGAGAAAAAAGATGCTCTAGCAAAAGGAAAGAGGCCAGGATTAAGGCTGAAGAAAAGGCTCAAGCGGAACAAGAAGCTAATATTGATTATGATGATTATCTTCTTAGATCCGCACTCCAAGGAACAAACTTGAGCCACCTAAGGACCCTGACCTCTCTCATGAATCATCATCGTCGGACTCATCTTCTCACTCATCTCCACCACCATCCAAAGGCACCACAAGATCAGCATCGATCGGTTGAAAGCTGACCGACACATGGTTTTCACATGCCAAGACGAAGATTGTTAAAGCTGTAAGACAAGTAAGGACAAAGGACATAGTCAACAAAAAGCTAAATCAACTTGTCGACAAAATCAATCTTCTTCAGAAAGATTAACCGGGTTTCAGATGAAAGGGAACAGCTTCAACAGCTGTTAAAAGGAAATTTCCAAAGGGAAATGGAAAAGCGGCTAGAGAATACTCACAAGTTCCTTCTTGACACTTCGGGTGTGACAAGAGAGATGTTCACAGATAACTCTATCTGAATCTCATGCAGTTGGCCAAGCAAACAATAAGATCAACGCCCTTAACAATTACAATCAACCCAACTGAGCCTACAACTTTCTTGGACTTAGAATTGGTTTCCAAGCTTGTACTTTAAATGTCAAAATGATCTGCAACGATTACCTCTGCGAAGGTAAACTGTTTGACGCATTGTTGGATTACCAACTTAAAGCGTCATGCAAAGCGGCGGTGAAATGGCTAAGCGTCGAGCGATGATGAGCAAGATAAGGATAAAGAGTCTAAACGCAACAAGAGTGGTGAATCCTCCTCCATGCCTCCACCACCCCAAAGAACCTCCACCGACAGAAGATCTCCTCCACGTTCTACTACTGCTGATAAACCTCAGGACTCTGAATCACCTCCACAGACTGAGAAAACTGGTGATCACTTTGAATACACTGGTGGTGATGATGAAGAGATCCCCGAGCCCCAACAACAATGCGCTTCTCCTGCCACAACAAAGAAACTAGAGTCCTCATCAAAGCCAAAGAAGAAGAAGACAAAGACCAATGTTGACTCATGGCTAGATGACGATACAACCGACGAATACGACTGGTTTTCTAGACTTGTTGATGCCACTCCCTCATTACCAGAAGGTCAAGAAATGGTAGATGGTCGTACGATGGAGGATGTGAAGCTGATTCAAGAAAAGTTTAGAGTGAAGATGATGACTAAGGCTGAGCTAAGGCGAATAAAGAATGATTCCTTCCAACTGCTTAAAGACAGCTCAGAAAGTGCAATTGAAGTCGAATACCACCTCGACAACATTGCACGAGCCATGTCGAACAATATCGGTTGGCTCAATCAAAGCTAACATCGACTTCACAAGACAAGACAAGGCTCCCTACTACACTGATTGGACCAAACCTCTACCAACAATTGGCCGACCGGATCAACCTCAAATTCCATACCGTTACTTCTTCAACAATGACCTCGAATTTCTTCTACACGGTAGCGATGTGACAAGGAAGTACGCTACGTCACTCACATTTCCTTTTCCAGCGGCAATCTACTCTCACAATCCAGCCATCAAAGAAGAAGCTACACATATGTTTACTGCCAAAGTGGAAAAGTGTGACCTTGATGCGATGTATGGGATTCATCATTGGCCTAAACGCTGAAGAATCTTCTACAGAAGCTGCCAGGTTCTTAAGTCTAAAAAGGAGGTGTATAGTGAAAAACAGATCATTGCAATGAAGCATGTTTCACTGTCGTCGAAGTGGGACTACACATTCCTCAAGAACATTTTGGTCAAACGACAATACGAAGATGATTATGACTTCGTGAAGCGGTTTTCCAACTGTCACTAATTGACATTGAAGATATGTATCTCGCTAAGGTGCAAGGGACGAATGGACATTTCCCCTATCCAAGCGAGTACATCAAGTCATTATTAATCTTCATCAGAAGCATTGTGATCCAGGAACGTGTAGGGGACATTCAACTTGCTGTTGAATCTTATCAAAACCGGGTCAATCTCAAAAAACATCAACTACACCTTCCCGACATCAACCAACTTGCTCAGTACACCTTAATCAAGAAACCATTTGTGGTAGTCTACAGAAGTGAACTACACCACAATTGCTTCATGGCGTTCAAAGAGCTACACAAGTTTGGGGATCACACACTTGAAGAAAGTAAGGGGCGGTTTAGCTTATCGGTTAAAGGAGATACATGAAGTAATTGGGTCACCGAAGAGATGGAATTCGAGGGAGAGAAGGGATGTTAAGAATATCATCCAGCGGATTGATGAAAGGTTGTTCAGATGGGATCAGATCAGAACATTGGAGAGCTTCGTTGGTGGTCATCCAAGCATATCTCTCACAGGCTATCAACGTCCAGAACGCATTCCTGGAGTTATTGCTGGATTACCTGAGACTCCTGGTACCCCTTGATCTATTTCTTTCATTAACTATTTGGATGTGTGATTTTATCTAACAATGGCTTGTGCACACATAACAGTGTACAACCCGTTCTTGTAATGAAAGGACCCTATGGTACGCATCAGTGCCACAATCCTATAAAAGGAGCGAAAGCTTCTTACTTTTGAGTAAAACTAATCGAAACTTTCACTTTTCAAAGTTTTCCTCAAAAGAACAAGTACTTCCCCTTACGATTTTCAAAACCTCAAAAGTTAATATCAATTTTTGAGGGGGAGTATTTGCTTAAAATATTTGTTCACAAAATTGTTCTTATTGGTAATCTTCCCACAAAACTCGAAATTTTCATATTCGATATCAAAATTTCATCAAAAATAACATTTATATGCCATTTTTGAGGGGGAGAAAAATTATGTGATAAGAAATATGTTGTGAATTGCAAAAGAATCGTCGTGCTAAAGACTTAACCAATGAATTGACGAGATCTTAAATGTTAGTAACTCGAAAAGGCTTGTCCGGGACGGGTAATAATGGACTTGTCCGAGTAGAATGTACCATTCGAGAAACTCTTGATAGACATGAACTTTGATGGGTTTGACAACCTTTCAAGGTTTGTCCACACCTTCAAGGTAGTTATTAGAGCTAATTCTCACCTGAAAGCTGACAATGCAACTCTTTAACTATGCAACGTAACCGTGTCTCACGGGGAATTGTCTATCTAGAGTTGATCAATTCAAAAGTGCGCGCTCTTCTCTCACCGTGCAGATTTCTGTCAAAATTCTTAAGCACGTGTAGAGGGGGAGTATTTTTGCAAAATCCCAAATTCTCAACAGTGGTACAAAATACTTTTACTCATAACCACTTTGAGAGATTTTCATGATAATGGTTTTAATGGCAACATAGGTTAGTCATAAAGTTATAAGGTGACTAAGGTTAGGAATAACCGTCCTATGATCCGCTAGAGCCGGAGGGATCTACCCAAGGACACCACCAATAGTTAGAATTAGAAGTCCTTAGGTATGATTATAAAAAGGAGAAAATGAGAATCAGAGAAAAAAGGAGTTAAAGAATTAAAAAGAAAAGTAAAGAAAAGGGTGAAAAGAAATGGCCCTCCAGATTATTCAACTTAGGGCAGACACCGGGTACAATTCATATGCTACTGGTTGTCACTTGATGACACCGGTATTGAAGATTAAAGTCGTCATGGACCTAGTGACGCATGCACTAAACCTTCTCAGCCACTCAAGTTTCTCTCAACAGAAGCTTGTTTCATCTCACAGGAAACCCTACATAAACTATCGGTTTCTCAGAGATTCTGGTGAAGAAGGAGACCCTCTCCTAGTCTCTGCTCGGAAAAACCAAAGCACTATTGAGTCTAGAGCCACGAGATTCATCAAAAGATCTCTTAGGTACACTTGACAAATTCATCGCTTGTCGTTCAACAATAAGAACACAAGTGATACATTATCGAGTCCTACATAGATCTTAGCAATCTGTCGAGAACATTTATGAGGGGACACCTGTGATCCTCAGTGATTGAATAGAAACTCCTGCCGGGGTCAACATCAAACGACCACGGCAGTGGGTCACCGGTAACTCCTTGTGGGTTACGCTTAGTGTCTCAAAGCGGTCAGGTTGTGGGGTGATGCTTCGGTGTACCTCAGCGACTCATCTGACGGTAGGTGTGCTACTGTCATTGCGTTATCTCGCTTGTGGGACTCCTGTTCAGGAACAGCCTTTGTGAGAATTAGAGATGTGTTTTCACACTATGCTGTTAACACGCCCAAAGTTCAAACTTGTAATCGCTGGATTATTTCTAACCTATATTTTATGTTTTCTTCTTATGGATGCTTGCGGGTGGAAAAGATCGGGCTGATTCTCCACATGCTCATACCAACCACATCATATATGAAGTTCTCACAAGATCAAAAGCAACACAAAGTCAAAATGATTCTTCATCAACTTAAGAATCTACAAAGTTTAAGGACTTAGAGAACTACATCAACACTGAATTCCAACGTTAAAGAGTGTGTGAGGATGTTGGAGAAAGACGTGGAGATACTTGAGCAACGAAGCGGACCTGATGAAGATAACCACAACATACTATCACTACCACCACAAAGAACAAAGATCAAAGAACAAAGAATATGAAGACGTCAAAGCTGAAAAATTAAAAGGAAACAATTTCCCTATACTGGGGAGATTGTTCGAATCAAGACACTTCTTCTCGCAAGAAATAAGAATGTCAGAAGACGTCAAAGCTACTATTACATCAGCACCTACAACGTTATCACTCAAATCATTAATCACCAACACTTAGGGGGGAGATTGTTGGAATCCCTCCTAAACTAGATTACAAGTGTTAGTAATTAATATGTAATAGTTAGCTTATTTAGGCCTTTATGTTTGTTATTATGCTAAGGCTTATGTAAAAGGCCCATAAGCCTTGGCCCAAGCCTAATAAGGAAAGGATGGGAACTTGGTGTGTTGCCCTAGTTCCCTCCTATAAATACCTCGTGTAAACCATCCTTAGATGGTTGGTTGTTCATTTCATATCAATATTCACGGATAATTCTTTCATTCCTACGCGTATTGTTGTGTCTTGTTCAACCGATCACTCTTCATCTCTATTTCTTATATTGTTACTTGTGTTACATATATGGGAACCTAACAGCCGCTTCGAAGGAGATTGATGCACCAAATGACACTGCCTGCTTAAAAACCTCTCCAGGTAAAAACCTAATGGGAAATGTAACACCCCCAAAATATCGCAGCGGAAGATTGTGTCATTGGGGTGCTACTTCATAATACAAAGTACAAGTTATAGAAAACGACCTCTAAATGAGATGTTTTGAAAAGTTACAATTCGATTAATGAAATCAGAGTTACAAACAATGAGGTCCCAAAGTATAATACATAAATGTTTACAAATGTTTCGAATGGTAAATACGAATGCATAAAGTCTTCAAAATATGTCGTGTGACTCTATGCTTCAAACTATAACTATCGCCTTAAGACCTGAGATAAACATGCTAAAAAGTGTCAACACAATGGTTGGTGAGTTCGTAGAGTTTGTTTTGAATAAGTTGAAAAGCCTTTAAAGAATGTTTACACAACAAAGGCATTGTAAATCCACTCAGTTCCAAGTTTCGCCCATACAAAACTTGCAACCTGTCTGTTTACAAACCACTGCTAAAATATAGTACATTTTATAGTCAAGCACACATACAGTCATAATAGTTCAAATTATTGCACTTAGTGTTGCTCCGTCGATAAGGGAGACTTTCAAATTGGACTGCTCCGTTTTTGTTAGGAGACTTTCAAATTGGACTGCTCCGTTTATATTGGGAGACTTTCAATAGAGAACTGCTCCGTTTATGTTGAGAGACTTTCGAATTGGACTGCTCTGTGTATGTTGGGAGACTTTCAAATTAGACTGCTCCATTTATGTTGGGAGACTTTTGAATTGGACTGCTCCGTGTATGTTGGGAGACGTTCAAATTAGACTGCTCCGTTTATGTTGGGAGACTTTCAAATTGGACTGCTCCGTGTATGTTGGGAGACTTTCAAATTAGACTGCTCCGTTTATGTTGGGAGACTTTCAAGCTTAAGTGTAACACAATCAAGTATAATGGAATCAAGTATAATGCAATCATGTATAATGCAATCAAGTATATGGTTTTGAGTATTTGTAAAAGTAAAAGTAAGTAGTTGAGCATGTATCTCCCCCAAAAGTTTAAAACGAGTACAAAAACGGGGCTAAGAACTCACGGTAATCCTTAAAAGTTTAGAGTACTTATAAAAGTATAAAGAAAGTGTTTGAGCATGTATCTCCCCCAAAAGTAATTCAAAACGTATAAAAGTAGGGGATATGAAACTCACCTTAATAAATGTGATATCCAATGTATAACGAATAGATGGATAAGCCGAGAAACTTCTACGCGCAACCTAGAATATGTGTTGACTCTTAGGTTCTAAAATAATGATGTGAATGTATAAACATGCCTTATATAGTTATTATAGCAATTATGATTGGATACTTAACATTTGTGAAGTCGTATAAGTGTTTACGTTTCTTTTATTTAAGTTTTCCCCGTCTAAATCTACCCGTTACATCTAAACCGTAAATGATCACGACTCGATTTTTATGTCCTCGGAAAGGTAATTGATAGTACTAAACAGATTAGTGGGCCCTACTTCCCCAGAAATTATTTAACTAATGTGAAATTACCTACCCTTGAATGTACTAGTTATTTCAGTCAGCAGCAAACTGACTCACGGTTTTGGTCATAAGTTGAGTTCTACAACTTCTTTTAATGCACGGCCACTGGCCACGTTCAAGTTAGGGTGTTAGCTACAACTTTTATTCTTTGACCAATAGTTGGTTATATGCAAGTTTTATGAGTTTTACCCGTTTGAAATCTGTTACTCAGATTTGGACACGTTTAGCCGTTTTGGCTCTAGTTTATTCATTGGGATGAGTTACGGCCGCGAGCCACCGGCGAAACGACCACAAGACATAGATATATAATCCTATGTAATTACTTAACTTTCTCAGTCCACGAATTTTACCCAGAATTTACGTTTACATCCCCTGTCCAGTTTCTGTGTTGCAAATCTAGTCCTTTCGACAATTTCTAGTGTTTTAGTTCAATTATCCAAGCACAATCAAGTATAATAAACATATAGAACATGTAACGTACCTAAAATACTAGTATATACAGTAATAAAATGTTAACATAAGAGTTTTCTTACTATCCTTGTGATGAAACAAATCAAGAACCAAGAACTAGGACACTAAAACCTAAACCCTTTCAATATGAACCCGAGCTTCCAAATCCTTAACACATCATGCTAACCCTTGGTAGGCTTGATATAACCTTGTAAGAACACTTCTAACTCAGCCCTTTTCACCTTGTATAGCTCCTAATCCAACCATGGAATCACCAAACAAACTCTTGAATCATGTAGGGAATAACTAGGCCTTGAACTTTGATATATAACTTGTAGTTTGAAGATTAAAGAATCATGGTGTTGTGAATTGTTTGTTGGGCGTTTAAATGGAGAAGAAAGGGAGAAAAAATAATTTTCTTTTATAGTAAGATGAGGAGGTGCAAGACTTAGGATATTTACTTAACTTAGTTGCTAAGTTTCTACACATGTATAAGCTTCCTATGTAAGTTTCATGTCCTTATCTTGGTGATCACATATAAAACGCCTCATGTGGCTTAAATTTCGTTCAAGGACTATCTAGGATGACTAGATATGAGTTGCTTGGTATTATCTTGTTTACGGAGTGAGTTTTGGACCCGTTAATCGCTAACCGTAAGCCGTAAAGTCATGAAACTTAAAATCGGGTATCCAAATAATATGAATCTTACAAATATGTTAAAACTTATCAATATACTCTATATAAGCATATTAGATTAGTGATTCATTCTATCGGGTTGCTTAGCTTAAAAGCTGAAAACGGGTCAAAACAAAATGTATCGGAAAAAGAACGAGATTTTAGGGAAATGACCGTGGATTTATTTAGAGTAGACTAAAATTAGCCTAAAAGTGATATGAGATGTCAAAATGTGGTTTTCGTGTCGTGGGATAATTTGCAGTTATAAAGTGAAGTAAAAAGTTCTGATTTAATCAAAAATGTAGAGCGTTACAAGGTTAATTTCTTTATGGTCAAAGGAGGAGGGAAATATGTTTGACTTTTCTAAAAAATGTAAAAGTTTCAAAATATCTTAGGAAATACAGTGAAGGAATGGTTAAGTCTGGTTCTACGTAGATTTGTTTAAGCGTAAGTTTAGTCTAGTACGACACGAGGTTTTATTTGGTAACATTTAAAAGAAATCTTAAAAATTCTCTAATTAATTATGAGAAATATAAAAATTAATCTGATGTGGGGAAAATTGTCAGAGGCGGTTTTCGTTATGCGCGGGATGTTTAAATGGTGCTCCGACCAAAACGAAACTTTAAGACGATGTTTTCTTAATTACTTTTGCGAAAATGATCTAATGATTGTCAAACTCTCAGGTCAAAATAATTTATCTTACAAGAATGTGCAATAAAAATTTTACGGGATGAATAGTAAAAGTGAATAGTAAAAATGAATAGTGACCCGAAAATGCGAATTGTTATAGGAAAAGCTTGGAGGAGGGAAAAAAGAGTACATCTCTCAAGAGGATCTCCAACGAACAATCCAAATAACCTAAGGCAACATCCGAGAAGACATCAAACTTCAAAAACCCGCATTCAGAAGACATCATCAATAATGCATAAGGGACACCGGCAACTGCCACACGCGTAGAAAATCTACCACTTTCGCCGTCTTCTTAAATCTGCAAGAGAGAAGCTTAAGACGAACCGTAGCTTTGATAGCATCAACAACTTTGGCAGTAGATCATTTTTGCGCCTTGAAAAGCGTGTTATTTCTCTCTTGCCAAATAATGTAGGAAGCAGCTACAAACAAGAGCTTAGCAACAACACTCTTGGACGACCTAGATTTCTCCGAAATAATGAGAAAATCCACGATAGCATCCAGCGACGAAGGCATAAAACTGGGACCAGCAAACACCTTCAACGAATTCCAAACCTGAGAAGAAAACACACAAGCAAAGAAAAGATGATCATGAGAATCCGGTTGCAACTCGCAAAGAGGACATTGCAACCTAACATCATCCAGACGCCTCATCATATCAAGGTCTTTAGCGTTCTCTTGATGACCAACCAAATATGAAATGCATGTCTCATAATCCTCTGAGAAAACCAAACCACATGAAACCAATCAACTGTAGAGCTCCGAGGACGAATACAATCCCAAACTATAGAAACCGAGAAGTTCTTAAAAGAACCATCAGCAGCATGCCAAGATAAACAATCCTCCTTTTGATTAACTAACTGAGGGACCGTGATCGAAGCAAGCAAAGGATAACGATCGACCCATTGAATAGGCCAAACCCATCCCTCCTCCGAAATAATATCGCTAACCGTAGTCCTAGGAGAAAAGCCCGCTCAAAAAATATCTCGAGAAGAAACAATAGAAGCGAAGGGACCAATGTCGCACCACGAATCGAACCAAGCATAAGCCTTAGAACCATTACCAAGATTATACCATATAAACCTATGGATAAGAGGCCGAATCTGCAATATTTTCCGCCAACTCCATGTCATATTACCACGACATGGAATATCCCAAAAGTTACAGTCTCAAAGTATATAAACATGTATCCATTTAGCCCAAAGAGATTCCTTACCCGAAACAGTACTCCAAATATGAGAGGAAATCAAAGCATTATTAAGAGAATCAAGCCTTGTAATACCAAGACCCCCTTCTTTCCTAGGTAAACAAACAACTTCCCAAGCAACTTTGGACTTACCTTTCCGCGGATCACCATGACACCATAAAAACCCTCTCATAAGTTGTTCCAGATCATGAACAATACGAGCATGAAGAATAAACACCGAAGCCCAATAAATATGCATAGAGAGCAGCACTTGAATTAATTGTAAACCGCAACGAAAGCGATTTATTCCTCCAATCCTTGATCCGATTACTCAACCTTTCCACCAACTCCTTCGATAAAAATCAGCTAGTCGTAACAAGCGGCACATCCTTCTACGACAGGAGGCGACCCCTCAACAAATGGAAGGACCTGAAGAATAGCCAACTTAACATGATAAGAACATTGCGAAAATAGGTACTTTTAGGCAAACTCGGGTAACACACAGGGCAAGCTTAAACTCCTCCAAAGCATCCATAATAACTTGAGCCGAATAAACATCACCATGAAAAAACAAGAACAAATCATCAACAAAACAAAAATTAGTGATATTCAATTTAGAACATTTGTGATGATATGTAAATGCCTTAGAAACACGAACCCGACGCTGTAACATGAGAGTAAGAACCTCCATAACAAGGGTAAAGAGATACGGAGACAAGGGATCACCTTTCAAGAATGAAATTAGGTAGTATAATTAAGTATTAAGATCTCGCTGAGTGGTAAGACACTATCATTTCTCTAGATCTTTTTAATGAATTCTAGTGGTTTATCGATTTTAAGTAGGAAACTAACCTGAGTATAACCCTTGTATACCTATTCTCAGTGTTTGAAAAATTTAAACATAGTTAATCAGACTATGTTCCCTTTGTCCTAGGTTAAATATAGGTGATTAGGCTATATTTATCCAAGGTTCGATAAATTTTCCAAATACCTAAATTAGGTATACTTGTGATATGTCCATAGCTTTTGAGAAATTGCCCACTAAGCAAAGGCGATATCAAACCATTCACTTGCAAGTCCTAGCCATAAAAGACTTGTGACCTATGTTTTCATATTCCATTGCATAGAAGATAGTATGGGTAGATACGTGTGGAAAGGAAATCTTAAGTAATTCTAAAATAGTCTATACTTGGCCAGGAGTACGCACTTTTAACAATGAAGGTTTCAAAAGAGAATTTTGATGAATGTAGAGAAAGTTGCTGAACTTCAGCTTTTGTAGATGATGAATTAGTTTGTCCTTTAGAAATTCCATTTCTTGTATTTTCATTAGGGAAATTGATAGATTGTGATGGGTTTCATGTAAAACAATATCATATAAGGTTTTATAAAATAATTTTTAGAGACTTTGTATAACTTACAATGTCTATGAAGTAAATTAGACTATTGTGTAACTCACAATGTCTTGAGAAACGATGGAGAGATCATTGTGTAACTCATAATGTCTTGATAAATGATGGAGAGGTCATTGTGTAACTCACAATGTCTTGCGAAATGATAGAGAGATCATTGTGTAACTCACAATGTCTTGAGAAATGATAGAGAGATCATTGTATACTCACAATGTCTTGAGAAATAATTAGACCATTGTGTGACTCACAATGTCTTGAGAAATGAATGAAACAACTGTTTCATTTACAGTGTCTGAGGATGAAATAGAGACCACTGTAGGATTTATAGTGTCTGAGAGTGTAATAGAGACTATTGTATCTCATAGTGTCTTGAAAAATAAATGAGACCATTGTATCTCACAATGTCTGGGAAGTAGGAAAGACCATTGTAATCAGTTACAATGTCTTGGATAAAGTTTCGTAATCCTAAAATGCACGAGTAGATGCATGGTTGGGAGATTGGGAAAATATGATTGTGCTGTAATGCCTTAGAATAGGCATACACAGGTATGTTTAGTACATCGTTTATGATTGAAATTATGTTGAGTGTATATATCAATATACTAGTATGTTTGTATAGCTTAAAATGCCTAAAAGTCACATAATCGTCTGGAGGATGGAAGGCACGGAGAATGGAAGGCTATAAATTGTTTTTGTCTGTAAATATAATTATAGTTTAAGTCTCATTTTAGACTCGTTTCTCTATAATTAAGTCTTTGATACCAATCTGTAACACCCCCAACTTCGGGATACGCAGCTGAATTCAAACTGGGTGTTACTTCATGGCACAACAATCATAACAATAGAAAACGAACTCTAATGGAGTCGTTTTAAAAGATTTATCATTCGATTTATATAAATATAAGAGTTTACAAAAATGAGGTCCCAGTTAGTTCCATTGTTTACAAAATGCATTAATATAAAGTCTTTTGATGTCTTTCTTGAATGATAAAATAATTATAGCCTCCTTGATCTTGTCCTTGCCCTTCCGTGCCAGCTTCTGACATTATGGACCTGAAATACATGCTTAAAACAGTCAACACAAAGGTTGAGTGAAATTCATAGAGTTTGTTTGATGGTTGAACACATTATGTTGGTAGTGTGAGTTAGTTTGACTCACTCCAAGGTTTTGAAAACAAAACATATATTATTGCTTGGTACGGCTGCCTCTAGTATATGATACGTGTTTAGTTTATATATATCGTACTCCCGTTTGGGCGATCACAATTAAGAGGTCGTGTAGTAAACGTTCGAGGAGCTAGGACACTTTAATTCCTAAATCCAGCAACTCGTCGATCCGTTTACCCAAATGAAACCCCTCACATGAAGCTCCCTAGTATTGTAGCACATAGTAGATAAGAAATATGTTTTGTTTATATATCATAAGTGTCATATGGTTTGTAAACACATGTTACAAGGTTGTTTGGTTATGATTAGGAAATCATAATGGTTATCACAAGTGTCATTATAATTTATGTCACAAGTGTTTAAAGAAAAGTTTACAAGTTTCTAAATTGTAAAGTTGGTTATTACAAGTATAGTTTCATGGTTTATCGACGGAGTAGATCCAAATTGTATTGTATACGTTTAGGTTTGTCAAGGCTAAGGCCTTTGGTTTACGGTCTCGGCTTAGGAAGCCTTGAGGCTTTAGCCATGGCCTTGCCGTGGCTTTGGTCTCGGCTATCATGGTCTTGAGACTCAGCCTTGGCCTTAGCCGTGGTTGTGCTCTCGGCTTAAGACCATTAGGCCTCTCGGTTTGCCTTTAGTTGTGAAAAAGTATAGTTTTATAGGGCAGTTTCAGTTTTTGAAGGAAAGTGGCCTGTGTTAAGCGTTTTCAGGGCCCGAGTATTGTTAGAATTGAAGGAAAACATCATTCTAGACAACTTTCGTGTTTTAAATTTTTGATGAAATGGACCATAAGAGCCTGTTTTAGGCAGTTTCGGTGTTTTGGTTTCGCTAACTTCTTTTGGCCGTATCTTTTGACTCATGTATTCGTTTTGGGTGATTCAAATTGCTATGTTTTCCTTTTAAAATCTTCTTTAACTGTATTTAAATGTATAATATCATGGTTATACTATTGTTTTCGTATTTCACAATATATGTCGCTAGTTTTCTTGTTTACATCCATTTAGCTAACATATGATTCCTTTAACTTGTTTTAGTGGTTTTTGTACATCATGATAACAATATAAAGACCATATATAACCTAAATGAAGTATGATAAACATGTAAATGATGTTGAGCAAGAGAGCGTGTTAGGGTTTCTTACAATGTTTGGCTTTCTAAAGAAAGGAATTCAAAGAAGCAAGAACTTAGGACTATAACTAGAACCCTAGCTTCCAAAATTCTTCCACCCTTTTAGCAAAATATTATACTCTTTTGATCTCTCGAAGGCTTGATGATGAAGTTTCTAAGTGACTTGAGTGGATTAAAACTAATGAGAAATCACTTAACTTCCTAAGGATTTGATGTAGCAAACTAGAAGCTTGAATACTTGAAGCAATACTAGAAGTTAAGAGAAAATTGAAGAGTATGTTTTTGGGTGTGTTAATATGGAGAGGAGGATGGTTTATATAGGGTGTTGAGGAGGTTAAGAGTGCAAGACTTACACATGAATACTTACACATGTAATCATCTTATTAATACTTACGAAAGAAGTAAAACACATGTTTTGATCTAATGGTGCAAGACTTATGATTTAGACACATGTATGGTGACTCCTCCCCTATAGGTGGCCATATTAAATGGGGGATAGGATGACTAAGTTAGTTTTGGTATTATCATTGTGGAAAACTATAAGGGGGGTTGAATAGTTTTACCAATTAAAACCATGTTTTAAAATATTTATATCGACTTATGTCTAATTAGATGTGTATGTTGGACATTGATAGATAGATATATAAAAGTGTAATAAAAGATAAAGAGTAAGAAGCACATAACCACAACACGTGTATTTATAGTGGTTTGGCTACAAGGACACCTTCCTTGCCCTACTCCACTCCCCGAGTCACCTACTCGCGAGTTCGTAATCACTACACGACACCAACTCCTTATGGCGGAGAAGCCTTCACAACGTCGCCTACTCTTTTTCCTGTACTAGGCTAACCACCAGGTTCTTTCACAAAGGACAACCACACCTACCAGAACGTCGCCTACACTTTATCCGGTACTACGCTAAGTACCGAGTTTCATTACAATGGAGGAACTACTACCCAACACTACACAATACCTAACCATAAAGGAGATCCACTCCTTATTACAACACCATCAAGAATATCAATATCAATGGAAACAAACTATCACTATTTGTATAACGATGCACCTCATCGATTATACGACCTCGGCATCCTTCACTAATGCCACTTGATTTGACTCCTAGGCATCTTTCACTAATACCCTTGACCGCGACGCTTGCACCTTTCACTAATGCCTTCGTCTTGACTCCTTTAGCATTCTTCACTAATGCTTTGACACGTACGTTAAGCACCTTTCACTAATGCTTTCGTCTTGACTCTTTCGGCATCCTTCACTAATGCCTTTGCCACAACATTTCTAAGGACGAAGAAAGAAGTATCAACAATAGAACCTCAGTAGTCTTGATGATGACGAAGTTTGGCAACTCATGGACTTGAGCTTGGTCGACTTCAAGAAGTGATGATCTCGCCTTTAAGAGGAACCTAGAGAATCACACAAAAAAAAGACAAACTACATATAAAGATCCCTTAGGATCGTGGTTAGAAAAGGTTACAATACTTGGGGAAAGTATGTGTGGGGGGTAGCAGCAAAAGGAAGAAATGGCTCACTATTTATAGAAGAAAAACAACTACTGTTCGACGGATCCTAGAGATCCCTTACTTGAGGGATCCGTCCAGTGTAATACTGGGGATCCGTGGGACGCTCCCTTTTACCCATGGTTTTTGGGTCATGGGTCATGGGTTATGGATCATGGGTATCCAAGTAGATACAATGTATCTATAAGATGCAATGCATCTAGTCAAAGATATTGACTGCATCACTTCAACTACTTAGGGGAAATGGTCTCGTGACACTTTTGGTTTGGATCGCATTAGACTTCAGTGGAAAAGAAATATGAGAAGACTGTTTCAAGTTTGAGATGATACGTTGCTGTTGATATAACCACGAACGAAGAATCACAATGATCATTCTTAAAAGGAGCAGCAAGATCAATGATATGGTGTGCTCTATTCTGCACCTGGCTAAGGAAAGCTTGAAAGAGAGCTTAGAATCTGCTCAACATGATGATTTTCATTTTAGGAGGAAGCTACCAAAGTATCACTTTTATAAGGTTCAAGTTCTGACGACTATTCAAGAACCTCGAAAGCTTTGGTGGTGAAAGTTTAAGAGATGACAATTTCTATCTTCTACAACGGTGCTGGATGAAATCTTTATCTTGGTACTCGTATCATCATCTTCTTAATCTATATCATCTTTTTGTACATATTTATTAAAAATAATAATAAAATAATAATAAAATAAAAAAATAAAAATACAAAAATATAAAACCATAAAAAATACATGAAAATTTGAAAATTTTGAAAAAGACCAAAAATATTGTTTTCTCAAGAAATGTTTTCTGGTATCGATAACATCTACGGTCTTAGAAATGTCATTCAATAATGACACGGGACCATAGATGAAGTTCGAGCAGCAGGTGTAAATATTTTTTCTAAAACATGTCTCAAACTATGTCTTGCAGTTACTTCAGACTGTAACCCCGTTCTTCAAAATATGGTTTGCTATTATTTCAGATATGCAACCCGTGTTTCAAAAGAGGAAAGTGTTGCGCTGAACCAATTTTCAAAAATATCGAGCACTTATCCAAAAACGAAATAAGGAAAGCATATCGCCAAAAAGACTGTTGTTCTTACACAAATGTTTCTTTCTTAAATTTTTCAGAAAAATATTTGGTGTTCAAAATGGTGGAAAATATTTGATTTCTCATAAATTTGCAAACTCAATCAATGCTTTAGTGTTTTCAAACTTTTCAGAAAATGAGTCATTGATTGAGGGGTTTCAAATCTATTTCATCTATCGGGCTTATTTAATCATCCTACATACTTAAACAGAAAAAGATGTTTGCCTAAGTAAAAGGATTAGGAGCATAGGATATGATTGTTAGGATTAGATGATTATAGTTTGATGAACACATTATTCCCATGCCTTTTATCATCTGATTGATATGTTGGATTGAGTTTTATTAGTCGATTGCTGTTTGGGTGTGTCAACCACCATATATCTGTATGTATGTCCACTAACGTATTCAGATAACATGGTATATAAGAATGTTCCCGCTCTGGATCCTACAAAAGCAGATGATTGGATGCCGAAAGGAAAGGGAAACTATATCTTGGGACGACAAGAGAAGAAACAGAACTTAATAGGATCTCCATGGATATGTTGCATGATATATACAACTTCAGAGGTCTCACTGCTTCAGTAGATGGTTTTCTTCCACTCTAACAGCAACAACAAAAGCAGCTTGTGATGTTCAACCACCTAACGTATCTTTGTGCAAGACAAGTAGTGATGATACCATGTTCATATTTTTCATGGTAGAAAAACATTTGTTTGAAGTTAAGTTGGACTAAAAATTTTTGAAAATCAACCAGACTTCATTTTATCAAAACTTAAGTCACTCATCAACGAGTACGGTCATGGTTTGAGGGGGAGAGTGATTTCAAATAAAATATTTTCAAATGATATTTCTTCAAAAGAGTCCATTTGTATGTTATGAAGTAGTGATCTAAAGATTTAATGTTATGTCAGGGTATGATTTTCTTTAAAACTCAAAGATTTTACAAAATGAAAACTTTTAATTTAATTTCATCATACCTGACACTAACAATCTTTAAATGTCTAAATTTGTTCCACTATCAGAATAAAATTAATCTGAACACATTTCCCTCCCATGTTTTTTAAACCTAAATAAATCACTTCAGATCTAAAATATCAAAAAGGTTTGATATTTTTGATCGGGGGTGAAAATGTAATTTAAATATGAAATATGATAAAAGATGTTCGTTTTGATTGAAAAGTGCAAGCTGCTCTCCCATATGTGCTAAACGCTTTCGAATCTCGAAGCACATATTGATGGGGAGCATTTCAAAAGAAAATAAACTATCAAGGTACAAAGGCTTATAGGTTTTAACATAAGTACCTTGATGATTTTCTGATGGTTTTCTTTATGGCAAGTGTGATCCTGAAAGTACTTCAAAGAACTCTTTCCTCTATGTGTTAAATGATTTCAAATAACCAACTCACATATTGAGGGGGAGAATTTACCAAGAAAATCAAAAGGCTTTTTCTATGGAAATTATGATTGAAAAATTATTTCAAAGTCCTCTTGCCACTATGTGCTAAACAATTTCAAAATCATATAGCACATGTTGAGGGGGACTATTTCTAAATGATCGAAAACAATTAAGGTACAAAATACTTTGATATTATAAGACAAGTACCTTGATTGATTTTCCAAATGATTTTTCAACTGGTTTCAAGAACGAAAGAACTATACCGAAAGACCGACCACTTTACTTTATGCATTAGAGATATAAGGATGGTAATGTTAGGTATTAGTTCCCATGATCCCGCTAGAGCCGGAGGGATCTACCCCGGGGCAATCCACTAGATAGTGTAGAAGTCCTTTGGTATGATGAAAAAAGGATAAAAACTGAGAATAAGGGAAGAATGCCGAACAGAAAGAGCTAGGACTGGAATAAACCCAACAAGGTTCTAGTAATGAAGTCTCGGTAAGCACTGAAGGGGTTAAAGAATGAAAAAAAATGAAATGAGAAAAGGGTGAAAAGAAATAGCCCTCCAATAATTCAACCTTAGGGCAGAAACCGGGTTCAATACATATGATACTGGTGGTTACTAAGGTAACACTGGTATTGAAGACAAGACGTCATGGACCCAGTGACGCACTCCACTAAACTTCCCAAGCTACTCAAGTTCTCTTAAAA
The DNA here is from genome assembly GCA_910596185.1 of Chrysanthemum makinoi. Classification (NCBI taxonomy): domain Eukaryota; kingdom Viridiplantae; phylum Streptophyta; class Magnoliopsida; order Asterales; family Asteraceae; genus Chrysanthemum; species Chrysanthemum makinoi. The sequence goes on along the minus strand of OU343219.1, from coordinate 68,449,049 downwards.
GGACTTATTTTATTCTCACAGGGAACCTACATTATCTATCGAATTTCTCTTAGGGATGGTTAATATTGAAGAAGGAGACCCTCTCCCTAGTCTCCGACATAGGAAACCAAATGTGCACTATTAAGTCTAGAACCAAGAGATCATCCATAAGAAATCTCATCAGGACACAAAATTAATGAAGACTTGTTGTTTCACACAATGTGGAAAGTGAAAATATATTGAGAGTCCTACGCATTATCCTTGTGGTATTGCCAGAACATCCGAGTGATATGTATAATATTCACGATGAAGATGGAAATCCTTCTAGAGCCAACATCAAACAAGCTCTTGGTGGGTGACATGTGAGATCTTTCCAAAAGATCAAGCTTGTGACAACTGGATAGAAACGATGGCGCGATTCATTCTTGAATCAACCTTGGTCCAGGAAATGAATTGACAATTACTTTTGGAAAAACCGTTCGATGTGCAAATCTATTCTTTTCTCTAGTACATCGAATGTGTATTCATTTTCCAACAAAAAATGTATTTCTGATTGAAAATTGATCTTTCTTATAGGACATATTCCCTGTCATGTGCATAGAGCATCCACTATCAATAACATCTCTATCCAATATGTCCACATGTGGATTGCCCTGCACATAAAATAAGAGAATTAGTTTCTCTTAGGGACCCAAGCCATCATAAACTTGGATCTGCCTTGTGCATCCATGTAATCAAATCTTTTAAGTACATATGATGCACTATTGTCTTTGGACACATGGTCTAAAACAAGTATCTTTGGTCTCCAAACCCAACATGCTGAGGCCTTTACAACATTAACCTCTTTACCCATAATAACATTATTAGTTGATTTTGGCTTGGCAGCAGTTACTTTTTTCCAAGCAGTAGTTACACGTTTTCTTAAAGCAGTATTAACTTTTTGTTTATCCTTGTTGTTAATTAATGTTGTTCTCCTTTAAATGGGTCTATACATAGTTGAATGTGCTCTTTTAAAAAATATGTCTTTGAATGGGCAGCATTAAGTCTAGGTTTTGTGATAGCAATAGTAATAGATCTAGCAGCATTTATAGTTTTTAATCCAGATCTCATTAAGACTGCTTTTGGACAAAAATACTTTTAAGCATGAGGGTGAGTTGTATTAGCAAAATTAGAATGATTCCCCCTTTGAGCACTGTTCCATATAGGTTTTGTCAATTTTTCTTTTAAATTACTCTTACAGTTATATTGCAAGTGATCAAAACTTCCATAAGTAAAAGAAGGTTTATTATTCAAAACAAAATCACTCCCTAATCTATTAGACATCAAATTGTTCCAATTTCTTTGATTTCCTCTATGACTAGAAGTGTTCTTATTACAAGACTCTACTGTTTCTACATTTTCCCTCGTAGCAATTGTAGAAACAGCTTTATTTAGGACTCTAGGTTTGACACTAGCTTCATCCTCATATCTGACACCTATTCCTTAATCACTGGTTCATCAAACTTTCTTCTATCCAGCTCAGACTCTCCTCCATCAACACTCTTAACTCTAGGGGTCTCAAATACCTTTTCCTTATTGGTATCAATATTCTTTTCTTCCCTTGTAAAAGACAGATCAAGCATACGAGGACAAAAATTTCCAAATACATGAGGTGCAACATCATGAAACCTTATTCCTGTCTTGTATCCTATTCCCTTCATTCTATTATAAATCTGAATTTTTATCATTTTGTTAACTTCTTTAGATTGATATTCATGTCTTTCAACATGCAATTCAATACCATCTTTCTCTACTGGAACTTTTTCTTTTTCTATTTGAACCTGATCATGTTTTGTTTTAAGCTCATAAATGGTTTGATCTCTTAGATGTACCTCAACTTCTAATGTTCTAATCTTTATACACAAAACAAGTTCATTAGATTTGAAGAACTCTAATCTAGCCTCAAATGATTTCAAAAATTCTTTATAGCCTAAAAGTAATAACCTAGCATCTTCAAGTTCTTTAAGCACTTTATTATATTCAGATTTATAAAAACAAGGATCTAAACAACATGATTCAAAGGATACATCACAATCTGATCCTGAAGAGCTTGAATTTGATGAGTATGCCATGAGAGCATAGTCAGTAGGACCTTCAGTAGCTTTATCAATCTAGTCATAGCCTCCTAATCCATCACAAGACACCAAGGCAGATGTAGTTGAAGTCTCTTGAACTGGAATAGTCCTTCTCTCTACCACCCTTGACCTTTTCTTCTGTGACCTTGGGAATCTACATTCCCTTGCAAAGTGACCCTTTTTTTTGCTGTTGTAGCACTCAACTTTGGACATTTCAAAGCCCACTTTGTTAGTACCATTCATCTACAAGCTCCTTCCAGTCATTTACAGAAACCTTTTAGCCTTCTGATGCAGGTTTAACTGACCAGGCTTTAATATTTATGAGTGTCTCGTTTACCTATGGTATACCTTATGCACTAACGGACAGTGTACCCGATTGTGTGTATTGTAGTAATCGGTAAAACCAAGGTCGTCCCAAGAGCTTTGTGAGCAGATTCTAACAAGTCTAATTGTCATTGGTTTTAATTGGTTTAAGGAAGAAATGATTAATTAACTAATAAAACAAGAAATGAAAGAAAGCAAATAAAAGATAAGGTTGTGATCAATAGAGGAGAAATGTTCTAACCTAGTTACTCATCCTATCAAGTTATGTTCACATCTAATTACTTCTAAGTGCTTCAAGTGGGGGTTTAGGTCGCTAGGACAGCATTTTGTCAGTTCGTCCTAACCTATTAGCAAAGGTTTGCATCGAAGATCAAGATATTATCCTTGAAAGTCTAGTTGTTTTTAGTCCCCTAAGCCAAGTCATTAAGTTTTGCTACATGCAAGATTCATAACAATGAGTGCCCGGGAACTAGCATCTTAGACACTCATCCCTAACTTTAAGTTCATCTAAACAGTCGGTGATCATTTGGTCAATTCGCACAAGCGAAGAAGGGTCATCAGTAGGTCAATTCTTACCCTTCCCACTCAGTCTATCTACTTAGGGTCAGTTGGTCAATTCTCCTAAGTAACTAGACACTACCGCCATTCAAAACAACAGAAATAAGGGTAGCTACCAAGCAACTATGCATGCATACGCTAGAAACTATTATAAGGAAGCAATGTAAATATAAACATAACAATTTAGGAATCATAACTAGGCTAGCACCAGAGGTGCTTAACCGATCATATTAAAAGAGACAATCAATTCAACGTTTGACATAATGATAATAGCTAATCCTTATCGTTAGGGAGTGATTTCTCCCTTGGAGATGGCTTCGTACGCTCCTCAAGATCTACCTTCAGTCCCCTACTCGCATTCTCTGTTTTGTGGTATGGAGTGGATGATGTGAAACGTAGAATTTAGGGCTAATATTTATAGGCGAGATCTAGTTACGGCGTAACTTAAGTTGAGAGTTATGCCATAACCTATATATATCCATAATTGTTATAGCTGGCTACGGCGTAACACATGGAATGAGTTACGCAGATCTTCAAAACAGTTACAAAATAATGATTACGCGTAATCCTTGGAAAGAGTTACGGCGTAGCTTGCAAAGCGTGGAACATCATTTAACCTAATTGGTTACGTATGCATCCTAAGATGGAGTTACCGTAATATGTTGAGTTGGTCTACTGAGTCACACTTTTTTTACGGCGTAATATGAGAGAGTATTTACACCGTAATTACTTCACAATGGGCATACTATCATATATCTTCAATAAACTCTCCAAATCCGCGTCTATTTAGCTCCAATGCTCGTAATTTACCTGAAATGAAGTATGGAGGAAAACAAGCGTAAATCCATATAAATGATATAAAATACGAGCATTATCGGTGGAAATTGACAGTTAATATTCAGGACTATTTGATGTTATCAAATATCCCCCCACTTGAACTCTACTTGCCCTCAAGTAGATCTTATTAGATAAATTTCTAAAAAGATATCAACCATTACCTAGAAAATATAACTTTAAAAATCCCTTATGCTAGAATAAAACAAACCCGAACACCTCACGAAATGGGAAGAAAACACTCAAATAAAAGGTAAGGTTGTGATCAATATAGGAGAAGTGTTCTAACCTAGTTACTCATCTTATCAAGTTATGTTCACGTCTAATTACTTCTAATTGCTTCAAGTGAGGGTTTAGATCACTAGGACAGCATTTGGTCAGTTCGTCCTAACCTATCAGCAAAGGTTTCCACCGGAGATCAAGCTATTACCCTTGAAAGTCCAGTTGTATTTAGTCCCCTAAGCTAAGTTATTAAGTTCCGCTACATGAAAGATTCATAACAATGAGTGCCCGGGCACTAGCATCTTAGACACTCATCCCTAACTTTAAGTTCATCCAAACGGCAGGTGATCATTTGGTCAGTTCGCACAAGCGAAGAAGGGTCGTCAGTTGGTCAATTCTTACCCTTACCACTCAGTCTTTCTACTTAGGGTCAGTTGGTCAATTCTCCTAAGTAACAACACACTATCGCCATTCAAAACTACTGAAATAAGGGTAGCTACCAACATACTATGCATGCATACACTAGAAATAGTTATAAGGAAGCAATGTAAATATAAACATAACAATTGAGGAATCATAACTAGGCTAGCACCTGAGGTTCTTAACCGATCTTATTAAAAAAAAACAATCAGTTCAATGTTTGACATAATTAAATACATGAATCAAAAGTAAAAAGAAAGATAATTGCTAATCCTTATCGTTAGGGAGTGATTTCTCCCTTGGAGATGGCTCCGTATGCTTCTCAAGATCTACCTTCAGTCCCCTACTCACATTCTCTGTTTTGTGGTATGGAGTGAATGATGTGAAATACAGAATTTAGGGCTGGTATTTATAGGCGAGATCTAGTTACGGCGTAACTTAAGTTGAGAGTTATGCCATAACCTATATAAATCCATAATTGCTCACGTTATAGCTGGCTACGGCGTAACACATGGAATGAGTTACGCCGTATCTTCAAAACAGGTTACAAAATAATGATTACGCCGTAATCGTTGGAAAGAGTTACGGCGTAGCTTGCAGCGGCGTGGAACATCATTTAACCTAATTGGTTACGGCGTAATCCTAAGATGGAGTTACGCCATAATATGCTGTTGAGTTGGTCTGCTGAGTCACGCACTTGTTATGGCGTAATGTGAGCGAGGATTTACGCCATAATTACTTCACAATAGGCATACTATCATATATCTTCAATAAACTCTCCAAATCCACATCTATTTAGCTCCAATGCTCGTAATTTACTTGAAATAAAATATAGAGGAAAACAAGCGTAAATCCATATAAATAATATAAAATACGAGCATTATCGGGGGAAATTGACACTTAATATTCAGGACTATTTGATGTTATCAAGTATCCCCCTACTTGAACTCTACTTGCCCTCAAGTAGATCTTATTAGATAAATTTCTGAAAAGATATCAACCATTACCTAGAAAATATAACTTTAAAAATCCCTTATGCTAGAATAAAACAAAGCCGAACACCTCACGAAATGAGAACAAAACACTCAAATCAAAGATAAGGTTGTGATCAATATAGGATAAGTGTTCTAACCTAGTTACTCATCCTATCAAGTTATGTTCACGTCTAATTAAATCTAATTGCTTCAAGTGAGGGTTTAGATCACTAGGACAGCATTTGGTCAGTTCGACCTAACCTATCAGCAAAGGTTTCCACCGGAGATCAAGCTATTACCCTTAAAAGTCCAGTTGTTTTTAGTCCCCTAAGCCAAGTCATTAAGTTCCGCTACATGCAAGATTCATAACAATGAGTGCCCGGGCGCTAGCATCTTAGACACTCATCCCTAACTTTAAATTCATCCAAACGGCAGGTGATCATTTGGTCAGTTCGGACAAGCGAAGAAGGGTCGTCAGTTGGTCAATTCGTACCCTTCCCACTCAGTCTATCAACTTAGGGTCAGTTGGTCAATTCTCCTAAGTAACTAGACACTACCGCCATTAAAAACTACCGAAATAAGGGTAGCTACCAACAAACTATGCACGCATACACTAGAAACAATTATAAGGAAGCAATGTAAATATAAACATAACAATAAAGGAATAATAAATAAGCTAGCACCAGAGGTGCTTAACCGATCATATTAAAAGAAACAATCAATTCAATGTTTGACATAATAAAATACATTAATTAAAAGTAAAAAGACAGATAATTGCTAATGCTTATCTTTAGGGAGTGATTCTCTCTTGGGGATGGCTCCATATGCTCCTCAAGATCTGCCTTCAGTCCCCTACTTAGATTCTCTGCTTTGTGGTGTGGAGTGAATGATGTGAAATGCAGAATTTATGGTTGGTATTTACAGGCGAGATCTAGTTATGGCGTAAGTTAAGTTGAGAGTTATACCATAACCTATATAAATCCATAATTGCTCTCATTATAGCTGGCTACGGTGTAACACATGGAATGAGTTACGCCATATCTTCAAAACAGGGTACAAAATCATGATTACACCGTAATCGTTGGAAAGAGTTATGGCGTAGCTTGCAGCGGCGTGGAACATCATTTAACCTAATTGGTTACGGCGTAATCCTAAGATGGAGTTACGCCGTAATATGCTGTTGAGTTGGTTTGCTAAGTCACGCTCTTGTTACGGCGTAATGTGAGAGAAGATTTACGCCGTAATTACTTCACAGTGGGCATACTATCATATATCTTTAATAAACTCTCCAAATCCGCGTCTATTTAGCTCCAATGCTCGTAATTTACCTGAAAATGAAATATAGAGGAAAACAAGCGTAAATCCATATAAATGATATAAAATACGAGCATTATCGGGGGAAATTGACACTTAATATTCAGGACTATTGATGTTATCAAATATCCCCCCACTTGAACTCTACTTGCCCTCAACTAGATCTTATTAGATAAATTTCTAAAAAGATATCTACCATTATCTTGAAAATATAAGTTTAAAAATCCCTTATGCTAGAATAAAATAAAGCCAAACACCTCATGAAATGGGAACAAAACACTCAAATAAAAGATAAGGTTGTCATCAATAGACGAGAAGTGTTCTAACCAAGTTACTCATCCTATCAAGTTATGTTCACGTCTAATTACTTCTAATTGCTTCAAGTGGGGGTTTAGGTCGCTAGAACAGCATTTGGTCAGTTCGTCCTAACCTATCAGCAAAGGTTTCCACCAAAGATCAAGCTATTACCCTTGAAAGTCCAGTTGTTTTTAGTCCCCTAAGCCAAGTCATTAAGTTCCGCTACATGCAAGATTCATAACAATGAGTGCCCGGGCGCTTCCATTTTAGACACTCATCCCTAACTTTAAGTTCATCCAAACGGCAGGTGATCATTCGGTCAGTTCGCACAAGCGAAGAAGGGTCGTCAGTTGATCAATTCTTACCCTTCCCACTCAGTTTATCTACTTAGGGTCAGTTGGTCGATTCTCCTAAGTAACTAGACACTACCGCCATTCAAAACTACCGAAATAAAGGTAGCTACCAACAAACTATGTGATGGATCTAGAGACACTCCTTGTGTCAATGAAATTTTGTATAATATTATTAAGCACGCGGAATTCACTTAGTAATACTTAGAAGATGGATTGTATGATGTATTGTATATAAATATAGATTAAACACAAAACTTAAGCTCCAATATTATTGATGAATAATACGAGCGATCTTAGCTTATCACTAGGGTTACACCTTGAAGCTTTTGTGAGTAATACGTAGGTAAATTAACAAGTACCTAAGACAATGACCTAGGACCTCCTTTTATACAACAAGGAGTCCTTTACAAGATAAGTATAAAGCTAACATAATAGAATATACACAAGATTTATTCTATACTTATCTAGACGCGTTAAACTACACGTAAACTAATAGCGTGGTAATAATGAACTGGCAGTGGGAATACGTTTCCATGCTAGTGTTAATCTGGCAAGTGTAAACCACATACTATCTGTGGTAACAATTATTCCCAACAATCCTCCCTAAACTTATGATTTCTCTACAAATCAATAAGTTTCTTCAATATGCATTATCTTCAAGGATTTGGGAAATTCAATCAAACACTTCATTTCTTTCTTAACTTCTGTATGGCTCTTGAACATTGATCTTGAAGTCTTTGTAACAATGCTCTGACCTTTTCATTGTCTTCATTAACTCTTATTGGTAAGGTTAACATCACTGTAAGAGCTCCAGCTCTAAGTGGATATTCTTTCTCAGCAAGCATGAAAAAGTCTTCTCCATTAGTCGTAGAGACATGATGAACTTCACATGAATCATAGTAAAACCATTTAGTACCAAAACTTGTGAATAAGGTTTTCCAGAAGTCATCATCAACATTTGGTTCATAGAGCCTTCTAAGATTCATCCATAACTGCATCTCCTTTGTATCTTTGAGATCTTGAGCACTAAACCTTTCTTGAACTAACCTCCATAGTGTATTAAGGTCATCTCTGTCAAAAGCTTTAATAAGATCTTCAAATGTCATGAATGATGAAGTTGCACCACCTAGCCTTGTGATCTTCCATGATGGAGCAAAATTGCTAGTAGTGAAAACTTCCCAATCAATAATAGGATGTCGAACTTGCAGTGGTTCTGGATAAAAATCTCTTTCTTCAATCACAATCATTCCAGTCAATTGATATTCAGTGAGTTTCTCAGTAGGAATTTCCTTCTCAGTAGACATTGCTTGATCTTCATCAACCTTAGTCTTCTTAACAATTTGAGAATCACTTACTTTGGCCTTTCTCTTTAATCTAGGAAACCTTTTTGCTTCTTCTTCAGAGCCCATTGGAGCAAAAGCTTTATCTTGTCTTAGAACTCTGTAATAAGCTCTTTCAACTTGATCATCAGGCATTCCTCTAAATTGATGCTTCTTCCAATTACCAATATGACAACAATAAGTCTTCATGTATGAATGTATTTGTGCCTTGGTTGGTTGTCTTGGTTTCTTCTGGCCCTTTCCCTTTTTGACTGAATTTATCACATCTTCAAATGCTTGATTGTTCTTCATTTGAATGAAATCCTTCAACTGAGCTGTTCTTTGTTCATCAGTTAAGGATGCATCAGCCTACCGTGTCAATTGCCTTTTTCTTGATTTCGGATTATTAGCAATCAAGAATTCAATATCATCTTCAAGTAGGAACATAACTAAACTCGAGTCTTCTTTCTAAGAACTATAGGTTGAACAAAGGAAAGTGGATCAACAAAATCTTCCATTCTATTCAATCTTTTAGCTTCCAAAAAGCTTGCAACTTCCATTTCTTTTAATCTTTTCTTCTCAGAACTTGTTCTTCTCGCTATCTTCTCTGCAAGATCTCTATCAAGAGCAATCTGAGTTTGTCTTTTCTTTGAAAATTTTCTTCCAATTTGCTCTACATCTTCCATAACTGCTTTACCCTTGTCTTTCTTCAAATTATCAAATTCTTCACTTGCAGTGGCAAAAGTTGGCTCTACAGTGGAAATCAAATCAGTGGTAAAATCAGTTGCTGTTGAAACTATAGACCTTGATAGATCTTGAGCACTCGCAGATCGTTAGTATTACTTATGTAATCACAAGCAAACTAATATACAATCTCTACGACTTATATTCTTTAGCGGAAATCAAATATAAGCACAAACACAATAACTAAGAACACGCTGATCCTCTATGGATCTTTATATTACTAAAACTTTGTTTTTCAACTCGTTACCTCAATCATACTATTGTGTTCCTTTTATAGGCAAGGAACCATAACTGGTTTCCTAAGAAACGTATAATCATAAAACTAAATAAGATATACATGATCACTTCCTAATAAAGCTCGTGCATATCCTAACTAACTATAGAAAACACGGAATAACTATTTCCTTGAAACTATCTACGATTATACTACTTCAGTGATTCTCTTCTTCAGAAACATTGAACTTCAAAGAAAATCCTTAGGTAGTAACATCAGCAGAATTATAACTTAGCAGAATTCCCAACAATCCTCCCCTAAACTGGAATTTCACTTGGTTAACTTCCAGTTTCTTGATAGATCTTCAATGCTTCAGAGGATTGTACTCGAACATCAGCAACAAAAACACAAAACATTGACACCTCGATGATGCCAAATCTTTAAAGTTCCAGGTCTTTGCAGCAACAAAGGACATAATGTACATCAAAACATTTTAGTTTCATACTATTCTTATCACATCCAGGTGTGTTAACTCATGTGAGAGGTGAATCATTGAAAATAATGGATTTGATGTCTCTTTACCAATAGCCATCACTACTGGAGTAGCCAAATGTTTAACATCAAAAACTATGGTACACTGATAACCATCTGATTTATCAGCAAATCAGCAACCATATAACGGATTTGAAATGTCTTTACTCAGTAGCCGTTTGCTCAGGACTAGTCAATTCTTAGGATTGGTGAAATGAATACCAAATATGGTATTCCACTGCCTTTACCACAAGCCATATACATGTGGGCTAGTCAATTCTTGGATTCCAAAAAGGAATAAACCATGGTGAATTGATAACCATAAAACCCTCAACAATGAAGCATGGGTGGTTGCATACCCTATGATTTTGAGCAAATCATTACAGCTATCAACAGATTTGATGTGCCTTTACCAAAGCTGTACCCTTTGGACTAGCCAACTCTTTGACATACATAAGGTACATCTGGTGAGTTAATAACCATGAAAGATATACAACAAACCTGCAATAAAAGTTAGACAAACAAAAAATATACATAGAAATTTATTTATTTATTTATTTATTTATTTATTTTAACTAAGAAACAAATAAAGAAACAAAGATAACAAATATTACAAACCATACAAATTACCAAAATCAAGATGATGCTCGATGTTGCAGAAGCTGAGTCTTAATAATTCCTACACATTGTTCAACATGCAACTTATCATTTCCAATTGGATCTGGAGGAACTTCCAACTTCTGGATAAGCATTCTTTCCATCAGCCTCATAGACAAAGGATAAATCTTATCAACAAACATACAAACAGTAATTCCACCCTTTGTCTCCACCACATGCACACAAGGCAAAGGATAAAATCTCCAAGTCTCAACCTTCCACTGATGTGAATTCTTCCAAATATGATACCCTTTACCATTTGGAGATTGAGAATCAAACAACACTTGAAGATCACCCAACAAAAATAAACCAGAACCCTGTGGTGAATGAATAGCATAATACTTAGTAACAAGATCATACAAAGTATTCAAATCTTGCCTATCCACCAAATGAAATATTTCCTTCAAGAAGTTGAACTTCATAGTAGAATTATCCAGATGATGAATAGTGTTAAGCTCCCCATCGGTTAATGTCCAATTAATCAACACATCATGAGATCCTTCAAGAAAATAGCAACATATCCTTCTTTAATAAAAGTTGATTCAGACTTTTAGATCCAAAGAAGTATCCTGAGTAGTGTTCTTAACCTTAGATGTTTGAGACCCAGATGATCTCATAGATCTCCATAAGGAAGAAGGTTTCCTTTTAGACATTCTCTTCTTCCTCCTACCTGGTATATAAATACCCATACATGGTGCCTCCTCATAATCATCATGAACATCCAGAGGTGAGTAGAAGATGAAGACTTATTTTGAGCAAAGATAGCATGGCTGATGCATTCTCTCAAGTACCTTTCTAGCCTCCTTAGATTTAGCAGCTTTTTGTTCAGCTTCCCTACCCAACTTTTACTATTGTATCAACAGATACCACCCAGTAATGTTTCGAAGAAACACCATGAGACTTCAGAGTGAACCCTTTCATGGAATGAGTAGATTCAGAGTGTCTTCGAAGGAACACCAAGAGGGTCGCAGATTGAACCTTTTAGTGAATGTATGGCTTCAAAAGATGCTTGAAGCAATGACAGAGAACTCTTCTTTAGTGACATATCATCAAAGTTATCAACAATTTCAACTGTCTTTTGTTTCTTTGCTTTAGGAGCATCAGAAGTACCAGCAATCCTCTTCAAAGTGAATGATGATGTAGAGACAGTAGTAAACTTCATAATCCTATTATACCTCTTGACCAACTCAGAATAAGAAAAATCCAAAACTTGTTTCATTGTTAGACCGGAGTTATATAAAGTACAACTCGATTTTTCACCATGTCCTCATATATGCTTTCTTCTCGAGCTTCAGAGGTGGTTTTTCCTGCTTGATTTATTCTTTTGAGCAACAAAAGCTTTCCTTTTGTCACCGCCTTCTTGCTTTGCCATCCAAGAGCTACCATTTGTGTAGCATAATTCTCACTTGCCAAAGTCTGCACCTAAGATACTCGAGCAAGTGTAGGAGCTGAAGTAGCTTGTGAGTATAAACATCCCATTGTGCATCGGGATCCGAGTAGCCAAAGCATCCAATTCTTTTCGCCTCTCAAGAGGTAAATTAGAAGTAGACTCACCGCAACTGCTTAGCCAATTCATCACTTTTCTTCAAATTTGCTCACTCAGCTAACATTCTTTCTTGTGCTAACCTTTCCTGTTCACTAACCAGATCTGGACCAAGCTCATCTTCAATCATTACTCCTTTCCCTTGATCAACTAGAGAAGTATCGCTCATAGGTACTTCAGAAGAAACATTCAGATTAGCATCAGAAGAAACAGGTTGAGACAAAACTTCATCAGGAGTTGAAAATACATCAGCTGCTGGATTTAAATCAAAAGTTCTTCCAAAGAAGAAAAACTTGAGAAGTATCTGCTGAAGGTGTAGAAGCAGGTTGTGCTTGCACAGATGAAGCTTGACCAATTTCAATAGCAATATCCATCATAGGAGTATCAGCAACAACATGTTCTTCAGTAGTTGAAACATCCTTACTTTGCAATGTATCCTTGCTCAAAGATTGCTTTCTCCTCCTTCTAGTAAACAAAATTGGCTCCTTTTGCTTTACAGATTTAGCAACCATTGGAGTAGAAGCATTAGATTGTTGAGCCACATTAGCCAAAATATCAAGTGACTCAAATTGAGTATCCACATCCTCCTCATCAGAAGAAACATCCAATCTCCTTTTTCCACTACGACCCAGTTGTACTTCCAAATCCTGAACCTTCCTTTTCAATTATACAATCTCACTACCACGTGTAGATTTAGTCTTTGCAAGCTCCTTCTTGAGATCGCAACTTCACCACATACCGTTCACTAGAGCATACAGATGTAAGTGTAATAGGGTCCTCACCCACCAGCCAGATTTCTCGTGGTAATGGGAGCATCATTGGGCCTTTCAGAAGAAATATCAACATGCTCAATGAATGGAACACCATCATTAACTGAATCCCTAATAGGACTAGGAGTGGTTAGTCTATTAATCTCAGTCTCAAACTCATCATGAGTAACCTGTGCAGGTGGTGGACTAGAACTAGGTCTAGATGAAGGTGTAGGTGAAGGTTGGTCAGGAGAAACATGAGTTGTTTCAGCAGTATTAGAAGGGCCCTCATCCATTGCAACTGATGGATTACCATCAGCAGACAAATAGTAGAAGGTAGAGAACCAACAACATTCCCTCATCAGCAGCCTCATTGCCTTGAGGCAACATAGCTGCTAGCAAAGGATGATGTTCCCCCTCATATTTAGTTCTCATTGAAGCAAATAGTTTAGAAGTTAAAGCTCCTATGGGACAAAAAGCTTGGGCTTGGGTGGTGATATCTAAAATCATTTGTAAGAACCTAGGGTACATCAAAAACTTATGCTTTTTCCTATGTATATTTTCAACCATATTATCAAAAATAAACCTAGAAAAGTTATAAGTTAAACCCTGAGAAAGACATACAATACCACATCCCAATTGAGTAGAAAACTGGTCCCATCCTCCTGATTTATTGCTTATGCACTAAAGCAATGTGTGAACCAAAAACCTCCACATAGGACACAACTGATTCTTAAACCATATATCAGTCCTTGTTCCTTTATATCCAAAAGCTCTTAGCCCAGCAAGAATATCCACAACATTAGAATGATAAACCCCATTAACATCGTCCAAACGAAGCTTTCTTCTAATAAACTCATCTGTCACAGCATACTCTGTTTCGTCAACCATAGCTACAATCTCTGTATCACTCCTCTTTTTAGTAGTTGCCCAGAATTGTGTAACCAATGATTCATAAACAACTTCTGGAGAATGCGTTAAAGCATAATGAATCTTTGATCGCTTCAAGAACTCCACCATTGGCTTATACAAATCATCACCTTTTGCTTCTCCCAGAAAAGCAACTTTGTTATGATATTTCTTCAATTGAAGCGCCATGAGTGAAATTGTTAGTTAGGGTTATGATTCTTGCAAATGGAAGTGTTGTAAACGTAAGTGAAGAGGGAATCGTTTAATTTGATGTAAAGATATGCGTATAATGGTTTGGTAGAAGTTACCCAAAATATAGTCAAAATTATCGAAACTTATGTTGACCATATCTTACGTGTATTTTAACTTTAACCAAGAGGTAACACTTCAGCAGAAACACGGTCAATCTGCTGAAGTAATACGCTTCAGCAGAAACAACCCAAGATAAAAGATATCCTCAGTAAATTTCTGGAGCGTTACTGTGCCACCCAACTCACATTAAATTACATTAAACCTCGAATCCGTCTATATAAAAATCCCAATGCACACTTCACATGGATCATTTATCCCTAATTTTCATCACAAAACCCTAATTTCAAAACAAACCACAATCTACCACAATCAACCATGAATACCAAACCAGAGGTTATTGATCCAACCTCTTCTCCATCATCATCATCATCAAGTGATGATACTAACCTTTGGAGACTCTATATTCCTCCACAAACATCACGACAAAGAAAATCCCCCTTTCTCCTTCTTCTGAAGATGACAGTGTAGTGGATCCAAGTGAGTCTTCTGATGACTCTGATGACTCCACTAAGGAGATAACTTCACACCCTCAACCTCCACCACCTCAAGCTAAACAGGTGGTGTTCGCTCTTCTTGCGCCATGGTCTGGTGCTTCATCTCATATCGTAAAGGGGAAGGGCAAAAGGAAGATGGATTGATTGCTTTTTGGTGAAACCAGCAGATGAAGCACAAAGGACACAGTCATATCACACATCCATCTGCTGTATTCATCTTCATCATCTTCGGTTTCCTAAATCCATCCTTCCCATTTTGATCCTTAGCTCATCGTACTAATCATGAATATCCTGGTCATGCATATCCAGCAGTTGGAATAGATGATATGAGCTAGTAGATGATAGGAACTTAGTATAGGTTCAGTAGATCATGTATAGTTATGAATCTTGTATTTCCATTTGAAGTTGATTGTATGCAATGTAAGCTGTAAGCTGTAAGCTTTATCTTGAACGAATGAGCATCTTTAACTTCAGTACATCACTTCAGTACTTAATCTTCAGTGGAAACAATATGCTCTCTTCAGTACTTTGCTTTCAGTAGAAACAAGCTTTTAAGCTTTCTTGACCATATTCCAATTAACCAAACTTAATAAACTCCAAGTTATATATGCAAGCTGCAAAATAGACACAGAGAAACACACAAACCAAAACAAACTAAAAGAACATTAGTTGGTTAGTGTTAGCAAATATATAAACTAATATACAAAGTTTACATCCAAAATCCTCCCCTGAGGCATATGCCTCCCCTAAGGCTTATGCCTCCCCTTAAACTTTGCAGTTAAGGGTTAAGCATACCAATATGGACCACAAGGTGTTGAAACCTTGGTCCATCAAAAGCCTTAGTTAACAGATCTGCCACATTATTATCGGTGTGTATTTTAACCACTTTTATCAAATGTTTTTCATACGCATCTCTTATAAAGTGGTGCCTGATTTCAATATGCTTAGTTCTACTGTGAAACACTGGATTTTTAACAATGCATATGGTACTTTGATTATCAATAAAAATTGTTGTATTCATGAAGTTATACCCATAATCCAACAATTGATTTTGTATCCAACGAACCTGTCCACAACAATTTGCAGCAAAGAACATACTCGCTTCAGTAGATGAGGTAGCCACAATAGTTTGTTTCTTGCACCGCCAAGAAATCAATCTCTTTCCAAGGAATTGGCAACCTCCAGTTGTGGATCTCCTATCCGATTTGCACCAAAGATAATCACTATCACTATATGCTTCCAGCTTAAAAGGACTTTCTCTTTGGTACCAAAGGCCTAAATGAGGTTGACCTTTCAAATACTTAAAAATCTTTTTCACTGCATTCAGATGTGAAGCAAGTGGAGTGACTTGATGTCTAGAGCAAGCACTTACAAAGAAAAGTGATGTCGGACCTAGAAGTCGTTAGATACATTAATGAACCAATCATAGATCGTATAAATGAACATTCACGGTAGATCCGGTTATTATTTGTCCTTGACTTTGGAGCTTCATAAGGTGTTGTGGCAGTCCTGACACTCTCCATACCAAACTTTTTCAAAATGTCCCTCATATATTTGTCCTGACTGATAAAGATACCATCGTGTTTTTGCTAAACTTGGAGACCCAAAAGAAAGTAAGCTCCCCATAGCACTCATCCTGAAACTCTCCCTTCATCAGTTCCTCAAACTCCCTGCACCAAGCTTCTTTAGTGGACCCAAATATGATATCATCCACATAAACTTTCACAAGAATAATGTATATGGAATTCTTCTTCAGGAAAAGTGTTTTATCAATGGCACCTCTTCTATAGCCATGCTTCAAAGAAAAATGATGAAATCCTAGCATACCATGCTCTTGGTGCCAGATATAGTCCATAGAGAGCTTTAACTACCTTGTAAACATGATTTGGATGGTCTGGGTCTTCAAATCCTTTAGGTTGAGTGACATAAACCTCCTCTTGTATTTCACCATACAGAAATGCACCTTTAACATCCATTTGATATACCATGAAACCCATGTAAGATGCATAAGCCAAGAATATCCGTATGGCTTCTACTCTAGCAACAGGTGCAAACACTTCATCATAATCAATCCCATCCTCTTGTCTATACCCCTGAGCTACTAATCTTGCTTTGTTTTAATGACAAACCCCTTGCATCTCTCTTATTCTTCAATATCCATTTAGTCCCAATAGCATACTTCCCATCAGGTAGTGGCACCAATATCCAAACCTGCTGATTTTGGAACTGTTGCATCTCTTCTTGCATTGCTTCAAGCCAACTTGAATCTTCCAAGGCTTGAGTAACACTGTTGGTTCCACTTGAGAGAGAAAAAAGGCAAACAGACAATGATCAAAGTCTGTGTGATTGTCTCTTTGCTGTTTTGAGACATAAGAGATAAAAGCTACTTGACCATATTTAGAACTTGTTACAGTGCCTCTAGTTCTAACTGGTGCATGAGGATCACCAATAATATTGGACTGTGGATGAGCAATGTTGATCCTTTTAGTAGCAGTTGTGTTTACATCAATGAAGGTATCAAGATTAGTCACAGTTGGTTCAAAATCTGTGTCATAGGAAGGTGAGGTGAAGATGCCAGCTTTAGGTTGATGATGACCAAGATCTGAAGGATTTGGAAAACGAGTATAAGGTTCTCCCAAGTCTGTTGACACTCTAGTAGAAACGGGAGTAGAAACAACATGGCTATCAGCAGATTTGGTGATGATAGGAGAAACAGAGTCACTTTCAACAGAATAGTGATTTCTGCTGATTGCTTCTCTTGCAATCTCCTCAGCATTCCTCTCAGCTTCTAGATTAGCTGCATACTCCTGCTTCTTAAGCCTAGCAAGGTCCTCTACATAGTTGGACTCATCTTCACTCTCCACAGAAGTAACTTTGGAAGTGTCACCTGCAAAAATTGTTAGTGGAGAAAGAAGGTACAATAATAGGATGCTCATCATCCTCAAACTCACTATCAGAATCAGCATTAATGGTAACAGCACTGTCAGTGGGAGACACTTGTATACCTGCATTTTGGTTAGCCGCATGTCTAGAATAACCCAAATAATCAGTTAAGTAATCAAGGTCAAATGACCAAACATGACCTTGTCCTTTAACATTAGGCTTGTCTTCTAGATATCTCAGGTTCAAAGTCTCCTCAATCTTCTTAGCATTCAAATTGTATACCCTATATGCCTTACTATGAGCCGAATAACCCTTAATATATCCTCATCACCTTCTCATCAAATTTACCCAGTGGATCACTAGTATTCAAAATAGTCACTTGACAACCAAAAGGTTTAAGGTAATGAATAGCAGGAACTTTCCCATAGAGAAGTTCATAAGGTGTCTTAAAGTGAGGTCTAGTGATAGATACCCTGTTTAGAACATAACAAGTTGTGCCAACTGCTTCAGTCCAAAACATAGTGGGTAACTTAGAGTCTGCAAGCATAGATCTTGCTGCCTCTATCAAGGTCCTATTCTTTCTTTCACCACCCGTTTTGTTGAGGTGTTCTTGGAGTGCTATAGTCCCTTTTGATTCCTTTAGACTTACAGAGTTCTATCAAAACTTCATTCTTGAACTCTGTCCCATTATCACACCGGATACCTTTAACCTTTTGTTCGGTGGTTTTCAACAAGAGTAATGTACTCTTTTAAAAGCTGGAGAGGTTTCATCTTTAGTCCTCAAGAAGAATACCCAACAAAACCTGCTATAGTCATCAGTAATAACCAGACTAAAATACTTGTGATCTATGCTTCTGACTTGAGTTGGACCAAAAGATCCATGTGAAGCAACCGAAGAGGTTCTCAAATAAGGCTCACTGCATTAATTGCTTTGTATGAGGCTCTGTGTTGCTTTCCTTTGTTGCAGGCAACACAGTTATGTTCATTGGTGAAAACTTTAGAAGGAAGTCCATCAACAAGACCCAGTTTAGATAGCTTGTTAATTTTCTTGAAATTCACATGTGCCATCCTTCTATGCCATTTTATAGACTCATCCAGGGATGCTTTAGCCACCAAGCATGTTAAGTCACCTTCTGGTTGAACATCATTCAAGTTGAATGTGTAAAGATTGTGAGTACGAGGAACTCTCAGCAGAATTGATGTATCTTCTGGTAGTTTGAAGTCTTTAGATAGCACAAGACATTCATCCTTAGAGAAAAGTACTTTGTTCTTGGTGTCACAAATTTGTGAGACTGAGAACAAGTTTAAGTGTTGTAGTTGCTTGACATAGTACACATTCTCAAAGTCCAGTTGAGGTGTTTTGATGGTCCCTTTCCCAGTGATTCTACCATCACTTCCACCAAATGTCACATTGCCTCTTCCTTCAATGGGTGCAAAATTATGCATCATATCTCTGTTTCCTGACATGCTTCTGGAGAAACCAATATCAACAATGCCAACTTCCTTGTGCCTAAGAGGATGATCCTACAACAACAACAAAAATATACAAAATATTAGTACACTATTGAGGCTCAAGTCATTACTGACTTGAACCTGCCTTGTGGATCTTTAGATTGAGGCCATGCAGATTTATAAGATCCACCATTGTTCTTGGGTTTCCATTGAAATTTAGGTCCCCTTTTTGTCCAAGAACAACCTGAGGGCTTCAGCAATATTCCTATAACCCTTCCCAGTATTCATTGAGTCAACATATCCAGGCCAATAACCATTTTTAAAATATGAACTGGTTGGTTGCACATATGGTCTAGCAACTGAGCTTCTCCTAAGAAAAGGAGATGTATAAGTTGCTTGTGGAACATAAGGTGGTATAACATTAACATTAGTCCACATTGGTCTAGATTGCCCAGCACAAACACCCATTCTTTGCTCATGATAATCACAATCCTTAATTAAATGAAATTTACTTCCAGACACAAAATATCTCTTCTATTTAGAAGATTTATTCAAACCAAAAGATGTCCTATTACAAGCAGAAGTATTCAAACCAAAACCATGAAAAGAATTGTTTTTAACAGAATTATTATTCAAAGAATGAAAAGACAAGTCTTCAGAGGAAACTGTCTTGGAAGATGATTCCTTAGCAGCAACTCTAATAGGCTTGTAAGTAGGCTTGGGTGCAGGCATGGGTGAGGTCTTGGGTAGGTCTGACTTATCACTTGAATCACACGGTGGCATAGGAAGTAGACCCTTGATCGAAGATTTGTCACGCGAGCAAGGGACAAAATCGAGATGAAGAATCGGGTCCGGCAAGTCTTTTGACTTTTGCCATAAAGATGATGTGATCCATCAAAGTCAACAGTAATGGAAAGGTCAACAGGCATAGGTATTCCTCTAATAGATCCAGGTACATGTAGGTCACCTTCTTTGACATAATTAGCTAAGCTCTGGTGTAGTTTTACCCATCATGTCTAGCTTCTAATACTACATACTTTTTAAAACCTAAACCTATTGCAAAGGTCTCAGATTGACTACCATAGATCTCTTTAGCTAGATTATTACCAGATATTAACCATTGTTTATGTCTAGCTATTTCGCAGATCTAGTTTTTCTTTAAGCTCTTGATTTTCAGAAATTACAGTAGCTTTTTCTTTCTCGGTCCTTCTTAAGTCATTTTTAGTGCAATCTAAATCACTTTCTAGCACCCTAATCTTATCATCATAAGCAATTTGATTCTTCTGAAACCAAACCTTTTGTCTTTCTAATGTTTTTAAAGCTTGTTTATAAGCTTCAACTTCAACATAGCATTCATTGTATTTAGGTTTCAAAATATCATATGCTTCCTTAAGTTCATTATAACGCTCACTACAACCAAACAAACAATTTTGTACCTGAGAGATGCCCATCAAGGCAACTTGATCATGCCTATCCTCAAGTACAAATTGCCAGCAACCCAATATTCTCGCCACGAGGACCATCATCATTCTCGACTCATGTGACTTCCAAATCAACATTGGCATCCAAAGTGACCATAGCAACCGAGGATCTAGGATTCAAGTTCCAAGATCCCTTTGATTCTGGCGATAGGAAGAGTATCTCACCTCATCTCCAGCCTTCCTATCCTTGCATTCTCTGGAGAAGTGACCCATCTGATGACATGTATAGCACTTGACCTTCTTCTTATCAAACCTTGCTGGATCTCTTCCCTGGAAACCAAACTTCCTCCCAGCCTTACGCTCAAATTTCTTGATGTCCATAGAGAGCATAGCCACTTGCCACTTCAACTTCATCTCTTCCATCTCCAGTGGATCTACCAGATCAAAATCCTCATATGCAAGTTCTCCGAGGATCATAATCAGCAAAGAAGGATCCAAGGACATCTTCCATTATACCACTAGTTGTATATTGAGAACTTGATGGAGTGGTAGTGTAAGATGATGATGAGTAAGTAGGACTTGGAGCATGGATCATCTTTTGAGTGGAGGCCCCAACAAAGGTTGTGTGACTAGCAGTAGATGATGAACGGAAGGGACTTCTGACATCATGCTCAAGAGCTTTAAGTTTGTTGTACAGTTCATCAAAGGTAATCATATCAAGCCCACCTTTAGTTTTGAAGGCAGTGCTTACTTATAACCAGGATTGAGCTAAAGATCGCAAAAACTTGGAGTTGCAATCTTCATTATCTGGCTTTGCCTTAAGCTGATTCAACTGACTTAAGATCTTGTGAAACCTGTCATAGCCTTTGTGTATTCCTTCCTCTTCAGAGACATGAAAATCTTCAAACTGTTGTCTTAGCATCGATTTTCTCATTCTCCTAGACTCCTCATTCCCTCCAAACTTAGCCTTGATTGCCAACCATATATCCTTAGCATCATTCATGAAGTGAAAATCACTCAAGTGATCCTCAGGAATAGCTTGAAGAAGAATTGTTTTAACTTTGGTTTCTCTCTGAATTGTCAGCAACTCTTCAGCAGATTTAGGAGGAACATGAATAAGATTACCATCAGGATCTGTGGTTGTTCTCTTCAAACTGTTCCCCTTCTTTACAATCTCCCATAGATTCCAATCAATGTTGGAAATCCAGTTCTGCATCTTCATTGCCCATAGATCGTACTCCTCCTTCTTGAGGTATGGAAATTTAGCATTGCTGTTTGACAGACTTAGGTGTTGCAGATGAGTGGAGTTTTGGTTGTTGGTGACTTCAATATCATCTGTTGATCCAGGCATGGTGAATTTTGTGTTGGTTGTATAGGTGTTTAGAAAAGACTGTTCTTAGTATCGTAGAGACTCTAACGAGGCTCTGATACCACTTGTTGAAACTGTAGACCTTGATAGATCTTGAGCACTCGCAGATCGTTAGTATTACTTATGTAATCACAAGCAAACTAATAGACAATCTCTACGACTTATATTCTTTAGCGGAAATCAAATATAAGCACAAACATAATAACTAAGAACACGCTGATCCTCTATGGATCTTTATATTACTAAAACTTTGTTTTTCAACTCATTACCTCAATCATACTATTGTGTTCCTTTTATAGGCAAGGAACCCTAACTTGTTTCCTAAAAAACGTATAATCATAAAACTAAACAAGGTATACATTATCACTTCCTAATGAAGCTCATGCATATCCTAACTAAATAAGATATATATTATCACTTCCAAAGAGGTAGACTGAATTCATCTTGATCATCTGCATTATCCTTGCTTGGTTCATCATCATCAAGAAACTCTTCTGAACCTGCAAAATTGTCACACCCCCAAATTACCTGTTTTGCAGCGAAATGGAATTCACGGGGATGACTGTCATAGCACCACAATCACAGTTATATTGAACGACCTAAAGTGTCGTTTGGAAAACACATCGTTTGATTTAATAAAATAATCAGAGTTTACAAAGTATAGGTCCCAAATGAAAATCAACTTGTGCGGAAATAAGTTTGTTACAAGCCAAACGATGGATTTAAAGTGCATAAATCCCATGAGAGACGCGTCGTCACCACGACTCTATGATAAGTCCACATGCATGCCATGAAGTGTATACCTTAGATACCTGAGATAAAACATGCTAAAAAGTCAACACAAAGGTTGAGTGAAATCCATAGGTTTAATTAATTCGTTTGAACACAATATTCGTAGTGTGAGTTACGTTGTTTCACACTCATCGTTGAAAACAAAACAGAATTTATTTCACTAAGTTCATGACAACCAAAGCGTAAACCTCGTACAAATAGAAATTGGTAAAATCGTTTTCATCGCCGCCTAATAGGTAAACTTGCCAATTTACCTTAATGATTCAAATATAGTGCTCGATTTCTAACCGGGTCAATAAGAACGGGAGTGTTAATTCCAATAGGCCTATTCACAATATTCGCCACCAAGTGACTAATGGTGCATGATGTAGGGACTTCAAACATGGCAATTGAATACTTAGTGACAATAAAATATTTGGATATAGCATACAG
This sequence comes from Chrysanthemum makinoi, assembly GCA_910596185.1. Classification (NCBI taxonomy): domain Eukaryota; kingdom Viridiplantae; phylum Streptophyta; class Magnoliopsida; order Asterales; family Asteraceae; genus Chrysanthemum; species Chrysanthemum makinoi. The sequence goes on along the minus strand of OU343219.1, from coordinate 68,425,839 downwards.
TTCAAAGCATTTGTGTTCGATTAAAAATAGTTGAGCATGTATCTCCCCCAAGAGTTTATAAAACAATTAAGTAATAGAAAGTGGGGCTATGAACTCACCTGTTGCAATGATTATGATGATATAATGGCAATACTGAAATGAAGCGCAACCTCTGACCGTGACCTATTATGAATTATATGTTCTAATGTAAATCATGAATCAATGTCGTGCATGCAAACTCATATGATATCCATACCACTTGTACATTTGAAAATAATGTTTGTCGTCGAAATATATGTTTATGACATCTCGTCATATTACAAAATACTTTACAAGTATATACGTTGAATCAACCTCCTACGATAGTCGTTTAGTGATTTATCAAGAATTTATAGCTTTTTCGTCGCAAAATGATATACTTTGATAATTTGTGAAAGTGACTAAATGACCTCGAAAAGCTAGTCGTAAAATAGTGAATATCGAGTGTTAGGAAACAAACTCAATGGTTTTGGAAAGCTTGTAGCATTATCTAAAAGTCTTAGCTTTTGAATTTTTATCATAGAAGTCTTGATCATGGAGAAAAACATAGGTAAAGTAGGGTACTTGTACCCAAAATATTGTTTAAGGGTGGTTTTCGGCAAAGTTTAAGTGCCCGTATTTTACTCGTTACAACTCCGTTTGACGAACGGTTGGACGTTTTGGAAAATAGGCTAGGTAGACTTACTTTTACTAGAAGACCTCACTTTATAAAAAGTACTCCATCGATGTTAAAAAGGACCCTCAATATTGTCATTCACGGCCGATATTTCTTGGCAATTAGAAAATATATATGTTATACTTGTAATAAAAGTTACGGCAACTTGTTTAAAATGTGAATAACTTAGTCGTTATAAGTACGTTTTCGACGTTTTATATATCCTCGGAATCGTGATAACATATACTAATATATTTTTGATAAGTCGACACATTTAACAACGCTTAAGACTCATTTTTGACTCGTAAAAAGTCGAGACAGCATGCTGAATTTTTCGGAAAAATATAGTTTTCGTCGTTAAACTTGAAAATAGCATAACTTCTTCGTTATAACTCCGTTTTAACCCGTTCAAGCGGCAACGTTTTCGTTTTAAAGTATATTTTCTGAATATCTAGCCCAAAATATTTTACAAACTGTCGAAATTTCCAGATTTCACAAATAAGATCAGACCCTTATATATAGTTGTCGAAAATGATTTCTGTCGCGTAATATTTATTCTAACCACTTCCAATCAACACCAAAGCTATTCTAAACCTACCATACACCTTCTTAGGGTGTCATGGGTTCCTAGACATCATCAAAAGTGATATGTTTTCAAGAGATAGTTATAGGATAATTATATTTCATAATAAGTAATGAAAACATTAAAAGTGGTATAGACACACATGATACTTGCATATTTTCTTGCAAAAATGATGAAATAACGTAAATATAAATATGAAAAAGTTATGAAGATCATGAAATGCTTACTTGAATGATTATGTGAAAAAGATGATGAAAACCTAATTAATCTATAGGTTTTTATTTCAAAACCTTAACATAGATCACTACATGAACTTGTAAAGTTACTTGATCTTGAAAAATTAATGGATTCTTCATGTTTCTTCGTTTGGACGTTCACCACAAGAGAAAAAAGAAAAAGAACTTTTCATTTCACCTTGAATGTGTATGTAACTATGTGTTTGTTGTAGTTAATATCTAGTAAGATATTTGTATAAGGTGATGACTAAGGGGAAGGTGGCGGATAAGGTGTGAATGGAGGGGGGTTGAATGTGTTTTAATATTTAAGTGTATTATTTGTTGTGTATAATGTGTAACTTGTAGGTATAAATAAGTATTAATTGTAGCGTTAACTAAAAATAGATTTTAACGGTACAAAATAAAATATATCGAAGTCATAAAAATTATAAATATACATTTCTTACAAGAATTGAGTGAATAAATATTTATCGTTTGAATTTAAAACCGTAAATATATATATATAACAATTTATATACAAAATAAATTGAAAACATCGGGTAAACTAATAATATAATTTTTATAGTCTTAAAATGAGTATAAAAATATATTAGGATTATTTTTGGAAGTGTCGGATCAATGTTTCAAAATAATGCTTACGCGATAGCGTTTATTTAATAAGAAAATAAACGTTTAATGAAAAATGCAAATCCATGCATGAACCGATATGAAATGATATTATGGATGATATGTAGACTAAATCTAGTTTATATGAAATGTCCTTGATGACATTCCATGAATACGCAGCTTAACCCTCCAGGTTACGCGTATTTGATACTTGTAAACCTAGTTTACGAAAAATGATGAATAGTGACTCATGAATAGTGATTTTCTCCGTGAATGAATAGTGTTTCGTGAATAGTAAAATTTTGAAATAATCTTTCAAAATATCAATTCAATTAAAGCGATGAATAGTAAAATGATGAATAGTAACCGATGAATAGTAAATTCCCGAGATGAATAGTGAAATTTTCAAAGTTTGTAAAATGACCTGAAATTACGAGTTGTCATATTCGCCCATCCAAAAAGGAATTCAGTCCCTGAATTCAGTCCATGTTAGGTTCTGCGGTGTTACTTGTAAAAAGGAGAGAATATTTGAGTTGCATTGGGTCGTCCAATGTTTTCTGAATCGTACCACGCCTTTCCAAGACGAGACTTTGAACATAGATCTGTTGCCAACTTGAAGTTCTAATGATTGGCGACTTATGGAGCATACTTCCAATATTTTTGCGTCAGATATCGACGTAGCTTATCTAGCTATATGTTGTTACTTGTAACTAATTCTTGATTTGTACGATTTCTGTGTTGTTTCATGAATAAGTCATAGACTAGTGAGTTAGACTTTCCTGATTTTGGCCCGTAAATAAGTGATTGACACCTCAACCTTAGAGTGCCTCAAATGGTGTAGTCAACATGTTCAGGTGCTAACTATTGTTGTAAAGTAACTTGTTCGTTGAAGAATGATTTGCCTAATCATTTCAAGAAAATTACACATGCCTCGAGTATATCTTTTAATGTTTGAATAGTTCTCTCGCTCTAACCAATGAGCTGAGGATAATAGGCGGTGTTAATGTCCAAGTGAATTCCAAAGGAATCTTAAAATGATTGTCAGAAGTCTAAGGAGAATCGGCTACCTTATATTAGGTACAACTGAAATTGATACCACGTATCTCATGCAAAATTTCAAAATGTTAAATCTGTCGAAAAGGACCTTGTTGAAAAGAATAGATTATATGTAACAGTTGTGATTCCTCGCGTTTCTCGTTCTAGCGAATGTCATTACTTGAATCTTACTTGCCTAAGGTGCTTAGTCTCCATTACTAAAATGCTCATTGCTTGATGGTGACTCACTTAATTTCTTTTATCGAAATGTTTCCACACTCTATGTTGTCAAGTCACAAAACCTCAAATATTCAAGTGATGTGGTGTAGTGATTAATTTTCAAGACTTGTTTCAATATTGAGTGCTTCTAAAATATTTCATCACTTATATTGTTATCATGCTAGCAAGAAAATAGATATCAGCTCATACTATGTCAAAAAATGTTCGTTCTAACCTTACTTGTAGATGGAGAGTCATTGATTGTCCGGTATGCACAAACCTGTTGCATCTCTTGATATGAAAGTATGGTTATCTGTAATTTCTAGAAAACACAATGCCTTAGGGGAAGTTTATATCGATAACCTTAATTTAACCAAATTTTCCTTTAAGGGAAACTCATTGTAGGAAAGTTCACATATTGTTGAGGCCATGTTTAGTGAAATGTTTTGCAGTCTCAGTTAGAAGACTTGGTTTATCCTTATAGTGTTGCTTAGTGGGTATTCGCATCGTACTAAATCTCGTAACTCAGTATATCTAGTACTTTTGAAATGATATAATTTGGCTTCTAGTCCAAAATAGTGGTTCGGAATGTCTCGTGATGTCTTAAGATTTTTGTTGAGTTTTGAAAGATCTCGCTACCTACTTCTAGTCCTTGTTGGTAATTCCGAAATCCTTTCATTGTTTTCTTGTATCGAGGAATCCTCCTCATAGATGGTATAGGAAGCCTTTCCTAAAAAAGGTCACTCGTCAAATTCTAACTTATCGGTTGAGTGAGTGATGAATGGCGTAGGTTTCTGTAGAGTGTTATCAAAAAGAAATGTTTATGAACAATTTATCTGGTTACAAATCCTTGCTTTTGAGTGAAGATTGTTTTAAAAGATTGGAAATGATGTTTGTTACTTTCATGACATAATTCTTCCTGAATTATACATAGGTGATCAGGCCATGTATAATCGAGGACAAATGATGTGATGCTTGGTTTTGTTGAAATGGTATTATGTTCCTCTGAAGTTTTAGATGGTATTCAACATTTTGTTTTGTAAGACAATGGCTCAAACAATTTTTAGGAGTAACATAAAAATCGTTTCGCATGATGGTATTAAATAGTTGATAAAATGACTAAAAACCAATTGATAGGGTGGTAACAAAACAACTTGTTTTAAAACTTTATGAAACACTGTTTCTAAGATGGTGTAAAATAGCTTGAAATAAAATTAAGTGAAATAATTTCATGAAATGGTAGCAAAATAACTTGAAATAAAGTTTGTTGAATGGTTTGTAGGATACATGGGAGAACCTCATAAAGTGGTAATAGTCTCCTAATTGGTTAATAATAAAGTTGGCCTAATCCCTAGTAAGATAGTGATGTATTGTCACTAAATGATTGAAAATTGGGCAATTGGAATAGGGAATGAAATAAACAAAGGTTGTGATTATCGTGGAGATAATAAATGATACATATTACATTAGCTAGAAAGGTACTTATTATCTGTTCCTGTTGGTGGTCTAATCATGTCTCAAGTGTAGAAGAGGGTCGCCTAATAACAATAGCTTTGAAACTCTCACAGTCCTTAAATCTATAAGATAGTATAGTTTCTGTAGTCTTAGTGGTAGATGGTAGTGGTGTGTCAAATCATGCACGCTTCCCAAGCGGCAAGTCATATGTATGAGTAGTGTATATGAGATGTGATGGTACGAATGGTGCTCTAGATAATAATGATGACGATGATGATGATGGAAATCCTAGTGGTAAGTTAGGAGATGATGGTGAATGAAATACTACTATCTTCCTTGTAGTAAGCATCCTAATAGGTCCATTAGGACTAAGCCTATAAGTCCTACCAAATGGTATGATCTGTCCCAACAGAATGATAAAATTTTTCCTGATCCTACAGTGAATCAATGGTGATCGTGATGGTGTAGGTGCAACTTCGTCCTCCTAAAGGGGTCCCTCATCATCCGATGTTATCGGTGTTGAGTCAACTGATGTTAAAATTGTGATAGGGAATGACAGGGCATTCTCCATGTCAAAGTGATGGGATGGGTATCTCAAGGCATTAATGTGACAATCGATTTGAAATGAAAGTAAATAACTCGCAAAATGTGCGTATGAAACCGCATGTATAGTGACTATGCACTTATGATGATATGATGAGATGCTATGATGATGTAGTTATAGTCTAGGGTCAATGATGCAACCTAGTTCTCTATAACCGAAGCTCTGATGCCAATCTGTCACACCCCTAAATTACCTGTTTTGCAGTGGAATGGAATTCCTGGGGGATGACTGTCATAGCACCACAATCACAGTTATATTGAACGACCTAAAGTGTCGTTTGGAAAACACATCGTTTGATTTAATAAAATAATCAGAGTTTACAAAGTATAGGTCCCAAATGAAAATCAACTTGTGCGGAAATAAGTTTGTTACAAGCCAAACGATGTTTTTAAAGTGCATAAATCCCATGAGAGACGCGTCGTCACCACGACTCTATGATAAGTCCACATGCATGCCATGAAGTGTATACCTTAGATACCTGAGATAAAACATGCTAAAAAGTCAACACAAAGGTTGAGTGAAATCCATAGGTTTAATTAATTCGTTTGAACACAATATTCGTAGTGTGAGTTACGTTGTTTCACACTCATCGTTGAAAACAAAACAACATTTATTTCACTAAGTTCATGACAACCAAAGCGTAAACCTCGTACCAATAGAAATTGGTAAAATCGGTTCATCGCAGCCCTAATAGGTAAACTTGCCAATTTACCTTAATGATTCAAATATAGTGCGTTCGATTTCTCCTAACTGGGTCAATAAGAACGGGAGTGTTAATTCCAATAGGCCTATTCTCAATATTCGCGCTCACTCGCAAGTGACTAATGGTGCATGATGTAGGGAATTCAAACATGGCAATTGAATACTTAGTGACAATAAAATATTTGGATATAGCATACAGTTCAAAGCATTTGTGTTCGATTAAAAATAGTTGAGCATGTATCTCCCCCAAGAGTTTATAAAACAATTAAGTAATAGAAAGTGGGGCTATGAACTCACCTGTTGCAATGATTATGATGATATAATGGCAATACTGAAATGAGGCGCAACCTCTGACCGTGACCTATTATGAATGATATGTTCTAATGTAAATCATGAATCAATGTCTTGCATGCAAACTCATATGATATCCATACCGCTTGTACATTTGAAAATAATGTTTGTCGTCGAAATATATGTTTATGACATCTCGTTATATTACAAAATACTTTACAAGTATATACGTTGAATCAACCTCCTACAATAGTCGTTTAGTGATTTATCAAGAATTTATAGCTTTTCGTCGCAAAATGATATACTTTGATAATTTGTGAAAGTGACTAAATGACCTCGAAAAGCTAGTCGTAAAATAGTGAATATCGAGTGTTAGGAAACAAACTCAATGGTTTTGGAAAGCTTGTAGCATTATTTAAAAGTCTTAGCTTTTGAATTTTTATCATAGAAGTCTTGATCATGGAGAAAAACATAGGTAACGTAGGGTACTTGTCCCCAAAATATTGTTTAAGGGTGGTTTTCGGCAAGTATAAGTGCCCGTATTTTACTCGTTACAACTCCGTTTGACGAACGGTTGGACGTTTTGGAAAATAGGCTGGGTAGACTTACTTTTACTAGAAGACATCACTTTATAAAAAGTACTCCATCGATGTTAAAAACGACCGTCAATATGGTCATTCGCGGCCGATATTTCTTGGCTATTAGAAAATATATATGTTATACTTGTAATAAAAGTTACGGCAACTTGTTTAAAATTTGAATAACTTAGTCGTTATAAGTCCGTTTTCTACGTTTTATATATCCTCGGAATTGTGATAACATATACTAATATATTTTTGATAAGTCGACACATTTAACAACGCTTAAGACTCATTTTTAACTCGTAAAAAGTCAAGACAGCATGCTTAATTTTTCGGAAAAATATAGTTTTCGTCGTTAAACTAGAAAATAGCACAACTTCTTCGTTATAACTCCGTTTTAACCCGTTCAAGCGGCAACGTTTTCGTTTTAAAGTACATTTTCTGAATATCTAGCCCAAAATATTTTACAAACTGTCGAAATTTCCAGATTTCACAAATAAGATCAGACCCTTATATATAGTTGTCGAAAATGATTTTTGTCGCGTAATATTTATTCTAACCACTTCCAATCAACGGCAAAGCTATTCTAAACCTACCATACACCTTCTTAGGGTGTCATGGGTTCCTAGACATCATCAAAAGTGATATGTTTTCAAGAGATAATTATAGGATAATTATATTTCATAATAAGTAATGAAAACATTAAAAGTGGTATAGACACACATGATACTTGCATATTTTCTTGCAAAAATGATGAAATAACATAAATATAAATATGAAAAAGTTATGAAGATCATGAAATGCTTACTTGAATGATTATGTGAAAAAGTTGATGAAAACCTAATTAATCTATAGGTTTTTATTTCAAAACCTTAACATAGATCACTACATGAACTTGTAAAGTTACTTGATCTTGAAAAATTAATGGATTCTTCATGTTTCTTGGTTTGGACGTTCACCACAAGAGAAAAAAAGAAAAAGAACTTTTCATTTCACCTTGAATGTGTATGTAACTATGTGTTTGTTGTAGTTAATATCTAGTAAGATATTTGTATAAGGTGATGACTAAGGGGGGGAAGGTGGCCGGATAAGGTGTGAATGGAGGGGGGTTGAATGTGTTTTAATATTTAAGTGTATTATTTGTTGTGTATAATGTGTAATTTGTAGGTATAAATAAGTATTAATTGTAGCGTTAACTAAAAATAGATTTTAACGGTACAAAATAAAATATATCGAAGTCATAAAAATTATAAAAATACATTTCTTACAAGAATTGAGTGAATAAATATTTATCGTGTTGAATTTACGAAAACCGTCGTAAATATATATATATATAACAATTTATATACAAAATAAATTGAAAACATCGGGTAAACTAATAATATAATTCTTATAGTCTTAAAATGAGTATAAAAATATATTAGGATTATTTTTGGAAGTGTCGGATCAATGTTTCAAAATAATGCTTACGCAATAGCGTTTATTTAATAGGAAAATAAACGTTTAATGAAAAATGCAAATCCATGCATGAACCGATATGAAATGATGTTATGGATGATATGTAGACTAAATCTAGTCTATATGAAATGTCCTTGATGACATTCCATGAATACGCAGCTTAACCCTCCAGGTTACGCCAGATTTGATACTCGTAAACCTAGTTTACGAAAAATGATGAATAGTGACTCATGAATAGTGATTTTCTCCGGGAATGAATAGTGTTTCGTGAATAGTAAAATTTTGAAATACCCTTTCAAAATATCAATTCGACTTCGAAAGCGATGAATAGTAACCGATGAATAGTAAATTCCCTAGATGAATAGTGAAATTTTCAAAGTTTGTAAAATGACCTGAAATTAAGAGTTGTCACATTCGCCCATCCAAAAAGGAATTCAGTCCCTGAATTCAGTCCATGTTAGGTTCTACGGTGTTGTAAAAAGGTGAGAATATTTGAGTCGCATTGGGTCGTCCAATGTTTTCTGAATCGTACCACGCCTTTCCAAGACGAGACTTTGAACATAGATCTGTTGCCAACTTGAAGTTCTAATGATTGGCGACTTATGGAGCATACTTCCAATATTTTGCGTCGTATATCGACGTAGCTTATCTAGCTATATGTTGTTACTTGTAACTGATTCTTGATTTGTACGATTTCTGTGTTGTTTCATGAATAAGTCATAGACTAGTGAGTTAGACTTTCCTGATTTTGGCCCGTAAATAAGTGATTGACACCTCAACCTTAGAGTGCCTCAAATGGTGTAGTCAACATGTTTAGGTGCTAACTATTGTTGTAAAGTAACTTGTTCGATGAAGAATGATTTGCCTAATCATTTCTAGAAAATTACACACGCCTCGAGTATATCTTTTAATGTTTGAATAGTTCTCTCGCTCTAACCAATGAGCTGAGGATAATAGGCGGTGTTAATGTCCAAGTGAATTCCAAAGGAATCTTAAAATGATTGTCAGAAGTATAAGGAGAATCGGCTACCTTATATTAGGTACAACTGAAATTGATACCACGTATCTCATGCAAAATTTCAAAATGTTAAATCTGTCGAAAAGGACCTTATTGAAAAGAATAGATTATATGTAACAGTTGTGATTCCTCGCGTTTCTCGTTCTAGCGAATGTCATTACTTGAATCTTACTTGCCTAAGGTGCTTAGTCTCCATTACTAAAATGCTCATTGCTTGATGGTGACTCACTTAATTTCTCTTATCGAAATGTTTCCACACTCTATGTTGTCAAGTCACAAAACCTCAAATTTTCAAGACTTGTTTCAATATTGAGTGCTTCTAAAATATTTCATCACTTATATTGTTATCATGCTAGCAAGAAAATAGATATCAGCTCATACTATGTCGAAAAATGTTCGTTCTAACCTTACTTGTAGATGGAGAGTCATTGATTGTCCGATATGCACAAACCTGTTGCATCTCTTGACATGAAAGCGAGGTTATCTGTAATTTCTAGAAAACAAAATGCCTTAGGGGAAGTTTATATCGATAACCTTAATTTAACCAAATTTTCCTTTAAGGGAAACTCATTGTAAGGAAGTTCACATATTGTTGAGGCCATGTTTAGTGAAATGTTCTGCAGTCTCAGTTAGAAGACTTGGTTTATCCTGATAGTGTTGCTTAGTGGGTATTCGCATCGTACTAAATCTCGTAACTCGGTATAGCTAGTACTTTTGAAATGATATAATTTGTCTTCTAGTCAAAAATAGTGGTTCGGAATGTCTCGTGATGTCTTAAGATTTTTGTTGAGTTTTGAAAGATCTCGCTACCTACTTCTAGTCCTTGTTGGTAATTCCGAAATCCTTTCATTGTTTTCTTGTATCGAGGAATCCTCCTCATAGATGGTATAGGAAGCCTTTCCTAAAAAAGGTCACTCGTCAAATTCTAACTTATCGGTTGAGTGAGTGATGAATGGCGTAGGTTTCTGTAGAGTGTTATCAAAAAGAAATGTTTATGAACAATTTATCTGGTTACAAATCCTTGCTTTTGAGTGAAGATTGTTTTAAAAGATTGGAAATGATGTTTGTTACTTTCATGACATAATTCTTCCTGAATTATACATAGGTGATCAGGCCATGTATAATCGAGGACAAATGATGTGATGCTTGGTTTTGTTGAAATGGTATTATGTTCCTCTGAAGTTTTAGATGGTATTCAACATTTTGTTTTGTAAGACAATGGCTCAAACAATTTTTAGGAGTAACATAAAAATCGTTTCGCATGATGGTATTAAATAGTTGATAAAATGACTAAAAACCAATTGATAGGGTGGTAACAAAACAACTTGTTTTAAAACTTTATGAAACACTGTTTCTAAGATGGTGTAAAATAGCTTGAAATAAAATTAAGTGAAATAATTTCATGAAATGGTAGCAAAATAACTTGAAATAAAGTTTGTTGAATGGTTTGTAGGATACATGGGAGAACCTCATAAAGTGGTAATAGTCTCTTAATTGGTCAAGAATAAAGTTGGCCTAATCCCTAGTAAGATAGTGATGTATTGTCACGAAATGATTGAAAATTGGGCAATTCGAATAGGGAATGAAATAAACAAAGGTTGTGATTATCGTGGAGATAATAAATGATACATATTACATTAGCTAGAAAGGTACTTATTATCTGTTCCTGTTGGTGGTCTAATCATGTCTCAAGTGTAGGAGCAGTAGGCTGTCTAATAACAATAGCTTTGAAACTCTCACAGTCTTAGTGGTAGATGGTAGTGGTGTGTCAAATCATGCACGCTTCCTAAGCGGCACGTCATATGTATGAGTAGTGTATATGAGATGTGATGGTACGAATGGTGCTCTAGATAATAATGATGACGATGATGATGATGGAAATCCTAGTGGTAAGTTAGGAGATGATGATGAATGAAATACTACTATCTTCCTTGTAGTAAGCATCCTAATAGGTCCATTAGGACTAAGCCTATAAGTCCTACCAAATGGTATGATCTGTCCCAACAGAATGATACAAATTGTCCTGATCCTACGATGAATCAATGGTGATCGTGATGGTGTAGGTGCAACTTCGTCCTCCTAAAGGGTTCATCTCATCATCGATGTTATCGATGTTGAGTCAACTGATGTTAAAATTGTGATAGGGAATGATAGGGCATTCTCCATGTCAAAGTGATGGGATGGGTATCTCAAGGCATTAATGTGACAATCGATTTGAAATGAAAGTAAATAACTCGCAAAATGTGCGTATGAAACCGCATGTATAGTGACTATGCACTTATGATGATATGATGAGATGCTATGATGATGTAGTTATAGTCTAGGGTCAATGATTCAACCTAGTTCTCTATAACCGAAGCTCGATGCCAATCAATACACCCCAAATTACTGCTTTTGTGGAATGGAATTCCTGGGGGATGACTGTCATAGCACCACAATCATAGTTATATTGAACGACCTAAAGTGTCGTTTGGAAAACACAACGTTTGATTTAATAAAATAATCAGAGTTTACAAAGTATAGGTCCTAAATGAAAATCAACTTGTGCGGAAATAAGTTTGTTACAAGCCAAACGATGTTTTTAAAGTGCATAAATCCCATGAGAGACGCGTCGTCACCACGACTCTATGATAAGTCCACATGCATGCCATGAAGTGTATACCTTAGATACCTGAGATAAAACATGCTAAAAAGTCAACACAAAGGTTGAGTGAAATCCATAGGTTTAATTAATTCGTTTGAACACAATATTCGTAGTGTGAGTTACGTTGTTTCACACTCATCGTTGAAAACAAAACAACATTTATTTCACTAAGTTCATGACAACCAAAGCGTAAACCTCATACCAATAGAAATTGGTAAAATCATTTCATCGCAGTCCTAATAGGTATACTTGCCAATTTACCTTAATGATTCAAATATAGTGCGTTCGATTTCCCCTAATTGGGTCAATAAGAACGGGAGTGTTAATTCCAATAGGCATATTCACAATATTCGCGCTCACTCGCAAGTGACTAATGGTGCATGATGTAGGGACTTCAAACATGGCAATTGAATACTTAGTGACAATAAAGAATTTGGATATAGCATACGATTCAAAGCATTTGTGTTCGATTAAAAATAGTTGAGCAGGTATCTCCCCCAAGAGTTTATAAAACAATTAAGTAATAGAAAGTGGGGCTATGAACTCACCTGTTGCAATGATTATGATGATATAATGGGAATACTGAAATGAGGCGCAACCTCTGACCGTGACCTATTATGAATGATATGTTCTAATGTAAATCATGAATCAATGTCGTGCATGCAAACTCATATGATATCCATACCACTTGTACATTTGAAAATAATGTTTGTCGTCGAAATATATGTTTATGACATCTCGTCATATTACAAAATACTTTACAAGTATATACGTTGAATCAACCTCCTACGATAATCGTTTAGTGATTTATCAAGAATTTATAGCTTTTCGTCGCAAAATGATATACTTTGATAATTTGTGAAAGTGACTAAATGACCTCGAAAAGCTAGTCGTTAAATAGTGAATATCGAGTGTTAGGAAACAAACTCAATGGTTGTAACCACTCGTAAATTTTCCTACCTATTTTTCGCGACTATATTTTTTTTTCTTTCGTTCCGAACATTAAACACGACAAGTCACGGGATATTTTTCCACCTCGACCTCGATAATAAAAACTTTATAAAATAAGTATATAAAATAAACTTTTATATTTTTATTTCCTACCAGGCCTCTTAACCCCGCCCGATCCAATCCATTTTATTTTATTGGGCTCGTGTGTTCTACCCGATCCAACTCTTTTATTTTTCTTTGGGCCTAACCTTTTATTCTTCAACCAACACACCCTTACTAATATATTGTAACCCAAATGAGTACAAGCTAAAATTTAAACTTGTGTAAACACAACAAAGATTTCACAAGAAGTATTGGTTGTCAAAATGATTGGCACTTTTTTTTTCTTTGGTCCTATGGCAGTAACGAAACACAAAGCAACAATAAATCCAAATGTGAAACTTTGATGTATACTCAAAGCAAAAGACAAAAACACTTTGGCATTAATATGTAGCATGCATGTGATCCTTGTTTCTGTGAGACATACGGAGTGACCCCATCAAACATAAAACAAAAGTAACATCAACCTTGGTCAAACAATGGCATGTGAATTTGCATGTGAACATCACGGGACCACCAAAACTCAAACAAACTTTGGTCATGTACAGTGTACGTGTATGTAATTGAAAATGACAACACTCAAAAGCGTGCCCCCCTTCTTGCTGCCATCTCATGCACGCTGCAAACATCCAACTCCATCTCCCTTATTCTCTCCTCCTTGCGCCTAAGTCTTGACTAACAATAACCAAGATGCATGTCAAGCCTTGCCATGTTGTCTATATAAAGCCATCATCTTACCTCTTTTCCCTTCACACTCACAAACTCAATCACTCTCAAATACACTCACCAACTCACACCTCCAAGCTCAAACACTCTCAAACTCATTTACATGTTCAATCCACTGTCGAGCTATATTAGTTTAAGGTCTTGAGAAGTCCTTTGGGTTAGTTTCGATGCGGGTTAATCGTTGGAAGTTAGCTAGTATATCGGGTTCCCATTTTCCTCGTTGTTTTCTCATACGCGTCTCGTCGCCACCATTTTGGTGTTGTAAGTCCCCTTTCGACTCCCTGTTCATTTCATGTTCTCGTCCATCACACGTTAACATTTCATCTTAATCTGATAATCAACTATGAAAACGTTTTATAATATGTTGAAACACCAAGAGGGATCGACCATAACTTAATAACTTGTAATAGTTTTAAAAGTAGTGTACACGTTTTGGAAATCATGTATCACGTATAACTAACATTCTTGTCAATAAAACCTTAAGCATTTGGGTCACCTTAGTTAACTTTTTTGTTGCTTGTGTCGAGACCCTCAATCCAAAGCAGATTGGAAGAGAAAATGCATACATATATATATATATATATATATACTAACATGCATGCAACCTACCCAGTGTACTACTGAATGAAATTTTATAACAAATGTAAAACAGTAACGAACCAATTAAATATACTAAACTGCAAAATAGAACACAAAAGATCCCTTGGCTTAGATGGTTGGGTCGCTTGGTCTGTTAAAGGAGAGGTCCCAAGTTCCAATCTTGGCAGTGCCATTTTTATTATTTTTGCCATCTCCTCTTGGCAGATTCAGCCCCTCCTTGCAAACTTTCACCTATTGGCAGTTTCAATCCCTCCTATTCGAATAACTTGCCACTTTTCTTAAAGCTCATAAAAAGTTTGTAACTTATATTGATTTTCACACTTTCAAACCCTCCACTTTACACCACTTGTCACTTTATTTAAAAACCTTCTATAAGTTTGAAAAACCTATAGTATTTTTACAACTTCAACCCCTATAAATTTGACACTTTGACATTTGTCACCCTAAAACTTCATAAGTTTGATTTTCACACTTTCAAACCCTCCACTTTATCAACTTTCATAAATAACACATGCTTTATTTAACGACCTAGTCCGCGTAAACTATAAATATTATGTTTTCCAAATATAATACTGACACATAACTTCTATAAAAATATATACAAACATAAATATATTTTCTCATCTCGAAACCCAACAAACCCAACACTTGAGCCAATATTTAAGCCGACTCTTATACGAAAGTTTCGTATACATTTTCCCACATCTATTCCAAGAGCCAATACTTGCAAATGTGTCTCTTACTTTTGAAACTTAGCATAACATTTGAAACATTTTATTTTTGAACTTTAAACATTTGCCACACAAGCAACATTAAACACAACCACTAGTAAACACTTAAACTTATTCACACACTTCGAGTCGTGAGTACTCAAAACTGCAAACTGAGACTTGCTGTACTAATTTAGGTTGCGTGTTGGAGCTACTTGTTACTTGATCTCATTGTGCTTTATTCACCGAACTGCTAAGGTGAGTTTATAGCCCAACTTTTACTTTTATTACTTGCTTTATAAAACTATAGGGTGAGAAACATGCAAAACTCTTTTCGGACCTGAAACTGAAAACACTATTACGTGAAACAACCTTGAATCCCAACTATGCTACCGTTAGTTCCCTTTGGGGAGGCGCGATTGTTATGAATAGATCTATTAGGGATGACACCCCCGTTCGAGTTTGACCGGATAGGCAAATGTCGGGCGTATATCATATCGTATTGATTGAGTGTACTAGAAATACACTTGCCGGGCTTTTATTTATCATGCTTCTAGATGCATGCACACCGTCGTAGTTTCGGTCGCATGAACTTGGTACTAGCGTAATAGCCTTTTGCATATAGTGTCATTCACGGAGATGTTATATGTGCAACTGTGGTCCAACTTGATTTCCGAAACTTAAACCTATGAACTCACCAACCTTTGTGTTGACATTTTAGCATGTTTTTCTCAGGCTTACTTATTGGCGTGGGCATTGGCAAAGGCATTCGTTGAAGACTGGCATCCGAAGTGTTTCCAAACATTTTAATACAACTTTTAATGGGACAACATATATTTTTATGGGCTTTACTTCCGCACTTTGAAACAATGATGTAAAACTATTTCATGAATTAATCTATATTTTGAAAATGGAATAAAATTTCCATTATTTATTACCTTGTGTTGTGTATATTGATTTAGTAGCACCCCATGACCCGAACGCTTCCGCTGTGAAATTTTGGGGGTGTTACAATAGTTTTGGAAAGCTTGTAGCATTATCTAAAAGTCTTAGCTTTTGAATTTTTATCATAGAAGTCTTGATCATGGAGAAAAACATAGGTAAAGTAGGGTACTTGTACCCAAAATATTGTTTAAGGGTGGTTTTCGGCAAGTTTAAGTGCCCGTATTTTACTCGTTACAACTCCGTTTGACGAACGGTTGGACGTTTTGGAAAATAGGCTAGGTAGACTTACTTTTACTAGAAGACATCACTTTATAAAAAGTACTCTATCGATGTTAAAAATGACCCTCAATATGGTCATTCGCGGCCGATATTTCTTGGCTATTAGAAAATATATATGTTATACTTGTAATAAAAGTTACGGCAACTTGTTTAAAATGTGAATAACTTAGTCGTTATAAGTCCGTTTTCTACGTTTTATATATCCTCGGAATTGTGATAACATATACTAATATATTTTTTATAAGTCGACACATTTAACAACGCTTAAGACTCATTTTTAACTCGTAAAAAGTCGAGACAGCATGCTGAATTTTTCGGAAAAATATAGTTTTCGTCGTTAAACTTGAAAATAGCATAACTTCTTCGTTATAACTCCGTTTTAACCCGTTCAAGCGGCAACGTTTTCGTTTTAAAGTATATTTTCTGAATATCTAGCCCAAAATATTTTAAAAACTATCGAAATTTCCAGATTTCACAAATAAGATCAGACCCTTATATATAGTTGTCGAAAATGATTTATGTCGCGTAATATTTATTCTAACCACTTCCAATCAACGCCTAAGCTATTCTAAACCTACCATACACCTTCTTAGGGTGTCATGGGTTCCTAGACATCATCAAAAGTGATATGTTTTCCAGAGATAATTATAGGATAATTATATTTCATAATAAGTAATGAAAACATTAAAAGTGGAATAGACACACATGATACTTGCATATTTTCTAGCAAAAATGATGAAATAACATAAATATAAATATGAAAAAGTTATGAAGATCATGAAATGCTTACTTGAATGATTATGTGAAAAAGATGATGAAAACCTAATTAATCTATAGGTTTTAATTTCAAAACCTTAACATAGATCACTACATGAACTTGTAAAGTTACTTGATCTTGAAAAATTAATGGATTCTTCATGTTTCTTGGTTTGGACGTTCACCACAAGAGAAAAAAAGAAAAAGAACTTTTCATTTCACCTTGAATGTGTATGTAACTATGTGTTTGTTGTAGTTAATATCTAGTATGATATTTGTATAAGGTGATGACTAAGGGGGGGAAGGTGGCCGGATAAGGTGTGAATGGAGGGGGGTTGAATGTGTTTTAATATTTAAGTGTATTATTTGTTGTGTATAATGTGTAATTTGTAGGTATAGATAAGTATTAATTGTAGCGTTAACTAAAAATAGATTTTAACGGTACAAAATAAAATATATCGAAGTCATAAAAATTATAAAATACATTTCTTACAAGAATTGAGTGAATAAATATTTATCGTGTTGAATTTAAAAACCGTCAGTAAATATATATATATAACAATTTATATACAAAATAAATTGAAAACATCGGGTAAACTAACAATATAATTTTTATAGTCTTAAAATGAGTATAAAAATATATTAGGATTATTTTTGGAAGTGTCGGATCAATGATTCAAAATAATGCTTACGCGATAGCGTTTATTTAATAGGAAAATAAACGTTTAATGAAAAATGCAAATCCATGCATGAACCGATATGAAATGATGTTATGGATGATATGTAGACTAAATCTAGTCTATATGAAATGTCCTTGATGACATTCCATGAATACGCAGCTTAACCCTCCAGGTTACGCGTATTTGATACTCGTAAACCTAGTTTACGAAAAATGATGAATAGTAACTCATGAATAGTGATTTTCTCCGGGAATGAATAGTGTTTCGTGAATAGTAAAATTTTGAAATACCCTTTCAAAATATCAATTCGACTTTGAAAGCGATGAATAGTAAAATGATGAATAGTAACCGATGTATAGTAAATTCCTGAGATGAATAGTGAAATTTTCAAAGTTTGTAAAATGACCTGAAATTACGAGTTGTCACAAAAATCAAAAGAAGATGTTCCTGTAGAGACAGGGACATAATTCATAGCATTTGTTAGAGTATCAAGATCAAACAGTCTTTCTGGACCAGTTCCTTTGACATTTACTTTATTTTCCAGGAACTCACCATGTAGATTTTCTTCAATCCTTTGGGTTCTTAGGTTGAATACTCTGAAAGCTTTACTAACCATTGAATATCCAACAAAATACCCTTCATCAGCTTTTTCATCAAACTTTCCCAGATAATCTATGGTATTGAGAATAGATACATGACACCCAAATGGTCTCATGAAGTCAAGGATAGGTGGTCTACCCCTAAATAATTCATAAGGTGTCTTGTTCTTTGTCATTACCACTAAAACTCTGTTTTGCACATAACATGCGGTGTTAACGCTTGACCAAAAAGTGATTGGTAATTTAGAATCTGCCAACATGGTTCTAGCAGCCTCTATCAGTGTCCTGTTTCTCCTCTCAGCAACACCATTTTTTTGAGGAGTTCTAGCCACACTAAATTCTCTTTTAATACACTTATCTCTGCAAAACTCATCCATAACTCTATTCTTGAATTATGTGCCATTGTCACACCTAATGATTTTAACTTTCATATCATATTGGTTTTCTACTTCTGTGAAAAAGATCTTGAGGATGCTATTTGTTTCATCCTTGGTTCCAAGAAAGAAAACCCATGTAAACCTGCTAAAATCATCAGTCACCACAAGACAATATTTCTTAAGATTCAAGCTGCTCACTGATGTAGGACTAAATAAGTCCATATGTAACATTTGAAGTGGGTGAGCAATAGAGTTAACCAACTTTGACCTGCAAGAAGCTCTGTGTTGTTTGCCTTTAAGACAAGCCACACAGGTTTGATCATTTTCAAACCTTTTCTGAGGTAAACCTCTCACCAAATCATCTTTGACAATCTTGTTAATGGTTTTGAAGTTAACATGACCAAGTCTTCTATGCCATAACATGGATTCATCCACTGTGGCCTTTGCAAGCAAGCAAGTATAATCATCTTTAGCTGCAATGTTGTTCATATCAAAGCTATAGAGATTGCCTTTTCTAGGAACTTTAAGAAGAATCTGACTTTCATCAGGCATCTTAAAATCCTTAGAGAGAACAAAGCACATATCTTTGGTAAAAATAAGATTGTTCATTTTGTCACACATTTGTGTCACACTAAAAAGATTGTACTTTAGCTCCTTTACATAATACACAGGTTCAAAGTCCAAGTTACCGGTTTAATAACTCATTTACCAGCAACTTTACCATTTACTCCACCTCCAAAACTGACATACTGTCCATCATAATGCTCAAAATCAGAAAGATAAGATTTGTTTCCAGTCATGTGCCTTGAACACCCACTATCTGTAAATCCTTTATCTGATCTTTTTGTCCTTGGATGTTCCTGCACATAAGAGTAAAGAGTTAGTTTCTTTTGGGGACTCAAGCCATGATTGACTTGAATCTGCCTCGTGTATCAATATAGTTAAATCTATCAAAGGTCATTGATACACCATTGGGATTGGTTGTAGAGGTATTTCCTTTAGGTTTCCATTACCAACATCTTTGAGGCCTTCACAACATTGCCCATGTCCCCCTTTTTCTTGTTTACAACCCTTGCAGTGGTAACTTTTGAATGAGCAATGTGCTTTGGTTTCTGTTTAGGCACCCACTGTTGGTTATAATTAAACTTTTTAGCTTGAAAAGTTCCTTTCCCTGTTTGTGCAGATTTTGCAAAAGTTGTTTTGGAGTTTGCACTTTTAACAGGTCACTTAGGATGAGCAGTATTAACAGTTTTAGCAGTGTCAAAAGTTTTGAGGCCACTTCTAAGTTGAACTGCTCTTGGGACCATTTTGCAATGTGTGTTAGGGTGTACATTATGTTGAAACTTGTTAGACTCCACCCTTTTATTCCCATATACTTCCCTTCTCCCATTATGATAATCACAATAAGCATGTAAATGATCAAAACTACCACAGATATAGCATGCCTTATTGTACATCACAAAATCACTACCTAGTTGTTAAGATTTAACATGATTCCAACTCCTCTGATTACCCCTAGGAGTTGTAGGCTTGTTCCTATACATCTCAGCATACTTTACAGTTGGTCTAGGTTTATTAATTTGTTTCCTAGGTTTCTCTGTCAGTATTAATGACTTTTGGGATAGAAGTCTCTACATTCTTTTTAACACTCTCATCTACAACAGATGAGTCACTAGCACTCTTAAAAACATCATTATCAAGCTTAACTTCTTCCTCACTTTTCAACTTAGTGTCCTTTAAAGGACCATATTCTCTTTCAAGTTCCTTAAAATCTTCTAAACTTGTAAGAGCTAAATCTATACTTGTAGGTGATGGAACACCTCTTAGTGGTGGAGGCACTGTATTATAACCCATACCAGACTTAGCTTTACTATAAACTTGAGCATTCCAAATTTTATCAATTGACTTAAACTGATGATAACATGTGTCTAAGGTTAAATTGACATTTTCATTTTTCTTTTGAAGTTTTTCAAGCTCTATTTGGTATGCTTCATTCACAGCTTTTGTATGATCTAACTCTCTTCTAAGAAGAATCATATCATCATTATATTTTGACTCATTTTCTTGAAAGTGCTCTATTTGTTTTTCTAAAACTGCCATGGCTCTCCTAAGATTAGACATAGTATAATTAGCAGTATATAATTCTTGTCTTTCATTAGAATGTAAATCATTAAGTCTTTCAACTTCTCTAGCAGCCCTACATGTTTTAGAGCAACATTCAGAGTTTTGTACCTCAGAGTCAGAGAAAGCCATGAGAGCAACCCAGTAGTAACAAGAGCAGCATCAGAATGTTCTACTTCTTGTTCATCAGCAATGAAACTCCAATCATAACTCACACTATCAATAGCCAACATTGCCTTTGGTTCTTCCACAGTTGGTCCCTTCTTTTGCTTGTACCAAGTACACCTGTTGTCCTTGGTCTTTGGTCTTCTACATTCTCTAGCAAAATGTCCAAACTTGTGGCAGTTAAAGCACTCCACTTTCTTTTTATCAAAACCTGCAGTATCATCACCATTAATGTGGATAGGCTTGCCAGTCTTCTTGTAAAATTTCTTAGCCCTCATGCTAAGAAGAACTATCCGTCATTTTATATCCATCTCCTCCAAGTTATCTTCATCAATTTGCTTTATGTCTTCATGAGTTAAGACAGAGCCATCAACTTGTGTGGAGATAAAAGCCTAAAAGGTAGGATCTCCAATACTAGCAACGTTCTTCTTTGAACCTGCAGTGGTAACATTAACATTACCAGTGGAAACTTTAGAACTTGCAGTGGCAATATCATCATCACTTTCATCTTCAGAATCATCACTGTCAACAGAGGTTGACAATAATGCCAAGCTACTAGAGCTTGTACCAAGTTTCCCTGCCTTCTTCAACCTTTGCTCAATAAGTTTGAAATTATTGTAAAGGTCATTGAGCTTCATTGTTTCTATGTCTGATTTGTTTTCCCAGACAGTAACATTGGTTTGAAACTTTGAAGGGAAACTTCTTAGAAACTTCAAATTGAGGTCTTCCTTTTCTACCTCAATGCCAAACACGATCGGTTGTGTTACAATCTTAGAAGTTTGGTGAAGATGCTATCAAGTGAGTCATTTCTTAAAGCAGAGAAGTTTTCATAACTTTGCTTCAATAATGTCTTTTTTGTCTTCTTTGTAGCATCATTACCACCAAACACTGAGAAAATCTCTTCAAACAGTTCTTTAGCAGTCTTGAACTTGCTAAATGCAATGATCTGGTCTCTAGGAAGAGTCATCAACATCAAACATCTAGCCTTAAGATCATTCTTCCTTTGTACCTTTTCAGCATTTGATTGAGCACGAAACTTTCACAACATCTGTTTCACCAATTTTCGAAGTAGTAGTCACATATTTGAAAGAATCACCAGTTTGAATGATCTCCCAAAGAGCATAGTCCTGTATGAGGAAGTATTGCTCTATTAGTATCCTCCACATCTCAAACTCATTAAGTTTGAGCTTAGGAAGTCTTGGAGTAGAAGAAGAGTTTGATTGGTTGTTTTCCATCTCCATTGAATTGAGTGAGTAGGTTAAGCTTATTCCTTGGATCTTCTAAAACAAAATATCAGAACCTTTGCTCTGATACCACTTGATGGATCTAGACATACTCCTTGTGTCAATGATATTTTGTATAATATTATTAAGCACGCGGAATTTACTTAGTAATACTTAGAAGATGCATTGTATGATGTATTGTATATAAACACAGATTAAACACAAAACTTAAGCTCCAATATTATTGATGAATAATACGAGTGATCTTAGCTTATCACTAGGGTTACACCTTGAAGCTTTTGTGAGTAATACATAGGTAAATTAACAAGTACCTAAGACAATGACCTATGACCTCCTTTTATACAACAAGGAGTCCTTTACAAGATAAGTATAAAGCTAACATAATAGAATATACACAAGATCTATTCTATACTTATCTAGACGTGTTAAACTACACATAAACTAATAGCAGTGGTAATAATGAACTGGCAGTGGGAATACGTTTCCACTGCTAGTGTTAATCCAAGCAGTGTAAACCACATACTATCCGTGGTAACGAATTATTCCCAACACTATGCATGCATACACTAGAAACAATTATAAGGAAGCAACGTAAATATAAACATAACAATTAAGGAATCATAAATAGGCTAGCACCAGAGGTTCTTAACTGATCATATTAAAAGAAACAATCAATTCAATGTTTGACTTAATGAAATACATGAATCGAAACTAAAAAGAAAGATAATTGCTAATGCTTATCATTAGGGAGTGATTCTCCCTTGGAGATGGCTCCGTATGCTTCTCAAGATCTGCCTTCAGTCCCCTACTTAGATTCTCTGCTTTGTGGTGTGGAGTGAATGATGTGAAATGCAGAATTTAGGGCTGGTATTTATAGGCGAGATATAGTTATGGCGTAACTTAAGTTGAGAGTTATGCCATAACCTATATAAATCCATAATTGTTCTCGTTATAGCTGGCTACGGTGTAACACATGGAATGAGTTACGCCGTATCTTCAAAACAGGTTACAAAATCATGATTACGCCGTAATCGTTGGAAAGAGTTACGGCGTAGCTTGCAGCGGCGTGGAACATCATTTAATCTAATTGGTTACGGAATAATCCTAAGATGGAGTTACGCCGTAATATGTTGTTGAGTTGGTTTGCTGAGTCACACTCTTGTGTTCGGCGTAATGTGAGAGAGGATTTATGCCGTAATTACTTCACAGTGGGCATACCATCATATATCTTCAATAAACTCTCCAAATCCGCATCTATTTAGCTCCAATGCTCGTAATTTACCTGAAAGTAAAATATAGAGGAAAACAAGCGTAAATCCATATAAATGATATAAAATACGAGCATTATGGGGGAAATTGACACTTAATATTCAGGACTACTTGATGTTATCAAGTATCCCCCACTTGAACTCTACTTGCTCTCAAGTAGATCTTATTAGAAAAATTTCTAAAATGATATCTACCATTACCTAGAAAATATAAGTTTAAGAATCTCTTATGCTAGAATAAAACAAAGTCGAACACCTCACGAAATGGGAACAAAACACTCAAATAAAAGATAAGGTTGTGATCAATTGAGGAGAAGTGTTCTAACCTAGTTACTCATCCTATCAAGTTATGTTCACGTCTAATTACTTCTAATTGCTTCAAGTGGGGGTTTAGGTCGCTAGGACAGTATTTGGTCAGTTCGTCCTAACCTATCAGCAAAGGTTTCACCGGAGATCAAGCTATTACCCTTGAAAGTCCAGTATTTTTGTCCCCTAAGCCAAGTCATTAAGTTCCGCTACATGCAAGATTCATAACAAAGAGTTCCCAGGCGCTAGCATCTTAGACACTCATTCCTAACTTTAAGTTCATCCAAACGGCAGGTGATCATTTGGTCAGTTCGCACAAGCGAAGAAGGGTCGTCAGTTGGTCAATTCTTACCCTTCCCACTCAGTCTATCTACTTAGGGTCAGTTGGTAAATTCTCCTAAGTAACTAGACACTACCGCCAATCAAAACTACTGAAATAAGGGTAGCTACCAACAAACTATGCATGCATACAATAGAAACAATTATAAGGAAGCAATGTAAATATAAACATAACAATTAAGGAATCATAAATAGGCTAGCACCAGAGGTGCTTAAGCGATCATATTGAAGAAACAATCAATTCAATGTTTGACCTAATGAAATACATGAATCGAAAGTAAAAAGAAAGATAATTGCTAATGCTTATCATTAGGGAGTGATTTCTCCCTTGGAGATGGCTCTGTATGCTCCTCAAGATCTACCTTCAGTCCCCTACTTAGATTATCTGCTTTGTGGTGTGGAGTGAATGATGTGAAATACAGAATTTAGGGTTGGTATCTATAGGCGAGATCTAGTTATGGCATAACTTAAGTTGAGAGTTATGCCATAACCTATATAAATCCATAATTGCTCTCGTTATAGCTGGCTACGGTGTAACACATGGAATGAGTTACGCCTTATCTTCAAAACAGGTTACAAAATCATGATTACGCTGTAATCATTGGAAAGAGTTACGGCGTAGCTTGTAGCGGCGTGGAACATCATTTAACCTAATTGGTTACGGTGTAATCCTAAGATGGAGTTACGCTGTAATATGCTGTTGAGTTGGTTTGCTGAGTCACGCTCTTGTTACGGCGTAATGTGAGAGAGGATTTACGCCGTAATTACTTCACAGTGGGCATACTATCATATATCTTCAATAAACTCTCCAAATCCGCGTCTATTTAGCTCCAATGCTCGTAATTTACTTGAAAATGAAATATAGAGGAAAACAAGCGTAAATCCATATAAATAATATAAAATACGAGCATTATCGGGGGAAATTGACTCTTAATATTCAGGACTATTTGATGTTATCAAATATCCCCCCGCTTGAACTCTACTTGCCCTCAAGTAGATCTTATTAGATAAATTTCTAAAAAGATATCTACCATTATCTAGAAAATATAAGTTTAAAAATCCCTTATGCTAGAATAAAACAAAGCCGAACACCTCATGAAATGGGAACAAAACACTCAAATAAAAGATAAGGTTGTGATCAATAAACGAGAAGTGTTCTAACCTAGTTACTCAGCCTATCAAGTTATGTTCACGTCTAATGACTTCTAATTTCTTCAAGTGGGGTTTAGGTCGCTAGAACAGCATTTGGTCAGTTCGTCCTAACCTATCAGCAAAGGTTTCCACCGAAGATCAAGCTATTACCCTTGAAAGTCCAGTTGTTTTAAGTCCCCTAAGCCAAGTCATTAAGTTCCGCTACATGCAAAATTCACAAAAATGAGTGCCCGGGCGCTAGCATCTTAGACACTCATTCCTAACTTTAAGTTCATCCAAACGGCAGGTGATCATTTGGTCATTTCGCACACGCGAAGAAGGGTCGTCAGTTTGTCAATTCTTACCCTTCCCACTCAGTGTTTCTACTTAGGGTCAGTTGGTCAATTCTCCAAAGTAACTAGACACTACCGCCATTCAAAACTACCGAAATAATGGTAGCTACCAACAAACTATGCATGCATAGACTAGAAACAATTATAAGGAAGCAATGTAAATATAAACATAACAATTAAGGAATCATAAATAGGCTAGCACCAGACGTGCCTCACCGATCATATTAAAAGAAACAATCAATTCAATGTTTGACCTAATGAAATACATGAATCGAAAGTAAAAAGAAATATAATTGCTAATACTTATCGTTAGGGAGTGATTCTCCCTTGCGGATGGCTCCGTATGCTCCTCAAGATCTGCCTTCAGTCCCCTACTTAGATTCTCTGCTTTGTGGTGTGGAGTGAATGACGTGAAATGCAGAATTTAGGGCTGGTATTTATAGGAGAGATCTAGTTATGGCGTAACTTAAGTTGAGAGTTATGCCATAACCTATATAGATCCATAATTCTGCAAAACAGGTTACAAAATCATGATTACGCCGTAATCGTTGGAAAGAGTTACGGCGTAGCTTGCAGCGGCGTGGAACGTCATTTATCCTAATTGGTTACGGCGTAATCCTAAGATGGAGTTACGCCGTAATATATTGTTGAGTTGGTTTGCTGAGTCACGCTCTTGTTACGGCGTAATGTGAGAGAGGATTTACGCCGTAATTACTTCACAGTCGGCAAACTATCATATATCTTCAATAAACTCTCCAAATCCGCGTCTATTTATCTCCAATGCTCGTAATTTACCTGAAAGTAAAATACAGGTAAAAACAAGCGTAAATCCATATAAATAATATAAAATACGAGCATTATGGGGGAAATTGACACTTAATATTCAGGACTACTTGATGTTATCAAGTATCCCCCCACTTGAACTCTACTTGCTCTCAAGTACATCTTATTCGATAAATTTCTAAAAAGATATCTACCATTACCTAGAAAATATAAGCTTAAGAATCTCTTATGCTAGAATAAAACAAAGCCGAACACCTCACGAAATAGGAACAAAACACTCAAATAAAAGATAAGGTTGTGATCAATTGAGGAGAAGTGTTCTAACCGAGTTACTCATGTTCACGTCTAACTACTTCTAATTGCTTCAAGTGGGGGTTTAGGTCGCTAGGACAGCATTTGGTCAGTTCGTCCTAACCTATCAGCAAAGGTTTCACCGGAGATCAAGCTATTACCCTTGAAAGTCCAGTTTTTTTTGTCCCCTAAGCCAAGTCATTAAGTTCCGCTACATGCAAGATTCATAACAATGAGTTCCCGGGCGCTAGCATCTTAGACACTCATCCCTAACTTTAACTTCATCCTAACGGCATGTGATCATTTGGTCAGTTTGCACTAGCGAAGAAGGGTCGTCAGTTGGTAAATTCTTACCCTTCCCACTCAATCTATCTACTTAGGGTCAGTTGGTCAATTCTCCTAAGTAACTAGACACTACCGCCATTCAAAACTTCCGGAATAAGGGTAGCTACCAACAAACTATGCATGCATACACTAGAAACAATTATAAGGAAGCAATGTAAATATAAAAATAATAATTAAGGGATCATCAATAGGCTAGCACCAGAGGTGCTTAACCGATCATATTATAAGAAATAATCAATTCAATGTTTGACCTAATGAAATACATGAATCGAAAGTAAAAAGAAAGATAATTGCTAATGCTTATCGTTAGGGAGTGATTTCTCCCTTGGAGATGGCTCCGTATGCTCCTCAAGATCTGCCTTTAGTCCCCTGCTTAGATTCTCTGCTTTGTGGTGTGGAGTGAATGATGTGAAATGCAGAATTTAGGGCTAGTATTTATAGACGAGATCTAGTTATGGCGTAACTTAAGTTGAGAGTTATGCCATAACCTATATAACTCCATAATTGCTCTCTTTATAGCTGGCTACGGTGTAACACATGGAATGAGTTACGCCGTATCTTCAAAACAGGTTACAAAATCATGATTACGCCGTAATCGTTGGAAAGAGTTACGGCGTAGCTTGCAGCGGTGTGGAACATCATTTAACCTAATTGGTTATGGCGTAATCCTAAGATGGAGTTACTGCGTAATATGCCGTTGAGTTGGTATCCGAGTCACGCTCTTGTTACGGCGTAATGTGAGAGAGGATTTACGCCGTAATAACTTCACAGTGGGCATACTATCATATATCTTCAATAAACACTCCAAATCCGTGTCTATTTAGCTCCAATGCTCGTAATTTACCTGAAAGTAAAATATAGAGGAAAACAAGCGTAAATCCATATAAATGATATAAAATACGCGCATTATGGGGGAAATTGACACTTAATATTCAGGACTACTTGATTTTATCAAGTATCCCCCCACTTGAACTCTACTTGATCTCAAGTAGATCTTATAAGATAAATTTATAAAAAGATATCTACCATTACCTAGAAAATATAAGTTTAAGAATCGAAACATGCTAGAATAAAACAAAGCCGAACACATCACGAAATGGTAACAAAACACTCAAATAAAAGATAATGTTGTGATCAATTGAGGAGAAGTGTTCTAACATGGTCACTCATCCTATCAAGTTATGTTCACGTCTAATTACTTATAATTGCTTCAAGTGGGGGTTTAGGTCGCTAGGACAGCATTTGGTCAGTTCGTCCTAACCTATCAGCAAAGGTTTCACCGGAGATCAAGCTATTACCCTTGAAAGTCTAGTTTTTTTTTGTCCCCTAAGCCAAGTCATTAAGTTCCGCTACATGCAAGATTCATAACAATGAGTTCCCGGGCGCTAGCATCTTAGACACTCATCCCTAACTTTAAGTTCATCCTAACGGCAGGTGATCATTTGGTCAGTTCGTACAAGCGAAGAAGGGTTGTCAGTTGGTCAATTCTTACCCTTCCCACTCAGTCTATCTACTTAGGGTTAGTTGGTCAATTCTCCTAAGTAACTAGACACTACCGCCATTCAAAACTTCCGGAATAAGGGTAGCTACCAACAAACTATGCATCCATACACTAGAAACAATTATAAGGAAGCAATGTAAATATAAACATAACAATTAAGGGATCATAAATAGGCTAGCACCGGAGGTGCTCAACCGATCATATTAAAAGAAACAATCAAATCAATGTTTGACCTAATGAAATATATGAATCGAAAGTAAAAAAGAAAGATAATTGCTAATGTTTATCGTTAGGGAGTGATTTCTCCTTTAGAGATGGCTTCATATGCTCCTCACGATCTGTCTTCAGTCCCCTACTTAGATTCTCTGCTTTGTGGTGTGGAGTGAATGATGTGAAATGCAGAATTTAGGGCTGGTATTTATAGGCGAGATCTAGTTATGGCGTAACTTAAGTTGAGAGTTATGCGATAACCTATATAAATCCATAATTGCTCTCTTTATAGCTGGCTACGGTGTAACACATGGAATGAGTTACACCGTATCTTCAAAATAGGTTACAAAATCATGATTACGCCGTATTCGTTGGAAAGAGTTACGGTGTAGCTTGCAGCGGTGTGGAACATCATTTAACCTAATTGGTTATGGCGTAATCCTAAGATGGAGTTACGCCGTAATATGCTGTTGAGTTGGTTTGCTGAGTCACGCTCTTGTTACGGCAGTAATGTGAGAGGATTTACGCCGTAATTACTTCACAGTGGGCATACTATCATATATCTTCAATAAACTCTCCAAATCCGCGTCTATTTAGCTCCAATGCTCGTAATTTACCTGAAAGTAAAATATAGAGGAAAATAATCGTAAATCCATATAAATGGTATAAAATACGAGCATTATGGGAGAAATTGACACTTAATATTCAGGACTACTTCATGTTATCAAGTATCCCCCCACTTGAACTCTACTTGCTCTCAAGTAGATCTTATTAGATAAATTTCTAAAAAGATATCTACCAGTACCTAGAAAATATAAGTTTAAGAATCTCTTATGCTAGAATAAAACAAAGCCGAACACATCACGAAATGGTAACAAAACACCCAAATAAAAGATAAGGTTGTGGTCAATTGAGGAGAAGTGTTCTAACCTGGTTACTCATCCTATCAAGTTATGTTCACGTATAATTACTTCTAATTGCTTCAAATGGGGGTTTAGGTCGCTAGGACAGCATTTGGTCAGTTTGTCTTAACCTATCAGCAAAGGTTTCACCGGAGATCAAGCTATTACCCTTGAAAGTCCAGTTTTTTTTGGTCCCCTAAGCCAAGTCATTAAGTTCCGCTACATGCAAGATTCATAACAATGAGTTCCCGGGCGCTAGCTTCTTAGACACTCATCCCTAACTTTAAGTTCATCCTAACGGCAGGTGATCATTTGGTCAGTTCACACAAGGGAAGAAGGGTCGGCAGTTGGTCAATTCTGACCCCTCCCACTCAGTCTATCTAGTTAGGGTCAGTTGGTCAATTCTCCTAAGTAACTAGACACTACCACCATTCAAAACTTCCGGAATAAGGGTAGCTACCAACAAACTATGCATGCATACACTAGAATCAATTATAAGGAAGCAATGTAAATATAAACATAACATTTAAGGGATCTTAAATTGGCTAGCACCAGAGGTGCTTAACCGATCATATTAAAAGAAACAGTCAATTCAATGTTTGACCTAATGAAATACATGAATCGAAAGTAAAAAGAAAGATAATTGCTAATGCTTATCATTAGGGAGTTATTTCTCCCTTGGAGATGGCTCCGTATGCTCCTCAAGATCTGCCTTCAGTCCCCTACTTAGATTCTATGCTTTGTGGTGTGGAGTGAATGATGTGAAATGCAGAATTCAGGGCTGGTATTTATAGGCGAGATCTAGTTATGGCGTAATTTAAGTTGAGAGTTATGCCATAACTTATATAAATCCATAATTGCTCTCTTTATAGCTGGCTACGGTGTAACACATGGAATGAGTTACGCCGTATCTTCAAAACAGGTTACAAAATCATGATTACGCCGTAATCGTTGGAAAGAGTTACGGCGTAGCTTGCAGCGGTGTGGAACATAATTTAACCTAATTGGTTATGGCGTAATTCTAAGATGGAGTTACGCCGTAATACTCTGTTGAGTTGGTTTGCGGAGTCACGCTCTTGTTACGGCGTAATGTGAGAGAGGATTTACGCCGTAATTACTTCACAGTGGGCATACTATCATATATCTTCAATAAACTCTCCAAATCCGCGTCTATTTAGCTCCAATGCTCGTAATTTACCTGAAAGTAAAATATAGAGGAAAACAAGCGTAAATCCATATAAATGGTATGAAATACGAGCATTATGGGAGAAATTGACACTTAATATTCAGGACTACTTGAGGTTATCAAGTATCCCCCCACTTGAACTCTACTTGCTCTCAAGTAGATCTTATTAGATAAATTTCTAAAAAGATATCTACCATTACCTAGAAAATATAAGTTTAAGAATCTCTTATGCTAGAATAAAACAAAGCCGAACACATCACGAAATGGTAACAAAACACTCAAATAAAAGATAAGGTTGTGGTCAATTGAGGAGAAGTGTTCTAACCTGGTTACTCATCCTATCAAGTTATGTTCACGTCTAATTACTTCTAATTGCTTCAAGTGGGGGTTTAGGTCCCTAGGACAGCATTTGGTCAGTTTATCCTAACCTATCAAAGAAATGTTTCACCGAAGATCAAGCTATTACCCTTGAAAGTCTAGTTTTTTTTTTGTCCCCTAAGCCAAGTCATTAAGTTCTGCTACATGCAAGATTCATAACAATGAGTTCCCGGGCGCTAGCATCTTAGACACTCATCCCTAACTTTAAGTTCATCCTAACGGCAGGTGATCATTTGGTCAGTTCGCACAAGCGAAGAAGGGTTGTCAGTTGGTCAATTCTTACCCTTCCCACTCAGTCTATCTACTTAGGGTAAGTTGTTCAATTCTCCGAAGTAACTAGACACTACCACCATTCAAAACTTCCGGAATAAGGGTAGCTACCAACAAACTATGCATGCATACACTAGAAACATTTATAAGGAAGCAACGTAAATATAAACATAACAATTAAGGGATCATAAATAGGCTAGCACTAGAGGTGCTTAACCGATCATATTAAAAGAAACAATCAATTCAACATTTGACCTAATGAAATACATGAATCAAAAGTAAAAAGAAAGATAATTGCTAATGCTTATCGTTAGGGAGTGATTTTTCCCTTGGAGATGGCTCCGTATGCTCCTCAAGATCTGCCTTTAGTCCCCTACTTAGATTCTCTGCTTTGTGGTGTGGAGTGAATGATGTGAAATGCAGAATTTAGGGCTGGTATTTATAGGCGAGATCTAGTTATGGCGTAACTTAAGTTGAGAGTTATGCCATAACCTATATAAATCCATAATTGCTCTCTTTATAGCTGGCTACGGTGTAACACATGGAATGAGTTACGCCGTATCTTCAAAACAGGTTAGAAAATCATGATTAGGCCGTAATCGTTGGAAAGAGTTACGGCGTAGCTTGCAGCGGTGTGGAATATCATTTAACCTAATTGGTTATGGCGTAATCCTAAGATGGAGTTACGCCGTAATATGCTGTTGAGTTGGTTTGCTGAGTCACGCTCTTGTTACGGCGTATTGTGAGAGAGGATTTACGCCGTAATAACCTCACAGTGGGCATACTATCATATATCTTCAATAAACTCTCCAAATCCGCGTCTATTTAGCTCCAGTGCTCGTAATTTACCTGAAAGTAAAATATAGAGGAAAACAAGCGTAAATCCATATAAATGGTATAAAATACGAGCATTATGGGGGAAATTGACACTTAATATTCAGGACTACTTGATGTTATCAAGTATCCCCCCACTTGAACTCTACTTGCTCTCAAGTAGATCTTATTAGAGAAATTTCTAAAAAGATATCTACCATTACCTAGAAAATATAAGTTTAAGAATCTCTTATGCTAGAATAAAACAAAGCCGAACACATCACGAAATGGTAACAAAACACTCAAATAAAAGATAAGGTTGTGATCAATAGAGGAGAAGTGTTCTAACATGGTTACTCATCCTATCAAGTTATGTTCAAGTCTAATTACTTCTAATTGCTTCAAGTGGGGGTTTAGGTCGCTAGGACAGCATTTGGTCAGTTCGTCTTAACCTATCAGCAAAGGTTTCACCGGAGATCAAGCTATTACCCTTGAAAGTCCAGTTTTTTTTGGTCCCCTAAGCCAAGTCATTAAGTTCCGCTACATGCAGGATTCATAACAATGAGTTCCCGGGCACTAGCATCTTAGACACTCATCCCTAACTTTAAGTTCTTCCTAACGGCAGGTGATCATTTAGTCAGTTCGCACAAGCGAGGAAGGGTCGTCAGTTGGTCAATTCTTACCCTTCCCACTCAGTCTATCTACTTAGGGTCAGTTGGTCAATTCTCTTAAGTAACTAGACACTACCACCATTCAAAACTTCCAGAATAAGGGTAGCTACCAACAAACTATGCATGCATACACTAGAAAGAATTATAAGGAAGCAATGTAAATATAAACATAACAATTAAGGGATCATAAATAGGCTGGCACCGGAGGTGCTTAACCGATCATATTAAAAGAAACAGTCAATTCAATTTTTGACCTAATGAAATACATGAATCGAAAGTAAAAAGAAAGATAATTGCTAATGCTTATCGTTAGGGAGTGATTTCTCCCTTGGAGATGGCTCCGTATGCTCGTCAAGATCTGCCTTCAGGCCCCTACTTAGATTCTCTTCTTTGTGGTATAGAGTGAATGATGCGAAATGCAGAATTTAGGGCTGGTATTTATAGGCGAGATCTAGTTATGGCGTAACTTATGTTGAGAGTTATGCCATAACCTATATAAATCCATAATTGCTCTCGTTATAGCTGGCTACGGCGTAACACATGGAATGAGTTACGCCGTATCTTCAAAACAGGTTACAAAATCATGATTACGCCGTAATCGTTGGAAAGAGTTACGGCGTAGCTTGCAGCGGTGTGGAACATCATTTAACCTAATTGGTTATGGCGTAATCCTAAGATGGAGTTACGCCGTAATATGCTGTTGAGTTGGTTTGCTGAATCACGCTCTAGTTACGGCGTAATGTGAGAGAGGATTTACGCCATATTTACTTCACAGTGGGCATACTATCATATATCTTCAATAAACTCTCCAAATCCGCGTCTATTTAGCTCTAATGCTCGTAATTTACTTGAAAGTAAAATATAGAGGAAAACAAGCGTAAATCCATATAAATGGTATAAAATACGAGCATTATGGGGGAAATTGACACTTAATATTCAGGACTACTTGATGTTATCAAGTATCCCCCCACTTGAACTCTACTTGCTCTCAAGTAGATCTTATTAGATAAATTTTTAAAAAGATATCTACCATTACCTAGAAAATATAAGTTTAAGAATCTCTTATGCTAGAATAAAACAAAGCCGAACACATCACGAAATGGTAACAAAACACTCAAATAAAAGATAAGGTTGTGATCAATTGAGGAGAAGTGTTCTAACCTGGTTACTCATCCTATCAAGTTATGTTCACGTCTAATTACTTCTAATTGCTTCAAGTGTGGGTTTAGGTCGCTAGGACAGCATTTGGTCAGTTTGTCCTAACCTATCAGCAAAGGTTTCACCGGAGATCAAGCTATTACCCTTGAAAGTCTAGTTTTTTTTGTCCCCTAAGCCAAGTCATTAAGTTCCGCTACATGCAAGATTCGTAACAATGAGTTCCCGGGCGCTAGCATCTTAGACACTTATCCCTAACTTTAAGTTCATCCTAACGGCAGGCGATCATTTGGTCAGTTCGCACAAGCGAAGAAGGGTCGTCAGTTGGTCAATTCTTACCCTTCCCACTCAGTCTATCTACTTAGGGTCAGTTGGTCAATTCTCCTAAGTAACTAGACACTACCACCATTCAAAATTTCCGGAATAAGGGTAGCTACCAACAAACTATGCATGCATACACTAGAAACAATTATAAGGAAGCAACATAAATATAAACATAACAATTAAGGGATCATAAATAGGCTAGCACTAGAGGTGCTTAACCGATCATATTAAAAGAAAAAATCAATTCAACGTTTGAACTAATGAAATACATGAATCAAAAGTAAAAAAGAAAGATAATTGCTAATGCTTATCGTTAGGTAGTGATTTCTCCCTTGGAGATGGCTCCGTATGCTCCTCAAGATCTGCCTTTAGTCTCCTACTTAGATTCTCTGCTTTGTGGTGTGGAGTGAATGATGTGAAATGCAGAATTTAGGGCTGGTATTTATAGGCGAGATCTAGTTATGGCGTAACTTCAGTTGAGAGTTATGCCATAACCTATATAAATCCATAATTGCTCTCTTTATAGCTGGCTACGGTGTAACACATGGAATGAGTTACGCCGTATTTTCAAAACAGGTTACAAAATCATGATTAGGCCGTAATCGTTGGAAAGAGTTACGGCGTAGCTGGCAGCGGTGTGGAATATCATTTAACCTAATTGGTTATGGCGTAATCCTAAGATGGAGTTACGCCATAATATGCTGTTGAGTTGGTTTGCTGAGTCACGCTCTTGTTACGGCGTAATGTGAGAGAGGATTTACGCCGTAATTACTTCACAGTGGGCATACTATCATATATCTTCAACAAACTCTCCAAATCCACGTTTATTTAGCTCCAATGCTCGTAATTTACCTGAAAGTAAAATATAGAGGAAAACAAGCGTAAATCCATATAAATGGTATAAAATACGAGCATTATAGGGGAAATTGACACTTAATATTCAGGACTACTTGATGTTATCAAGTATCCCCCCACTTGGACTCTACTTGCTCTCAAGTAGATCTTATTAGATAAATTTCTAAAAAGATATCTACCATTACCTAGAAAATATAAGTTTAAGAATCTCTTATGCTAGAATAAAACAAAGCCGAACACATCACGAAATGGTAACAAAACACTCAAATAAAAGATAAGGTTGTGATCAATAGAGGAGAAGTGTTCTAACATGGTTACTCATCCTATCAAGTTATGTTCACGTCTAATTACTTCTAATTGCTTCAAGTGGGGGTTTAGGTCGCTAGGACAGCATTTGGTCAGTTCGTCCTAACCTATCAGCAAAGGTTTCACCAGAGATCAAGCTATTACCCTTGAAAGTCCAGTTGTTTTTGGTCCCCTAAGCCAAGTCATTAAGTTCCGCTACATGCAAGATTCATAACAATGAGTTCCCGGGCGCTAGCATCTTAGACACTCATCCCTAACTTTAAGTTCGTCCAAACGGCAGGTGATCATTTGTTCAGTTCGCACAAGCGAAGAAGGGTCGTCAGTTGGTCAATTCTTACCCTTCCCACTCAGTCTATCTACTTAGGGTCAGTTGGTCAATTCTCCAAAGTAACTAGACACTACCGCCATTCAAAACTACCAAAATAAGGGTAGCTACCAACAAACTATGCATGCATACACTAGAAACAATTATAAGGATGCAATGTAAATATAAACATAACAATTAAAGGATCATACCTAGGCTAGCACAAGAGGTGCTTAACCGATCCTATCAAAAGAAAAGATCAATTCAATGTTTGACATAATGAAATACACGAATCTAAAGTAAAAATAAAGATAATTGCTAATGCTTATCGTTAGGGAGTGATTTCTCCCTTGGAGATGGCTCCTTATGCTCCTCAAGATCTGCCTTCAGTCCCCTACTCACATTCTCTGCTTTGTGGTGTGGAGTGAATGATGTGAAATGCAGAATTTAGGGCTGGTATTTATAGGCGAGATCTAGTCATGGCGTAACTTAAGTTGAGAGTTATGTCATAACCTATATAAATCCATAATTGCGCTCGTTATAGCTGGCTACGGCGTAACACATGGAATGAGTTACACCGTATCTTCAAAACAGGTAACAAAATCATGATTACGCCGTAATCATTGGAAAGAGTTACGGCGTAGCTTGCAGCGGCGTGGAACATCATTTAACCTAATTGGTTACGGCGTAATCCTAAGATGGAGTTACGCCGTAATATGCCGTTGAGTTGGTCTGATGAGTCACGCTCTTGTTACGGCGTAATGTGAGAGAGGATTTACGCCGTAATTACTTCACAGTGGGCATACTATCGTATATCTTCAATAAACTCTCCAAATCCGCGTCTATTTAGCTCCAATGCTCGTAATTTACCTGAAAGTAAAATATAGAGGAAAAAAAGAGTAAATCCATATAAATGATATAAAATACGAGCATTATCGGGGGAAATTGACACTTAATATTCAGGACTATTTGATGTTATCAAATATCCCCCCACTTGAACTCTACTTTCCCTCAAGTAGATCTTATTAGATTAATTTTTAAAAAGATATCTATCATTACCTAGAAAATATAAGTTTAAAAGTCCCTTATGCTAGAATAAAACAAAGCCAAACACCTCACGAAATGGGAACAAAACACTCAAATCTCTTAACTATTCTAAGTGTCAATTTCAGGGTGATCACTCAAAGCACAGTCATAGCATGTATTCTATCATAAGCTTGGTGGTTACACAAATCTCCACCACTAGAGTTAAGGACTAAACAATTCTCGAAGGCAATATGGGTAGACACGACAAAGGTTAAGGGTGAATCATCATTACTAACATGTCACGACGAAGTGGACAAAATCAATGATACATGACCAAATCCATGGCCAAGACACCAAAGATTGCTTTGCTTCATCACCTAGAGACGCTTCATGACTAAAGGGTAGGATAAGACATGGGATATAATTGGTGTAAAGTAAAAATAACAAGCAAATAGTATAAACCTATAACCAAGTCATCACCGCTTACCGTTCATCCAAAGTTCAAGTTTCAAGTCTAAGAAACCAGATCATGATATAACAAGTAGATGTGCCATTAGAGGACGTCATGATAGGCACATTACCTCTTCTTCAACTGTTGGCTCAATAATTACCAACTTCATTCTTTAAATGTGACCGAGGTGGCCTTCTCGATACTAAATCTACGATGAGCTCATAAACATAATGCTTATAATTTTTCACTCTACAATCAACAAATAACTATAACTATTTTTTTACATAACAACTAAACATAGCATCCCCCCACTTGAGATGAACAAGATGAGAATTTGGGGGGTCTTCAATGATCTTTGAATATATGTTTTTGACGAAAGCGTGATTCCCGAACCTTTGCACTTGAACCTTGAACTTAGGCAAACAATGACTTCCCGATCACAAATTAAGACTACACGGTAGGCTAAGGTGTATGGGTGTAACGAACCATATATGTTGGGTGAACAAAATGAATGGAATGACTTAGATGGGTGTATCTAGGGGTATCTTGAACTAAAGGTGAGTGCAACAAAAGGGTTTAACATGGGGGTCGAGAAGTCGAGGTGACTAATCGATAGACACACAAGGATAGGCTGTTTGGGGTGATAATCCTATAATATTGCCTTCTTAAACTGAATAATCCAAATACATTAATCTAACTCAACATACCTCGTATATGGTCTCGAAATGATGTAAAGGCCAAGTTCTAAAGTTTACAAGCTACCGGCACACTCATAATTTGGTGGATTTGGGGTAAATATATTGAAACGGATAAGGCTAATCTCACAATAATATATCAAGGGTTATAATGTGCTCGGCTAAGATCTAATCTAGTTAGGCTAAGAAAAACATGTCAAAATTTTAAAAATGTCATAATTTTTCAAAATAAACTAGAAAAACGAGGGCAAAATAAAGTTCAAGAGATAATTCTACTCCCATCCCCCCACTAGAAATGTAGAAAGTCCCTTTTGTACTAAACGTTTAAATAAAAGTGAAGAGAAAGTAGAATTAGAGCGAGAACTTCCCTGAAATTCGCTCCTAAAAAGAAAGAAGGCCCACGAAAAGAATCGTGCCTTCGCTAAAGCATCCACGAGAAAACTTCATTCCCTGAAATTACACTACCAACAAGCATAATTCTAAAAAAATAAAAAGAAAAACGAAAATAAACATAACTTACTTTCGTAGGAATCACGGTTGCATTTAGCGTATGCAACAAGCCTTTTAAACCACTTGGTGTCCCAAGTGGACGAGTGTAGTCTCGTGAGGGCTTACAGGGAACATACCCAGAAAGTTCATTTGAAAACTAATACAAGGTTATTGTGTTTAAAGAGAAAGAATTAATATTGAGGATAGTTATGTCGTAACTCCTAAAAGGAGTTACACCGTAATTATGGTAAAACCTGGTAGAAGCTATTGGAGTGTACCTACGGTGTAACCATTGCATGAGATTACACTGTAATTGGTAATGCTCTGGAGGATAGCTACTGGAGGTGTGTTACGGCGTAACCATTGGAATGAGTTACGCCGTAACTGTGGACAGATCAGGTCTCCGTTTAGGCTTTTGTAGCAAACTTCTCCGATTCCCTGCAAACATGGTTACAAACACAAAACCCAACAGAAATGGAAATAAAAAAAATAAAAGGGATAATTCGTCTTGTCTCCCGAAAGAGCACTTTTCTTTATTAATGAGTCTTTAAGTTAGACTCAAAGCCATGGGGCTTTATGTGGGGGCTAAGAATTCATCTCCCGAAAGCTTACTAACATCCTTTCCATAATAAATTTTTTCTCTGTGCCCATTCACTTTGAAAAACTCCCCTACATTATTATAAACTTCAATAGTCCCATAAGCACCTTACTCACTGTGTAAGGACCAATCTAGCGAGATCTCATTTTTCCAGGGAAGAGTTTGAGTCTTGAGTTAAAAATGAGCACCTCTTGCCCAACTTCAAACTTTTTATCCTTTATCTGCGCGTCGTGCCTTTATTTGGTTCTATCCTTGTATGATTTGACATGATCGTAGGCTTCGTCTCTTAATTCAGCAAGGCGATTGATTTGAGAAAATCGGTGTTCTTTGACCAAGTCAGTCTCAAAATTAGCATTTTTAAGTGCCCAGTATGCTTTATGTTCTAATTCAACCGGGAGATGACAGGCTTTTCCGTATACTATCCTAAAAGGTGTGCTTCCAATAAGGGTTTTGTAGGCGGTTCTGAATGCCATAATGATTCGTCCAATTTATCGGACCAATCTTTTCTGTTACTTCTGACAGATTTTTCCAAAATTCGCTTGAGTGCCCTGATTGGTGTTTTCTGTTTGCCCATTAGTTTGGGGGTGGTAAGGCGTAGAAATCCGGTGGACTACTCCGTATCTGTTCAGCACTTTCTCCATAATTGCATTACAAAAGTGTGTCCCTCGATCACTTATGATGGTTTTAGGAATCCCAAATCTAGAGAATAACTTCTTTAAAAATTGAATGACGCTTCTAGCATCACAAGTTTGTAGAGCTTCAGCTTCAACCCATTTTGAAACATAATCAACAGCTACCAAAATATAACTTTTGTTTTTCGATGGGATGAAAGGTCCCATGAAATCAATTCCCCAGACATCAAATACTTCACATACCAAAATGTTATTTAGCGGCATCTGATTTTGAGAAGAGATGTTACCTGCCCTTTGACATGCATCACAATTTCTTACATATTTTACGACATCCTTGAAAATGCTAGGCCAAAAGAATCCTGCTTCATAAATCTTTTTAGCGGTAGTGTCGGCCCCATAATTCCCTCGAGCGGGTCCATTGTAGCAGTGTTCCAGGATTCGTTGTTGTTCTTCTCTGAAAACGCATCTCCTAATTATACCGTCAGGGCAAGATTTAAATAGAAAAGGGTCATCCCAAAAGTAATATTTAAAAACTAAGAAGAACTTTTTCTTTTGATCATAAGTTTTGTTGCTTGGTATAACTCTGGTTGCGAGGTAATTATCGAAGTCTGCATACCATGGTTCGGGAGTAGGATATTTAATTCGTACTGAAATAAGATGCTCATCAGGGAAGGAATTACGAATAGATTCTATGTCAAGCTCCTCAAGCTCAGGGTTTTCTAATCGAGATAGGTGATCAGCTGCCAAATTTTCTGCCCCCTTCTTATCCTTGATTTCTATTTTAAATTTTTGTAGCAAAAGCACCCATCTTATTAACCTTGGTTTGGCATCATGTTTATTGAACAAGTACTTCAAAGCTGAATGGTCAGTGTAGACAATAGTTTTAGACATTACTAAGTAAGACCTAAATTTATCAAAGGCATAGACCACTGCAAGGAGTTCCTTTTCGGTGGTCGTATAATGTTCTTGCGCTTCATTTAAGGTTTTACTAGCATAATAAATAGGTTTGAATTTTTTGTGTATCTTTTGTCCTAAAACAGCCCCCACCGCATAGTCACTGGCATCGCACATTAGTTCAAAATCGTTGTTCCAATCCGGAGCACTGATAACAGGAGCTGTAGTCAATTTTTCTTTCAAAATATCAAAAGCGTTTTTCCACTCATCGTTAAAGTCAAATTTTGCATCCTTCATGAGAAGTTGGGTCATAGGTTTAGTAGTTTTTTAAAAATCTTTTATAAATCTTCTATAAAACCCAGCGTGCCCAAGAAAACTCCTAATCCCTTTAAGATTATTTGGGCAAGGGAGTCAAGAAATAACGTCAACCTTAGCTTTATAGACTTCAATCCCAGTTTGAGAAATTTTATGTCCCAAAACAATTCCTTCTTTTACCATAAAATGACATTTTCCCAATTCAAGAAAAGTTTGGTTTCTTCATATCTAGCAAGCATTTTAGATAATATGAGAAAGAGTTACCAAATGCCGAGAAATCATCCATAAATACTTCCATGAAATCTTGGCACATATCCGAGAATATTTCCGTCATGCAACGTTGGAATGTGGTAGGGGCATTGCATAGCCCAAAAGGCATTTTTCGGTAAGCGAATGTTCCGTAGGGGCAAGTGAAAGTTGTCTTTTACTGATCCTCTGAAGCGATTGAAATCTAGAAATACCCTGAAAATCCATCAAGGAAACGATAATATTCATGTCCAGAGAGCCTTTCTAACATTTGATCGATAAAAGGGAGTGGAAAGTGATCTTTCCGCGTTGCGTCATTTAATTTTCTGTAATCGATGCAAACTCTCCAGCCAGTAACTGTTCTGGTAGGGATCAGTTCGTTATCCTTATTAGTGACCACAGTCGTTCCTCCTTTCTTTGGCACAACATGAATAGGACTAACCCAAGGGCTATCAGAAATAGCGTAAATTAGACCAGCATTCAAGAGCTTAATGATTTCATCTTTGACCACATCTTGAACTTTTGGATTTAATCTCCTTTGTGGCTGAACTACAAGTTTAAAATCATCTTCCATAAGTATCTTGTGAGAACACTATGAAGGGTTAATTCCTTTTATGTCAGAAACTTTCCATGATATTGCTCCCTTGTACTTGCTCAAAACCTGTAATAACAATTTATTTTCCTCTTCAGATAATAAAGAAGAAATGACAACAGAAAAATTAGGATCATCATTAATATATGCGTATTCTAAATGAGAAGGCAACTCTTTAAACTTGGGAGTATTATCAGCTTTTTTTGGGATGTTAGCAGAACACAACGTTTGGCTATCCATAGTATTTCCTTCCCACTTGTCTTCTTCATCATTAGATGTGTTGTCATTGTTTTCAAATATTAGTCATTTCAAAGGATCTGGCTGAAAGCATTCTTGCGCATGTTTTTGAACATTAACCTCGACTAGATCGAGGTCGTCAAGGTTGTTGTCAGTGAAAGAAGCATATTTCATAGATCTTTCTAGGTCGAAGGTAACCTTATCATTTCCAATTTCTGAATAGATATTTTTGTTAAAAACATCAATCATGGAGTGTGTTGTGGCAAGAAAGGGCCTTCCGAGTAAAATGGGGACATCATCTTCTTCCACTTCGAGGACCACGAAGTCGACTGGGAATACAAATTTATCAATCTTGACAAGGACATTCTCGGCAATTCCCTTAGGGTATTGAGTTGTTTTATTGGCCAGTTCAATGGACATTCTAGTGGGTTTTAGGCTTCCCAATTCCAATCGTGAATAAAGCGAGAATGGCATAAGGCTGATGCTGGCTTCTAAGTCGGTAAGGGATTTTTCAAACACGGTACCTCCGATGGTGCAAGGTAAGGTGAAACTCTCAGGATCTTCTTCTTTGAGAGGCATGTAGTGTAGCAGAACATCTTTGATTCAAGGTAACCTGTGTCTGATCAGAAAGTCTTTTATGAGTGAGGAGGTCCTTCATGAATT
The DNA here is from genome assembly GCA_910596185.1 of Chrysanthemum makinoi. Lineage (NCBI taxonomy): Eukaryota > Viridiplantae > Streptophyta > Magnoliopsida > Asterales > Asteraceae > Chrysanthemum > Chrysanthemum makinoi. The sequence goes on along the minus strand of OU343219.1, from coordinate 68,382,953 downwards.
TAGCATATTTTGGCATTTTTTCAAGTGCTTCTACGAGAGGAATGTTTAAGCTAAGTTGTTGTAATTTCTCCATGAATTTTTGAAATTGTAATCGTTCTTGCTCCTTCTTAATTCTTCCAAGAAATGGTATGGGTGGAACATAAGGTGAACTTTTTCTTTTGACAAAGTTGGTTGAGTATCCTCTGTTTCCTTGTTGCTGTCTTGAGGGATTTCTTCATTCTGAACATATGAGTTTGAGGGATAAGCTGGTTCTTTATAGTTTAATCGACTTCGGGTTGTTATAGCATGGGCCAGATCCCTAGGATTGGTTTCAGTTATACTAGGATGTTCCCCCTCGTCTCTAATTCTTACCGATTCGGGGAGCTTTCTGACCTGATTCTCCAATCTTCTTATAGCAACTACTTGAGTCCTTACTACGTGTTTGTAGTTTTTCTTGATGTTCCATACCAGTTTCTCACTTTCCTCTTGCTTTTTGCTATATTCTTTCACAAGATTTTTTATTGCTTTTTCGAGATCTGTCACTCTTCCTTCAACTGGGCTATCAAACTTATATTTAACCATCTTCACTTCTTCAGTAAGGGAGCGCATGTCAGACTCAAATTCTTCCAAATTCTTAATCACCGACTGTAGTTCCAACGGGCTTTCTTTCCAATCTTCATTCCAGGATGAAGAATGAAGGGCAACTTCTTCAACTCTGGTCCATCCTTTATCAGAAGTCATCAAAGGGATAGGTTCTTTGGAGTCTAACATTTGTCGAGTCTTAATATTAAGTCCGTTGTAGAATATTTTCAATTGCTCAAGCTTGTTGAGTTTATGCTCGGGGCATTTGAGGATGGCTTCACTGAATCTTTCCTAAGTTGTAAATAATGGTTCATCATCGTTTTGGCAGAATCTTCTAATTTCGTCAACTTGATGAAGGATTTTTGCAGTGATTCGATATTATTTAAGGAAGGCCTTCTTGAGTGCATTCCGTGTTGTAATAGATCCAGAAGGTAGTTTCTTTAGCCAATCTCTAGCTCTTCCCTTGAGAGTGAATGAGAATGCGCTAATCTAATATGGTATCTGGTGCATAGAACAAGTCAGCGAGTTCACATACCTTAGAGATGTGCTCGTGTGCTTCCTCATCTTTGTTTCCATAAAAGCTACATCTCTTTAGTTCTTCCAGACATAGTCCCCAGAATTCGAATTTAACATTTTCTTCGAAAGCTGGACTGGTGATCCCCTGTTTCACTTTAGAGGTGGTAAGATAATCATTAATGGTGAGAGACATAATATCTGAAATTAAAAAAAACAATAATTAAAAATAAAGACTTAAATAAAAATCCTAATATAACTCCCCGGCGCCAAAAACTTGATGCTGGTTTTACTGACTAGGTTTTAATATTTATGAGTGTCTCGTTTACCTATGGTCTACCTTATGCACTAACGGGCAGTGTACCTGATCAGGTTTAGTGTAGTAATCAGTAAAACCGAGGTCGTCCCAAGAGCTATGTGAGCGGATTCTAATTAAGTCTAATTGTCGCTGGTTTAAATTAGTTTAAGGAAGAAATGATTAATTAACTAATAAAACAAGAAATGAAAGAAAGCAAATAAAATATAAGGTTGTGTCAATAGAGGAGAAGTGTGCTAATCTAGTTACTCATCCTATCAAGTTATGTTCACGTCTAATTACTTCCAATTGCTTCAAGTGGGGGTTTAGGTCGCTAGGACAACATTTGGTAAGTTCATCCTAACCTATCAGCAAAGGTTTCCACCGGAGATCAAGCAACTACCCTTGAGTGTCCAGTTGTTTTTAGTCCCCTTAGGCAAGTCATTAAGTTCCGCTACATGCAAGATTCATAACAATGAGTGCCCGGGTGCAAGCATCTTAGACACTCATCCCTAACTTTTTAAGTTCATCCAAACGGTAGGTGATCATATAGTCAGTTTGCACAAGCGAAGAAGGGTCGTCAGTTGGTCAATTCTTACCCTTCCCACTCAGTCTACCTACTTAGGGTTAGTTGGTCAATTCTCCTAAGCAACTAGACACTACCGCCATTCAAAACTGTGGAAAACTAGAAGAGAGGTTGAATAGTTTTGCCGATTTTAAGTTAGTTTCTAAAAACTTTAGATTCGATGTTATGTGAAATCGTATGGATGAAGATAAAGTATAGATCTAAGAGAAATCCAAGTAAAGAAAGTAAAGTAAGGGATAGAAATGACACGACCTATTTATAGTGGTTCGGCTACAAGGACACCTTCCTTGCTCTACTCCACTCCCCGAGTTACTTACTCGAGAGTTCAAGCAGTATGTCAACAAACTTCTTCAACTTGGCGGAGAAGCCTTCACAACGTTGCTTACACCTTTTTCTGGTACAAAGCTAAATACCAAGCCCGTAACACGGAGGACCAAACCAACACGACTATTACACAACAAATATGTGAAATATCAAGTACAAGATCTTTTCTATAGAAATCTTGTGAAGGAACAAATCAATCAAGGATCCCTTGCTTGGATGACTTGTAGAAAGCTCATGATCTCGCCTTAGAGAAGGACCTATATGAGAATCCCAATAGAAGGAAGAACAACTCTCTAGATCAAGTGATCTTTTGTTAGAAGAGTGTAAGAATATATGAGAGAGTTAGTAAGAAGAGAGGTGAAGAGAAATGAAGAAATGGCTGTCTATTTATAGGAAAAATCTTGCCACTGTAGCACGGATCCCACGGATCCCTCCCTTAAAGGATCCGTCTAGTGTAACTTCAGGGATCCGTGGGATGCTCCTCTTTGCCCATGGGTTTTTTAGTTATGGGTAATGGGTCGTGGGTTATGGGTTGGTCCATGGGTATTTCATTAGATACAATGTATCTAATAGATGCAATGCATCTAGTCAAATGGATATGGGTCAATACCATGGGTTGTGGATATGCTCCATGGGTTTTGGTTTTTACCCATCTTAATAAACTATTACAACAAATGATTTATTACAACAATTTGCATTAAATGCCTATATGTAAATGCTTTACAAAAATAACATGTATCCTTATAATTTTACTTATGATGACATTGTATTTGTTATCAACAAAACACAAAGAGATCGCTAAATATTAGTAAACGTTTTTACGGTTTATTTGTATTAACAATCTCTCCCTTTTTGTTGATGAAAAAACATAATGTTATGATGAGTAAAACTTAAGATTAGATGTATGTTTTGAAAGCCTAAGTTTTACTTCTTCTCCCACTTTTGTCGAAACAAAAAGTAACCTGAACGAAAAATAAAATGTTAAAAAATGGTCCACGTATCTCTAACTCTCCCTTGACGGTAGCTCCCCTAGAATGGGGCATCAAGTGAGAAGAATAAAAAAAAAAACCTACAAAGAAAGGGTTAGTAGTAACATGCATAAATCATCTTGTGATTGACGAGAATCAAGATTGGGAGCCAAGGTATGTAAACAAGGCCTAGTAATAAACCAACAAAATGTAGTGGTATTTATGCCACATACAAGCATGTAAAAGTAAGAACAAGACTTGTTCTTAAAAAAAATGACTTAAAAGAAAAATATTAAAAGTAATAAAAATGATTCCTTCCATGCTTGCATAAGGTTGTGGATGGAAGTTTTGATGAGTAATGATGTTGATGCGATCAAGGATGAGGTTAAGTATGACTCGCATTTCTTCCCTAATCTCTATTGCAATATCCCTAGTGGATTGGCAATGTTAACAATGTAAGTGATGTGGGTAATGAGTGCGGAAATTTTCTAGGTGACTTTGATTTGTGAGATTCGGAAGTTGTGGTGGAAAAGTTGGAAAAAGTGGATCAAAGTACGGAATGTTTGGAAGTGGTGGTGGAAAAGAACTTAGATGTTCTTGTAACACAATGGGAACTAAAGGTGGTGAGGTTTCAAAGTCTTTGAAAATTGTGTTTGGAGAAGTGGGAGGTGTCAAAAAGACTAGTTCTTTTTGCTTTGTTTGTTGAGATCTTGTTGGAGTCTTAAGGATTTCCAAAAGTGTAACCTTAGGTGGTGATTTGATGGGTGATGAATTTGGTGTACTTGTTGGTGATGAAGTAGGTGCTATAATGGAAGCATCTTGTGGTAAATGAGTGGTTGGTGATTAACCATTTGATGATGGTTTTGCTAAGCAACAAGGCCGGATGTTAATCAGTGCGGATTTCCTAGATTTTGGTTATGGTATTTTGGAAGGTGGCAGGACAAAATTTTTGATTTATTGAAAGGGATTGTTTGCACTAGGTGATTCATTTATGTTGGAAGATCTATTGGATGACATGATGATGTTTATTTGTGAAGTTGAGATTTGATGAATATGCAAGCATTTTGGGAATCCTATTTATAATAAATAATGCATTGTAATGAATGCTTGACCCAAAATGTAGATTTAAATCTAATGATTAGATATGAATTTAAAGCATGTGATCATGAAAACACAAGCATTAAACAGCATACTCCAAAAAAATAAAAGAAATTATGAAACTATTGAAGTTTTCATCCAAAGTGAGAAAAATAGAAGATAAAATTAGCTTCTGTCTCACGGATCCCACGGATCCTTCCCTTGAGGGATCCGTCCAGCATTAAGGTTGGGATCCGTGGTACTGGTGATTCAGGAAGCTCAAAATTTTCCTTTTGGAAACATTTGTGCCTAGTGTGTGCCTATATGCAAACCATTTGGAGTTGCGGTTATCTCGACTCCTAAAAAGAAAAGAAAAATAAACTAGAAGTGAAAAAGCACACTATTATGTGAGATAACCTGAGTGCTCCTAATTCATTGTTGCTTAAATGAATGTACCCGAAAACACATATTAGTTATGTGTCCTCTTTAGCATTCAAAAGACATGAGATGCAATGAAAACGGGTTTTAACTTTGTATTAATAATGAAAAAAGTGATTTGTCCTAGACGTGAGAAATGGCTTTTATGAAAGTGATACGGGAAGAGGTATCCTTTTAGAAAGCATATTTGAAAAGAGATTTCTATGTGTGAATAAACCGTTTATTCTAAAAAAAATTATGTATGCAATTATGTGTTTGCAAAAGGTACTTATCTTGAAAAATAAGAGAAAGCTATGAGTTATAAGTGAAGACTTATCTTGGGTTTTGAAAATTCCCATATTTCTTGTGAGTTGTGCGTGAAATAGAAATCCTAGACTCAGAAAGAAGAAGGCTAGTGTTTACATACCTAGTAGAGTTTAAAAGCTAATTACGACGATTGTTCCATGAGACCAAGACCAAGATGAAGTAGGTTGAATTGTTTATGCTTCAACGGTTTGGTGAGGACGTCGGCTATGTTGTCTTCGGACGCTACCTTCTCAATAGAGATGTTCCCCTTTTGAACATTGTCTCTTAAGAAGTGATGACGAATCTCTATATGCTTTGTGCGAGAATGCAATACCGGATTCTTGCTTAAGTCGATGGCACCTTTGTTGTCACATAGAATGGCTATGTCACTTAGATGAATGTCGTAGTCAACTAACGCTTGTTTCATCCATAGTGCTTGTTGGCATGCTTTGCCGGCGAAGACATATTCGGCTTCGGTTGTTGATATGGCCAATGTCGTTTGCTTCTTTAAGAACCACGATGTTAAACAACATCCCATAAAAGTACATACCCCATTTGTACTTTTTTGGTCAACATAATCACCTGCATGGTAAGAATCTGCATATACAATTGTTTCTACCCCCGTACCCTTAGGATACCACAATCCTAATTGAGTCGTACCCTTAATGTATCTAAATATCCTTTTGACGACTTCTAGATGTGATGTTTTAGGATCTTATTGAAACCTAGCACATAGACAAACACTAAACATGATATTCGGCCGACTAGCCGTGAGGTAGAGAAGACTACCAATCATGCCACGATATTTTGTGTTATCAACGGATTCGCCGTCTTCATCTTTTGTGAGTTTAGTGTCGAATGACATTGGTATCCTAATTGGTTTTGACTCTTCTAAACCGAATTTCTTTAACATCTCCTTTATGTATTTAGATTGATTAAAGAAAATACCATCTTCTACATGTTTAATTTGTAGACCAAGAAAGAAACTAAGTTCTCCCATCATACTCATCTCGAACTCGTCATGCATGATTTTAGAGAAATCATCACACATGTCTTGACAAGTTGATTCGAATATAATATAATCTACATATATTTGAACAATGATTATATGTGACTCTCTTTTCTTAGTAAAAAGTGTGTTATCAACTAACCCCATGGTGTAGTTGTCTTTGATTAAGAATGACTTGAGTCTATCATACCAAGTTTTTGGAGCTTGTTTAAGACCGTAAAGGGCTTTCTTTAACTTATACACATGTTTAGGTTTTTCAAAATCGATGAAGCTCGGAGGTTGAGCTACATATACTTCTTCATTAATAAAACCATTTAGAAAATCACTTTTGACATCCATTTGATAAAGCTTAAGATCGTTAGCACAAGCATAAGCAAGAAGTATTCTTATAAACTCTAATCTAGCCACGGGGGCATAGGTCTCATCAAAGTCTATTCCTTCTTGTTGATTATACCCTTGGGCAATGAGTCTAGCTTTGTTTCTAGACACTATACCGTTTACATCTAACTTGTTTTTATATACCCATTTGGTTCCTATTATGGTTTGATTATTAGGTGGGGGAACGAGTGTCCAAACATCGTTAGAAACAAATTGATTTAACTCTTCTTGCATAGCCATTACCCAACTTTCATCTTTTATGGCTTCTTGTGTATTCTTAGGTTCTATGGTTGAGACAAAACAAAATAAGCTACTTTGGTTTTGAACTTGAGACCTTAAGGTTCTTTTGTTTATCTTTCCTATAACCTTATCTACGGGGTGATCTTTGGACTCTTTAATATTTATGATTTCATCATTTAAAGGTTCTTCTTTTTCGTTTTTCTTTATTACAATAGCTTCACTTTCGGCAATCTCGTCATCGACAAGAGGTGGAGTAGCTTTGGGTGGACTTTCATCAAATTTTACGTTTAATGACTCTTCAACCTTAATTGTTTCTTTATTTAATATGACGTAAGCTTTGCTATTAGGAGAGTAACCAAAAAAGATACCTTCGGTTGATTTAGGATCAAATTTTGTAAGGTAATCTTTAGTGTTAAGTAGAAAATATTTGCTACCAAAAACTTTAAAGTGATCTAATGTAGGATTTTTGCCTCGAAGTAACTCGTATGATGTTTTACCTAAAAATGGTCTAATTAAGACTCTATTAAGTACGTTGAGGTATCAACGGCATTGCACCAAAATTTTGAGGTATGGATTGCTCATTTTACATGGTGTGACTCATTTCTTGTAGGGTTCTATTCTTTCTTTCAACTACCCCATTCGATGGTGGAGTGCGAGGAGCCGAGAAGTTGTGAATAATACCATTAGCATCACAAAAGGCTCCAAATTGCACTTCATTATCAAATTCCCTACCATGATCCGTTCTAATAGACACTATAGGACTTCCTAGTTGTCTTTGGATTTTCTTACTTACTATTTCAAAGTAATTGAACATTTCAGTTTTGTTCTTTAAAAATTTAGTCCATGTGTACCTAGAGTAATCATCTACTAAAACCAAAGTGTAGTAGTTACCTCCATAACTTTGGATAGCGGATGGACCAAATAAATCCATGTGTAGTAGACACTTTGTTGTAGACACCATGTTTTTAGCTTTGTGACTAGAATGGACTTGTTTTCCTACGTTACAAGCATCACAAAAGTGATGTTCATATTTTAATTTAGGTAGATCTCTTACTAGATCTTTGGATGATAGTGATTGAAGAAGTCGCATATTGGCATGACCCAATCTTTGATGCCATAAGGTCGCAGTATCATCCATAGAAGTAAGACAAAGTTTGTCTTTAGATTCATTACTAATTTTAATGACATAGACTCCATGTTTCCTAATTCCTCTACCTATGGTGATACCGTTTTTTAATATCTTACTACCGGTTTTGTTAAAAAGTACGTTGCACTTTTTATCACATATTTTTCCTATAGTTAAGAGGTTAAAGTGTAGGTTTTCTACGTGACACACATCGTTAATGGTTAGAGATTTCTTAGAAATCGTACCTTTACTGATGATTTTGCTTTTGCTATTTCCAAATACCACATTTCCTCCATTTAAGGATTCATATGTGGAGAATAAATCTTTATTGCCGGTCATGTGCCTCGTGCACCCGCTATCCTTGATCTACTCATCCGGATCTAGGTCGACCTTTAAGCACACCTAAGAAAACAATTAACTCAAAAGTTTGGTTCCCATTTGTTCATGGGTCCATTAGTGTTAAATATTCCATTCATGTTAGACATGTATGGATAAGGTGAATATGTGTTCCATGGTGCAAAGTTTTGAAATGGAAAGGCATTTTGCATATTTGGATTCTATCCCATTTGATGGTTACTTCTCGGATAAATATTATTAGGTCTCCTGGATGTGTTTTGTTTTGAAAATGATGGACTTTTGCTTCTTATAAAGCTTTGATCATATCTTGGAGGTGGTTGTCTAATGGTAACATGAGTTGGTTTCTTCTTATTAACAATAACAAAATCAGTTCTAGAAGAGGAAGCTACATTATTACCACCGTTTGCTTCAGCAGACCCACGGATCCCTCGCTGTACACTAGCCGGTTCCCTATTTGTGGGATCCATGGGATGCGTGACTACAGTGGTTTGTTTTTCTAGTGCCTTTACGAATTGTGTTTCTTTGTTTTCACTAGTTGACGCATTAAATTCCTGAAAACCTAGACCTTTTTGGTTATTTCCTGTTTTAACACTATCTAATATCATATCTAAGGTTTTAGTGTTCATTCTAGCATTCTTAGAGTCTAGATGATCAACTAGTGTTTGAAGTTGAACGCAAAGTTCACATTCGCCACTTGCTATCTTCCCCTTTTCTAGACGTTCTAATTTTGCTTTTAGATCTATGACTTCTTTTTCTAAACGTTGGTTTTGATTTTTCAAAAACTTGTTTTTGTTGATTACATTTAAACTAATTTTTCAAAGTTTATCCTGTTCATTATGCAATGAGTCATCATCTAATGATGAGTTACTATAGTATTCGTGACATACCTCGTCATTTGCCATGAGACAAATTTCTTCATCCTCCTCCTCGCTCATTCCCCACGAACCGCACATGAATGCCTTTTGATCATCGCGTTTGGGACACTTACTAATAAAGTGGTTTGGGTCCCCACATTTAAAGCAAGCGCGATCATCCCTTGGCTTCTCGTCCTCTTTGCTTTTTCGGAATCCTTTCTTGTCGTCATATGGTAGTTTGACATATCTTCCCTTCCTTCTGAAGAACTTTTTGAAGTCCCTTACCGCCATGGCATACTCCTCGTCATCACTATCCGAAGAGGAGTCCTCTTCATCGCTTGATACCTTCTTGGCTTTAAGGGCAAGAGATTTGTGCTTCTCTTTCACTTTTGAGGCTTCGGAATCTTTAACAAGGACAAGCTCATAGACCTTTAAGTTGCCTATGAGTTCATCAAGGGTGAGGATTGTCAAATCTTTTGATTCTTCGATTGCCGTCACCTTAGATCTCCACTTGGATGGAAGTGCCCTTAGATATTTCCTAACATGGTTACAGCTAGAGAAAGATTCATCAAGTGCTTGTAAAGATGTAATTATAGTATTAAAGTTAGCAAAAGAATGATCTATAGTTTCCTCATCCGATATTGAAAATTGTTCATATTGTTGAACAAATAGATCTATTTTATTGTTTTTCACTTGTTGATTACCTTGATGAGTTACAACCAAAGAATTCCAAATTTCTTTAGAGGTTTTAAGCATGGAGATTCTTTCGAATTCCTTTTTAGGTAAAGCATTAAATAAAACCATTTTAGCTTCACTATTTTTGGAAAGCTTTTTCTTAATTTCATCGGTGAGTTTATCATGAAGTATGTTAACTAAAATTCCATTTTCATCTTTTGCAGTGGCTTCAAAATCGCCTTCAACAATGATGTACCAAAGATCAATATTTTTAGAATTCACATACGTTTTGAATCTATTTTTCCAATATATAAAGCCATTAGTTTCGAGTAGTGGAGGTCATTGCATGGATTGCTCTTCCTTGTAATTTTCAGAACCCATAGTGATCGAAAAGTTTTTAAAATACGGTTTACTTTACAACTTTTATAAACTTAGCTCTTGATGCTAATTGTGGGAAACTAGAGGGGGGGGGGGGGGTTCAATAGTTTTGCCAATTTTAAGTTAGTTTCTAAAAACTTTAAATTTGATGTTATGTGAAATCGTATGGATGAATATAAAGTAAAGATCTAAGAGTAATGCTAGTAAATAAAGTAAAGTAAGGGATAGAAATGACACAACCGATTTATAGTGATTCGGCTACAAACACACCTTCCTTGCCCTACTCCACTCCCCGAGTCACCTACTCGAGAGTTCAAGCACCATGTAAACAAACTCCTTCAACTTGGCGGAGAAGCCTTCACAACATTGCTTACACCTTTTTCCGGTACAAAGCAAAATACCGAGTCCGTAAAACGGAGGACCAAACCAACCCGACTATTACACAACAAATATGTCAAATATCAAGTACAAGATCTTTGCTACAGAAATCTTGTGAAGGAACAAATCAATCAAGGACCCCTTGCTTGGATGACTTGTAGAAAGCTTGTGATCTCGCCTTAGAGAAGGACCTATATGAGAATCACAATAGAAAGAAGAACAACTCTCTAGATCAAGTGATCTTTTGTTAGAAGAGTGTAAAAATATATGAGAGAGTTGGTAAGAAGAGGGGTGAAGAGAAATGAAGAAATAGCTCTCTATTTATAGGCAAAATCTTGCCACTGTAGCACGGATCCCTCCCTTAAGAGATCCGTCTAGTGTAACTTTAGGGATCCGTGGGACGCTCCTCTTTGCCCATGGGTTTTTTGGTTATGGGTCATGGGTTATGGGTTGATCCATGGGTATTTCATTAGATATAATGTATCTAATAGATGCAATGCATCTAGTCAAATGGATATGGGTCAATACCATGGGTTGTGGATATGCTCCATGGGTTGTGGTTCTTACCCATCCTAATAAACTATTACAAAATATGATTTATTACAATAATTTGTATTAAATGACTATATGTAAATGCTTTACAAAAATAACATGTATCCTTATAATTTTACTTATGATAACAATATATTTGTTATGAACAAAACACAAAGAGATTGCTAAATATTAATAAACGTTTTTACGGTTTATTTGTATTAACAAAAACTACCGAAACAAGGGTAGCTACCAACAAACTATGCATGCATACACTAGAAACAGATATACGAAAGCAATGTTAACATAAACATAACAATTAAGGAATCATAACTAGGCTAGCACCAGAGTTTCTTAGCTGATCATATTAAAAGAAACAATCAATTCAATGTTTGAAATAATGAAATACATGAATCGAAAGTAAAAAGAAAGATAATTGATAATGCTTATTGTTAGGGAGTGATTTCTCCCTTGGAGATGGCTCCGTATGCTCCTCAAGATCTGCCATCAGTCCCCTACTCACGTTCTATGCTTTGTGGTGTGGAGTGAATGATGTGAAATGCAGAATTTAAGGCTGGTATTTATAGGCGAGATCTAGTTACAGCGTAACTTAAGTTGAGAGTTACGCCGTAACCTATATAAATCTATAATTGCTCTTGTTATAGCTGGCTACGGCGTAACACATGGAATGAGTTACACCGTATCTTCAATAAAGGTTACAAAATCATGATTACGCCATAATCGTTGGAAAGAGTTACGGCGTAGCTTGCAGCGGCGTGGAACATCATTTAACCTAATTGGTTACGGTGTAATCCTAAGATGGAGTTACGCCGTAATCTGCTGTTGAGTTGGTCTGCTGAGTCACGCTCTTGTTACGACGTAATGTGAGAGAGGAGTTATGCCGTAATTACTTCACATTAGGCATACTATCATATATCTTCAATAAACTCTCCAAATCCGCGTCTCTTTAGCTCCAATGCTCGTAATTTACCTGAAAGTGAAATATAGAGGAAAACAAGTGTAAATCCATATAAATGATATAAAATACGAGTATTATCGGGGGAAATTAACCCTTAATATTCAAGAATATTTGATGTTATCACCCTCATAGTAAGCATAGCCATTTGTCACCTTAGATCCATCTCCTCCACATCATCAGGGTGGATCTGTTGAATATCCTCATTTGCTAGTTGAGTAACAGAACTTTGACTGAAAAAGAAGGAACAACCATCATTCTAGTTCTCACTTTCAACAGCAGTATCCTGTATACTAGCAGCACTAACTTCCTTAGCAGTAGGAACTTCTACCATTGTGCTTCCATCAGATTGAAGACTTCCCAACAACATTTTTTTCAAGTCTTCTTGTTCAATTACCACTCCTAGAAGCTCTAGTTAGCTTTCAAGCTTCTGCAACCTATTACAAATCTCATCAAGAGTTTCACCACTTCAAACAGAGAAATTTGCATATTGTTGTTTGAGATGATTCTCCTTGTTCTTCTTAGTGGCCTCATTTCCTCCAAAATTTTTCTCCAAAGCATCCATCAACAGCTTAGCATCCTTGATGGAGTTGAATGACGACTGATATTCATCTAGAATGGCCATTATAAGAAAAGTTATGGCCTTGATCTCTAGTCTCCTTTTGGCTATGTCTTATGTGGCAGTGAGTGGAATAACCTTTCCATCTGTTCCAGTTCTCAAAATAGTATTACCAGTTTCAATGATCTCCCAGAGACCAATATCAATCATCAGAATATGTTGTTCTATTTTCATCTTTCACATTTCATACTCATCAGGCTTGAGCATGGGTACACTGTTATGTGCCAAAGCATTTGTAGAGTCCATCTTTTACAGTTTTCATTAGTATTCTTCTTGGTGTAACAACTTGTTGATCACACAAGCTCTGATACCACTTGTTGATCCGAGTTTACACTTGTAAATATAGATCTTTGTTAATAGCTTCTGTTAAGAAACTGTTTGATTCACAAAGTATCACGCAGAATTTAAACTTAATGAATAAGAAGAACACAATGATTAAACAACCAAACGCTTCAATATTATTAGAATAATAATACGTGTGATCTTAATTATCACTAGGGTTTACAACCCTGATGTCGCCTTAAACTTTTATCTAAAACAATGACCTAGGATCCCTTTTTATAGATCAAGGAGTCCTAGCCGGTTACAATGACTTCCTATACAATATATATCTCTATAGAATCTTTTCTATGTTTATCTTCACTTGGTCTAATAGGAGTTACCACTTAGCGTATTCCTTTGATCATTTCCAGCAACACCTATCAGTAGATAGAATACACTAGCAGTAGTTTCATCCATACCATCAGCAGTTAAGACTTAGAACATTTTCTCACGAAATCCATGAGCAATTGATTCTTCCAAGAGCAGTAGTATCTCTAAAACCCAACATCGATGATTATATGGAATTAGTTAAATGTGATTTGGGCATTTTGATATTTTAGGAGGAAATGTAAAAGTGTTTTTGGTTTTAGATGAAAAAACAAGAGCATAAGAGGGAACAAAAATAAATGAGAATTTAGGGGGAAGTATAAAAGTGTTTTTGACAGATTAACGATGATTATGCATGGTTGTTAGTAGGGTTTCTGTAGAAAACTATAAGGGGGGGGGGGGTTGAATAGTTTTGCCAATTAAAACTCGTTTTAAACTATTTAGATCGACTTATGTCAATCTATTTGGATGTGTGTTGGATTTTGATAAACAAACATATAGAAGTATAAGTATGTAATGAAAATATAAGAGTAAGAAGCACAAAACCACAACGCAAGTATTTATAGTGGTTCGGCTACAAGGACACCTTCCTTGCCCTACTCCACTCCCCGAGTCATCTACTCGAGAGTTCGTAATCACTACACAACACCGACTCCTTATGGTGGAGAAACCTTCACAACGTCGGCTACCCTTTATCTGGTACTAGGCTAAGTACCGAGTTCCATTACAATGGAGGAACTACTACCCAACACTACACGAATAAACTAACCCCAAAGGAGATCTACTCCTTATAATGTCAACAAGGATAACAATATCCTTTGACCCAATACTAATCTATCTTGTACATCGAAACACACCATATCGAATGTACATCTTAGGCACCTTTCACTAATGCCTTTAACTAGATCTTCAAGACACCCTTCACTAATGTCTTGTGACTTGACTTCTAGGCACCCTTAACTAACGCCTACAATACAGACGATCAACACCTTTCACTAGTGTCTTTGTCTTGACACTTGAGACATCTTTCACTAATGTCTTCAACACAATACTTCTTAGAAGAAAGAAAAGAATCATCAACAAAAGGACTTCAGTAGTCTTGATGATGAGGAAGCATGGAAACTAATGGACTTGAGCATGCTTGACTTCAAAGGTGGTGATCTCGCCTTTAAGAGGAACCTAGAGAATCACACAAAAACAAAACTACAAACATAGATCACTTGGATATGGGGTTAGAGAGTTTTAAACTCAAGGAGAAAATATGTGAGAAAGGGGTGAGAAACAATGAAGAAATGGCTCACTATTTATAGAAAGAAAATGCCTACTGTTCCCTGGATCTCACGGATCCCTCCCACAAGGGATCCTTCTAGCGTAAAGCTAGGGATCCGTGGGACGCTCCTCTTTGCCCATGGGTATTTTGGTTATGGGTCATGGGTCATGCGTTATGGGTTGATCCATGGGTTTCTTATTAGATACAATGTATCTCATGAGTGCAATGCACCTAGTCAAATGGGTATGGGTCAATACCATGGGTTATGGATATTATCCATATATGACATAAGCATGATGTCATGTAAATGGGTTATGGGTCATGGACTTTGGGTTGTACCCAACTACATTCAATGTATTTGGTCACTAGGTTATGATACTTAAGTTTCTACCTATTTATATTACCCAATATACTACATCTAGTTATGTGTATATTTTACCCAAATATGTAAACACTAGTTGTTGTACATATGTAATACTAATTCATAAAATCACTTATACTTGTTTTAGTGTTTTATGTGAAAGCGTAAGTGTGTTAGAAAACTATTGGCTCAAACCATTTACGTATTTTATTTGTTTCGTTAACATGATTTTACGTTTGTTATCAACAAAACATTAGAAGATCGTAAAATATAAATAAACGTTTTTACGGCTTATTTGTATTAACAATCTCCCCCTTTTTGCTGATGACAAAACATAAAATTATTTTAAGGAAAAGCTAAAATTCGTAAAAGTTTGAATTTGTAGTTTTTACTTTCTTCTCCCCCTTTTTGTCGAAACAAAAAGAGCTTCGATAGGAAACTAACACATTGTTTTAAGAAAAACATGTGAAAAATAGAAAAGAAAGAAAAAGTAGAGAGCAAGTAACGGGAAAGGATCTCGTCTTAACTCCCCCTTGACGAGTCCATCCCTATGTGAGGGCGTCAAGAAAAATAGTACTAAGCTAGTTCATTTGTAGCTAAGTTTGCAAAAGATTTCGTCTATGTGATGAATGTGCTCCCCCTTGAAGATTGCAACTTTGCAAAGGGACGTCATGAAATGTAATCCTAATATTGCAATTAATTTTGCAATGCATTTCTTTGACATAAAGCTCCCCCTAGCTTTAGGGTGTCAAAGTCTTCATGTGTAAATTGAATAACTACAAAACAAAGGTTAGAAAACAAGTATAATGCATAATTTCCTGCATATATGACTCAAGTTAGTAGAAAAATAGTTTTCTGTCTCACGGATCCCACGGTTCCCTCCTTGTAGGGATCCGTCTAGGCAAATTTAAGGGATCCGTCTGGCTGATGATTAATTTCAGCAATGGTGATATAACAAATAATGTTAATATCAAAGTGAGATATGTATTATACAACATAATCATATACTCAAAAATATAGCAAGTAGCATGTACTTTCATTTAATAAAACTAGAGATATGATATACATGACTCTATAAACTAAGAAAATGATTGATACATGACTTGGAATTACTAGACTTATCTAAGTAACGCTTGATACTAGGACACCACTAAAAATCCTATAGCTCAAGTTTGTTTAGGTTTAATCTCGTCGAAACGTTCGAGGAGGTGATACAACATGAAACGTTGATCTTCTCGTACTTCATGTATCAAACTTTCAAAATGTTGACAATAATAACAATCTTTGTCATGGCTAGGTAGTGGTGGTGCAAGAAATGAAATTGCTTGATGCGAAGGATCAAGTGAAGTGGGTTGAGGAGCCTCAAACGACGGAGGTATTGGTGGAGGCGCATTTGAAGATGGCTCGACCAAGAATGATGGTGGTGGTAGAGAAGTGTCAACTTCCATATGGTCGGGTGGTTGACTTTGATAATTTCTCATAATCCAAATGGGATTATATGATGGTGACGGCGAAAAGGAAGCCGGAGCTAATGTTGTCTCAACACCTTGATTTTGTATCATTATTCCTCCTAATGAGGAGAATGTTGCCGGTGGAGGAGGATGAGACGACCTAGGAGGCAAATCCTCTAAATTGTAGAGGTGTGGTGATGATACTGGAGTTGTGAATGAGATAGCTCTAGGAACCAATGGTGATGGTTTAGTAGAGATGGTATTGTTTGGCCTAGGAGGTATGGTGGTGTTTGGCATAGGTAGTTTTGTGGGTACTATCCTTTTAGGGATTGTTTTGATTGGTGGAGGAGAAATCCTTGCATTTGTGAACTTGACCGGAGATGATTCGGTTGAAGAAATTTCGTGTACAACACGAGCAATTTTCTTGGGTGGTTCTTTGGTGGATAAGTTGCAACTTGGAGTTTTCCTCATGATCAGATTATTTCAAGAGGTTTGTAAAGGTTTCTAAGTGCTGAAAATGAGGATGAAGATGATGACTTTAGAAGTCCTATCAATGTAGTTTATAAACCAAGGGATTTGGCAAGTGCATTCAAGACTTAAGCCACTAAAATTCATTGGAATGTGATGATTAACATGCACAAGAGTCAACTTCAGAGTTGTACTGGTCTCGGAACTCATTTAAGATGAGATGGAGTGTTTAAGTTAGAAAGATGAGCTTGAAATGATTGTTTTAGCTAGAGTTGGCATGAGTCTGTCATACGGATCCCACGGTTCCCTCCAACGAGGGATCCGCCTAGGCTAATCCTAGGGATCTGTCTATCAGCAGCTAGGAAAAGATAGCAATGATGTTTGTAAGGTCTAATGCATATTTCTTCTTGAGTGTTTCGGTTTATCTAAGTGTCTTAAATGAAGGGGTGCTTAAGTACTTGAGGGTAATGAGTGATGTAGCTAATGATTGCCTTTTATGGAAGAAATTGGAACTTTCATGAGTACCAATGAATGAACATAGATGATACTAAAGATTTTGAGAGTGTCAAGTGGAGCTAAATGATCCTAGAGATCAGATAGTGACTTAGGATAATGTTTTGGAGAATATCCTAAAGGCTTCAGATGGAAAAACTAGAATTTGATCAATTTCCACCAATTTTGAGGTAAGGATGATTATGATCAATTTTACCACACTTGAAAGATTTCCAAAGCTAGATATGAGGGATCATGTGTGAAATGATGAGTAAGCTTTGAGAGCAGAAGAGTAATGGGTTTAAGTGAAATGATTGATCTACAAGCGTCTTGATTGTGATCTAGGTGAGTTATGTGTGAGTAGGAAAGATCTACTTAACTTGATAAGGACTTAATTTTCCTTAAGGCACTATGTCTAGCTTAGTGTGAGGTGTTCTAAGGACATGTTTGAAATACAATGATTGCAATTGCAATTTCTGTTTTCCGGATCCCACGGTTCCCTAAGAATAGGGATCCGTCTAGTACAACCTTTGGGATCCGTCTATCTGCTAAGTAGAACCTTTACTAAAGGTATGCAATGGTTTTGACAATGCATTATATTTCAAGGTTAGTTAAAGAGGTTCTAACACTAAGATATGAAATGTAAAATGTTTTATTTCATGAAAGAAATTGGATTACATTGATAAAGCATGAATACTAAGGATTGATCCTATTTGAAAGATTACTAAGTTCCTTGAGCGTTTTCGCTAGAAGGATCATCAAATGGTTGATGAGTGTTTGTTGACTCAGGAATGAATAAAGTCTTCATGAGAGATATGTTTTGAGGTTCCATCATCTTGTTCACAAGTACGTACAACGGAATTTGAAATTGAGGGTGGAAGTACATGATGTTATGATAAAGGCGCGTCAAGAACATTCCATAAGGGATGAGTTTGTTCTTGGAGCCTTGAAGATTTACAATTCGTCTTGCAAAGAAGTAGGCGAGATTGTATGGTTGTTGTGTTAGCAAACAATACATTATGTGAGCACAACAAGCGGGAAGGATTTATCGATTTCCCCTAAGACTCCAAACACTTTCCCGTAGGATGAGTGTGAGAGCCTTGTACTCTTCTCGGATATCCTTTGTACAAATAATGTTTGGATCGGAGTAATAGGGTCAAGGTTTGCAGATTGTGCGAACCAGGTCTTGCGAGGAAGATATGTGTGAACAATATACGCAATTTTCTTCACGAAAGTTGAAGAGAGAGTCAAAAGACCAATCTTCGGTGAAGGCACATTGTCCATGATTTAGAATTCAGAGAATTTGAGCAAATTGCCCAAGAGTTAAAACAAACTTTTGGTTTTTGATCCAAAACCAAAGAGATAGAGAACGATCCTCGTTACGAACGAGTTCGACTTGACGGAAGAAATCCAATACAAACCTTGGACATATTTTCTCATTAATTTTGAGAAGACATTCCAATCGTATGGTTCGGAAGGAGGTATTGATACCTTCTTCGAATTGTAGAGAGGTGTCTACAATACGTCCTTCGTGGAAGTGACGGTTTTTGAGATTATTGAACCCACGGACATGATTGCCAGGTGTGTTGGGCTCAAGGGAGATGTTAGGAGTGTAGACGCTAATGAGTGAAAAATCAAACTCATATTCATGCGACATAGCGGAACCTATAGAAAAGACAAGTTAATAGGATGTGACGTATTACGGGTAAAGTAATGATTACCTAACGCTTTTAGAAGATGTTTATTAGCAATGATATTTAACTAACTTAATGTTTGACATTCTAGTAGAATATTTCGTTTAGGAAGAAGGTGGTTTTTATTTTGCATGAAAAAATCTGTTATCCCGAAGGACGGTTCCCTTCTATAAGGGATCCGGCTAGTATACTTGCCGGGATCCGTAGATCTGTAGTAACAGAAGCAAATTTTTGATAAAAACATAAGTTTAATAGTTTTATACCAAGATATGTATTTTAGTCTACATTTTCTTTTAGCATGCATTCATGGTTTCTAATGTATCATGAAAGAATACGAAAGATATAAATCAAAAGAAATGACAAACACGTTATGATAATAATAACCTAGATAAACTAGACTACTAATAATATTTCATTTCAATGCAAAAAATGATACAAAGGATTGGGTATATAACCCCAATGTAGATTAACAACACAAAGTATATGTATCCGTATGTGAACTTCATCATAGGGAACACAAGAGCGATGAGTGTTAAGGCGATGAGCACGAGGGCAATGTAAACCATGTTGATGACGAACCTTCTTGGTTTTGGCTTAAGATGAGATGAGATGAGAGGAAGATGAAGTTTTGAATTAGAGGTAATTTTATTTTTTGAAAATGGAAGATTTGAAAAAGTGAGGATTTGATAAAGTGGGCGACGGATGATTTATTTATGAGGAAGCAGGAATTTTTGAGATTTGTGTTTTGTTTTATTATTAGCAATGTTGCGAAAATCGTGAATCGGTAGTCGAGCGGCCGACCACCCTGCAGCGAGTAATCGGTCAAGTCGGGATTAATCGATGATTAATTGGATTGGCATTTCCTGCAGTTTTTTGGTATTTCTGGAGACCAAACTAAAAATCTTAACCGATTCCAAGCCTACTATGTTTCCAAACGTCAATAAAAGGCTCCAATTCTGATTATAATGTCCATTGTGCGTTATAAGTGAAATATACGATCCCCAAATTAAGTATAATGCCTAAATTATTATTATTTTTAAGATGACCACTTCGGCCGATTTTTTACCGATTCGGCCGATTTTTTGACTTCTTAGTGTCGATTTTTATCCTAGGCCGATTTTCGACCGATTTTCAAAAATCGACAAGGTACTCGGCCGATTAACGATTAATCGGCCGAGTTGACCGATTTTTGCAACATTGATTATTAGAAAGATATGATTTTTGGATTAAATGAAATAAAGCACAAGTTTTATATACCACGAATTTAAAATGAAAAAATAACACGTATGTGAGAAAAGGCTTCCTAATGAAGCTTCATGTAATACATGTATATGCACAAAAGATAATTATATAAATACCTATGTAGGCATACTTAATTATCAAGCTAATGTCATTTAGAGATAAGTAGAAAGTCATACCTCTGATGCACTTAGGAATGTCTTTACAAATGACACAATAAATGTCACTAGACAATTCAAGCTCCTTTGTGTTTAAGATACCTTCTTAGGGAAGGTATTCTTGTTACCAAGCAATTCCTATGGCTTGGTAGGTATGATCTTTGACTAATCAACATGAGAAAGAGGATTAGTGCAATTAAATGAAAAATAAATAATAAGAAAAATGTTGTCTTTTAATCAACATCAAAACAAAGAGTTTTAAAAGACATGGTGTTTGTTTTTATGAAAAGCCTTCCTTGTAGTTTTCAATTAACCATGGATCGTATCAAGTTTTTAAGGTACAATATACTTCAAGAAACTTGGTAACGAAGCTCTGATGCCAATTGTAGAAAACTAGAAGGGGGGGTTGAATAGTTTTGCCAATTAAAACTCGTTTTAAACTATTTAGATCGACTTTTGCAATCTATTTGGATGTGTGTTGGATGTTGATAAACAAACATATAGAAGTATAAGTATGTAATGAAAAGATAAGAGTAAGAAGCACAAAACCACAACGCAAGTATTTATAGTGGTTCGGCTACAAGGACACCTTCTTTGCCCTACTCCACTCCCCGAGTCACCTACTCGAGAGTTCGTAATGACTACACAACACCGACTCCTTATGGTGGAGAAACCTTCACAACGTTGCCTACTCTTTTTCCGGTACTAGGCTAACCACCGGGTTCTTTCACACCAAGGTGAACCACACCTACCACAACGTCGCCTACCCTTTATCCGGTACTAGGCTAAGTACCGAGTTCCATTACAACGGAGGAACTACTACCCAACACTACACCAATAAACTAACCCCAAAGCAGATATACTCCTTATAATGTTAACAAGGATAACAATATCCTTTGACCCAATACTAATCTATCTTGTACATCGAAACACACTGTAGCACCTCGCATATTTCATGTCTATACTTTACTATTTTACGTTATATAAATTACTTTTAATTATTTATATAAGTAATCTCAAAAATTAAATAGTGTGAATTACCCTCAGAACCAACACAAGACTAGGAAAATTCTATGTGTTCAAAAATACTTTAGTTTCACCACTATTCATAATTCATATGAATTATTGCCACTTTCCCAATTTTAGGTAAACATTTTAACCTTTACGTAATACGTGTGCCCGAACCTACGTTATTAGGTTTCAACAACATAAAGCACCCTATTAGACTTATCATACTTTTAATATACCTAGTTGGAGTATGTTTATAAGTTTTAACATTTTTGGAAGTATTACATTTTTACGTTACCCGGTTTTAAGTTTCGTAACTTAAGGGCTTAACATTAGTACTTACCGGGACCAAACTATACCCTAAAAACTAAATGTTATCAAAATAACACATGCACTACCACCTACAAAGTGAGGTGGCATGCAAACATAAAACACAAAGCCATGTGGCTTCTCCTCACACTTCCACTCGTACTCACCTTATAGTTTGTCCCCCACTTAAACCTTTCACCTCATTCTTATCAATTTCATATTCAAAATCACACACAAAGCTCCTCTTTGACTTCTCCTTGCCATCCACTTTAATTCACCAAGACATACCATCCTTCGATTTTATGCAACAAAGTATACAAAGAAGATGGAGCTAGAGTTGATTCCTACATGATCCTAGGGTTATTTTGTTGATATAAAGGGTGAATTAGAAGATATTCAAGGCATAAGGGGCTGAAGTAAAAGGGTTTATTACAAGGGTAAAAGGATTTGTAAGCTTGGGTTAAGAGGTTGAAGACAAGAGTTGAAGATTGAAGGGGTTTAGGCTTGATTGTTCTTGTGACCATTCAACCTAAGTCTTGTAAGAGGTTTGTTTAAATTTCTTGTCATTCAATATGGTTGTAATGATATTTATAATTATTTGATGTAATTTGATATAAGTAGTACATGTAATAAGGCTTGCTTGATGTTGTACATAAAATTGATGGGTAAAAACTAGTGTAGAAACTCATTAAGACAACTAGTAAGAAACTAGTGAGTTATCATGAGTTTTAACACAAAATTCTTAAACTTTGGACTTGATTAAGTTTAAGAAGTTGTTAGAGGAAGTAAAAACTAGAATTTGAGCTTTTAAATCACTTGAAATGGACTTATAGATAAAAAGTTATGGTTATAAGAAGATGACTAGATGAAAATTGGTTATTAAGTCAAAAGTATTCTGAAACGATTTTAAAACGCGATTTTAACCATTTTCTGGTCCGAATTAGCAAAAGTGTAAAACACGAAAGTTGCTCGGAATGATATTTTCTACAAAAACACGGGTGCACATAAGCAGAAAGTGAACGAAAAGTCTTAAAAACATAAAAACTAAACGGACCTGTTGTTGACTAGAAAACAACCATGGTTAAGGAAACTTAGTTGTATTTTGATTCTTTGAGACCAAAACAAAGCCAAGGTTAAGCCAAGGATGATGTCTCAAGCTATTTTAACTTAAATAAAGCCACTAGATATGACCATGATTGTTGTTTCAAAGTTGTTTAACCGTAACTTAGCCTCATGGCTAGTTTGGGTTTGTTAACCCGAAAATTGTTTCAAAAACTTGATCATTAGATGAAACTTTACTAGATTTTGACAAAACTAGATAAATGACTATATGACATATAAACTATATAAATATCTTTTTCACAAGTTTTAACTCTTATTTAAAAACCATGAACTTATTAATCTAAAAACTATTTTTGAAACCTTTATATTCCACAACATCATAATATGACACGCCGAAATCACAACACTCATTGAGTGAATAACACTTACGCTAAACTACTTCACGACACACAACTCATGACACTATCACACAAGTTCAACAATAGTCTTTGACGAAACACGACACATGTTTTATACAACATTTGTCTTGTCAAATACTTATTTATAAATAATAAGTACTACAATAGTAGGGAATTTCATTATCATAAAGAGGCCTCTTCGGGGTATCGTATCGACGAGTTGTGGATTTACGATTTAAAGTGTCCTGGCTCCTCGTGCGATTACTTCACGACCTCTTGATTTTGATAGCCCGAGCGGTGGTACGAGGTCATTTATAAAAAGGCTATAAGCCAAATAAACACTTAAGGGATACCTTAACTTAATATCCATGTACAACATCATAAGCCAACAAGTTACATACACTTGTACACTTATATTAAAAACTATACTGAAACATAATTATACTTTCTTAGGTAATCACTAAAGATCGCAGTCTCGACATACATTGTTATTGTTATAAACTACTACTGATAACCACGGTGAGTTCATAGCCCCAACTTTTGTTTAACTGTTTTCTAAACTACTTGGGGGAGATACATGCAAAAACGTCTTATTATGGATAATTACTTGAAAACTGAATGCCTTGACTGTATTATTGCATGCCTAAGTTTTTTATGCCAAAAGTCCCCAACATCATGGACCACTAATCACTGGGAGTGAGTGCAAATATTGTGGATAGGCCTATCAGGATTGACGAATCCCGTTTGTGTTAGCCAGATCGGTAACCAAACGCACTTTATTTAAAATACATAGGTATATGGCAAAATACCTACCCGGGGCAAGTTACTTATAGATATATATATATATATATATATAGAGAGAGAGAGAGAGAGAGAGAGGGAGAGAGAGTGCGGTTCTAGAGAAAAGTATAATTACAGAGAAAAGTGAGAAAAAATGTTATAGGGTCTAATTTGAAACATCTCAAACTTCAGGGGCAAGTTTTGAAAACCACCCCACCCACCCCCGCCCCCACCCCCCTTGGGCAATTTTTTTTTTCCCGCCAAAAATTTATAACTGTGATGCACCTTTTTTTTTGTGCATCTGAGTTATAAAAATTGGTGCATCATAGTTATAACTACTTTTTTTAACTGTGATTCACCAAAATAAAAAGGTGCATCAGATCGCATATGTTATTAACTTATTCCAGAAAAAGTTTTGAATTAGAACCGTCAACCTTTGTGTATAAAAGAGAGATTTTTCAACTGATTCAACACGCTTATTTTATTAATCACATGGTTAAATATACAATGAAATCAATTATCCTAACATGTTTCAAAGTCATTTTATTAATCACATGGTTATCTTACTTTTCATCAATTCACGATTGTTAATATACGCCCTAGCGTTATCCCAATGACAAAGCATGCGACGCTACCATGGATAGCATAGCTCCGTCTCTTGTTGTATAACTAATGACCCTTAAAGAGCATAGTATACTAAGTTTTTGCAATGTTATTGAAACATATAAGGTAACAATCGTTGGGTGCATCTCAGTTATAAAATTTTGTCCATCATAGTTATAACTAATTTTTATAACTGTGATGGTGCATCACAGTTATAAAATTTTGGCGGGAAATTTTTGGCCCAAAATAAAATTTTTGGCCCCAGAAAAAAAAATTTTGGCGGGAAAAAAAAATTTCGCGGGGGGGGGGGGTAGGGTGCGAATTTACAAAACTTCCTTAAAGAATGAAGGAAAATACAATTAGGTCCCTGTAGTTTGGTGTGAAAAAAGGGAGGGGAAGAGGGGGTGATCCAATGCTTGAGATTACTTTTCTCACTTTTCTCTTGAGATCAACTTTTTAAATGATCCAAGCTCTATATATATATATATATATATATATATATATCGTCCAGTGATATATATACAACAGTCAGTCGTGAGTTCCATGAGCTTAGAGTAATAATAACTATCAAGAAGATAATTGTACATATTTTAAGTATACTACAAACTATTGTCCACTACTGTTTTCAAAACTATGAATTCACTCAACCATTGTGTTAACTTTTCGGCATGTTTTATCTCAGGTCCGTAAGATATGTCTAGCACACGAATGAAGGCACACAGAATAGGCATTTTGAAGACTATGCATATTATCATTTGAAAACTTTTGAACTTATTATGTACATTATGGAACCTCTACTCTGATATTATGAATATATTCGAATGATAATGTATTTTAAAACGTCTCATTTTAGAGTCGTTTTCTCTAATGTGTACTTTGTGCTAATAAGTAATATCCTCGATTAGCTTCCGCTGCTATTCAAAACTGAGGGTGTTACAAATTGGTACTAGAGCTACAATTTTAGAGAACCATGGTGCATTATACACCTAGACTATAACTACTATCTACCGATTCACTTATTATAGTCTTCATATTCCGTGTGCCATGCCCATTATTTGACATATCCCTTTTTAAATTGCTATGAACGTTTAACTAACTCTGAACATGGATACTCTTATGCAGACATTATGTCTGTACCACCATCCCTAAATCACGATCTCGTTATTCCAAATCAAGCTATACCAGCTCAACAAGAGCAAGTACTTCTGGCTCCCATCCAAGCAAAAAATCCCCCGGATCAAGATGATGATTATCTTGATATTGTGGACTATGGGGATGACGAGGATGAGGAACCATATGAAGATTTAGCTGATGAAAATGAACCTGAGGATGACCCGGACGAAGATCCGGAAGAAGATGAAAATATGATCTTAAATGATGATGATGATGACATGGAAGTGATTTCCAATGATGACGAAGAAAAGGAAGACCCTCTTCAAGCGGATGTCATACTCAATGGATCTCCACCTCCACCATCACCAGTGTCACCACCTATTCCAGCAAACTCTGAAATTCCTGTTTCGGTTACTCCCGCTACTAGGGGAAGGCCTTACATCATTGGGGGCCCTTCCTCTACTTACGAAGTCGGAGGACCATCTAATACTTTTCCAAATTTCCAAAGGTATGAAATGGGATGCCTAAGACAAGATGTCACGGCACTTCAAAATCATGTCCACTTTCTGTCAAGGGCAATGCATCGTCGTGAAACGGAAATCTCTTCAATAAGAGTTGAATCCATTAATGCTCGAAAACGAACTAATCTGACAATCCTGGATATGAGTGATATCCGAGATGGCCTTACACGTGTGGAAGACATTGTCTTGGATCCTATAACAGGTTTTCTAGTGGTCAAAAACAAAGTGACACGTACGGATAAAGCACAAGATGAAGACGGTGAGAAAATTAAAGAGTTGAAACGCCGCGTAGCTTCAGCGGAAACCAAATTAGAAATTGCTCAAGCCAATCGTTATAGGCTCGAGATCGATCTCTATACCGTACGAGCAGAGATGCAAGCCATGCATCAAGAACTAAGGGGCTCTAGGGAGTTTCGCCTTACCGACACCATTGATGTGTTGGTTGCTCACGGGAATAATGATCAGCCGGAGCCGCATCAATCTCCGGACTCTTGAAAGACTAGTGTTGTTATAATAGTTAGAAGACTTAGTAGATTATGTAATAGCTAGTGAACAATGTAATTACTGACTGATAGTTTCGTCAGTAAATTTTGAAGAAACCTGTCACGGGTTTCGATTTTGTAACTCCGATATAATGGATTAACTATATATGAATGTAACTTTTGTGGTATAAATCTATCTCGTCTTTTGTTGTGATTTCCAACGTTGTTCTTCTATCATTTCTAATCATGCTTATTATCCAACATCATACTTATACCACATCTCTTGTTCAATTGATAGAATCATGCCACCTAAAACGAAAAGCAAAGCTGCTATTGATAAAATGGTTGCCGATAAAGTGGCTGCCACACTTAGAGCAGAGCAGGCAAATGCAACTACAAATTCTGCCACGGCCGCTGAGGCTGCTGAAGCAGCAAAAACTGCCACTGTTGCCGAGGCACTTGCAACCGCTAGGGCTGCTGCAACTAATGTTGGAGCGGGAGGTTCTAATGCTACGGGACCAGCTATTGGTGCCGAAAGAATAAATGTCGAACAATGCCAAAGGGCTGCTCATACAGCGAATTCATGAAATGCCAACCTACAAGTTTTAAACGCATTGAAGGAGCTTAGGGTTAACCCGATGGTTTGAGAGATCTGAATCTGTATTCCTGATCAGCAACACCACTGAAGACTGCAAGGTCAAATAGGCCACCAGTACTTTAATGGATGAAGCATTATCCTGGTGGAATTCTGTAGTTCAACCAATTGGCATTGCAAATGCCTACAAAATTTCCTGGGTCGAACTCAAAACAATGATGATCAAACCATATTGTCCTCATAACGAGGTACAAAAGTTGGAAATTGAATTCTAGAACCACATAGTTAAGGGCACAAATATCACTACATACAATCATCGATTCAATGAATTGGAAATCTTATGCCCAACAATGGTTCCAACCAATGAAAAGTTAATGGAGAGGTACATGTGGGGACTTCCACAACCTATATAGGGAAATGTGACCTCATTTGATCCAAAAATGATAGATGATGCAATGGGAATGGCTCGTAGACTGATGGATCAAGCGGTTAGAGCAGGAACTGTTATGATTCATGACATTAACCTCAACCGGAACAATAACAAAAACAACCATCCCAATAACAATACCCACAACAACAACAAGAGAAGGTGGAATGATAGCCAAAGGGGTAACAACAACAATCCCAACCAACAAAACCGAAGCACAAACCACCACAACCAGCAAAACCGTAGGCAAGAAAATGCCAGAGGTACTGTTGCTACTGCTGTTGCACCAGCTGAAGGAGGAGGTTATCAAGGAAATGATCCTTTGTGTTACAGATGTAAGTTACATCATGAAGGCCGTTACACAGTTAGATGCAAGAATTTTCAAAAGACAGGGCATCAAACCAAGGACTTCAGAGGGAAGGGGCCTGCTACTGGTGCCAACACCCAACCAGTATTGACTTGTTTTGGGTGTGGAGAATGTGGACACATCAAGAGACAATGTCCTCGAAACAATGGTCAACAAGAAGGTGGAGCTCGTGGTAGGGCGTATGTATTGGGTGATAAAGATGCACAGCAGGATCCGAATGTGGTTACGGGTACGTTTCTACTCAATAACCATTATGCTAAAATCTTATTTGATTCGGGTGCTGATAAAAGTTTTATATCTACTACACTTGCATCTTTACTTGATATTGCACCCACTACATTAGACACCGCCTTTACCATTGAGTTAGCAAATGGGAATCTTGTAATCACCAACATTGTACTTCAAAACTGTACACTAAACTTGTTAGGTCATCCATTCAAAATAGACCTCATGCCAATAGAACTCGGAAGTTTCGACGTTATAATTGGTATGGAATGGTTATCGCAACGAAATGCAAATATCATATGTGGCGAGAAAGTTGTACATATTCCTATCGATAATGAAACCTTGGTTATCCGAGGGGATCGAAGTGGAACTCGCCTGAACATCATTTCTTGCATTAAAACTCAAAAGTACATCAAGAAGGGATGTTATGTCTTCTTAGCCCACATAACGGAGAAAAAGTTAGAGGAGAAACGACTCGAAGATGTACCTATTGTACGTGATTATCCTGAAGTCTTTCCTGAAGACTTACCCGGACTTCCACCACCTAGACAAGTGGAGTTCCAAATCGAATTGGTGCCAGGTGCCGCACCAGTTGCTCGAGCACCCTATCGCTTAGCCCCTTCGGAATTGCAAGAGTTATCTAACCAATTGCAAGAACTTACGGATAAAGGTTTTATTCGACCAAGTTCATCACCATGGGGAGCTCCAGTCTTATTCGTTAAAAAGAAGGATGGATCCTTCAGAATGTGCATTGATTACAGGGAGTTAAATAAACTAACAGTAAAGAACCGATACCCACTTCCAAGAATCGATGATCTTTTCGATCAACTCCAAGGTTCAAGCGTTTACTCCAAGATCGATTTGCGATCAGGATATCACCAACTTAGAGTTCGAGAAGAGGATATTCCGAAAACGGTGTTCATGACTCGATATGGTCACTACGAGTTTCAAGTTATGCCATTTGGTTTAACTAATGCTCCAGCAGTATTCATGGATCTCATGAATCGAGTGTGTAGACCATATTTGGATAAGTTTGTGATTGTGTTCATAGATGATATTTTAATTTACTCTAAGAGTAAAGAAGAACATGAAAGACATCTCAAGCTAATACTAGAGTTACTCAAGAATGAGAAGTTGTATGCTAAATTCTCAAAATGTGAATTTTGGATCTCAAGTGTACAATTCTTGGGCCACGTAATTGATAGTCACGGAATTCATGTGGATCCTGCCAAGATAGAGTCCATAAAGACTTGGGCTGCCCCTACAAATCCAACGGAAATACGTCAATTTCTAGGACTTGCTAGATATTACCATAGATTCATTGAAGGGTTTTCTAAGATAGCAAAGCCTTTAACTAAATTGACTCAAAATAATGTGAAATTCGATTGGGGCGAAAAAGAAGAAGAAGTGTTTCAATTTCTAAAGGACAAATTATGCAGTGCACCTATCTTAGCATTACCTGAAGGCAACGAAGACTTTTTTGTATACTGTGATGCTTCGTATAAAGGTTTGGGAGCAGTGTTAATAAAAAGACAGAAGGTGATAGCTTACGCCTCACGACAACTTAAAAAGCACGAGAAAAACTACACCACTCATGACTTAGAGTTAGGGTCAGTCGTTTTTGCTCTTCGAATCTGGAGACATTATCTCTACGGCACAAAGTGTATAGTATACACGGATCACAAAAGCTTGCAACACATTATGGATCAGAAAGATCTAAACATGAGACAACGCTGCTGGTTAGAATTACTTAGTGATTACGACTGTGAAATTCGTTATCACCCGGGTAAAGCAAACGTCGTGGCAGATGCTCTTAGTAGAAAAGAATGACTCAAACCTCTAAAGGTTAGATCATTGGGAATGATCATCGTATCACCACTACCCTCACAAATCCTTGCAGCACAAACTGAAGCTAACAAAGAAGAAAACCGACACAAAGAGAATCTCTACGGTATGTTAGAGAACAAAAACGGTTTTGTAAAGTGTTCTGATGGAACGTTATGCTTCAAAGACAGAAGTTTGATACCACTATATGAAGGTGTACGAGATTTGATTATGCATGAATCGCATAAGTCAAAGTACTCCATTCATCCGGGGTCCAACAAAATGTATCATGATCTCAAAAAGCTGTATTGGTGGCCTAACATGAAGGCCGATATTGCCAAATATGTTGGTAAATGCCTGACATGTTCTAAGGTCAAGGCCAAGTGTCAAAAACCATCAGGATTACTACAACAACCCGAGATTCCTATGTGGAAATGGGAAAGAATCACGATGGATTTTGTTACGAAACTACCCAGAACACCGAGCGGTTATGACGCCATTTTGGTAATTATGGACCGCTTAACAAAATCTGCTCATTTTATTCCAATCAAATAAAATTATGATATGGATCAGCTGACCAAGCTGTACATCAAAGAAATAGTTTCTAGATACATTGTACCAATTTCGATTATCTCAGATATAGATAGCAGATTGACTTCAAATTTTTGGCAGTCACTTCAAAAAGCTTTTGGAACTAAACTAGACATGAGTACTGCCTATCATCCGCAAACTGACAGCCAAAGCGAAAGAACCATACAAACCTTGGAAGATATGCTAAGAGCTTGTATTATCGATTTTGGTAAAATTTGGGACTATCATTTACCATTAGTCGAATTCTCTTACAACAATAGCTATCATTCCAGTCTTAAATCACCACCTTACGAAGCATTGTATGGTCGAAAGTGTCGATCTCCCGTTTGTTGGAATGACGTTGGCGATGTTCAACTTACCAGCCCAGAAATTGTACGGGACACAACTGAAAAGATTATTCAGATCAAAAGCAGACTGTTAATACTAATAAGCCGTAAAAACGTTTATTTATATTTTACGATCTTCTAATGTTTTGTCGATAACAAACGTAAAATCATTTTAATGAAACAAATAGAATACGTAAACAGTTTGAGCTAATAGTTTCCTAACACACTTACGTTTTCACATAAAACACTAAAACAAGTATAAGTGATTTTATGATTTAGATACATATGTACAACAACTAGTGTTTACATATTGGGTTAGCATATACTTAAACTAAGTATACTAAAATGGGTAAAAACAAGTATATACTAAATGGTTAAAAACAAGTATATACTAAATGGGTAAAAACTAGCAAATGGTATTGACCCATAACCCATGGTTTTATATATACCACTTAACCAAGTTCATTGTATCTAGAAAGAGAAACCATGGATCAACCCATAACCCATGACCCATAACCAAAAATACCCATGGGCAAAGAGGAGCGTTCCACGGATCCCTGGCTTTGTGCTAGCCGGATCCCAAGTGAAAGGGATCTGTGGGATCCGGGGAACAGTAAAGAATTTTCTCTATAAATTGAGAGCCATTTCTTTCTTTCAATCTATGACCTAACACACATACTTTCCCCAAGTATTATAACCCTCTAACCTCAGATCCAAGTGATCTATGTAGATTGTCTTTTGTTTTTGTGTGATCTTCTAGGTTCCTCTTAAAGGAGAGATCACCACTTCTTGAAGACGTGCAAGCTCAAGTCCATGAGTTGTCATGCTTCGTCATCATCAAGATAACTAAGGTTCTCTTGTTGATAGTTCTTTTTTTCTCCATAGATGTTGGGTTGAAGGCATTAGTGAAGAATGCCGAAAGTATCAAGATGAAAGCATTACTGAAAGTTTCTCATCATCCGTGTCAAAGCATTAAGTGAAGAATGCTAAAGGTGTCAAGACGAAGGCATTAGTGAAGGGTGCCAAACGTTGTGTCAAAGGCATTAGTGAAAGATGCCGAAGAATCAAATCAAGTCGCATTTTGGAAGAATGCCTAGGTCGTATAATTGATGAGGTGCATCGTTATACACATAAGTATTTATTTATTTCCAAGGATGGTGATATCCTTGATGATGGTATAACAAGGAGTTGATCTCCTTGATAATAGGTGTTGTGTTGTGAAGGGTAGTAGTTCCTCCATGGTAATGGAACTAGGTGCTTAGCCTAGTACCTAATAGAGGGTAGGCGACGTTGTGATAGGATTAGTTCTCCTTGGTGTGAAAGAACTCGGTGGTTAGCCTAGCACAATATAAAGGGTAGGCGACGTTGTGTTAGGTGTAGTTCGTCTTGGTGTGAAAGAACTCGGTATTTAGCTTTGTACCGGAAAAAGGTTAAGCGACGTTGTGAAGGCTTCTCCGCCATAAGGAGTTGGTGTAGTGCTTATGAACTCTCGAGTAGGTGACTCGAGGAGTGGAGTAGGGAAAGGAAGGTGTCCTCGTAGCCGAACCACTATAAATAACTTGTGTCGTGGTGATGTGCTTCTTACTCTTTATCTTTCATTACACGTTTATATATCTTTCTATCAACGTCCAACATAAACAACAAAATAGATTGACATAAGTCGATCTAAATATTTAAAAGGAAGTTTTAAATTGGTAAAACTATTCAACCCCCCCTTCTTATTTTCCACAATTGTCATCAGAGCTTCGTTACCAAGTTTCTTAGAGTATGTTGTACTTTAAAAACTTGATACGATCCATGTATGTTTGAAAACTACAAAGAAGGATTATTTTTGTCATATTTTAAAAATCATTATACTGTTTATTGTTGGACAATGATAGAATGCTCTAACATTTTTTTTAACATTATTCATACTTGGATTTGGAGTCACCAAGAAGATCATAAAGAATTTATCTAAATATTTTTTTTCGCAAAAAGAATGTTTAGTAATCTTACAACATAAATCTAGAAATTCCAAGAAGATCACAAAACATCTAAATACTTCTTTTCTTAAAAAGAATATTTGGCAAAGGTATGATCTTTAATTACTTAACTTTATTGTTATTATTAAAATCTTAGTTGCATGATTTATTAGTTATTATTCTAGCAGTTATTCATATTATAGTCATCATCAAATTAGTATTCTCCGACTTATTTGTATAGACCACAAAAACAACTCATAATATCTTGGTTATTTGATAACCATTATAATTATTCATCACAAAGGATTTATTGACACTCCATCTACGTCAATAAAAATCTATGTGAAACTTTTTACATTATAATAAAATGGGATTTTATTATAATATTTGAAAAACAATTCCCAAAGAATTATGACCAATTCTTTAAAAGAAAACTACGTCAAATAAGATTAGCTTAACATCGCCAAAACATCAAACACAAGTTTTAGAACCTAAGACATCAATACTTTAGCCACTTTAGAATTCCCAAATCAAAGGTATCAAGGAATGTTTGAGCTAATTTTTGCTGTCATGCCGGATCCCTGGACTTACATTAGCCGGATCCCAAATGAGAGGGATCCAAGGGATCTGCGCAACAGAAGACAGCTTAAATGAAAGAATGATCACTGTGGATGTTCCACAAACTACTTTCCCCTTAAAGACTCACGAATAATAACCTAACTACTGTTCACAGGAGCAACTTGATCACCTCTCTCAAGCATAACAATCACTTGTGTAAGTATAATCTTCACTACATTGTTGATTTCATTCTTTGATTACTAGGATTACAAGTTCTTCATTTTAGAGGTTGGGTTCAAATGGGTTTGTCATAATTTTTTACCACATTGTTTTCTAAGATAACCCAAATCAAAGAATTAACATTGTTAATACAAATTAAACTCATTTCTTGAATTCAATAAAAATGAATTGAGCAAAATTGTGATCAAACCCTCTAGGTTACTATTCACAATTAACACCACATTGTGGTTGCATTGTTTAGGAACAATCATGCCAACAACAAGCAACAAGATTACCAAGACACCGCCTACTACATACCCATGTATCATAGGAAAGATGGTCTAAGTCCGGACGATAGAAAGGCCTTTAAGTTGCTTGAAAGGAGACTCTTTCATGAAGGTAGAGTTGTTGATCCATCATTTCTTGCAAATACCGACGTAAGGGAAGTTTTTGCAACTATTGGGTTTGATTGTTTATTAGATATAAATGAACAAATTTGCCCGATATTTGTACTTGAGTTTTACAAGACAATGGGGATAATTAGAAATGATGACGGGTCCATCTCAATTGAATTCACCATCAATGAGCAAGAGTTCAATCTTTCTCTTATAGAGTTTGGAAGAATTATAGGGGTTCCATATCAAGGCGTTTGTATGTACTCAAATGAATGGTCTTTGGAACAACTACACACAATGGTTGATCATCATGAAATTTACAACACTTTGATCCCGGAAGCAACCACGGTGAGGGAAACCGTGTTCATGCCAAGAGCCTCACCTTCAAGAGTCACAAGGAAGTCAAAAGTGATCTATAGGGATCCTTTTCAAATGGAGCTTTCAGAAATGTATGGATTGATAGGAAGTGGGAAGATGTGATAAGAGAAAATGTGGTGTGCCTAGTAGGAAACAAAGACCACCCCAACGCATGTCTAAGCTTCATGATCTATTGCCTAGTGAACAATACTCGGTTTAACCTTGCCTACTACATGGTCAAGAGAATGGCAAGTGTTAGAAGCATGGACAAGATGGTGCTTCCTTATGCAATGCTTTTAACCCGTCTCGCCAAATTCATCTTTGCATTAGACCCATCTCCACAATCCTTTGATCATAGCTTTTGCAATAAGGTTATGGTACCATTAACCGAGGGTAGAACAACAAGGTTTATGGTGGAAGGCAAGAGACCACACCCACCCACGGATTCCTCGGACGAAAGAGAGAGGCAAGGAGAAGGTGAAGGGAGTAGTAGCAACCCACTCGAAAATATCGATGTTGACCCCTTGGAATACATTAACCAAATGCCAAACATCCCTAATGAATCACCCGAATGGCAACAAACCAAGGGAATCTTCAAATGCTTCGCCAATTTCTTAAGGAAGAAGAAGTGAAGATAGTTTGATAAAGAGTGGAGGACGGGTGAAGAAGTGAAGAAGGAGGTGAAAGGTAAGGTCTTAGAAATCAAACATATGATGAACAATTTCAAACAATGGTTTGAAAACACTTTAAACTATGCTCGTAGTTTGTAGGTATTTCCATATCTTGGCACTAAACAATTCTAACATAGGTACTTGGAAAATGAGATTTTACGACCTCTTGAGTGGTCGTCGTCACTCATTCTAGGAATTTTAGCTCTTCCTACCTTGGTATACATTATATTAGTTGTGTTATTTTATTTAGTCCCCGTAGAAACAACTAGGAAAAGCATTTGCTATAAAGAGCAAAAATGCACATTTCCTGAAAGCTCTCTGATCTGCAGTGGGCGGATCCCAGCCTTTGAACTAGCCGGATCCCTCCCATAAGGGAACCGCAGGAACCGTGGCATCTGATATGAAATACCGATTTGGCTACATCAAAATAATCTATTAGATCACCTCAAACAAGTCTAACATAAGATGCTAGGGCCAACTAAGTCTTTCTCAAATAGTTGAAAATCTCACTCTCATCCATGGCTTATGTAGGATATATTTTTGAAATATTTTTTATTTATCAACTAGTCAAAACTCACCATAATTCCGCTTCAACACTCACACATTATCTATCACGCTTGATAGCACTTAGTTAGGTCTATCTTTCAATTTTAGCAAATTAATCTCAATCATCTTTTAATCAAAATTAGGGTAAAAAAAATTAGTTTTTCATTTCTTTTTATTTTTAAGGATTTTAGTAAATTCCTCTTAGGACATCATTTAACTTCTAGGACTTGTTATCACCATTTCTCAACATCAAATTAAATAGAATCCTTGACAAACATATAGTTAGACTACCCAAGATCAATTTTCTTGGAAAAAACCATCATTAAGCACCATTACTTGTTATGGTTAAGGATTTAAGATATCCAACAGCTAAAGACTTCAAAATTAAGTCAAAACCTCAAAATCCATTAATGATAAACCTTACAAATGCATAATTATTTCACCTAAATCCTGTCTGATGGCCGGATCCCTGGTCCTTAACCAGGTGGATCCCTGCTAAGAAGGATCCGCGGGATCCGTAGATGCAGAAAGCATAAATCAGCTCCTATATTCAAATTCATTTCACCTTTTGGTTCTTTAACCACTTTTAGCATACATTAATTGTCTTCCTAGAGCTGATCAAAACCTTAAGAGCATGCTTAGTCCTCTAAGTGGCTAAGAATTTAATTTCCAAATTCAAAATTATCCTTTAAAAATCAAATAACCTTAGGTTTATGGCATCATCTTCAATTCCCCTTCAAAAATCAGCAAATAGAAGCTCACATTAGCATCTTCATCACCATGACTAAGGCTCTTAGCAACAACTCTTCAAACGTAGGATCATCCAAAAGAAAGGGTCAAATAATCCATGAAATTTCATCCACCGAAACATCTCCCATTAGAGATAATGACACTAGAATCCCACCTCATCAAATCCATCCAACAAAAGCTAAGAAAACCGCAAGGATTAGCATCAAACCTTTCCAACTAGAAAAAGGATCATCTAGTTCTAAACCAAACATGGCTAGTTCTAGCAAGCCATCAAAACCATCATTCATTGAGCATGGAATACACTCCTTGAATGAGCCTCTTCCTCATCAAAACATCTATTCATTGTTCCATTCACCACCAAGAACCTCCCATTCACCAACCTTATCATTGAATCGGGAACCACCTACAACACCAACTAGCCCATCATGGGAGACAAGGAACAACCTTGATCATATAGAAGAAGTTCCATTACCACCCTCATTTTTAGAACCTCTTCCTACTTCTCAAAATGAAGACCCACAAACACACATTGAGCCCCCTCAAAACATCCATTTCCCTCCGGGTCCAAACCAAGACAATATTTGCCCAAATTGTCTAAAAACTCAAGGACTTGTTCAAGAAGTACAAAATGAGATACATTTCATGTTTAATCATCTTCTTGCAAAGTTGGATCAATTCAACAAATCCACTCATCCCTAGACTCAAGCACATTATCACATTCTATGTCTAGTAATGAGATTAGCATTAGTAGTATTTGTATGGCTAAGTTCATTCTCTTAGTTTTAGAGATTTGGTTGTGTATCTCTTATTTTATTGAATGAATACTTATATGCTATGATTATTTTGTATGTTGTGCTTGTTACATTGTACATATATCTCATTTCCTCATTAGTATTGATTGACATTTCTTCACTGCTGAAGAAACTGTCACCAGATAGCCGGATCCCTCCGAAACGCCTAGACGGATCCCTCCATAAAGGGAACCATGGGATCCGTGGTACAGAAGCACAAATTTCTACTAACTTGAGTTTTATTTGCAGGAAATTTTGCATTATACTCTTGTTTTCTAACCTTTACTTTGTAGATTTTCAAAATACACATGAAGATTTTGACACCATAAAGCTAGGGGGAGCTTTGTGTCAAACGAAATTGCAAAATAATTTGCAACTTAATCCGATTATTGGACTATACTTCATGACACCCCATTGCAACTTTGCAATCTTCAAAGGGGAGCACGTTTTCGTCACTTAGACGAACCATTTGCAAACAAAATTGCAAACACAATTAGCTTACTTTACATCATGTCCTTGACGCCCTTTTAAAGGGATGGACTCGTCAAGGGTTCTTTACATTTTTTTTACATATCTTTTCTTATAAATTGTGTTAGTTTTCTTTAACACTTTTTGTTTCGACAAAAAGGGAGAGAAGAAAGTAAAAGCTACTAATTCAAACCACTCACAATTTTAGTTTTTCTTAAAATAATTTTATGTTTTGTCATCAACAAAAAGGGGGAGATTGTTAATACAAATAAGCCGTAAAAACTTTTATTTATATTTTACGATCTTCTAATGTTTTGTCGATAACAAACATAAAATCATTTTAACGAAACAAATAGAATACGTAAATAGTTTGAGTTAATAGTTTTCTAACACACTTACGTTTTCACATAAAACACTAAAACAAGTATAAGTGATTTTATGATTTAGATTCATATGTACAATAACTAGTGTTTACATATTGGGTTAACATATACTTAAACTAAGTATACTAAAATGGGTAAAAACAAGTATATACTAAATAGGTAAAAACAAGTATATACTAAACGGGTAAAGACTAGCAAATCGTATTGACCCATAACCCATGGTTTTATATATACCACTTAACCAAGTTTATTGTATCTAGAAAGAAAAACCATGGATCAACCCATAACCCATGACCCATAACCAAAAATACCCATGGGCAAAGAGGAGGGTTCCACGGATCCCTGGCTTTGTGCTAGCCGGATCCCAAGTGGAAGGGATCGATCCGGGGAAAGTAGAGAATTTTCTCTATAAATAGAGAGCCATTTCTTTCTTTCAATCTATGACTTAACACACATACTTTCCCCAAGTATTATAACCCTCTAACCTCAGATCCGAGTGATCTATGTAGATTGTCTTTTGTTTTTGTGTGATCTTCTAGGTTCCTCTTAAAGGCGAGATCACCACTTCTTGAAGACGTGCAAGCTCAAGTCCATGAGTTGTCATGCTTCATCATCATCAAGACAACTAAGGTTCTCTTGTTGATAGTTCTTCTTTTCTCCATAGATGTTGGATTGAAGGCATTAGTGAAGAATGCCAAAAGTGTCAAGATGAAAGCATTAGTGAAAGTTGCTCATCATCCGTGTCAAAGCATTAAGTGAAGAATGCTAAAGGTGTCAAGACGAAGGCATTAGTGAAGGGTGCCAAGCGTTGTGTCAAAGGCATTAGTGAAAGATGCCGAAGAATCAAATCAAGTCGCATTTGGGAAGAATGCCTAGGTCGTATAATTGATGAGGTGCATCGTTATACACATAAGTATTTATTTATTTCCAAGGATGGTGATATCCTTGATGATGGTGTAACAAGGAGTTGATCTCCTTGATAATAGGTGTTGTGTTGTGAAGGGTAGTAGTTCCTCCATAGTAATGGAACTAGGTGCTTAGCCTAGTACCTAATAAAGGGTAGGCGACATTGTGATAGGATTAGTTCTCCTTGGTGTGAAAGAACTCGGTGTTTAGCCTAGCACTGTATAAAGGGTAGGCGACGTTGTGTTAGGTGTGGTTCGCCTTGGTGTGAAAGAACTCGGTATTTAGCTTTGTACCGAAAAAAGGTTAAACGGCGTTGTGAAGGCTTCTCCGCCATAAGGAGTTGGTGTAGTGCTTACTAACTCTCGAGTAGGTGACTCGGGGAGTGGAGTAGGGCAAGGAAGGTGTCCTTGTAGCCGAACCACTATAAATTACTTGTGTCATGGTGATGTGCTTCTTACTCTTTATCTTTCATTACACGTTTATATATCTTTCTATCAACGTCCAACATAAACAATAAAATAGATTGACATAAGTCGATCTAAATATTTAAAAGGAAGTTTTAAATTGGTAAAACTGTTCAACCCCCCCTTCTAGATTTCCACACTGACTACAAGCTGTTAGAGATCGCTAGAAAAGTTACGCTAACACTAGGCGAAAACCATTGGAATTTCAAATTGGAGATAGGGTTATGCTGAAAGTCTCGCCTTGGAAAGGCGTAATCCGTTTTGGAAAACGTAGGAAACTAAGTCCACGATATATTGGAGCATTCAGAATCCTAGAAAGAGTTGGTCCGGTAGCATACAAACTCGAGCTACCTCAAGAATTAAGTGGAATCCATAACACTTTCCACGTGTCAAATCTTAAGAAATGTTTATCTGATGAAAGCCTTGTCATTCCACTAGACGAGATTAAGCTCGATGACAAGATACATTTTATTGAGGAACCTATTGAAATAATGGACCGTGAGGTCAAATAGTTGAAACAAAGCCAAATCCCCATCGTCAAAGTGCGTTGGAATTCTCGCCGAGGGCCTGAATACAACTGGGAAAGAGAGGACCAAACGCGATAGAAATATCCGCATCTCTTCTTGGGTACATCAAACTAAATCATGAGGACATGATTTCCGTAACGGGCGAAGGCTGTAGCACCTCACATATTTCAGGTCTATACTTTACTATTTTACGTTATATAAATTACTTTTAATTATTTATATAAGTAATCTCAAAAATTAAATACTATGAATTATCCTCACAACCAACACAAGACTAGGAAAAGTCTACGTGTTCAAAAATACTTTAGTTTCACCACTATTCATAATTCATATGAATTATTGCCACTTTGCCAATTTTAGGTAAAAATTTTAACCTTTACGTAATACGCGTGCCCCGAACCTACGTTATTAACATAAAGTACCCTATTAGACTTATCATACTTTTAATATACCTAGTTGGAGTATGTTGATAAGTTTTAACATTTTTGGAAGTATTACATTTTTACGTTACCCGGTTTTAAGTTTCGTGACCTAAGGGCTTAACATTAGTAATTACCGGGACCAAACTATACCCTAAAAACTAAATGTTATCAAAATAACACATGCACTACAACCTCAAAAGTGAGGTGGCGTGAAAACATAAAACACAAAGCCATGTGGCTTCTCCTCACACTTCCACTCTTACTCACCTCAATAGTTTGTCCCCCACTTAAACCTTTCACCTCATTCTTATCAATTTAACATGCAAACTCACACACAAAGCTCCTCTTGGACATCTCCTTGCCGTCCAATTTCAATCACCAAGAAATACCATCTTTTGATTTTATGCAACAAAGTATACAAAGAAGATGGAGCTAGAGTTGATTCCTACATGATCCTAGGGTTATTTTGTTGATATAAAGGGTGAATTAGAAGATATTCAAGGCATAAGGGGCTGAAGTAAAAGGGTTTATTACAAGGGTAAAAGGGTTTGTAAGCTTGGGTTAAGAGGTTGAAGACAAGAGTTGAAAATTGAAGGGGTTTAGGCTTGATTGTTCTTGTGACCATTCAACCTAAGTCTTGTAAGAAGTTTGTTTAAATTTCTTGTCATTCAATATGGTTGTAATGATATTTATAATAATTTGATGTAATTTGATATAAGTAGTACATGTAATAAAGCTTGCTTGATGTTGTACATAAAATTGATGGGTAAAAACTAGTGTAGAAACTCATTAAGACAACTAGTAAGAAACTAGCGAATTATCATGAGTTTTAACATAAAAATCATAAACTTTGGACTTGATTAAGTTTAAGAAGTTGTTAGAGGAAGTAAAAACTAGAATTTGAACTTTTGAATCACTTGAAATGGACTTATAGATAAAAAGTTATGGTTAAAAGAAGATGACTAGATGAAAATTGGTTATTAAGTCAAAAGTCTTCTGAAACGATTTTAAAACATGATTTTAACCCTTTTCTGGTCCGAATCAGCAAAAGTGTAAAACACGAAAGTTGCTCGGAATGATATTTTCTACAAAAATTAGGGCCACATAAGCAGAAAGTGAACGAAAAGTCTTAAAAACAGCAAAAACTAAACGGACCTGTTGTTGACTAGAAAACAACCATGGTTAAGGAAACTTAGTTGTATTTTGATTCTTTGAGACCAAAACAAAGCCAAGGTTAAGCCAAGGCTGATGTCTCAAGCTATTTTAACTTAAATATAGTCACTAGATATGACCATGATTGCTATTTCAAAGTTGTTTAACCGTACCTTAGTCGCACTACTAGTTTGGATTTGTTAACCCGAAAATTGTTTTAGAAACTTGGTCATTAGATTAAACTTTACTAGATTTTGAAAAAACTAGATAAATGACTATATGACTAATAAACTATATAAATATCTTTTTCACAAGTTTTAACTCTTATTTAAAAACCATGAACTTATTAATCTAAAAACTATTTTTGAAACCTTTATATTCCACAACATCATAATATGACACGCCGAAATCACAACACTCATTGAGTGAATAACACTTACGCTAAACTACTTCACGACACACAACTCATAACAGTATCACACAAGTTCAACAATAGTCTTTGACGAAACACGACACATGTTTTATACAACATTTGTCTCGTCAAATACTTACTTATAAATAATAAGTACTACAATAGTAGGGAATTTCATTATCATAAAGAGGCCTCTTCGGGGTATCGTATCGACGAGTTTTGGATTTACGATTTAAAGTGTTCTGGCTCCTCGTGCGATTACTACATGACCTCTTGATTTTGATAGCCCGAATGGTGGTACGAGGCCATTTATAAAAAGGCTATAAGCCAAACAAACACTTAAGGGATACCTTAACTTAATATCCATGTACAACGTCATAAGCCAACAAGTTACATATACTTGTACACTTATATTAAAAACTATACTGAAACATAATTATACTTTCGTAGGTAATCACTAAAGATCGCAGTCTCGACATACACTGTTATTGTTATAAGCTACTACTGATAACCACGTTGAGTTCATAGCCCCAACTATTTTTTAACTATTTTATAAACTACTTGGGGGAGATACATGCTAAAACATTTTATTATGGACAATTACTTGCAACCTGAATGCCTAGACTGTATTATTGCATGCCTAAGTTGTTTATGCCAAAAGTCCCAACATCATGGACCACTAATCACTGGGAGTGAGCGCAAATATTGTGGATAGGCCTATCGGGATTGACGAATCCCGTTTGTGTTAGCCGGATCGGTAACCAAACGCACTTTATTTAAATTACCTTGGTATATGGCAAAATACCTACCCAAGCAAGTTACTTATATATATATATATATATATATATATATATATATATATATATATATATATATATATATATATATATATATATATATATATATATATATATATATATATATATATATATATATCATCCGGTGATATATATACAACAGTCAGTCGTGAGTTCCATGAGCTTTGATCAATAATAACTATCAAGAAGATAATTGTACATATTGCAATTATGCTACAAACTATTGTCCACTACTGTTTTCAAAACTATGAATTCGCTCAACCATTGTGTTAACTTTTCGGCATGTTTTATCTCAGGTCCGTAAGATATGTCTGGCACACGAATGAAGGCACACGGAATAGGCATTTTGAAGACTATGCATATTATCATTCGAAAACTTTTGAACTTATTATGTACATTATGGGACCTCTACTCTGATATTATGAATAAATTCGAATGATAATGTATTTTAAAACGTCTCATTTTAGAGTCATTTTCTGTAATGTGTACTTTGTGCTAATAAGTAATATCCTCGATTAGCTTCCGCTGCTATTCAAAACTGAGGGTGTTACACACACCATATCGAATGTAAATCTTAGGCACCTTTCACTAATGCCTTTAGCTAGATCTTCAAGACACCCTTCATTAATGTCTTGTGACTTTCCTTCTAGGCACCCTTCACTAATGCCTACAATACGGACGATCAACACCTTTCACTAGTGTCTTCGTCTTGACACTTGAGAGATCTTTCACTAATGTCTTCAACACAACACTTCTTAGAAGAAAGAAAAGAATCATCAACAAGAGGACTTCAGTAGTCTTGATGATAAGGAAGCATGGCAACTCATGGACTTGAGCTTGCTTGACTTCAAAGGTGGTGATCTCGCCTTTAAGAGGAACCTAGAGAATCACACAAAAACAAAAATACAAACATAGATCACTTGGATGCAGGGGTTAGAGATTTTTAAACTCAAGGAGAAAGTATGTGAGAAAGGGGTGAGAAACAATGAATAAATGGCTCACTATTTATAGAGAGAAAATGCCTACTGTTCCCCGGATCCCACGGATCCCTCCCACAAGGGATCCGTCTAGCGTAAAGCTCGGGATCTGTCACACCCCCAAATTACCTGTTTTGCAGTGGAATGGAATTCCTGGGGATTGACTGTCATAGCTTCACAGTTACAGATATATTGAACGACCTAAAGTGTCGTTTAAAAAGAACATCATTTGATATATTAAAAACATTCAGAGTTTACAAAGATAGGTCCCAAATGAAAAGCAACATGTGCGGAAATAAGTTTGTTACAATCCAAACGATGTTTTAAAGTTCATAAAACCCAAGTGAGATGCGTCGTCACCGCGACTCTATGATATGTCCACATGCATGCCATGAAGTGAATGCCTTAGTTACCTGAAAATACATTGCTAAAAGTGTCAACACAAAGGTTGAGTGAGTTCATAGAGTTCATGTAAAATGTTTTATACGACTACCACAAGTATAGGCCATGTATGACAAAAATGTCACATAAAATGTTACAATTGCTATAAGCACAGTGTTTTGCCAAACAACTCAAATAATGATATTAAATGAAATGCATCCGTTTGACCAGTTGGAATCCACCAACCCGGATGGAGGAGTCACCCTCGATAGATCTATCCACTCACCCTCGCTTACCCAGTAATTAACGGTTCATGATTTCTGATATGGGGACATTCAATTGGCAATAAAGTAACTTAAGCAATGTAATGAATTTGATATACTTGGTATCATAATAAAAATGATGTGCAATGTATTCTCCCCCGTAGGTTTGAAATAAAGTAAAAACTTGAATAAATCGGGGCTATGAAAACTCACCTTAGTCCAAAGAAATACAAGAATCACAACTAACACGACTGGCATTGAGAAATGTAATACAGTAGTATCACAATGTGGCATCGCACAACGATATAAGAGTACAGGTACAACGGTACGTCTTTGGCACAACCTAATAGTATATTGTTTATCTCAGAATGTGTCATCGTAAAGTAGATAAGTTTTCAAAAGAC
The DNA here is from genome assembly GCA_910596185.1 of Chrysanthemum makinoi. Classification (NCBI taxonomy): domain Eukaryota; kingdom Viridiplantae; phylum Streptophyta; class Magnoliopsida; order Asterales; family Asteraceae; genus Chrysanthemum; species Chrysanthemum makinoi. Next base: position 68,338,148 of record OU343219.1, on the reverse strand, counting down.
AACGTGTCTTAGTTTTCGTGGAATACTTGTATCTTTGTTAAAATTTCTAATATCATATCTTAAAAAGTTCATTATTAATGTTTCGTGTGGTGGTAAGAATACAAGGACTCGACATGTACTCACTCCAAACACAACTCACACTAAATCATAATGTATATCTCAATACATTATAATGAATCGTCAAGAAGTATTGACCAAGACTCAAGTTGAGTAGACAAGGACGAAAGAGAAATCGAGACATTAACGACACACAAGGAAAAATAAATAAGGAAATTATAAAAGAAGTCGAGGTATATAATACGTCACCGGTATTGTATAAGAAATAAATCAAGAAAATAAATTAATGATAAAACAATAGAATCGACACAATTCGGAAACCTCAAAATAAAGAAGAGAAAGTATGTTATAACAGAAAACATACTTCTAAAAATATTCCCAATGAATTATAAGAAATTATAAGATTTTTATAAATCTTAGGATTTTTCATCTTTTTGTTGGAATTTGAGAAAATAAAGTTTTTGTAGAAATGTTCACTAAGTATAGAAATTTTAGACAATTTCGGCATGACCCGTTCGTTGATTGGACGTTCTCATATTTTACAAAACCTGTATTAAACAATATAATATGATTCGACAAAACTACTATAATCCGATATGACAAAATAAAACAATAATGGACCCGAAGGCCGAGACGCCCCTTTTGGATCATTAAATCCAAAAGTGCACTATAATCAAATATGGCCAATCCGAAGTCTAGAGATAACGAATAATATGGTTTATAAGACAACGTATAGTAATAACAAAATTTTCCGGAAAAATGACACTTAAGCGTTATATACTAATTTCCGGAAAATAAGCAACTTTGACTTTTTCAGAAAAATAGTACGACTTAACCAAGCTTAAATCCTTCATTTTACACTTTCAAGCTTAAGAAACTCGCGACGTAAAGTAAAACATCATTTCGGACGACTTTCGTGCTCTACACTTAACCCGGTTTGGACTAGAAAGGGTCCAAAACCTTGTTTTAAAATCAGATCAGCAAGTAAATATTAAGCAATTGCTGTCAAAATGTCTTATATTTTATCAATCTTAAATCGGCCGTATCATCTTCGTTATAAGTCCGTTTTCGACGTTATTTATATCCCCGGAAAGGTAATTAAGGGTACTAACATATTTTTAAGATTATACATTGTCAAAATTATTTTACGGCTACTGTTTCTTATGAATTAACTCTGGACAGGTTCATTTATTAAAAATAAGCATTTCCAAATATCCCCTGAAGTGCAGAAAAATAAGCAACCAAAACAACCCCTTAAGTGCAGAAATTTTGCTGTCCAAACACACTCAAATAATAAGAAAATAAAAGAATTCAAACGCCCCTGCTTGGTTGTGAAACGCGACACCAAACGCTCCCCGGTTGGGGTTGCACTGCAGCGAAACAAACACCACCATTTGGTGCAGAAAATTAGTAAACAAACGTACCATTTTAGGGGCTGAGAATCAGCGGACAACGCACCCTATTTGGGCTGAAGTAACAGATTCAAACACACCCTTTTAGGGGCTGAATAAATAGGTCTAAATGCACCCTTGATGAGCTTAAACTAAACAGAAATAAACCCCACTGTTTGGGGCTGCGTTTCAGCAACAAACACCCTATATGGTGGCCTGTGATAACGGGCAACAAACAAACCAAAAGCACCCCTGTGGGGCTGCTGTTACGCACAAACAAGCACCCTTTTGGGGCTGTTGCGTTGGCCGAAACAAACAAACCAACGCACCCTTTGGTGCTTCGTTGGTGGTCCGACGCAAGCAAAACAAACGCCCCTGGTTGGGCTGTTTTCACCAAGGGCAAACCAAACCACCACTTGGTTGTTTTGTGGTTGGGCTGAAGCAAGCATAAACACCCTCTTGGGTGTCTTTGTCGCGAACAACATACGTATCTGAGACCCACACGGGTTTCGACCCAAGAATTTGGCGGGTTTGAACCCGACTCGAAACTAAACCAATTTAACCAAACGCTTTTACACCACAAGAATTTGTTATCAAAAATTGTTTTGAATCAATCTTTCATCCACGAAAACTTTAATCAGTTATTTATAATCGGTTTTTTTTTCATTCGAATCAAAAGAAAGAAATAGAAACATAATAACTATGATTCTTGGTGTTTAATCGGCATACCCGAATAGGAACATGAGACGGTTTTGATGGTGATGAGATTGGTGGCTGGCGTTAACTCCAATCAAACAAATCACCCTCTTGCTGCTGTTTTTGTTTTACCAAGCACACGACCAATCACAACCCTCTCGAGTTGGGTTTGATCTTGATCGAGAACCAAAACCAACAGCCCTTGCAAGTTGGCCCTTGTACCGAGAGAAATAATACAACAAACATCCTAGTTGGGTTGTGGAGGCGATGGGAGAGTGGTGATGTTATGGTTGCTGTTGTCGTTCACCAAAGAGAGGAGGAAGCTGCCTTTGCTTCTTTGAGAGGGAAAGCAGAAATGTTGATATGATCTATCTTCTAATTATAAAAAGAGAGAGAGGCGGTTTGGGTATATAAAAGTAAAAGATATTTGTCTTAACAATGAATTTTTTAGATATAGCGGGTATTTGGTTATAGTTTGATTCCGTTAATTTCAAACGGTGAGTCCTTAAGTTGTGAAACTTAATATTGGGTAAAGTGAAGCTCATAAAAATGTTAAAAATTTTCAACATACTCAATCTTAATATTTAAAATGACTCGTGGGTTTATCGAAGTGTGTAAAAGTGATAATAAATAAAAATTTATAGTTAATTTAATAGTCGTAAAAGTACGGGTGGTTATATAATTATTGTATCGAAATTACGTAAACCGTCGTAAATATATATACAAAATAAATTCAAAACATCGGGTAAACTAATAATATAATTTTTAGTCTTAAATGAGTATAAAAATATATCAATATAATTGTTGGAAGTGTCGGATCAATTATTCAAAATAAATGATAATGCGATAACGTTTATTTAATAAATAAATATACGTTAATGAAATATGCAAACCATGCATGAACTAATATGGAAATTATGTTACTGATGATATGTAGACTAACTCTAGTCTATATGTAATGTTCTCAATGATGTTCCATGAATACGCAGCTTAACCCCCAAGGTTACGCGTATTTGATACTCGTAAACCTAGTTTACGAAATATGATGAATAGTGAATCATGAATAGTGATTTTTCTCCGGGAATGAATAGTGTGTTCGTGAATAGTAAAATTTTGAAATAACCTTTCAAAGTCTCAAATCGACTTCAAAAACGATGAATAGTAAAATTTTCAATGTTTGTAAAATGACCTGAAATTACGAGCTGTCACAGGATCCGTGGGACGCTCCTCTTTGCCCATGGGTATTTTGGTTATGGGTCATGGGTTATGGGTTGATCCATGGGTTTCTTATTAGATACAATGTATCTCATGAGTGCAATGCACCTAGTCAAATGGGTATGGGTCAATAGCATGGGTTATGGATATTATCCATATATGACATAAGCATGATGTCATGTAAATGGGTTATGGGTCAAGCTTCATGGATATGGGTCATGGACTTTGGGTTTTACCCAACTACATTCAATGTATTTGGTCAATGGGTTATGATACTTAAGTTTCTACCCATTTATATTACCCAATATACTACATACTAGTTTTGTGTATATTTTACCCAAATATGTAAACACTAGTTGTTGTACATATGTAATACTAAATCATAAAATCACTTATACTTGTTTTAGTGTTTTATGTTAAAGCGTAAGTGAGTTAGAAAACTATTGGCTCAAACCATTTACGTTTGTTATCGACAAAACATTAGAAGATCGTAAAATATGAATAAACGTTTTTACGGATTATTTGTATTAACAACGTCGAAAAGCCGTCGATAGGTTACGTATATTAGCGACGGAAAAGTGTGTGTCGGTAAAAGTCAAGTTTCTAGTAGTGTCTCCAGTAGACCCATGGGTTTTTCGGAGGTGGTGTAACACCCAACCCGACAAGAGTAGAAGTATCACACTTATGGTGTCAAATCAGAACAATACATATAGACAACGCAAGCGGAAGTCTTAAAATAAATACCAAAAGATAACAAGTCAACGTGACTTGAACAATACAAGAGTTCCAAAAGAAAGAAAACTCCGAAATAGAAATATGATAACCAAATCTAATAATATCAAAACATAATAAATTGAACTCTAAGATGACTAGGCATGGTCTCTATATCAGCTCATCTCTCAACCCAAACAATCCCCAGCTCCTAGCTTATGTACCTGCCGCAGGAAAGGAAAATGCGGCTGAGCTTAAAAAGCCCAGTGAACAGATATAACAATACAATAGCAATGGTAATGAACTGAAGTCAAGATAAGATACAATAGACAATATATGAAGTGTAACAAGATATAGAGTAGGGTAAAGGAAATGGTGTTAGTAATCCACCACGAGCCAACAAAACAAATCATATCAATAGTAGCAATAGTAGCCAAGTATCCAATAGTAGCCATTGTATTCGGAGGGGTGACCTCGGAATACCAAACCAATAGGAGGGGAGACCTCAAGTAACCAGTGGAGTGATCAGCTCCCAAAATGTGAAGACGCGTATTGCACACGACATCATTCACCAGATAAATCATAACATATCAAATAACAGAACAAATCTAGGATGCATCCATACGCCCCTGCAGAACAAAAGTGGCCATACAATATATGTCCAAAGCGCGCATAATCAATTCAGAATAGGGACGGTGTGGAACATCACTCAACCACACTAGAGGCATGCCATTGGTGCATCAATGACACGGACATGGAACCCCCATGCCAAGTTAATGGCTCGGGTATCAAACTGACAGGTCAAAGCAAAAGGTCCACAGTGTAGCAATATATAAGTCATCATAATCAAAGGTTCAATATCAATGTTTCACAATTCAGAGGTTCATAGAAATGGTTCAATATCAAAGGTTCATAGCATAAGTTCATAATCAGAAGGTCCATATCAAAGGTTCAATATCAGAGGGTCAATAGCAAAGGTTCAATATCAGAGGGTCAATAGCAAAGGAATGATAGCAATGAAATATCATAAGCGAAACAAAGTCGAAGGATCAGAGAAGGGATAGAATATTTGTACCTTAATACACAGCAAGCAAATGCAAACAGATGGAAACAAGAGACAACGAAAGATCACTCCTTCCTCGAGGGATCTACATAAGTGAGAGGACATACGTTTATTAGACGGGGTTTAAGTATTTTAGTTTAGATTAATTCATTTTGGTTTTATAAGAGTCTTTCCATTTTTAGTAAGTTTCCAAATATAGTAACTTTCCTTATTTAGTAAGTTTCCACTTTAGGTAGTTTAGCCATTTTAAGTAACTTTTCATTTTAGGCACTTTCTATTTTAGGTATGTTTCCATATTTAGTAACTTTCCATAATTAGCAGGTTTTCGTATTTAGTAAGTTAGCCATTTATGAAGTATTTTAATGTCATATTAGGTTAAGTGATGAAAATGAGTATCATTATCGTTCAAGGATCATTTATGCCAAGTTACACAAGTTTAGGGTCAAAACTGTCACTATTACAAAGTAAAGGGTCTAAAATGTACATATTACAAAGTATAAGGTCTTAAGTGTAAATATATCAAGTTTACCCATTTTACTCATTTAGCCCTTTTAGTTATCATATTAGCATATCAAACCTTCAAGTTTCATTTATTACAAACCTAACCTTTAATTTACATCTCGTACATATATATGTATAAACAAACCCTAGCTTTAGATCATGCATTCTTGTTACGTTATAAGCAATTATAATTCGATTAGCCCAAGTTTATACAACGCTAGGTGGTTACCCATTTGTTGTCGAGACACCTATACCCTAAAACCACCATACGACCCAAATTAATTAACCAAACGAAACCCTAGATCAATATTTACGATTTCCATTCATGTTAATAATCAATTAGACTCGATTAGTACAAGTTTATATAACTCACTTATGTGATCCCTTTATGTGTCGAGACCCCTCCCCCAAAACAGAATTTATATGTGCCCCATTTACATAACAAAATGATACCCTAGACCATGTTCTATTCGACACTAATAATATCAAGTGTATACACAAGTTTTAAAATCATTTAGGCTTGATATAAATAAAAGAGTATGCATGTCGTGTGGACCAAAACAGCTTCAATACCAATTCATGTAGTACACATTTAATCGACATATATAGAGTTTTATTTCATGATTTAATGCAACCTTTATACTTGATTAACTTAGCCATGCTTTTATTATTTCATGAACATGTTATATGGTACAAAAGCATATGCATGGAGTGACATATACACCACCATATTTATGAGACAAACAAGATTTAACGAGACGAGAAGATGATTATAGGATTACCTTGGTAGCGTGAGACAAAGAGAAATAAAACGAGATCAAAACCAACCAAACCAAACCAAGCACCCTTGTGCCCTAGTGTGCGCACGACCGCAGGCAAATATTCAACCCACGATCAAAACAATGCCCTCGAACCCAAAATACCTACGATATCAGTCCCTACGAGCCTCGTACAAACCTTCTTGAGCCTATCATTTGTCAACAGAAAATGGGATATAATGTGATAGGAATGAGTTATTTGTGGCAAAGATTGGGGTGTGTGGGTCGTGTATTTCAGCCGAACAAAGGGGAGCAAAAGAAGACCAAAACACAATGTTATTTACTTGCCATAATACTATGTTACCTTTATTTATTTTGTCTAGTAATTAGTACATGTAACTTTTCAATGTGTTATATTCCTTTGTATTATAAATGTAAGTTTTATTTTTCAATGTTCCATGTAGATTCAATTATCATTAAGTACTTAGCGTATTTACCGAGCTTACTTTAGGTTACGGATTTTAATGGAGGGGTATTATAGTCATTTAACGCATTTAGGATTTTAGGGTTTTACAATTCTTCCCCTCTAAAAAATATTTCGTCCTCAAAAGTTGAAAAGGAAACGAAAGAAAGCAAACGAAGACATGCCAGAATAGGGACGGTGTTGAACATCACTCAACCAGACTAGAGGCATGCCATTGGTGCATCAATGACACGGACATGGAACCCCCATGCCAAGTTAATGGCTCGGGTATCAAACTGACAGGTCAAAGCAAAAGGTCCACAGTGTAGCAATATATAAGTCATCATAATCAAAGGTTCAATATCAATGTTTCACAATTCAGAGGTTCATAGAAATGGTTCAATATCAAAGGTTCATAGCATAAGTTCATAATCAGAAGGTCCATATCAAAGGTTCAATATCAGAGGGTCAATAGCAAAGGTTCAATATCAGAGGGTCAATAGCAAAGGAATCATAGCAATGAAATATCAAAAGCGAAACAAAGTCGAAGGATCAGAAAAGGGATAGAATATATGTACCTTAATACACAGCAAGCAAATGCAAACAGATGGAAACAAGAGACAACGAAAGATCACTCCTTCCTCGAGGGATCTACATAAGTGAGAGGACATACGTTTATTAGACGGGGTTTAAGTATTTTAGTTTAGATTAATTCATTTTGGTTTTATAAGAGTCTTTCCATTTTTAGTAAGTTTCCAAATATAGTAACTTTCCTTATTTAGTAAGTTTCCACTTTAGGTAGTTTAGCCATTTTAAGTAACTTTCCATTTTAGGCACTTTCTATTTTAGGTATGTTTCCATATTTAGTAACTTTCCATAATTAGCAGGTTTTCGTATTTAGTAAGTTAGCCATTTATGAAGTATTTTAATGTCATATTAGGTTAAGTGATGAAAATGAGTATCATTATCGTTCAAGGATCATTTATGCCAAGTTACACAAGTTTAGGGTCAAAACTGTCACTATTACAAAGTAAAGGGTCTAAAATGTCCATATTACAAAGTATAAGGTCTTAAGTGTAAATATATCAAGTTTACCCATTTTACTCATTTAGCCCTTTTAGTTATCATATTAGCATATCAAACCTTCAAGTTTCATTTATTACAAACCTAACCTTTAATTTACATCTCGTACATATATATGTATAAACAAGCCCTAGCTTTAGATCATGCATTCTTGTTACGTTATAAGCAATTATAATTCGATTAGCCCAAGTTTATACAACCCTAGGTGGTTACCCATTTGTTGTCGAGACACCTATACCCTAAAACCACCATACGACCCAAATTAATTAACCAAACGAAACCCTAGGTCAATATTTACGATTTCCATTCATGTTAATAATCAATTAGACTCGATTAGTACAAGTTTATATAACTCACTTATGTGATCCCTTTATGTGTCGAGACCCCTCCCCCAAAACAAAATTTATATGTGCCCCATTTACATAACAAAATGATACCCTAGACCATGTTCTATTCGACACTAATAATATCAAGTGTATACATGATGAGTGTGCAAATACTCATCATTTTTATACCTTTTAGTCTGCAAAAATATCTGAAAACACTTTCGAAATGCATCAAAATGATAAAAATATCACAAATAAGTGTTTTATGTGTTTCAAATGCAAAAATACAAAAATCAGGTGAAAACATTATCAAGTTTGCATAATTGGCAGTTTTAGTCCCCCAAGTTTCAAAAGTTGTCAAAAATAGTCCCGGTATATCAAAAATAACAGAAAAATATCATTTAAGGTCCATGGGATTCAAAATTTGTCAAAACAAACCCTTCAAAGTTTAAAAATTACAAAATGACAACTTTAGTCCCTAATGTTTGAAAATTGTCAAATATAGTCCTTGGAAATTTAAAAAGTGAAAATAATCAAATGTGGTCCTTGTACTATTAAAGATTGGCAAGTTTGGTCCTATCGATAACTTTGGAAAAATGGCGTGTTAGGTCCTTGAGAATTGAAAATTACACAATTGGTCCTTGTGATGAATCAAAACCAAACGGATCCCTTTGTTATTATCAACCCAATCCAAATTGCCCAACACAAGCCCAACCCAAGTGAATTGAACCTTGACCCTTGACCTTTGACCCCTGAGCCATTCCAAATCCCTCTTTGCCCTGCCAATATACTTATTTTGAACCCCACTCTATTAATACCACCGGTCAACGAAGTCAAATCCCGCCACCGTACATCTCTCTCACACAAATCCCGCCAAACTAGACACCTCCTCAAAACCAAAACCAGAGTGGTTTTTCCACCTTTCCACCTGTTATCCAGCTGTTTAACCAACCCCTCCACCTCCACATCCTCCCAAACTTCTTTAAATGCAAAAAGCTACTTAAGACTTTTTGGCGCCAAAAATGCCAAATGGACGATTATGATGAATTCAAAGGATTCAATGGCCAAGATGAAGTGGGAAACATTCAGAGATGTCGACAGAGTCTAAAAGATCAATATAAAGGAAGAGGAGAAGCAGAGGAAGATATATCTAGAGTAATTTAACTTAGTTTATGTCGTTTTAGAATAATTTCAAATTCTAGTGTATGTTTAAGTTTTAAAGTACTTTGTTTAAGTTTTTCAAGTGTATGTGAATCTATTTTCAGTAATCAATTTCAAATTTCGTTTCATTTTCGTTTGTGCAATTTTCATATCCAAAATTCTCATATTAGTCTAAAGTTGTTTGTAGCTGTTATTTTGGACTCATAAGCCCATATAAGCTCCTATTAAAGCTTTTCTAAGCTTTTAGTAACCATAAAACTCAGTTTAGAAGTAAAACTCAAAAATACAAAAAAATACTAGAAAATAGTTGAAAAATCAAAAATCAGTGGAGAAGATGAAAGAAACATTGGAGCAGGGTTGATTTTGGATTGCCCTTGGTTTAGTTCTTCTTGGGAAGCTATAGGTTGTGGTCTTGTGCTTGGGTTCTCAGTTTTGAGCTTGAAATCAATTTGTAAGCTTATTTCTTGATTTTGACCAATCACTGTAGAACTGCTTATCATTGCTTATCTCAGTGTTTTTTATGCTTATTTATTGTATTTTAGTGATATTATTGCTTAATATTGCAAGCTTGTTCATTAATTTCCTTAGTTGCTTAGTTTTCATTTCTCACTTTTAACATTGCATAATAGTAATTTAGAGGTCTTTGTTGTTATTATTGGTGTTTATGTGTTTAAATCAGCTTATTATATCATTAAATGTTCTTATGAATCAGCCATAGCCTAAATCGTGTTAAGCTTTGAAAAGTTTCATAACAATTTTTTAAAAGAGTTGTTTGGTTTAACTGTGTAAACTGTGTTAGAAGGTATCCAAGCCTTTGTTCTTGTTTGTTGTTTGTCACACTTGGTCTTAATAACTCAAAGAAACCATAAAACCAGTCCTTGTTCAAGTAAAAGTCAAAATAGCTTTTAATCTCATATTACTTGTTAACTGTTAGGATTTAGAAGATAAAATTCATCATAGTAGCTTATAATTTGGTCACATAGCTTAATTTCATCTTATTTTAGGTTAATATAACATAATCAGTGAGTAGGATCAATCCAAAGTTCATATAAGTCAACTTTTTGGTATAACTTAAAAAGTCAAAATTTCCTTAATCATTTGAATAAACTAGATAATTTTTATAGGACTTAATGTTGAGTTTCATGTTTCATGCTTTTGGGGTATTAATATTTAACTGCTCATCTTTATCATAGTATTTTTATAATTTCTAGTTAGCTTATTTAACCGCTTATTTTTAGTTTCTTTTAAGCCCTTGTCTAAAAAGTGCCCAGGTACAGCTTACAAGCTTTTTCACAAGCTCACACAGAGCTCATTAGTTAGCTTTAGCTTGTGTATCTTAGCTTATTGGAAAGCTAACCTAGTTGTCTTAGAGTTTCAAGCTTATATTTTCACTTTCTAGCTTATTTAATAGGGCTGCAAGTAGCTTTTTGTTTGTCCCATTTCTGTGTACACTAAACACTCTGTGATTTACAAGCTTTTTCACAAGCTTGTCATAAGCTCATTAGTCAACACCAGTGTGTGAGCTTGGACTTTTTAGAAAGCTCACCAACCCATCTCAATACCTCAGTCTTTTTTTTGAGCTTTTAAGCTTATTTCATAAGCTAAAATTGCTTCTAGATATGATAATTGTGCCCTGTTTGTTTTATAGATTTAGTCATAGTGATTATTAGCTTATTATAAGCTTTCAAGTGTGGTTCTTTGTATCTTTTAGCTTCATTTGAGTAACTTTAGCTTATTTGTATCTTATTTCATCTTTGGTTCCAGTTTGTAAGTTTGTTTGAGTTTTAAAACATCAAAATAAGCCATAAGCTCCACTGTTGAGATCATAAGCTCTTAAACTACTTATTTTTAAGTTTCAAAAATTTTGTTTTTATTAAAGTTGCTTATAATCAGTAGTATAATAGGTTTATAAAAGTAAAATCACAAAAACATCATTTTAAAAATAGTGATAGCGTTTATTTAATATAAATTAGCTTTTTAATTTTCTTTTTCAGCTTATTATTAAGCACTTTCTGTTTTTATAATTTTCTTAGCTTTCTGTCATCATAAGGTATTTATAGAAAAAATTTCAGGGTTTTCTTAGTTTGTTTAGTATTTATTAGAATTTAAAATAGTTAAAAAGTATTAAATAATTAATAATAAATAAATAAAAAACATTAAAAATATCTTTTCAGTTTTAAAATAAGTTTTATAATATTTTAGATTTTTCTAAGTCATAATTTTATTTTTTCTAGCTTTTATTTCACATTTTCTTATATTTTAGAGTATTATTAAATAGTTAAAAATAGTTTTTAATTAATAATAATTAAATAGATAGTCATAAAAAAAATTTTAATTTTCCAATAATTTTATTTTATTATTAGGATTGTAAAAATATCATTTTCATATCCATATGTGTTTTATTCTTTTAAATTTACGCTTTATTTTGGTAATGCCATTTAAAATTTAATAAACGCGACGATACGTTTGTTTAATCTCATTGTTGTGCTTTATAATTCTCAGACCAATTACCATTCCAATCAATCAGTAGTGTAATCATAAACCAAAATCCTTACAGATCATTATCCTTAGTGATCATTCGACACGAGCGCTTTTAAGCACCATTCAACCTCCGAGGTGGAACGCATCCGGAATCCACTAAATTCCAAGGGATATTGCATTGGTTTTAGACTGTTTGACTTTTGTTACGGTTGACCATTCACAAGTGGTTGATTTGTGTAATAAACCTGACCGTTTGGAACGAATCAATACACAAGTTTTAAAATCATTTAGGCTTGATATAAATAAAAGAGTATGCATGTCGTGTGGACCAAAACAACTTCAATACCAATTCATGTAGTACACATTTAATCGACATATATAGAGTTTTATTTCATGATTTAATGCAACCTTTATACTTGATTAACTTAGACATGCTTTTATTATTTCATGAACATGTTATATGGTACAAAAGCATATGCATGGAGTGACATATACACCACCATATTTATGAGACAAACAAGATTTAACAAGACGAGAAGATGATTATAGGATTACCTTGGTAGCGTGAGACAAAGAGGAATAAAACGAGATCAAAACCAACCAAACCAAACCAAGCACCCTTGTGCCCTAGTGTGCCACGACCGGCAGAATATTCAACCCACGATCAAAACAATGCCCTCGAACCCAAAATACCTAATGATATCACCCCACGAGCCTCGACAAACCTTCTTGAGCCTATCTTTTGTCGACAGAAAATGGGATATAATGTGATAGGAATGAGTTATTTGTGGCAAAGATTGGGGTGTGTGGGTCGTGTATTTCACCAACAAAGGGGCAAAAGAAGACCAAACACAATGTTATTTACTTTCCTTAATACTATGTTACATTTATTTATTTGTCTAGAAATTAGTACATGTAACTTTTCAATGTGTTATATTCCTTTGTATTATAAATGTAAGTTTTATTTTTCAATGTTCCATGTATATTCAATTGTCATTAAGTACTTAGCGTATTTACCAAGCTTGCTTTAGGTTACGGATTTTAATGGAGGGGTATTATAGTCATTTAACGCGTTTAGGATTTTAGGGTTTTACAATTCTTCCCCTCTAAAAAAAATTTCGTCCTCAAAAGTTGAAAAGGAAACGAAAGAAAGCAAACGAAGACATGCCAGACTGCAAAAAGAAATGAGGGTAACAAAGATCAAACGGTAGAAACTTTACAGAGATGAACGCGTGCCGAGAATTTAAACGTATCAAATCGTATGAAGGTAGATCAGATGTATAGGCAGAATGATCCTAAGGTCTTCCTAAACTCAGTCAATCTTAATCAGGTGCCATAAATTCTAAGCTTCTAAGGCACTCCTTGATATATCCTATGATTACAATGAGGGTACGTCATATGATGTAAGTATTATCACGTAATACGCGTCATAATACCAGCATCATATGAGTATACCTTCATAATGACCATACTTTATCTCAAGTCATGAAAATCATCCTATCAACCACCTAACAGTCCATTCTACATCTTAGGGTTGGTCATAAACAATCATCGCTAACGAATTCGAAATCAAAGAAACATAACATATAAGGCGTAACGAACATAGCAAGTACCATCAATCAAAACACGTGAGGCAATAGCATCAAGTCTTCTGTAGTTCGTCAAATCTTCCAAAACAAAACAATCATCCAACATGCAAATTAGACAAACGGAAAAGTGAAATATAAGTAAAAAACCCTAAAACTTTCTCCCTGAGGGCGAACGGCCACCCATCCCCTACCATACTAACAAAAAACTGCCATTAAATCTGCCTCTCTATTGTTCTTGTGAATGATATGCAATCGGTTTTAAGGATAGTTATCATCCGGGATGTGTGCCATTGATTTTCATTCCTTTTATCCTGATTTTGTCTCCATATTTTAAACCCTAATCGTTTTCTCTTTGTAGTCGGGTTGTTAGTCGACTCTTTTTTTCTTTTTAGGGTTTGATTCTGATTCTTTTTCTTCTTGGCAATCTATAAACCCTAACTAATCATAAATGCTAATCGTTCCTATGTGGATTGGTTTCCTGTTTTAGGGTTTCGGATTTGGTGCTCAAAAGATATATCTACAACCGCCTTTAGGGTATCTTTTTTAATCGATCTGTGCATGGTTTATGGAAGTCGGTTCTGACTTGTAATTTATAGATCGATCTTTTGTTCCTTTGGTTGATCTATGATGAACGATTATAAAACCTTTTGGTTTTTACATTCTATCGTTTTTTGGTGCTTTATGCTGGAAGTATACCCCGCCGGTATTGTATATCCGGCTGGCACGTTTTTTGTGGTATGGACGTGGGTTATGGGAGAGAGGCTGTCTAATTGGATGTTAGGGTTTTGATAACCCTATGCAATGACCTGGTTATTGGATTTACTGGTATTATTTCATATATGATGTCTAGTATCTGGTCGTAGGTTTTCGTGATGGTATGTCAAGTGCTATTCGAACCATCATGGACATGTTTGTTGATTCTTACTTTGGTCTTGGGTCAGGTAGCGAAGTTTAGGGTTTGCCCTATGTTTATGTTTTATGCTCGGTATCACACTCATTTGCTGTTGCTCCTTTTGATGCAGTACGGTTCATGATTGTGGTTATTTATGTTATAGATGGAAGTTAAGTTTGAAGGGTCTTGTTCAAAACCCTTTGTATCATCATGTTGGTTTGATCAAATTCGATTTGCTATGGATTCCACTCTTATCAGGTTATTAGATTATGCTTCATGCATAATACTAATAGAAGTCGTAAATGGATTTGGTTTGGATTATGCACTTGGAAGTTGGAGAAACTTGGTTATGGGTTTCTTCATGTACAAGATCTGGATCGCTAAGATGATGAAGAAGACTCAAGTGTTTATTTGGGTTATGATGTATTGTATTTTTATTTTTAGTCATTGTTAGTTATTTGGATTTGTAAGTTATAAGAATGGCCTGTCATTCTTATATAGTGGTTTGGTCGTGTCCTAAGGGACTGAGATGAGGGACACACTCTCATCCATTGTACTTCATTTTTTTTTGGTTAATATACTTTACCAGGGTGTAGGATTACTCCCCTTTACCTAAAAAAAACGATCATCCAACATACACAGAATTTATACTGAACGGGAAATCATTCAAAGAGAACATAATTTATTCAAGGAATCTTATTCAACGAAACGTCACACCAATGTATCAAAGGAAAGAAAAAGGAAATAAACGTCAAACATCATTATCAAAGGAAAAGAAATAAAAGAAACTACTGACGAGCTAGCCTTTCTTTACCCCCATTGTCTTTCTTCTTTGGGCGTATACACCATATGCCCCGTGGACCGCATCAGAAACATGCTCGAAGCTTGCGACACTCGCCGGATGGGGCTTTCCGCAAACAGTGCACTTAGGAGGAGGAGGCAACGCCTCAGGAGACCTCATCTTAGTAGAAGAAGCTCCAGAACAATCATAATGGGAATCACGAGAAGACTGGTCTTTGTATTGACGTTGACCTGGCGACCCGACGTAAGACCATGGTCTCAAGCGATTGTCATTGTAACGCTTCCGAAAGGGTAAAGGAATCACAAGTAATTGTGTCATATCAAAGCAAACATAAACATCCAAAAGAAATCTTAACATAAATGCGGAAATAATCCAAGTCAAAACGACTTCAATACATAGGTCCCAGCGGAAAAATAACTCCAACAAAATATGAAATAATGAGTCTTAAATGGCATCAAAAGATCAAAGCTAAATAAATCTCTAAGGTAAGTCCACTCATGCACTCATCCCAAAGCAAACCCAGCTTCCAATGCTTAGATACCTGCCGCGGAAGAAAAGAAAGTGCGGTGAGCTTCAAAAGCCCAAAGGAATGATATGAAAGCAAAGCGAATACTAAACGATATCGAATATGAAATATAATAAACGAAAGATAGCAAAATCATAATCATTTTCATAGTATAAATCAGAATTTTCAAATAAAGTTTATAGTTAACTACCACGAGCCCCGAAACAAATATCAGATCATAATCATATTCTCACAAGGCAACATTTCTCGTAAGGCAACATTTGGGGGAGACTGAGAGTATGAAGGACGTGCATGCACGCAAAGATCAATCATCGAGATATATACCGATAACAGATAACAGATCTAGGATGCATCCATACGCTCCTTCCTACATATACAGAATATGCTCCACCATCCGAGAACGTGGCGTAACATCACTTCTTTCGCTAGAGTCATATCGGCGTATCACCGATACGGACATGGAACCCCCATGACTAGTGAAATATTTGGCTCGTGTATCAAACTATCTTAGGTCAAATCGAATGTCATAACGACCACGAGATCATATTTTATCGAAGGTTATTCATATTTTCAAAATCGAGTTTTCATATCATATAGTTCAAAATCCATAATTACGAAATCGAGTTCAGATAAGCAACAGCTCAAACAAAACAGAATGGGGTTCATAGCAAAGGCTTAGGAAACCCTAATAGAAAAGCTAACTAAAGAAAAGCTAAAGGAACCTACCTAAAAGGTCGAATATCTGCCTTATTCCAAAGCAAATGATCGAAAAGCAGAAATATGGAAAGCAAAGGATTACTCCTTCTTCTCAGAACCTATACACATTAACGGTCTTCCATGTTATTTATGATTCCATCATCGTCGAAATGATCTTTTAACATTTGGTATTTATACTTAGTGTATTCAGTGATCTTCATACTTTAGGATTTTATGATTAAATGAGACTTAAGTGTTTTATAATTAATATCGTAGATTAAGGTTCATTATATCATTTATTAAAGTTTAGGGTTAAATGTGAAAATAGTTTAAACGTCATAACTCACACATGAAATAACAAATTAATACTCTTAGCTTCAAACCCTAATCGACTCTCATTATGTTCTAGGGTTTTCTCCTTCTTTTAATATCACATTAAAATGCATTTACTTTTCATGTTACGTCTTTTAATGACTCGTTACTTAACCTAACACCTTCATGTCCTAACCATAATGCTACTTATATATATGTTATACTTCAACTTTTATTCCCATGCACGTTTATGATTTTATGTGACACACAAATTACTTATTATCCGGATTAAATACACATTTACTCACACACGCACCATATTTCGACTAGATATGACCGATGCACTACGTTTACATATCTACAAGCTCACTTGACTTATAAAACACCCGCATGATACACAAACCATTTAGGGTTCGGCATGCACTATTTGGTTCACATTTCAAACTAGGGTTTACGTTTATATGACCTCTTACTTATTTAATACATGTTCAAAACTCTTATATGTTTCGGATCAAACCTAGGGTTTATGTTAAATAGGTTATTACACAAATCCTAGCTCATCTAAGTACTTTACATATTCAAGTTACCATGTTTTACACCTTGGCCGAAACATACACATGGTTCGGTTCTCATGCATGTGGTTCGGTTCTCATATACTCGACCTAACCATGGTCCGATTCAATAATACTTATTACGTAACATACTCTTTAATACTTATAAGGTTCAAATGGTATGGTTCGTTCTTTGTTGGTTTCATACCTACACAAGGAAAAGGAAACACAAGTCGACTAAAACAAACATGCGACAACATATTAACTTAAGGTGCATCAAAGGAAAACGAGAAACACGTTATACCTTAACTTGGTTGAAGCAAAGTCTCGACACCCAAAGGTTGTAGGGTTCGGCCGAGTGAGAGCAAAGAAAAGAAAGAGAGGCAATCAAAAACTAGGGTTCCAAATTAGAGTTAATGAGTTATATTTATAAGTGGTAACATTTTAGGTTTAAGGCTTTGAGGGTGGTGGGCTTCGCCCTGGGTCCAACCAACAACCAACCCCATCATATGGGTTCTTGCTCCTTGATCCAAAGAACAAACAAACGGCCCAACTCGGTTTACACGAGACGTTTAACTCTTTCGTCGTACTATGTCGATCACATATACCTATTCGTTAAGTTTTAATTATCCATAAGTTAAGTTTTAATTTCGTTAAATGAATATAAATGTCTTTTACTTATTTTATAAATTTTGATTCCAAGGGTATTTTAGTCTTTATTCATGTTTTAGATTTTCAGGTTTTACAACTCTTCCCCTCTAAAAAAAAATTTCGTCCTCGAAAATTGAAATGAAACGAAACGAAAACGAAATGAGAACATACCAAACTATTCAAAGAAATGAGGATAACTAACTCACATCGACTCTTCGGTCTCCCGTAGCCTCTCACGCCCGGTGATTTTTCCAAAGAATCTTAACGAACGGAATGACTTTATTTCTCATGACTCTTTCTTGCCGATCTAAAATAGCTTCCGTTCTTCGAGATAAAGACATATCGGATGAATTTGATCAAACGGATAAGCAACGGTAACGGATGATAATTGTATCCCCTTAGGAGAGATACATGGAAGACATCATGAACATGCGATAACTGAGGCGGAAGTGCTAATCGATATGAAACTTCTCCTATAATGCCCGAATTTCAAACGGACCGATGAATCGAGGACTGAGCTTGCCCTTGATTCCAAACGTTTCACACCTCTAAACGGTGAGACTTTCAAAAATACACGATCTCCAACCAGAAATTCTAAATCACGATGCGCTTGTCGGCATAATTTTCTGACGAGACCTAGCCTCCTTCAACTTTTCTCTAGCAATAGCTACTTTCTCATTACGATCTCAATTTCTCGACCTTCATTAAACGTTCACCTACTTCATCCCAACAAGTAGGTGATCTACATTTCCTCCCATAAAGAAGTTCAAATGGTGCTGCCTTAATGCTAGCATGCAACAAGCTGTTATATGCAAACTCTACTAAACACAAATATTCATCCCACCGCTCCATTCTAAAGCACAAGCCCTTAGCATGTCCTCTAAGGTCCGAATAGTCCTCTCTGACTGACCATCTGTTTGAGGATGAAATGTCAGATGAAATTAAGTCGAGTACCCCAAGCTTTTGCAAACCTTTCCAACGGAAGTAAACGGATCTCTGCTGACACAATAGATGCCGAGTACCATGAATCCTAACGATCTCTTCTTTAAAATTTCCGCCAATCTACCAATACCATAATCCTTTCTAATTGGTAAGAAATGAGCATATTTGGTTAGTCTATCAACAACTACCCAAATCGCATCATGCTTCTTCCGAGTAAGAGGTAGTCCAGTCACAAAATCCACAGATATCTTATCCCACTTCCATGTTGGAATATCCAATGGTCAGAATCCACTAGCCCTTTGAAGTTCAATCTTAACCGTGACAAATCATACACTTCGATACAAACGTCGCCACATCTTGCTTCATGCCATTGCACCGGTATCGTTTCAAATCCCTATACATCTTGGTAGAACCAGGATGGATAGTGAAAGGAGAACTATGAGCTTCAGCCATAACTTTCTCGCAAGTACCAATCATTGGGAACACGAGCCTATCTTCATACCATACAATTCGTCATTATCAACCTTAAACTCCGTCACACCTTCTTCAACATTTTTGCTTCACGACCACGTCATCTTTTCTCGCTTCTTTAATTTGCGGTATAAGGTTTGACTCCACCTTCATACTAGCCCAGTATCCATCAAAACCTCATACACACAACTCAACATCCGAACGTTCTAAGTCACGAATAATCCTAGGTTCAATCTCAATACTTGCAAGAATGCTTGATTTCCGACTAAGTGCGTCAGCAACCACATTAGCCTTACCGATGGTAATCAATGTTGGTGTCATAATCCTTAAGAAGTTCTAACCATCTTCTTTGTCTCATGTTAAGTTATTTCGAGAAAATATACTTGAGACTCTTATGGTCGGTGAAAATATCACACGTCTCTCCATACAAGTAATGTCTCCAGATCTTCAATGCGAACACCACAGCAGCTAACTCAAGGTCATGAGTTGGGTAATTCTCCTCATACGGTTTCAGTTGTCTTAAAGCGTAAGCTATCACCTTTCCATGTCGCATCAAAACACAGCCTAATCCTTTCTTAGATGCATCACAATAAATTTGAAATCCTCCAACTGGATGGAAGAGTCAAAATAGGGCGGACACAATCTCCTCGTTTCAACTCCTCAAAACTCTCTTCTCGTTCATCCGTCCATACAAACTTTTCTCCTTTTCTCATCAGTTGGGTTAGGGGCAAAGCTAAGCGAGAGAAACCTTCAACAAAACGTCGGTAGTAACCAGCAAGTCCTAGAAAACTCTAACCTCGAGCCATCACGTAGGTCTTGGCCATTTAGTGATAGCCTCAACCTTAGATCGGATCCATGGTGATACCACCGCCAGATACAATATGACCAAGGAAAGCGACTTGTCTTAACAAAACTCGCGACCGAAAATTTGGTTATAACTTCTTCTTCCTCAGAATCTCCAAAACTATCCGGAGATGTTGCTCATGCTCTTCTTCAGACTTGGAGTAAACCAAAATGTCGTCGATGAAAACGATAACAAACTTGTCGAGGAACTCATGGAAAACACGATCCATTAGGTCCATAAACACGCCAGCATTTGTCAAACCGAAGGCATAACGAGAAATTCATAATGACCATATCCGTACGAAGCGGTCTTAGGAACATCTTGCTCTCACACGTAAATGTGGTGATAACCTGATCTCGATCAATCTTAGAAAGAACTTCGCTCCTGCGGTTGGTCAAACAAATCATCAATACGCGGCAGAGGATAACGATTACGAATAATAATGTTGAGTTCACGGGTAGTCGATACATAGCGCATACTTCCATCCTACTTCTTCACAAACAAGGACAGTGCACCCCATGGATAAACACTGGGTCAATAAATCCATTCTCTATCATCTCTTGCAAGCTCCTTCAACTCCTTCTTCTACTGAGGTTTACATATACGGAGCCTTCAAATCGGTCAGCACTGTGAATTAACTCAATGCTAAACTCAACTCTAGCTGGGGAATACCGGGGAAGTTCATCGAAAACGCTTGTGAATTCGCAAAAACAAGAATTTTCAATGTTAGGACTCTCCAAAGATGTGTCCTTAACGGATGCCAGAAAACCTTGGCACCCATGAGCAATCATGGTCCGTGCCTTCATAGCAGAAATAAACTTAACAGATTTGAGAGGTTGAGAGCCATAATAAACAAATTAGAGGATGTTTTGCGCTCCAAAGATCATCGTTCTAGCATAGCAATCAATTGAAGCTCTATGATAAGCCAACCAATCCATGCCTAGAATGATATCAAAGTCGACCATATCGAGAGGATACAGATTTGCAGAGCGAATACGATCATCAAAACGAAGAGGGCACTTAACGGATTTATGATCAATGATCATGTGGTTTTCATAAGTAGAAATCGATAAGTGATTTGTTAGTGGTTTGGGCTTCATATTAAGTTTCTTAGCAAATGTGACAAATATAATGGAGTGTGGCACCGTATCAAATAAAGCGAAGACGAAAAATCATCAATGAAAAGAGTGCCCGTAATGGTACCGGAAGCGCCCGCTGATTCAGCATAAACACGTCCAGTAGTAGGTGGCGGCTTGATGTAGTTTCCGTGAATCACGGGTTCCTCTTAGGGCAATCCTTGATCTTGTGAGTAGTGGAACCACAAGAGAAACATCCACCATTGGCCTTAAAACACGGTCCCGGATGAGCCTTTCCACAAGTAGTACAGAGTGGGGAGGCAAAACTTCACCTGCCCTGTCACGAAGATCTGCACGACCACTGATTTGATCCTCGAAATGCAGGATCCTTGTTGTAACGCCGGTTATTGTTACCTTGATCCGACGATCATTTCCATTCTTACCGCCAGCTTTGCTATCCCGACCCCTCGTCTCCGAGCCTAGAGTCCACATTCCTTCCTGACCGACCCACTGATCATAATTCCTATCCACTTGACTCCTCGAATCATAACTCCTACCGAGTTTCCCTATAATCATCATTTCGCGTCCTACCTTGAATCACCATCGCGATTACGCTTGTTGGAACCCGAACCCTCATGAAAGATTTCAATGTTACGAGTGCGCTCATTGCGGGCCGACACATCCTCATATCGGTGTTAAGGTCGGTCCAACACCTACTTTTTCAATCCCCACTTGAAGTGCTTAGCCCGACGCCTACCATCTCCAAAGATTTGTTCCTACAAACTTACGGCCTCATAAACCTACCCATGTACTCATTGGAGTTCTCATGATCAAACTGGTAGATTCCTTGATCATCCCTCTCATACCTTCTTTGCTCGAGATCGTGGAAGTAACGGTTATAGAAGATAGTCGAAACTCCGCCCCAAGTACGTAATAGCAAAAAGCATCTCCTCTTGCCTGTTTGAGTGCCTTCCACCAGTTCAAAGCATCACCCTCCAATTTAAATTCAGCCAAACGGGTCTTAAATTCATCTCCACAACCCAAGACTTCAAACACTCAATATGAGTGATCCAGCCCCTCGGCCTCAAATACTGGAGAAAGAAGGTAAAGAGGCTTGAGCTTCAAAAAGCTCGAGCCAAGTGTGAATGCCGAATGGTTGATTTCCTCCACCACTACCAAGCACCATTTTGATTCCAGTAATGTTGATCACTCTGTCATCACCTCGTGTGTAGTAAGACCACGGGAAAAGAGTGTTGAGCGTATGGCAACCGCAAAGATCCAAGCCGAATATCATCGCTCCATCGCCGCCACCATATAACGACGAGTTTGAACCATCCGAACGATATTCAAACGATTAGCAAAATGAACAAAGGTGAGATACTGAAATGGAAGTTCGCGAAGGAAACCTAAAGTCTACCCAATCCTCACGGTCAAAGCCTAAACTCTAAGGGTCTCAAACCTAGGGTCCATATGTCACGGTCCCGACTACAAGTCGTAAACCTGGGCTCTGATGCCATAAATTGTAACGCCCCGACCCGACAAGGGTAAAGGAATCACAAGTAATGGTGTCATATCAAAGCAAACATAAACATCCAAAAGAAATCTTAACATAAATGCGGAAATAATCCAAGTCAAAACGACTTCAATACATAGGTCCCAGCGGAAAAATAACTCCAACAAAATATGAAATAATGAGTCTTAAATGGCATCAAAAGATCAAACCTAAATAAATCTCTAAGGTAAGTCCACTCATGCACTAATCCCAAAGCAAACCCAGCTTCCAATGCTTAGATACCCCGCCAGAAGAGAAAAGTGGCCGAGCTTCAAAAGCCAAGTAAGAGATATGAAAGCAAAGCGAATACTAAACGATATCGAATATGAAATATAATAAACGAAAGATAGCAAAATCATAATCATTTTCATAGTATAAATCAGAATTTTCAAATAAAGTTTATAGTTAACTACCACGAGCCCAGAAACAAATATCAGATCATAATCATATTCTCACAAGGCAACATTTCTCGTAAGGCAACATTTGTAGGGAGACCTACCGAAGTTATGAAGGGCGGCATGCACGCAAAGATCAATCATCGGATAACATATAACGTATAACGAGATAATGATCTAGGATGCATCCATACGCTCCTTCCTACATATACAAAATATGCTCCACCATCCAGAACGTGGCAGAACATCACTCTACTGCCCTAGAGTCATATCATCGTGTATCACCGAGCACGGACATGGAACCCCCATGACTAGTGAAATATTTGGCTCGGGTGGCAAACTATCTTAGGTCAAATCGTGTCATAACTGACAAGATCATATTTTATCGGTTATTCATATTTTCAAAATCGAGTTTTCATATCATATAGTTCAAAATCGATATTTCATAATTCGAAATGAGTTCGATAAGCAATGCTCAAACAAAACAGAATGGGGTTCATAGCAAAGGCTTAGGAAACCCTAATAGAAAAGCTAACGAAAGAAAACGTTAAAAGGAACCTTTACTGAAAAGGTCAGAATATCTGCACCTTATTCCAAAGCAAATGATCGAAAAGCGAAATGGAAAGCAAAGGATTACTCCTTCTTCTCGGAACCTATACACATTAACTTACCGTCCATGTTATTTATGATTCCATCATCGTCGAAATGATCTTTTAACATTTGGTATTTATACTTAGTGTATTCAGTGATCTTCATACTTTAGGATTTTATGATTAAATGAGACTTAAGTGTTTTATAATTAATATCGTAGATTAAGGTTCATTATATCATTTATTAAAGTTTAGGGTTAAATGTGAAAATAGTTTAAACGTCATAACTCACACATGAAATAACGAATTAATACTCTTAGCTTCAAACCCTAATCGACTCTCATTATGTTCTAGGGTTTTCTCCTTCTTTTAATATCACATTAAAATGCATTTACTTTTCATGTTACGTCTTTTAATGACTCGTTACTTAACCTAACACCTTCATGTCCTAACCATAATGCTACTTATATATATATATGTTATACTTCAACTTTTATTCCCATGCACGTTTATGATTTTATGTGACACACAAATTACTTATTATCCGGATTAAATACACATTTACACACACACGCACCATAGCTTCGGCTAGATATGACCACGCACTACGCTTTACATATCTACAAGCTCACTTGACTTATAAAACACCCGCATGATACACAAACCATTTAGGGTTCGTCATGCACTATTCGGTTCACATTTCAAACTAGGGTTTATGTTTATATGACCTCTTACTTATTTAATACATGTTCAAAACTCTTATATGTTTCGGATCAAACCTAGGGTTTATGTTAAATAGGTTATTACACAAATCCTAGCTCATCTAAGTACTTTACATATTCAAGTTACCATGTTTTACACCTTGGCGAAACATACATGGTTCGCTCATGCATGTGGTTCGGTTCTCATATACTCGACCTAACCATGGTCCGATTCAATAATACTTTTACGTAACATACTCTTTAATACTTATAAGGTTCAAATGGTATGGTTTGTTCTTTGTTGGTTTCATACGGCTCGACACAAAGGAAAAGGAAACACAAGTCGACTAAAACAAACATGCGACAACATATTAACTTAGGTGCATCAAGGAAAACGAGAAACACGTTATACCTTAACTTGGTTGAAGCAAAGTCTCGACACCCAAAGGTTGTAGGGTTCGGCCGAGTGAGAGCAAAGAAAAGAAAGAGAGGCAATCAAAACTAGGGTTCCAAATTAGAGTTAATGAGTTATATTTATAAGTGGTAACATTTTAGGTTTAAGGCTTTAAGGGTGGTGGGCTTCGCTTGTCCAACCGAACAACCAACCCACGCCCATATGGGTTCTCGGCTCCTTGATCCAAAGAACAAACAAACGGCCCAACTCGGTTTACACGAGACGTTTAACTCTTTTCGTCGTACTATGTCGATCACATATACGTATTCGTTAAGTTTTAATTATCCATAAGTTAAGTTTTAATTTCGTTAAATGAATATAAATGTCTTTTACGTATTTTATAAATTTTGATTCCAAGGGTATTTTAGTCTTTATTCATGTTTTAGATTTTTAGGTTTTTCACCCGTTCTCATACCCCTAATCATGGCGAACCCTATGATTTACCATGTCGCCATCCCTACCTCTCTTACCAAAACCCTGGTCAGCATTTAACAACTCAACATTGCGGGCCGCGTCTGCTACCTGTGCTACATTAGCGTAGTCATTGTTGATCAGCCTATCCAACAACCATCTCTTCAAGCCTCATTTAAAATGTCGGGCCTGTCTCCTAGCATCCCCTGCAACTGCTCCCACAAAACTAGCCAAACGGCGAAGGCGATGATAATCATTAGAAATCTCCACATCTTGATAGATCGTGATATAATCCCGCTCATATCACGGCTGCTCGTAATCCAGAGTACCGCTTGTAAAACATCTCACGGAATGTTCCATGAGAGGTTTCAATGAAGTTCTCCTCCTTAGCTAGGATGTACGCTTTCCACCAGTTGAGTGCGTCTCCCTCCAGCTTGAATGTCGCCAGCTTGGTCTTGAACTCATCTGCACAGCCTAAAACAACAAACAATTTCTCAATATGTGTTATCCAGTCTTTAGCTCTCGTGAGAGTATACCGATCTACAAGGAATAGGCTTGAGCTTGTTGGAACGCCGATCCAAACATGAATATGAGTAGGTGGATTGGCACCACCACCACCACCGCCACCGAGCCAAGACCGTTCACGATATTGTTGGTGATGGTAGTGACCAACTCACATGATGTTAGGAAGGGCGTTAGCGAGCATCGGCTATCATTGCTTAAAGTTGGGGTACCGTCCCCATTAACATCACCATTTCTACGTGTCGTCACCATCTAAACGATTATCAAAATGATTAGCAAAGATCAGAAAACAAGATGAAAAGCATGAACGGAAATGATGAGAACGAAACCTAAAGTCTACCCACACCTCACAAGTCAAACCTAAGATCTATGGTCAAATCCTAGGGTCCATATGTCGCAGGTCCCGACTACAAGTCATAAACCCTGCCTGATACCATAATTGTAACACCCCAACCCGACAAGGGTAGAAGTATCACACATATAAACAACACAAGCGGAAACCGTGTCCCATTGTACTCTCTCTCTGGTGAAAAAAGGCGACCAAAAACCCTAACAACCCTAAATCATTTTCTTCTAATTCTTTTCCTAATTCTGTATAATTCATTAAAGAATTTTATTGCTACTAATTAACATTCGTGTTCTTTAGTTCCTATTACCGATTTGTTAGTTTTTCATTCGATTTGGGTAGTTTGGTTACCGACTTTTTTGTATTGTGTTTCTCGCTGCACCTTTTCTTGATCAACTCTAATACCCTTAATCGTTTTTTCACCAAAGTTTCTGATGGAATTGTTTTAAGAGTTTGATCTTGATTGCTATTACATTAAACCCTAATCGACCTTATTGTATAATCGTTTTTATTAGGGTTTATTTGCAACCGACCTAATATCTCCTATATTTTTCAATTTGTTGTTTTTCTGGATATCTTTTGCACTTATTTTAATCAATTTCTTGTTAAAGTATTTCACTCTATGCGATATCGATCTAGGATTTCGTATTTAGTGTGTGCAAAAGATTGGTAGGTAGTAATGGTGCCACGAAACCCTTGTTGTTAATGCTATGGCTTTTAGGGTTTTCGACTTTGTGGTTGAATGTTTTCGGTCGTGAAAGTTATCCCATTTTAGGGATTGGTTCAGTTTAGATGTTTCTTCGTTGATGTTAGTGACATTGTTTGGGGGTTACGAGAGAGATGGTAGTCAAGTTTGTGAGGGTGCCTTGTTCAAACACCCTTGGTTTCGATTCAAGATCATCATTCAAGTTACTAATCGGTCTTGTTATTGTTGTTGATGGTTGTCATGTTTAGGGATCCTTGTTCATCGTTCAAAGTCATGTTGCCAATCTTATTTAATCTTTGATCGATCGGGTTTCTATGGAAGTTAGGGTTTGCTGATTATGCTAATCCCTGTTGTGTTACTATGGTAGTTATGATACCATCGGTTTGCATTCTGATCTTGGTTGCTTTTTGTTAGGATTTAGAAAATCCGGTAGTTAAAGAGTCGGTCACCTCAAGTATATGTATTCTAGAAAGCTCAGAGTCGTAGTCATGTTTTGTTAATAAGTAGTTTGATAAGTAACTAACGCTGAGGACTGGACGGATCTTACCCACTGTATGCCTGATCCATTGCCGTAGGGGAGGCTGTCTTGTAAGAAACTATAAATACCCTCTACCTCCCAAGGTAGAGGGTTGAGCTCAATACCATTTTTCTTTTGTTTCACATAGTTCCCAACTCTCTTCCCTTTCTCTCTCTAAAACTTTCTCTCTCTAAACTTAGTATACGCCCCATATGCTTATGGTTTGATGTGTTTGTGAAATCCTATATATTACAATTGGTATCAAGAGTCATGGTTTGATCACTCATCTTTCATGCTCTTTGGTTTGGTGGATTTCATAAGGTTTTTAGGGTTATAAGTATTTAGAAGATTTTGAATCATTTGGTTAATATCTAGTGTTTAAGTTTGAATTTTGATTGTACTTTTGTGTTTAGGATCATCATATGTGTTTAGGTTTTGAATTGGAAGGCTTGTATCATCGTGGTTGGGTTTTTTGATTGGTTAAAGTGGTTGTTTTGAAAATTGTACAAAGCGAGTTGAGACACCGGAATATCGTTTCTTGGAAGCGAGTTGCTTTGTTATCGAAGCGAAGTTATCTCTTAAGCCGAGTTGATACTTGCGAGTTGTCACCTAAGCTTTCGTTGCGGTTTAGTTAATACGTTTTACTCGAGTTGACATGGCGGTATGCTTGGAGCGAGTTGGTTTTATGCGACTTGCTTGCAATGCGGTTGACTCTTTAGCGACTTGGTTTTAAAGCGACTTGTCTGTGCTTGAGTTGTTCTTTACACATGCTACTTGGGTTTTAGCGACTTGTGTCTTTTAGTGAGTTGTCTATTAGCGAGTTGATATTAAAGCGAGTTGGTAAGGTTGCGACTTGTCAAGTTTATTGCAATAGGTGAGACTTGTCACTTCTTAGTGCTTTCGTTTCTGGTTGTTCTTTTGATTTTCTAAATCAGTGAAAGAATCTATTTCCGGTTTAATCAAAGAATAGTAAAATCCCGTAGAATCTGGAATCATGTCGAATAACGTACCTACTATCATCTCCTCTTTGTAGCGAGGACGTTCAGCGGAGCTTTGGATACTCGTCCACCAATGCTTGACAGAACTGATTATGACTCATGGGCTCAGTAGGTTATGCTTGTTTGGGAAAGGAAAATGGGGTTAACATTCTCAAATCAATTGATGAAGGACCTTATCAGATTGAGACTACAAGAGATATACTTGAAACTGCTGTGGATGGTACAGTGATCTTAGGATTGAGGACCAAAGCGTATGATGAGCTTAGTGATAAGGAGAAAAAGAGATACGATGCAGATATTAGGCCTCAAGCATTATACCGGGGGGTCTACCAAAGGACATCTACAAACTAATCAATCACAACAAGCTAAAGGCGGTTTGGGACAATGTCAAGATGCTTCTCGGTTCGAATTAACTAAAGAAGAGAGAATCTCAATTTGTATGATGACTTTGAGCACTTTAAGATGAAACCGGAGGAAAGTGTCATCGAATATTACGTGAGGTTCCACAAGCTTGTGAATGACATGAGGAATATCAAAATGACTATGCCAAATATTCAGCTAAATTCAAAGTTTGTGAACAACATGAATCCCCTAATGGCACAAATTTGCACTTCATCAAGTTAACAAAGGTTTGAGGAACACCAATTATGAGCAATTGTATGCGTTCCTTGAGAATGAGAGACATGCTATGTTTGAACGAATGATCTTGGAAAAATTCAATTCAAATTCTGGTAATGCAAGTTCATCAAATGATTCAACAACCTTTTACACCAATGTAGGAATAACCACCAAAGCTTCTCAAGTCATACCCACGGGTAATGGTAATTACAAGCTCATTCCAGATCCGGTATATAAGCCTCGGATCAAACACACTCATGGAAAACTTCATCAATCAATTGTCTCTCATGGTTAGTCAAAATTTGAATTCCACTCCACACATAACAATAACCTCGAGCGACATCCAATCCACACAATCAAGCTATTACGTAGAGATGGTAAGGTAGTGGTGCGGGGAATGTGCAAGGAAGACGGTATGAACAAGGGATGGCTGGAGCGAGGTAGGTAGGAAGGGTGGAGGTTGTGACTAATCGAATCGTGGAAGGAATGCAAATCAAGGACAAGGAAAGCCAATCAAATGCTACAACTGTGGCGGTGAAGGACATATTACAAGAGCGCACATCTCCAAAATCCCTCAAAATGCGAGTACTTGAGGGACAAGATGTTCTGGCAAGCTTCGGGACTTGATGGGCGGTTTTGGATGAAGAAGTTGTTGTTTCTTCTTGAGGAATGCCAAAACCTATGATCGTGTGGATGAGCAACCAATTGAGAATAGGTCACAATCATCAAAATGCCTTTCAAGTTCGTGTGATGCATTTGACTCGATGTCGATGATGAACCTCTACTTGAGACAATCTTCATGGCTAGCATTTCACCATGGTCTCTCAAGGTCTCATCACCACATCGAGACGGTCCATCCAAAGATTCAATCATCTGAGAGGTATTAAAACTATACGATGAAGTTGATGAGCAAGAGATGCATAACAAAGTACAATCACATGAAACTAATGAATCAGATATTGATAATGTGGGGTAATAGTAATATTGTCCCATATGATCAATATGTGATACAAAGTGAAAGTGAGATCATACCAAGTGATGCATCTTACGCGATCAATGATGACTATGTTTTTGATGAATACCTGCATGTGCCCCGATGATTCATTATCTAGAATTCCTATAAAGAACAAGTTGCCATTTATGAACAACGTGCTAAGTTTGAGTTAACTACGTGGCGGGGAAATGGATGACCAAACGCGTGCAATTATTAGAAAAAGTAATTTTAGAGAAGAAGTATTGAAACAAGAGTTAAACTCCTTACAAGAAAACTTTCAAAGCTGTTAAGCAAAGGAAGAACTTCAAGAAAATGTTAAAGTGCTTAAACAAGAATTTAATGCTAAGGAATCAAAACTTTTAAATGATTTTTCCAATCTAAAAACTTTGAAAAACAAGCTTGAAAAAGTTATGCGTACAAGGGAATACCATTCGGTGCTCACATGATCACTAAGCATAGAGTCTTATGCGATAAGCATAGTATTCCCCTAGTAGAGGAACCAAATCCCGAGTATTGTAAAAGGCTAAAGCTTTCCATACGATTGTATATGATGGTAATGAGATCCTTAAGCCTAGGCAAACACCATCATGTATTGGAAGCATGGAAGAGGATAGAAAATTAGAAGATGCCTCTAGGGAGAAAATGGATAAGAAGCTAAATGATCACGAGTGTAAAAACAAAACTTAACGTTCAAACCCCATGATTACACTAAGGAAAATTGGATTTCTCTGAACATGTTTAAGCCTCAAACTCAATTAACCCCGAAACAAGTTTTTTGGAAAAAGGACATAGATATGCAAAAAGCTAATGCACTTGTTGAAACAAACACTCCCCTTAGGAAAATGCCTCCAGCTACCATGTATCCTCCGAATACACCAATGCATTTAGTTCCTAGATCTATTCCCACTAAGAGCAAGACCTTAATCAGCTTATATGTTGTTTATCAACTATTCGTTGATTTCGAAAAGACATGTAAGAAAGAATCACACCTACAGGGATAGCGAAGGGAGAGGGTTTTGAGCAAACTAAAGAATGCTATTTAAGTGAGGTCATACCTTTCTTTAAACAATTAAAAGGTCAATTTGAGAGTCTTCAAAAGGGATGACTCAGATATTAAAGAAATGGAAAAGGAATTTGATGCAATGATAGTTGAGGTCAATGATTATGAGCGGGAACTCAAATATAATGAAATTGAAAGGAAGAATCTGCATATCTTAAATGAGAACTTAGTATTGAGTTGTGTGGCTCAAGATGTGTTTTATACTGTTACTAAGCATTCTATTCTGCTTCTCAATTTCATGAATTATCTTGCTTTGAAAGTTTCCCATGATCGTGTCATTGAGCTTGAAAACAAAAACTCAAAACTTAATGAGAAAATTGACGGGATGATCCGCGATAATTTGGTAAAACATTTTTCTAAGCTAGAAGTTGAACATTTTGATTTGCAACTAAAATATCAACATCTCAAGGAAAATGTCAAAACCTCAAACATCAAGACATCCTCAAATGTTCTAGAGTTTGATGCAGTTTTGAAATAAACAAGCGTATGAAGCGATTCAAGCTCATTGTAACATGATGATCGAAAAGTTGAAAGCCCAAATTTCACAATTAAAGGGTGAAAAGAACAATGTGAGTGGCTCCCAAATGCCTCCTCCTTTAGATTCTCAATTTTCTCAAAACTTTCATCTTCAAAACATCATTAATGCATTACAACTAGAAAATGAGAGTTTTCTAGAAAATAAAAGGTCAAGCGACACTTCAAAGAGTTATATGATTCAATGAAAGTCACTCGTGACAAAAAAAACGAAAAAATAACTTGTTACAAAGGAAATTGAGAATCAGAAGAGTCGGTAAAAGGAAAATGCCACTTGTCTTTAATGAGAATGTTGCATCAAAGTCATCCGAAGATTCTAAATATCTTTGTATCAATTAAATACATTCCTCCTCATCTTAGAAATAATGAACTTGTGTTTCATGAATATTTTTATCACCTTAAGAATAGTCTAGAATGTCTCCGTGAGATTGTAGAAGAGGATTTCATAAATAAACCACTTGATAGTGAAGTTAGGTATGCTTGCATATGCCAAACGATCTCAGGAACTTTTAGAATGCTTAAGAGCAACATGCCCTAAATCTTTTAGTAAGAAAGATAATGTTGTGATGCCTTGCTCTATGCCTCTTGTCAAGCATGTGAGATTTAATGTGCCTTCAAGTAGTTCGGATCCCAGCACTTCTAGTTTGAAATACAAAAGTAGCAAAACCAACTAATGTTCCCATTCCCTCTGAGGGTAAAAGTGACACCAAAGCGGCGGTCAAAGCCTCAAGGCAACAAAAAGAATGATAGGACCTTGCAAGCTAGGAATGTTCAGTGGAAGAAAGTAGAAGATCACCTTAGGAATAATGAAACTATGTTGAATAAAATGAATCGTGTTGATTCTAGTGTTAGCTAAGCATCTTGTAATTAATGCAATTCTTTACTCTTGGGAAACATGTAATGATGATTGCTCAGTTTCTGTTACTAATCATGTATGTGGTGTGAATGATTTGATTAATCTTGTTAAATATCGGTTAAAATTGTTAATGCCAAACAATCAAGTTAAGAAGGCTAGAAAGCAAAGGCGGAAGAAGGTTAGAAAATATTGGAAACCCACAGGGAAGAAAAATTTAGTAATGTAGGTTATCGTGGATACCTACTTGTACAAATTAATCTTAATGAGTTGTGCCCTAAATTATCTAAGTCAATGCCCATTAGAAATGGATGCTCTTGGTAGAACTATACCTTTAAGAAGTGAACATACTTTGAATAGATCTCTGTTTCTACTAATGCATCTACCACTAATGATTTATTGACTCTACTTCGATGTGGAGTTCCAATCTCTTTTATTGTCTAACCAAGTGGAACCCATTCTTGCATGGGATCCCAATTATCCGATTATCCATTCTTGCTATGCGTGTTCAGCTGCGGTCGTTTAAATCGATTACGTAATTTTTGGACTTAGGCTTTGTTCCAAGCATATGGTTGGAGATCGCTCATGCCTCATGAACCGTGGAGTAAATTCATCGGATTGTTAGATTCAGAACGACCATTTGGTGCAATAATGGGTTATGGAGATTATGTTGTTGGTGACAGTAATATCTCAGGGTATATTATGTTGAAGGTCTTGGTCATAACTTGTTCTCTATTGGTCAATTCTGTGATTCCGATCTAGAGGTGGCTTTTAGAAAACATACTTGTTTCATTAGAGATCTTGATGGTGTGGAACTGTTAAGAGGAACACGTGGTTCAAACCTATACACCATCTCTATCGAAGACATGATTAAGTCTTCTCCAATCTTAGCTTGTTGTCAAGGCTTGAAAAAAGTCATGGTTATGGCATCGTCGTCTCAATCACTTGAACCCGGCACCATTAATGATCTTCCGGAAAAGGACCTAGTAAGAGGCTTACCTAGATTAAAGTATGAAAAGGATCATCTTTGTTCAGCATGCCAATTAGGAAAAAGCAAAAAGTATGCCCACAAACCCAAACCCAAAAACCGATTATGGAAGTTCTTCACACTATTCATATGGATTTATTGGACCTATGAGAGTGCAAACAATTAACGGGAAGAAATATGTGTTAGTCGTTGTTGATGACTACTCTCGATTCACTTGGGTTAAGTTCTTGAGGACAAAGGATGAAACTCCGGATGTCATCATTAAACTTATCAAGCAGTAGCAGGTTCGACTTAACAAGGCTATTAGAATCATCAGAACTGACAATGGGCTGAGTTTGTTAATAAAAAACTTAGTGAGTTTTATGAAAGTGTTGGAATCAGTCATCAAAGAAGTGTTCCAGGCTCCTCAACAAGCGGTGTAGTTGAAAGCAATCGAACTCTTGTGGAAGCCGCAAGAACAATCTTGATTTATTCAAAGGTTCCAACATTTCTATGGGCGAAGCCATTGCCACTTTGCATGCTACACCCAAAATCGTCTTTAATTCACACAACTCATGGAAAAACTCCATATGAACTTGTCCTAATCGAAAAACCTGATCTATCCTTCCTTCGTGTGTTTGGTGCTTTGTGTTACCCAACTAATGAGGGTCAATTTAGGTAAACTAGCTAAAAGCGGACATTGGAGTATTTGTAGGATATACCAAGCAGAAAGGATACCGAATCTACAACAAAAGAACAATATCATGGAAACAATTCACGTTACGATGAGTTGTGGGTCAAATGGCTCCGGGACAATCAGGTTCGGACCGCCTCTCAACTTTCATTAAGTAGTCCCATTAGTTCCTCTTGCACAAATCCTCATCTGCAATTCCATATGTACCACCTTCGGAAGATGATTTGAAGAAATTGTTTGATCCAATGTTTGATGAACACTATGAATCTGGGACTAACATCTGCAAACTACATCAACGGTTTGCTCCTAATCACGTCCAACGCAGTCCCATCCATCCATCTATGTCATTATCTCATGAAGCCTGTGCGGATCATTCTTCATCATCCTCAACTCTTCATCTTCAAGTGTACATCATTGGAAATGTTGGTGTAGTCACTAGATGGAGAAAACCCTTTGCTACTCCGAAGATGCAGATTTGAAAACATATTTTTGCCTGATCCATCATCGAACCATCTTCATGAGGGGAAACAACTCTGCTACCTCGGTTCCTCAACAACCACCACGAACACCTTAGAAAATGGACACATGATCATCCATTGGACAACATCATTGGAAACCTTTCGTCCGATATCCACTCGTAAACAACTTGCAGCGATGCCTTATGGTTCTTCTTCAACTCCGTCTTATCTGGGTCGAACCAAAAGGCGTTAAAACGCTGCCATGAATGAAGACAATGGTTCAATGCTATGCAAGAAAAAATTCATGAGTTCGATCGACTAGATGTATGGGAATTAGTACATGCTCCTGACTGTGCTATGATCATTGCTCTAAAGTGGATCTTCACTTGATGAGCATGGTGATGTGTTAAAGAACAAGGCTCGATTAGTTGCAAAAGGATACCGTCAAGAGGAGGGTATTGACTTTAAAGAATCATTTGCTCAAGTTGCACGTATCGAGGCAATCAGAATCTTCGGCTATCTTGCAAGTAAGAACATGGTAGTCTATCGGATGGATGTAAAGGCGGCCTTTCTTATGGGAGATCTTAAAGAAGTTTATCGTCGACCAACCGAAGGTTTTGTGAATCGGAGCATCCTCTACTCATGTCTATAAACGAAGAAGGCTCTTTACGGTTTGAAGCAAGCTCCATGGGCATGGTATGATACGTTATCAAAGTTTCTTCTATCTCTTTGGATTCACAAGGAGGCGATTGATCAGACATTGTTCACCAGAAAAGTCATGCAAACATTTAATTCACGTTCAAATCTATGTTGATGATATTATTTTTCCTCGACTGACCCCAATGAATGTGACCGTTTTCTAAGGAGATGGGCTCCAAATTTCAAATGTCAATGATGGGACAAATGTCATTTTTCTTGGGATTACAAATTTCACAAAGTCCCGAGGCATTTTTATCAATCAATCTAAATATGCTAATGAAATTTTAAAGAAATTTGGATTTGATTCTTGTGACCCTGTTGACACTCCAATGGTGGAGCATACTAAACTGGACGAGGACCACTTAGGGATCATAGTTTACCAAACTAAATATCGTAGTATGATTGGGTCCCTAATGTACCTCACGCCATAGACCAGAACATTATGTTATTTGTATGCATGTGTGCTAGATACCAGGCTAAGCCTACCAAAAGCACCTTGAAGCGGTTAAACGGGTCTTTCGGTATCTTCAAGGAACCATCAACATGGGACTTTGGTACCCGAAGGACACCGGTATGTCACTAACCTATGCGGTCTGACCATGCGGGGATGTCAAGATACACGTCGAAGCACGTCAGGAGGTGCTCAGTTTTTGGGTGATAAGCTTGTGAGCTGGACCTCAAAGAAACAAATGAGTACTCTATATCCTCGAGGTGAATACATAGCCATGTCATCTTGTTATGCTCAAATCCTATGGATGAGATCCCAATTATCTGACTATGGCTTTGAATTCAACAAAATCCCTCTATATTGTGATAACAAAAGTGCCATTGCTCTCTCATGCAACAACGTTCAACACTCAAGAGCAAAGCACATCGACATTCGACATCATTTCATCAGAGAACAAGTGGAGAACGGTGTGGTGGAACTTTATTTTGTGAGGACTGAATACGGTTAGCGGACATCTTCACCAAAGCTCTTCCTAGAGAGCGTTTTGAGTTTATCCTTCCACGACTTGGTCTAAAGAGTCTACAACCGGAAATTCTCAAACGTCTTCAAAGGAAGCGAGGAAAAGTTTTTCTTCATCCATCTCTTGTAAATATTTATTCAAAAGCCAAATACAAAATTATAAAACCCACAAAAGAAAATAGAAAAATATAAAATTTCAAAAAATCCATAAAAATCAGAAAATCTTTGAAAAAACTAAAAAATATTTTCCATCTTTTCTTTTATTCGATTTTATCTACGGGCTTTGTGTTGTGATTCAAAGAGTGACACGGGTCTTTAGATGAAGTTCGAATGTACATATTAAAAAAAAATTGAGATGGAGAAAAATGGTGAAGTTTTATTGTCATTTGAGAGTAACCCGTTATTCAAAAAGAAAGAATAGAGCCATGCTTAATCTAAGTTTGAAATCTCATGCTTCAGATTCTATAAAAGGTTTGTCACCAAAAGACAAATGTTTTCCTTCCAAATATTTTTCCTTCTATAAATTCTTCTGAAAAATATTTGTCATCTATTGAAAACTAAATTGCTCTGAAAATAACTCGGACTCTATTTTTGAAAATCATTAGGACTTATCATTTGTCAAAATCTCTATTTCTCAATCAACAACTCATGTCATTGATTGAGGGGGAGAATGATTTCAATTAAATAAAAAAGGTTATTTTTCAAGCACATTAAAGAACAAGGTCTACTTTTGGATAATCAAAAAGAACAATATTTTTACAATGTTTTATAAAAATTGATTCAAGACTTTGGCTAATGTTATTTTTTCAAAAGATATTATGCATGTTGGAACAATGGAGTTTAAAGTTTCAAAATCTGATCCTTATCAGTTAAAATGATTTTAAAAAACAAGTCACAATTCTCCTCAAAAGTTTTTCAAAATTAATTTAAATCAATAGAGATCACAAATCTCAAAGGATTTGAAAATTGTGATCGAGGGAGAATTTGTGATTTCGATAAGTGGTTTTGAAATATAATAACAAGCACTCCTCCCTACATGTGCCAAACGATTTCAATTTTTCCATGCACATGTTAAGGGGGAGCAGTTATCTCAAACCAAAAAGATTGAAACGTGATTGATTTGTCTCTAAGTGCAGGTTCTCTCTAATATGTGCAAAACACTTTCTAATCTCGATGCACATATTGAGGGGGAGCAATCATAAGAAAACCTCATCCTTCCCAAAAATTGATTTGTCCAAGTGTTTTAAATACTAGATTTAAGGGGAAGTGATGATGATCATTTTATAAAATGTTATCAAAAGATTGATCTTTCATGCTCAATCTAAGATTTCAAATGTCCTCTCTCCTCCATTGCTAAAACAATTTCAAACACTTGAAACACATGTTGAGGGTGAGCATTTCTAAAATATCAAAAACAATTAAGGTACAAAATACTTTGATTTTATATCACAAGTACCTTGATTGATTTTCAAATGGTTTTCAATTGGTTTTGAGGCGGAAGAACAATACCAAAGCCCGGCCAATTTTACTTTATGCATGGAGATATAAGGATGGTTAGGTTAGGTATTGGTTTCCCACGATCCTTGAGGCCAGGAGGTCTACCCAGGGACAATCCACTAGAAGTGTAGAGTCCTTAGGTATATTGAGAAAGGAGAAAAATGAGAAATGGGAAGAGTGTCGTGAGATTGAGCTAGAAGCTGGAATAAACCCAACAAGGTTCTAGTAATGAAGTCTCGGTAAGCACTGAAGGGTTGAAGAATGAAAAAGAATTGAATGTGAATAGGTGAAAAATAGCCTTCCATTATTCAACCTTGGAGAAACCGGGTTTAATACATATGCTACTGGTGGTTACCAAGGTAACACCGGTATTGAAGACAAGACGTCATTGACCCAGTGACGCACGCACTAAACTTCCCAAGATACTCAAGTTCCTCTTAAAAGGACTTGTTTCATTCTCACGGGGAACCTACATAATCTATCGACTTTCTCTTAGAGATTGTTGATATTGAAGAAGGAGACCCTCTCCCTAGTCTCCGGCATAGGAAACCAAATATGCACTATTGAGTCTAGAGCCAAGATATCATCAATAAATCTCACTAGGACACAATCAATGAAGACTCACTATTTCACACAATGTGGAAAGTGAGAATATATCTTTAGAGTCCTACGCATTATCCTTGTGGTATTGCCAGAACATCTGAGTGATATGTTCACATATTCACGATAAAGATGGAAAGCCTACAGAGCCAACATCAAACAAGCTCTTGGTAGGTGACATGTGAGATCTATTCAATAGATCAAACTTGTGACAACTGGAGAAAAACGATGGGGCTATTCAATATTGAATCAACCCTGGTCTAGGAAATGGATTGTGGATACCTTTGAAAAACCCGTCGTTGTGCTTAAAATTCTTTTCTCTAGCATCGGTAATGATAATATTTCAAAATAAAGGTGTTTATGATTGATAATTGATTTTCTATAAAACCTTCGTTGTATTTCAAAAACACTTTATTATGCATTACACGATTGTTTTCAAATCACTTTTCATCAATCGATGAATCTCAATTATTTGGTTCACTCCTCCGTGTTGTCTTCTTTGAGGCGTTCGGGTTGAGAACGGCTAGAGCAGTGCGAAACCTTGTCAAGAGATTCTTAGAATTATACGATCACAGGCAATACTTGTCTTGATCAATGGGTAGGGGCAGTGTAGTGTACCTCAATTCGAGTGATCAAACCTCTCGATGCACTTTATTGCTAAGCGTTGTATGCGGTACACCCAGCGTTTCGGTGATCAAATTGAGAAGTCAATCCATAGCCGCATGCTCACACATCACATTCATGTCTAAAGATTTCATGATAAGTGCATATCTTCATCAACGACTACATATTTTCAATCCATGCTTCTGCTATGCTGCTGCAAATATCATGACTCAACAAATGCTTTCGCAACTTTGATAAGAAGATATCATGATCCGGAATGCGAGCATGTCGGTCCAAATGTCACAACATCACATGATGGCAACACTACAAAGGAAGAGTCAGATATTTATGATGGCTGATGATCTCAAAGCTGGCTTAAAACTCATCATCACGTGGATCAGTTAAAGACCTCCACTTGAGCTAACAAAACATCGAACATGAAGAAATCAAAGGCTACGACTACATAGCAAAGATCTTAATCAAGAATCCAAGAACAATCAAAATGTAATATATTTTTGTATTCAATGTAAATTGAGGTGACCTCCCTTAGGGGGAGATTGTTAGGATTTAGAAAATCCGGTAGCTAAAGAGTCGGTCACCTCAAGTATATGTATTCGTTAGAAAGCTCATAGTCGTAGTCATGTTATGTTAATAAGTAGTTTGATAAGTAACACCGAGGA
The DNA here is from genome assembly GCA_910596185.1 of Chrysanthemum makinoi. Taxonomy (NCBI): domain Eukaryota; kingdom Viridiplantae; phylum Streptophyta; class Magnoliopsida; order Asterales; family Asteraceae; genus Chrysanthemum; species Chrysanthemum makinoi. The sequence goes on along the minus strand of OU343219.1, from coordinate 68,298,474 downwards.
GGACGGACGGGTCTTTACCCACTGTATGCCTGATCCACAGCCAGTAGGAGGCGTGTCTTGTAAGAAACTATAAATACCCTCTACCTCCCAATGTAGAGGGTTGGATCTTCAATACCATTTTTCTTTTGTTTCACATAGTTCCCAACTCTCTTCCCTTTCTCTCTCTAGAACTTTCTCTCTCTAAACTTAGTATACGCCCCATATGCTTATGGTTTGATGTGTTTGTGAAATCCTATATATTACACTTTTGGTAGCTTATTGGTACTCAAATCATGTCATAGTGTTCGTTGTGATCACACACGTATGAAGGGCTGGTGAGTGATTGATGTTACTTATTTCAATCTTTGTGTGATCATGGGAGGTGTGGTGTCATTGTGACTTGATCTTTGGATTGTCTTCATGATTTTCGGATTGTTTTGAAGATTGGTTCAAGTTATTATATGCTGTAAATTAGGGTCGCTTACACCCTGCTTATGGTTCAAATTCGATTTCCTATGGATTGCACTCTAATTAGGTTTTTAGATTATGCTTCATGTATAATACTAATAGAATTCGCAAATAGATTTGTTTGGAATGGCGTTTGGAAGTGAGGATTTTGGTTATGGGTTTCTTCATGTGCAAGTTCGGTCGCTATGATGACTAAGAAGACTTAAAGATGTTTGAAGGTTATGATGTATTGTAATTTTATTTTTAGTCATTGTTAGTTGTATTTAGATTTGTAAGTTATAAGAATGGCATGTCATTCTTATATGATGGTTAGGTAAATTGTCCTCACGGGAATTTGAGGATGGGGACTCACTCTCATCCATTGTACTTCAATGTTTTTTGGTTAATATATTTTACCAGGGTGTAGGATTACTCCCCTTTACCCAAAAAAAAAACAATACCAAAAGATAACAAGTCAACGTGACTTGAACAATACAAGTTCCAAAAGAAAACTCGAAATAATAGAAATATGATAACCAAATCTAATATGTATCAAAACATAATAAATTGAACTCTAAGATGACTAGGCATGAGGTCTACATTGACTCATCTCAAGCGAACAATCCCAGCTCTGGCTTATGTACACCGCAGAGGAAAGGAAAATCTTGGTGAGCTTAAAAAGCCCAGTGAATAGATATAACAATACAATAGCAATGGTAATGAATTGAAGTCAAGATAAGATACAATAGGCAATATATGAAGTGTAACAAGATATAAAGTAGGCTAAAGGAAAGGGGGGGTCAGTAATCCCCCACGAGCCAACAAAACAAACCATAACAATAGTTGAAATAGCAGCCAAGTATCCAATAGTAGCCATTGTATTCGGAGGGGTGACCTCGGAATACCAAACCAATAGGAGGGGAGACCTCAAGTAACCAGTGGAGTGATCAGCTCCCAGAATGTGAAGACGTGTATTGCACACGACATCAATCAATGGATAAATCATAACATATCAGATAAAAGAACAAATCTAGGATGCATCCATAAGCCTACTGCAGACAAAGTGGTCACTGAGAATATATATTCCAAAGCATAATCAATGTTTACGAGAATAGGGGCCGATGTGGGCATCACTTTCAACCACACTAGAGTCATGCCATTGGTGCATATTGACATGGATATGGAACCGCCATGCCTAGTTAATGGCTAGGATTATCAATCTGACAGGTCAAAGCAAAAGGTCCATAATTGTAGCAATATATAAAGTCATCATAATCAAGGTTCAATATCAATGGTTCACAATTCAGGAGGTTAAAATGGTTTAAATACCAAGGTTCATAGCATAAGTTCATAATCAGAAGGTCCATATCAAAGGTTCAATATCAGAGGGTCAATAGCAAAGGTTCAATATCAGAGGGTCAATAGCAAATGAATCATAGCAATGGAATATCATAAGCAAAACAAAGTCGAAGGATCAGAAAGTCATGTGAAACCCCTACTGAAAAGGGATAGAATATATGTACCTTAATACACAACAAGCAAATGCAAACAGATGGAAACAAGAGACAACGAAAGATCACCCCTTCCTCGAGGGATCTACAAAAGTGAGAGGACATACGTTTATCAGACGGGGTTTAAGTATTTTATTTCCGATTAAGTCATTTTGGTTTTATAAGAGTCTTTCCATTTTTAGTAAGTTTCCAAATAAAGTAACTTTCCTTATTTAATAAGTTTCCAATTTAAGTAGTTTAGCCATTTTAAGTAACTTTCCATTTTAGGCACTTTCTATTTTAGGCATGTTTCTATATTTAGTAACTTTCCATAATTAGCAGGTTTTCGTATTTAGTAAGTTAGCCATTTATGAAGTATTTTAAGGTCATATTAGGTTAAGTGATGAAAATGTGTATCATTATCGTTCAAGGATCATTTATGCCAAGTTACACAAGTTTAGGGTCAAAATTGTCACTATTACAAAGTAGAGGGTCTAAAATGTACATATTACAAAGTATAAGGTCTTAAGTGTAAATATATGAAGTTTACCCATTTTACTCATTTAGCCCTTTTAGTTATCATATTAGCATATCAAACCTTCAAGTTTCATTTGTTATAAACCTAACCTTTATAATTCGAATAGAACATGGGCTAATCGAATTATAATTCTATTCGACACTAATAATATCAAGTGTATACACAAGTTTTAAATTCATTTAGGCTTGATATAAATAAAAGAGTATGCATGTCGTGTGGACCAAAACAGCTTCAATACCAATTCATGTAGTACACATTTAATCGACATATATAGAGTTTCATTTCATGATTTCATGCAACCTTTATACTTGATTAACTTAGCCATGCTTTTATTATTTCATGAACATGTTATATGGTACAAAAGCATACGCATGGAGTGACATATACACGACCAGATTTATGAGACAAACAAGATTTACTTGAGAGACGAGAAGATGATTATAGGAGTACCTTGGTAGCGTGAGACAAAGAGGAATAAAACAAGATTAAACCCAACCAAACCGAACCAAGCACCCTTGTGCCCTAGTGTGCCACGACCAGTAGCAATATACAACCCACAATCAAAAAAACAGCCCTTGAACCCAAAATACCTACGATATCAGTCCCTACGAGCCTCGTGCAAACGTTCTTGAGCCTTTCTTTTGTCGACAGAAAATGGGAGAGGGAGGAGAGCCTTTTTGCCGTCACTTATGCTTAGAAAAACTAGGGTTTTTGAGTGTGTTATTTTGAGAGGAAAAAAATGGGATATAATGTGATAGGAATGAGTTGTTTGTGGCAAAGATTGGGTTGTGTGGTCGTGTATTTCAGCCGAACAAAGGGGAGCAAAAGAAGACCAAATCACAATGTTATTTACTTGCCATAATACTATGTTACATTTATTTATTTTGTCTAGTAATTAGTACATTTAACTTTTCAATGTGTTATATTCCTTTGTGTTATAAATGTAAGTTTTATTTTTCAATGTTCCATGTAGATTGTATTATCATTAAGTACTTAGCGTATTTACCTAGCTTGCTTTAGGTTACGGATTATTAATGGAGGGGTATTATAGCCATTTAACGCGTTTACAATTTTAGGGTTTTACAGGTGGGAACCAACTGAGCCAAAGCCTTTTGGGGATCTTTACATTTTATCCACACTAGAGAACATTTCACATTTAGAGATCTTTATGAATCCTGTAAGTGTCAGACTATTTCTTTGATCTTTTAAATTGCATTTTCATATCATTTATCTTTTGACTGGTATGTTTTCATGATTTTCACATGGTATTAAGTGTAGGTAGATCCATCAAGCGTAGAAACTTAACAAAATAGCAAGGTACTAGTGGAAGAGAGGATGCAAAGCACCGTTACACTTATTGGGAGACACAAAAGGGATAAGCAAGAAAAATATTACATGAAATATTTAAATGAGTGAAGGATCATTAATTCATACATGATGGTCGATCTCACATTATTTGTAATTTTATCAATTAAGACCTCTAGAATGCATATCTGAATCACTTAGTTTTTACTAGCAGTATGTTGTATTTCTAAATTTTTAGTGTATAATGTTGTTTTTATATTTTATTTATTTATTCTTTTTTTGGTGCAAAGGTAAAAATTATATTCATTTCCAAACAATATTTACAACATATGACTAACAAACTACTGAGATGGACATTTCCAAATCAGGAACCTGACAAAGGAACATTACAGACTATATCTGATAATACATCTCAGATATCCATATCTCTGACAACACAAAACAAACTCACACATTCAAACTAAGATATACTTTATCTTGCAATCAATCACTGCAAAACTTCACTGCAAATCCTGTCCATCTAGAAATGATTTACCTTTTTAAATACCAACAATCTAACTACATTTCCATAACATCCTCCCACAAATACCATTCAACCATCACCCAAAATATTCAAAGCAGGAAGGATGTATGGCTTTGTTAGGAACCCTTTTCCCTTCCAGTGAAGGGCTCTGCCAAGCATCTTACATTTCCATCTCAATGAATGGCTTCAGATGATTAGTGTTAGGTCACTAGTTTTACAACACAAGCACAAGAGAAGAGATAGAGAAGATCGGTTGAACAATATCCAAACACACACACACACGTTAATATGAATGGTTAGGCGTAAGGTATGTGAAAGAGATAAATTGAACAACCAACCCTTGAGTGAGGGTTATTACAAGGTATTTATAGGAGGGAAGCTAGGGTAACACTCCTAGTTCCCATCCTTTTCCTTATTGGACTATGCCTAGGCTTATGGGCCTTCAACATAAGCCTAAGGCTAATTACAAACATAAAGGCCATATTAAGCTAACTAATACATATGAATCACTAACACTTGATTTAGGTTTAGGAGTGATTCCAACAATCTCCCCTAAGTGTTGGTGATGAATGAATATGAACGGTTAAGGTACTGATGTAATAGTAGCTTTTGACGTCTTGACATTCTTAACTTTCTTGTGGGAAGAATTGCCTTGATTTGAACAATCTCCCCAGTGTAGATAAATTGTCTTCTATAAGCGGTTACGCTTTTGGCGTCATCTTTGTTCTTTGTGTTGAGAGTGATAGTATGTTGTTGTAGTGCATCAATCTACTTTTCAGGTGCCTTTACTCCAGTGTCTCCACATCATTCTTCAACATGCTCATGGCGCTCTTTGACGTTGGATTTCAGTACTGATGAAGTTCTTTAAGTCTTTAAAGTTTGTAGATTCTTTGGCTTGATGAAGAATCATTGACTTTTGTTGCTTTTAGATAGAACTTCCATTAGTGATGATGTTGGCATGAGCATGTGAAGAATCTGCACGATCATTCCGCTCCCGAGCTTCCATAAGAAGTAAACATTAAAACGGTTAGTAATAAGCGGATTCCGGCACTTACAGTTTGAACTTGAGAGTGTTACTTGGCATAGTGTGAAAACACCGACTCTAATTCTTACAAAGGCCGTTCTGAACCGAGGAGGGGTCCCACAAGTGAGATAACACGATGTACCGAAGTACATCTACGGTTCAGATGAGTTGCTGAGGTACGCCGAAGCATCACCTCACAACTGTAGACCTTTTGAGATACACTAAGCGTAATCCACGGGGAGTTACCGAAGTGACCTGCTGTCGCGTGTACATTTTGATGTTGACCCTAGCAGGAGTTTCCATTCAATCACTGAGGATCACACTTGTGAACCTCTCATAAATGTTCTCGACAGATTGCTAAGATTTGTGAAGGACTCGATAACGTACCATTGATGTTCTTATTGTTGAACAGCAAGTGATGAAATGTCAAGTGTACCTAAGAGATCTTTTGATGAATCTCGTGGCTCTAGACTCAATAGTGCGTTTTGGTTTTTCTGAGAGGAGACTAGGGAGAGGGTCTCCTTCTTCAATACCAGCAATCTTTAAGAGAAAGCTGATAGTTTACGTAGAGTTCCCTGTGAGAATGAAAGAAGCTTCTGTTGAGAGAAACTTGAGTAGCTAAGAAGGTTTAGTGCATCGCGTCAACTGGGTCCATGACAACTTTTAATCTTCAATACGGCGTCATCAAGAAGTGACAACCAGTAGCATATGAATTGAACCGGTGTATGCCTAAGTTGAATAATCTAGAGGAAATTTATTTCTTTTCACCCTTTTCTTTGCATTTCTTTTTAATTCTTCAACTCCTTCTTTCTCCGATTCTCATTTTCTCCTTTTTATAATCAAACTTAAGGAATTCTAATTCTAACTATTGGTAGTGTCCTTGGGTAGATCCCTCCGGCTCTGGCGGATCATAGGACGGTTATTCCTAACCTTAATCTCCTTATAACTCCATTGCCATAAAACCATTTTCAAGAAAATCTCTCGTAGTGTTTGTGAATGAAAAACATTTTGTACCACTGTGAGAGTTTTAACTTTTCATGAAATACTCCCCCTCCATACGTGCTTAAGTGTTAAGACAGAAATCTGCACGGTGAGAGAAGAGCGCGCACTTTTGAATTGATCGACTCAAGATAGACAATCCCCTGCGAGACACGGTTACGTTGAATAGTTAAAGAGTTACATTGTCAGCTTTTAGGTGACAACTAGCTCTAATAACTATCTTGAAGGTGTGGACAAACCTCGAAAGGTTGTCAAACCCGTCAAAGATCATGTCTACCAGGAGTTTCTCGAATGGTACATTCTACTCGGACAAGTCCTTTGCGAGACACGTTTACATCACTAGCGAACTAGCTTGAAATTATTACCCGTCCCGGACAAGTCTTTTCGAGTTACTAACAGTTAAGATCTCGTCAATTCATTGGGTAAGTCTATAGCACAAAGATTCATTTGCAGTTACACAACATATTTCTTATCACATAAAGTTTCTCCCCCTCAAAAATGGCATATAAATGTTATTTTTGAAGAAATGTTGAGAATAAATATGTCCATTTTGAGTTTTATGGGAAGATAACCACTGTGAACAATTTGTGAACAAAGTTTTAAAGTCAAATACTCCCCCTCAACAAGTGAATAAACGATTGAGGTTTTGAAAATCATAAGGGGAAGTACTTGTTCTTTTGGAGCAAAACCTTGAAAAGTGAAAGGTTTGATAGGTTTTACTCAAAAATAAGAAGCTTTCGCTCCTTTTATAAGGATTGTGGCACTGAAGTGTACCACAGGGTCCTTTATTTACAAGAGCGGGTTGTACACTGTTATGTGTGCACAAGCCATAGTCATATAAATCACACATCCAAAAAAATAGAAGTAGTTCAAGGGGTACCAGGAATTCCATCAATCTTGCCAGGAATGTGAACTGGGCATTGTGTGCTTAGGCGAGAGCAATCCTGGGTCGCTACAAAGCTCTCCAGTGTTCTGAACTAGTCCCATCGATACAACCTTTCATCAATCATGGTGATGATCCCTCTTCACATCGTCCGTCTTCCTTAGAATTCCATCGCTTTTGTGACCCGATTCCTTCATGAATATCCTTCAACCTATAAGCCAATCCGTCCCTAACCTTCTTGAATGTGTGATCCCCAAACTTGTGAAGATCTCTACACACCATCAAGCGATTGCGTAGTGTTTTTCACTAAGGTAAACCACTCCGAATGGTTGGTGATGAAGAGTGTATTGTGAAAGCTAGTTAATGTCGGGAAGATCTAGCTGAGGTGAAGTGAAGTTGACACGGGTTCGATATGATTCAACGCAAGTCGGGAATAACTTCTGCGTTCTTTGATTACTATTCTTCTAATGAAGATAAGCAAGGATTTGATGAATTCACGTTGCACTTCAGTCGAGAATTGTCTCATGCGACCCTGTACTTTGGCAAGGTACATGTCTTCAACGTCGTTGATAGACAAATTCTCAAAGTCCACTTCAGAGAATGCATAATCCCTTTCGTCTTGTCTTTTGACTACAATGTTCTTGAGGAAAGTGTAGTCCCATTTAGACGAAAGATCAACATGTTTGATGGCAACGATATTCTCAGTACTAAACACTTCATGTTGAGACTTACGAACTTTGGCACTTCGTAGTAGATTCTTCGGCATTCCGGCCAATGGTGAATCCCATACATTGCATCACGGTCATACTCTTCCACATTGTTAGAGAACATGTGGTTAGCTCTTTCCTCGATGGCTATGCGGTTAGAGTATATACTGCCTTGAGAATGGATTAAGTGTCAGTGATGTAAGCGTATTTCCTTGAACCATATCATGCCACCGTGTAGAAGAAATTCCAAGTCTTTGTTGAAGAAATATCAGGAATGGAATCCTAAGGCTGTCTGGTTGGCCAATTGTTGGTAGAGGTTTAGACCAGTCGTGTAATATGGAGGATTGTCCCTGGATTGAGTGAAGTAGATGTTTAGCGCTTCGGGTTGAGCCATCCATATTGTTAGACATGGCTCGTGCTATATTATCAAGGAGATACTCGAATTCAATAGCACTTTCGATTTGTCTTTAGCAGTTGAAATGCTTCATTCTTGATTAAACTTCAACTTCGGTTCGTCATCTTTTTCAACCACGAATTATTCTTGCAAGAACTTAGCGTGCTCAATGCGACCTTCTAGCATCTTGACCTTAGGGTGGGTATGTGAAGAATCAACAAGCCGAGAACGGTCAATTCAGTGTTATCCTCGTCCGACCACGATAAGGCGTCGGTCATAGGCGCCTTCTTCTTCTTTTTTTTCTTTGGCCTAGAGGAGGATTACGGTTTCTTGGCGTAGGTCGGAGAGATGGGTTGTTGTTGGGGTTAGGGATTTCACCAAATTAGATTTACCACTGTATAATCAAAGTGATCATCACCTTGGGTTTTTACAGTCAGGGTGGTGTCTCGAGAATCACGAGGTTTTGGTTGAAGGCGAGGAGGAGATCGTCTGTGGTGAGAAAAGGGATGGCCATCAGGTGGAGGTGGCATTGAGGAAGTGTTAGGAATTAGAAATTCCAGGTATTAAAGAGTCGGTCACCTCAAGTATATGTAATCGTTAGAAAGCTCGTAGTCATAGTACTTTTATGTTAAGTAGTATTTAGTTTAGTAACACCGTGGAGGACGGACGGGTCTTTACCCACTGTATGCCTGATCCACAGCCCGTTGTGTGGCGTTTTATTATAAGACTATAAATACTCTCTACCTTCCAAGGTAGAGAGTTGGAGCTCATAATAAGAATTTTCTTTCTCTCACTAAAGTTCCCTAAACCTCTAACTTTCTCTCTCTAGAATTCCACTTATTCGCCTACTTTGTGTTATGGTTTGATGTGTATGTGAAATCCAATATCCTACAATTGGTATCAAGAGCCATGGTTAGATCATATCTTACACATCTTTGGATTTCTAGTGGTTTTAGGTGGTTTTTGAGTTTGAAAAAGTTTAGTGGTTTTGCATCATTTGGTTGATTTCTTGTGTTAAAGCTTGGATTTTGTTAGTACTTTTGTGTTTAGAATCATCACAAGTGTTTAGGTTTTCATTTGGTAAGCTTGAATCATCTTGGTTGGGTTGTTTTGGATTGAAAAGTGGTGTTTGTGAAGTTTTCTAGCTAGCGACTTGATCTACGGATAGCTTTTCTTGCTAGCGACTTGCTTTACATTTTGGTAGCGAGTTGCAGTTTGTTGAGTTAGCGACTTAGGCCTAGCGACTTGCCTAGTGAGACAAGCCGACAAACAGTACAAGTAGTGGAATCTCCACTACGGGGTAGCGACTTGGTGGAAGTTAGCGACTTGTACTTTATATTGTTAGCGACTTGGTGTTAGCGAGTTGGTACCTAGCGAGTTGCTATTTGGCGACTTGAATATTTAGCGACTTGGTGCTTAGCGAATTTCTGCCAAAATTTTGTTAGCGACTTGGATTGTAGCAAGTTGTTACATAACGACTTGGAACTTTAGCGACTTAGCACTTAGCGACTTGGTTCACAATTTTCCTAGCGACTTGAGTGATTTCCTTTAAATACGGTTTTCTCTTGATTTAGTAAAATCCCGTGAAAGAATCTATTTCCGGTTTAATCATAGAGTTATAAAATCTCGTTTAACTTGTCATCATGTCTACCAACGTTACTACAATCATCTCCATTATTTTGCGAGGATGTTCAAGCAACCTGGTTCGTGACACTCGTCCACCCATGCTTGACAGAACTGACTATGACTATTTGGCTCAACGAATCAGATTGTATCTTGTCTTGGAAAAGAAAATGGGGTTAACATTCTCAAATCCATTGATGAAGGACCTTACCGAGTTGAAACTACTAGAGATATACTTGATACTGCTGAAGATGGAACTTTGATTTACTGAATGGACAGACCAAAGATGTATGATGAGCTTGACGATAAGGAGAAAAAGAGATTCGATGAGATATCCGAGCTTCCAACATTATACTGCAAGGTCTACCAAAGGACATCTACAAGCATATCAATCACAACACGAGGCAAAAGGTATGGGATAATGTCAAGATGCTTCTTTCAGTTCGAGCTAACTGTTGGAAGACCGAGAATCACAACTCTATGATGAATTTGAGCACTTCAAGATGAAACCAGATGAAAGTGTCTATGAGTACTATGTGAGATTTCATAAGTTGGTGAATGACATGAGGAACATCCGAATGACTATGCCTAACATTCAGTTGAACTCAAAATTTGTGAACAACATGAATCCCGAATGGCACAAATTTGTCACTTCTGTGAAGCTCACTAAAGGATTGAAGAATACTAACTATGAGCAACTCTATGCCTTCCTTCTTCAGAATGAGAGACATGCCATGTTTGAAAAAGGATTCTTGAACAATTCAAAACAAATCCGGGAGAGACAAGCTCATCAAATGATTCAACTGCCTTCTACTCAAACATTGGATTACCACTAAAGCTTCACAAGTTATACCCATGGGTGATGGAACTCACAAACTCATTCCCGATCCCAAGTTCAAACAAGCGATGCGATGCACACGTGGGTAACTTCATTAATCAACTAGCTCTCCTGATTAGTCAAAACATGAATTCTCTCCCACAAACCAACAACAACCTCTGAACAGCTTCTAACCCACACAATCAAGCTTGTAGAGATGGGAAAATTATTGTGCAACCAGTTCAGGAAAGACAGTATGATCAAGGAAGAGGAGGAGCTGGTAGAGGTTATGGTGCTAATCAGAATCAAGGAAGGAATGGAAATCAAGGTCAAGCTAAGCCGATCAAATGCTATAACTGTGGTGGTGAGGGACACATTGCAAGGAACTGCACATCTCCAAAGCGTCCACAGAATGCTGATTACTTCAGAGATAAGATGCTGCTTGTACAAGCTCGGGATAATGGTGCTGTGTTGGATGAAGAGGAGTTATTGTTTCTTGCTGAGGGAAATGCCAAGACCTATGATGCAGATGTGGATGAGCAGCCAATTCAGGAGATAGGTCACAATCATCAGAACGCCTTTCAAGTCGGTGATTGTGATGCATACGACTCTGATGTGGATGATGGACCTACTGCACACACAATTTTATGGCTAGCATTTCTCCAATGGTTTCTCCCAAGGTCTCTTCTTCACCACAAGCTGGCCCATCCAAAGACAAACTCATCTCAGAGGTATTAAAACTATACGATGATGCCGATGTACAAAAGATGCATGACAAAGTACAATCAACTGAAACTATTGAATCAAATATTGAAAATATGGGTAATATCAATGTTGTCCCATATGATCAATATGTGAAACAAAGTGAAAGTGAAATTGTATAAAGTGATGCATCTTCGCAGATCAACAATGACTATGTTTTTGATGAATACACTGCATGTGCCCCGATGATCTGTTATCTCAACTGAATGCCTATAAAGAACGTGTTGCTATTTATGAACAACGTGCAAAATTTGAGTTGACCAACCGTGAGCAGGAAATGGATGACCAAATGCGTACAACTATTAGAAAAAGTAGGTTTAGAGAAGAAGTATTAAAACAAGAGTTAAACTCCTTACAAGAAAAACTTTCAAAAGCTGCTAAGCAAAAACAAGAACTTCAAGAAAATGTTAAAATGCTTAAGCAAGAATTCATGCAAGGAATCAAAACTTTTGAATGATTTTTCTAATCTAAAAACCTTGAAAAACAAGCTTGAAAATAAGTTGTACGTACAAGGAAACACCATTCAGATTGCTCACATGATCACTAAGCATAGAGTCCTAAGCGATAAGCATAGCATTCCCCTTGTTGAGGAACCAAATCCAGAGGTCATTAAAAAGGCTAGAAATGCTCATAAGGTTCTTTATGATGGCAAGGAAATCCTTAAACCTAGACGAAAACCTAGTTGCGCTTGAGTGCACGAGAGGAAGATAAGAAATCAGATGAAATCACTAGGGAAAAGTTAAACAAGAAACTAGATGATCCAAAATGTAAAGAAAAGAAAGTAATCATCACACCCCATGATTACAAAAAGGAGAATTGGATTCCTTAAACAAGTTTAAGCCTCAGACATTGTTAACTCCCGAACAAGTGTTCTGGAAATTGGATTTAGATAAGCGAAAGCGAAAATATTGTTGAAACCAACCCCCCTTTGGAAAATGCCTAGAGCGATGTGTATCCTCCAATACACCAATGCATCTAGTTCCTAGAACAATTGCCACTAAAAGCAAGACCTTAATCAGCCAATATGTTATCTTTCAACTATTTGTTGATTTTGAGAAAACTTGCAAGAAAAGGATCACACCCACTGGTATAGCTGAAGGAGAAAGAGGTTTTGAGCAAACTAAAGAATGTTATTTAACCGAAGTCATGCCTTTCTTTAAACAACTAAAAGATCACTTTGAGAGTCTTAAAAAGGGAATGAATTCAGATATTAAAGAAATGGAAAAGGAATTTGATGCTATGATAGTTGAGGTTAGTGACTATGAGCGAGCATTAAAATATAATGAGATTGAAAGGAAGAACTTGCATACATTGAATGAGAATATGATTTCTGAATGTATTGCTCAAGATGTGTTTTTCACTGCTACAAATTGTTCTATTAATGCTTCTCAATTTCATGAATTATCTGTTGCCCTGAAAGTATCCCATGATCGTGTCATTGAGCTTGAAAAAACTAATTCTAAATTAACTGAGAAAATTGAACTGGATGATCACGACAATTTGGTTAAACATTTTTCTAAACTAGAAGTTGAGCATTTTAATTTACAACTAAAATATCAACATCTTAAAGAAAATGTCAAAACTTCAAATATCAAGACATCCTCAGATGCTCCAGAGTTTGATGCAGTTTTTCAAATTAACAAACGTGATGAACAGATTCAAGCTCATTGCAACACGATCAGAAAGTTGAAAGCCCAAATCTCTCAATTAAAGGGTCAAAAGAACAATATGACAGGCTCCCAAATGCCTCCTCCTTTAGATTCTCGGAATTCTCAAACTTTTCATCTTCAAAACTTAGTTAATGCCTTACAAAAGGAAAACGAGAGTTTTCTAGAAGAAAATGAAAAAGTTAAACGACATTTTAAAGAGTTATATGATTCAATAAAAGTCACCCGTGACCAAAACAACGAAAAAATAACGTCTTTACAAAAGGAAATTGAGAATCTGAGAAGTCAGGGAAATGGGAAACTACCACTTGTTTTCAATAAGAATGTTGTCTCAAAGTCACCCTTAGATTGCAAATACACTGTGACAGTTAAATATATTCCTCCTCATCTTAGGAATAATGAACATGCTTTTCATGACTATTGTGCTCACCTTAAGGATAGTCTAGAATGTCTCCGTGAGATTGTCGAAGAGGATTTCATTAACAAACCTCTTGATAGTGAAATTAGGTTTGCTTGCCTCCAGGCCAAACGATCTCAAGAGTTGCTAGAATGTGTAATTGCAACATGTCCCAAATCCTTAACCTTAGGTGCAAAAGGCAAAGCTGTGATGCCTTGTTCTATGCCTAGTGCCGAGCCTTCAAACCATTCTAGGCCCAGTTTCAAGAAAGTATACATCAATGTGTCATCTAGTATACAGATCCTTGCACGTCCTAGTTAGGGAATGCAAAAAGTAGATCAACCAACTAATGTTCCCATAATTCCCTCTACGGGAGTAATCAATGACATTAAAGCGAGCAGGTCAAAGTCTCAAGACAATACAAGGAATGATAGGACCTTGCAAGCTAAGAATGTGCATTGGAAAAGAGTAGAAGACCAATCTAGGAACTTTAAGCTTGAGTTGAATAAAACGAATCGTGTTGATTCTTTTATTAGCCTTAGGCGTCTTGTAATTAATTAGAATTCGATACTATTTGCAAACCTTGTAATGATGTGCTTGAATTCATTGCTAATCATGAATGTGGTGTGAATGCTTTGTCTAATGCTGTCAAATGCCCAGTTAAAATTGTTACGCTAATAATCGTGCAAAGAAGGCAAAAGGCAAAACGAAAGATTGTTAGAAAAAAGTGGAAACCCACAGGAAGAACTTTTATAAAGATAGGTTATTATTGGATACCTTTTGGCCATAAGAATAATCAGTTTGCTCTCAAACTACTAAGATTATGCCCACTAGAAAATGGATGCCTCTTGGTAGAACTATTCCCTTAAGAAGTGAACATACTTTGAATAGGTCAAATCTGACACCAAAGCATTGCATCTATTCCCAATGATTCCATTGCTTCTACTTCTGATATGGATGTTTCTATTTCCGATGTGGGTGTTCCAATCACTTTTACTAACCAAGTGGAACCCATTCTTGCATGGGGATCCTAATTATCTAATTATCCATTCTTGTGCTGTGTTCAACTGCAGATCGTTCAAATCGTTCGTGGTACCGGACTCAGCCGTTCCAAGCATATGACTGGAGACCGTCGCGGCTCATGAACTTCGTGAGCAAATTCATCGGGACAGTTAGATTCGGTAATGATCATTTTGGTGCAATTATGGGTTATGGTGATTATGTTGTTGGTGATAGTGTTATCTCTAGAGTATACTATGTGGAAGGTCTTGGTCATAATCTGTTCTCTGTCGGTCAATTCTGTGATTCTGATCTAGAAGTAGCCTTCAGAAAACATACTTGTTTTGTTAGAGAACTTGATGGTAAGGAACTTTTAAGAGGAACTCGTGGTTCAAATCTTTACACCATCTCTATCGATGATATGATGAAGTCTTCTCCAATTTGCTTGTTGTCAAAGGCTTCAAAACAAAGTCATGGTTATGGCATCGTCGTCTCAATCACTTGAACTTCGGCGCCATCAATGATCTCTCAGAAAGGACTTAGTTGTAGGTTTACCTCGACTAAAGTATGAAAAGGATCATCTTTGTTCAGCATGTCAATTGGGAAAAAGCAAGAAGTATGCCCATAAACCCAAACCTACTAACTCTGTCACAGAAGTTCTTCATACAATTCATATGGATTTATGTGGACCAATGAGAGTGCAGAATATCTTTGGGAAGAAATATGTGTTAGTTGTGGTTGATGATTACTCTAGATTCACCTGGGTCAAGTTCTTAAGGACAAAGGATGAAACTCTTGATATCATCCTCAAACTCATCAAACAACCGCAGTTCGACTTAACAAAACCGTCGAATTATCCGGACAGACAATGGGAACCGAGTTTGTTAACAAACAACTTAGTGAATTTTATGAAATCATTGGAATCACCATCAAAGAAGTGTTCCACGAACTCCTCAACAGAACGGTGTAGTTGAAAGACGATATCGAACTCTTGTAGGCCGCTAGAACAATGCTGATTTACTCAAAGGTTCCAATGTTTCTCTGGGGTGAAGCTATTGCCACTGCATGCTACACACAAAATCGTTCCCTGATTCACACTGTTCATGGAAAAACTCCATATGAACTTGTCCACAACAGAAAACCTAATCTCTCTTTCCTTCGTGTGTTTGGTGCATTGTGTTATCCAACTAATGAGGGTCAAGACTTAGGCAAACTTAGAGCTAAAGCGGACATTGGAATATTTGTAGGGTATGCACCAAACAAAAAGGGATACCGAATCTACAACAAAAGAACCCGAAATATCATGGAAACAATTCACGTTACGTTTGATGGTGACGGTCAAATGGCTCTGGACAATCCAGTTCTGGACCCGCACTTCAAAACAGTCCCATTGGTTCATCCCTTGTTCCAAACTTTTCTCAAGAAACTCCATATGTACCTCCATCCGAAGATGATTTAAAGAAATTGTTTGATCCTATGTTTGATGAACTTTATGATCCAAGTACTAATGAGGTTTCGATTCCTACAACAGGTACATTCATATTCCGTGAATGAAGTCAATCCCTCGGTCTCAATATCTTTAAGTCAAGAAGCTGCTGTGATCCTTCAGTCTCATCAACAAATCATCATTCTTCAAATGTACATCATGGAAACTGTTTGGCATCAATGATGAAGTTAATCCCTTTGCTACTCCTGAAGATGCTCCATTTGAAAACATATTTGTTCCTGAATCTTCATCGAACCATCTTCTTGAGGAGACATCGACTCTGCTACTTCGGTCCCTCAACAACTACCACATGAACACCTCATAAAATGGACTCACGATCATCCATTAGACAACATCATTGGAAATCCTTCTCGTCCAGTATCAACACGAAACAACTTGCAACCGATGCCTTATGGTGCTTCTTCAACTCCGTACTCTCTAAGATCGAACCAAAAGATGTTAAAACCGCCATGAATGAAGATAGCTGGTTCAATGCCATGCAAGAAGAAATTCATGAGTTTGATCGACTTGATGTATGGGAATTAGTACCGCTCCAGATTGTGCTATGATTATTGCTCTAAAATGGATCTTCAAAGTGAAACTTGATGAGCATGGTGATGTGTTGAAGAACAAGGCTCGATTAGTTGCTAAAGGATACCGTCAAGAGGAGGGTATAGACTTTGAAGAATCTTTTGCTCCTGTTGCTCGAATCGAGGCAATTAGAATCTTTTTGGCTAATGCTGCAAGTAAGAACATGGTAGTCTATCAAATGGACGTGAAGACGGCATTCCTGAACGAAGATCTTAAAGAAGTCGTCTATGTCAGGCAACCTGAAGGCTTTGTGAATCCAGAACATCCTACCCACGTTTATCATTTGAAGAAGGCTCTGGTATGATACGCTATCAAAGTTTCTTCTATCTACCAGATTCAGCAAAGGAGCAGTTGATCCAACATTGTTCACCAGAAAGTCAGGCAAACATTTAATTCATGTTCAAATTTATGTTGATGATATCATTTTTGCCTCGACTGACCCCAATGAGTGTGACCGTTTTTCAAATGAAATGAGTTCAAAATTTCAAATGTCAATGATGGGACAAATGTCATTTTTCTTGGGATTACAAATTTCACAAAGTCCCGGAGGCATTTTCATAAATCAATCTAAATATGCAACTGAGATCTTAAAGAAATTTGGATTTGATTCAAGTGACCCTGTTGACACTCCCATGATTGATCGAACCAAACTAGATGAGGACCACTCCGGGATCATGATTGACCAAACGAAATATCGTAGTATGATTGGATCCCTGATGTACCTCACTGCTAGTAGACCAGACATCTTGTTCGTTGTTTGCATGTGTGCTAGATACCAGGCTAAGCCTACTAAAAGCACCTTGAAGCGGTTAAACGGGTCTTTCGGTATCTCCAAGGAACCATCAATATGGGACTTTGGTACCCGAAGGACAAAGGTATGTCACTAACATGACCTATGCAATGCTGATCATGCAGGATGTCAAGATACTCGTCGAAGTACGTCTGGAGGTGCTCCGTTTTTGGGTGATAAGCTTGTGAGCTGGTCTTCAAAGAAGCAAATGAGTACTTCTATTTCCTCTACAGAGGCAGAATACATAGCCATGTCATCTTGTTGTGCTCAAATCCTATAGATGAGATCTCAATTAATCGACTATGGCTTTGAATTTAACAAAATCCCTCTGTACTGTGATAATAAAAGTGCTATTGCTCTTTCATGCAATAACGTTCAACACTCAAGAGCAAAGCATATCGACATTCGTCATCATTTCATCAGGGAACAAGTGGAAAAGGTGTGGTGGAACTCTATTTTGTGAGGTCTGAATATCAGTTAGCAGACATCTTCACCAAAGCTCTTCCAAGAGAACGTTTTGAGTTCATACTTCCACGACTAGGCTTGAAAAGCCTTCAACCAGAAACACTCAAACGTCTTCAGGAACGAGGAGTAAAGGTCTATGCTCATCTATCTCTTGTAAATATTTATTCGAAAAACAAAATACAAAATTATAAAACTTTCAAAATCCATAAAAATCTGAAAAAAATTCGAAAAATCTTCAAAAAATATTGTCAATTTGTCATGTTTTTCTCGATTCGATAATATCTACGGTCTTTGTGCTGTCATTCAAAGAATGACACGGGACTTTAGATGTTGCTCAAATTCTTATTAAAAAAAAAAAAAAAAAAAAAAAATTGAGAGAAAAAAAAATGGTTTATTGTCATGTCAGGCAGTAACCCGCTTGTCAAAGAAAGAACAGAGCCATACTTTATCATATTTTCAAAATTCCATGCTCGATTCTAAAACATTTATCCAATGAAAACTAACTGCTTTGAAAAATAACTCGGACTCTATTTTTGATAATCATCTGGACTTATTTGTCAAAATATCTATCTCTCAATCAACAACCTATGTCATTGATTGAGGGGGAGAATGATTTCAATTAAATTAAAAAGTTATTTGGCATTCAATTGTTTTCAAAAGATAATCATGCATGTTTAACCAATGGAGTTTAAAATCTCAAAATCAGATCCTTATCAGTTAAAACGCTTTCATAATCAAGTCACAATTCTCCTCAAAAGCTTTCAAAATCAATTTAAATCTATAAGAGATCACAAATCTCAAATGATTTGATAATTGTGATAGGGGGAGAATGTGTGATTTAAATTGGATTTAAACTGATAATTCGGTAAATGGTTTTATAAGGATGTACAAGCTCTCCTTCCCACATGTGACAAACGATTTCAAATTTTCCATGCACATGTTGAGGGGGAGCATCTATCTTAAACCTATGATTTGAAACGTGATCACTTATCTCAATGTGCAGGTTCCCTCTAGTATGTGCAAAACTCTTTTCAAATCTCGAGGCACATATTGAGGGGAGCAAAATCATGAAAACCTCATCCTTCCCCAAAATGCTTTATCTACTTGATTCGATTAGGGAAGTGATGTTGATATTTTTTAGAAAATGGTAATCAAAGAAGTTAATTCTTTCTCTTGCCTCCGTGTGGAAAACTATTTCAAATACATGTTTCACATGTTGAGGGGAGTTTCTTCTTCTAAAAATATCAAAAACAATTCAGGTACAAAATGCTTTGATAATATATCACAAGTATCTGGATTGATTTTCAAATGGTTTTCAATTGGTTCCTATGGCAGATGAACAATACCAAATAGACCGACCAACTTTACTTTATGTACGGTGATATAAGGATGATAAGGTTAGGTATTTGGTCCCATGATCCGCCAGAGTCTGAGGGATCTACCCAGGGACAATCCACTAGATAGTGTAGAGTTCTTAGGTATGATGAAAAAAGGAGAAAAGTGATATATGGGAAGAGTGCGGACTGAGACAGAGCTAGATCTGGAATAAACCCAACAAGGTTCTAGTTATGAAGTCTCGGTAAGCACTGAAGGGGTTGAAGAATGAAAAAAAATTGAATGTGAAAAGGGGTGAAAAGAAATAGCCCTCCAATAATTCAACCTTAGGGCAGAAACCGGGTTCAATACATATGCTACTGGTGGTTACTTAGGTAACTCCGGTATTGAAGACAAGACGTCATGGACCCAGGGACGCACTGCACTAAACTTCCCAAGCTACTCAAGTTCCTCTTAAAAGGGCTTGTTTCATTCTCACCGGGAACCTACATTATCTATCGACTTTCTCTTAGAGATTGTTGATATTGAAGAAGGAGACCCTCTCCCTAGTCTCCGATATAGGATCCAAAATGCACAAATTGAGTCTAGTGCCACGAGATCATCAATAAATCTCATTAGGACACTTTCAATGAAGACTCTCTGTTTCACACAATGTGGAAAGAGGGATTATATCTTGAGTCCTACGCATTATCCTTGTGGTATTGCCAGAACATCTGAGTGATGTGTTTACATATTCACAATGAAGATGGAAAGCCTTCTGGAGCCAACATCTAACAAGCTCCTGGTAGGTGGCATGTGAGATCTATTATACAGATCAACCATGTGACAACGGAACAGAAACAATGGGGCGATTCATTCTTTTGAATCAATCCACTGGTTCAAAGTTATGGATTGACGGATACCTTTGAAAACCGGTCTTTGTGCTTTAAAACTCTTTTCATTAGCACGTCGACCGTGTACTAATTTTTCAAATCAAAGGTGTTTTATGATTGATAATTGATTTTCATTAAAACCTTCGTTATATTGCAAAACAATTTCTATTGAGCAATACACGATTGTTTTTCAAATCTCTTTTCATCAATCAGTGGACTTAAATTCGCTGGTTCACTCACTCCGTGTTGTCTTCTTTGAGACGTTTCGGTTTGAGAACAGCAAATTAGAGCACCGCTGCGAAACCCTGTCACAAGGAAATTCTTCGGAATTATACGATCCGCAGGCAGGCAGTACTTTTATCTGATCAACGGGAACCGTGGGCCGTGTACCTCAATTCATCGAAAGTGATCAAAGACACTTTCGTGCGCTTTATTGCTAATTGTCTTATGCAGGTACACCCCGACGTTTGCAGCTGATGAGAATGGAGCGGTCAATCCATAGCCGCATGCTCACACAACACATTCATATCGAAAGAAATCATGATTGGTGCATCAATGACTCTGATATTCTAACTCCATGCTTCTGCTTCGCTGCTGCCAATATCATGAATCAACGAAAGCTTCCGCTACTCTGATGAGAAGATATCATGATCGAGAATGTGAGCATGTCGGTCCGAAAGTCACAACATCACATAATACCAACACCACAATGGATGTATGAGAGATTTTCTATTAGCTGATGATCTCAAAAGCTGGCTCAACATTATTATCACGTGGATCAGTAAAAGACCTCCACTTGGATTAACCAAACATGCAATGAGTGGAATCAATGACTACGAGCTTCCGAGCAAAGTACTACATCAAGAATGCAAGATCAATTGTTAATGTAATATCCGATTGTATTCAATGTCATTTTAGTATATGTTTGAGGTGACCTCCCTTAGGGGGAGATTGTTAGGAATTAGAAATTTCCAGTATTAAAGAGTCGGTCACCTCAAGTATATGTAATCGTTAGAAAGCTCGGAGTCATAGTACTTTTATGTTAAGTAGTATTTAGTTTAGTAACACCGTGGAGGACGGATGGGTCTTTACCCATTGTATGCCTGATCCCAGCCCGTTGTGTGGCGTTTTATTGTAAGACTATAAATACTCTCTACCTTCCAAGGTAGAGAGTTGGAGCTCATAATAAGAATTTTCTTTCTCTCACTAAAGTTCCCTAAACCTCTAACTTTCTCTTTCTAGAATTCCACTTATACGCCTACTTTGTGTTATGGTTTGATGTGTATGTGAAATCCAATATCCTACAGGAAGATTCACCAGACTTCTTTGAACGTTTAGGTGCATAATCCTTGTCCTGATCATCGTCATCTCTTGGTCGTTTTGGTTGACTTGCTGATTCTTTGCATGAAGACTTGAGTTGATAGTCTAAAAGAGTCTCAAAAAACTTAGCTTCATTCGAAGTGAAGGTTCCAATCTTTTGACATTTGCATCACTAATTTTTTTTGTAATCAATTCAGCTTAGAGTAATCAGATTCTTTGGCCATTGTATGTTTGACCAATGTAACGATGTTTGGAGTAAGAAGTTTGGAATATAACTCCATTGTCACTTTAGGAATGATGTCGAGAAGGAATTTTTGAGTGTCCTCTCTTGCCATTTTCTCTCCAGTTCCTTTTGGAAATCTCCACGATAAACTTCTGGCGTGTTCCCTTCAGCTTGCATCTTTTCATTCTCGTCATGAAGATACTGTATCTGATCAGCGAGAAAATTGAGCTTTCTGTAGAGTATGTCTTTCTTTCTGACCTGCTTGTAGCTTTTAACGATTCGAGTCTTTGCATTTGAGAGATCCAAGATGCATTGGCTTCTTCACCGATTTGGATGATGATTTGGTTGATCTTTTTTATGGTGGTGGTGAAGAATGAGAAGATGAATCTGATGACGAAGAGACATGAGGTGGCTCGGGGTCTTGAGGAGGCTCCGAGGTTTTCTCTTTGGGACGTGTTGGACTATCTAGAAGAAACTTATCATACTCAATATCTTCTTCATTTAACTTAGCTTTTCATCAGCTTTATCATTCTTGGACATTTCAGTTTCTGGTTCTTCAATGTTGTAATCATAGAATCTTCCCACGCGCTTTGTGTTGTTGCTCCAAAGTGGTGGCACCAGTTCCCTTTATCGGTCGATTACCAACGCATCGAGGATTTGGTGTAGGTTGAACTCCACCACTTGACCCTCCGGGGCCACCCATTTGATCCTTAGCAAATTCTTTCGCAACGTGTTGAAGTCTAATGAATTTGAACTTCTTCCTGTAACTGGTGTCCAGTTTCTCTTCTTCTGAACTTTCTTCTTCACGCTCAATTACTGGATTCTTCCCTTTGCCGTGTTCAGCTGGTGGACTGGGAGGCTTGACTATTTGAGGAGTCACATTGGTTGCAGTTTCTGAGTAGAAGACCTCTTCGTCTGTTAGTGTATCTTCAGAGCTTTCGTCCACTAGCTGTCTTTGCGGTTCAGGCTTAGGTACGGGAATAGGAACAGCTTCCTTGGAGGGAACTCTCCTTTTGCTTCCAGGTTTCCTCTTGGGTAACTTCCTTTGACTCTCATTTTGCAGCACCTCCTCCACTTCCTCTTACGGTTTTCCTTGTAGGCGTACCAGAAGATTTTTCATCAAGAAATCCAACTTTGTTCTCTCTTACAGCAACCGGATATCTTTTATAAGAGTAGAGCTGTTTGAGTTCATCTGAGAGAAGGTGATATGGCAACACAGCACCTTGTTTCTTGGTAGTTGACTCCTTGAATCTGCAGTTAGGTGGGTTCAGACAACATGTCGAGATTGTCGGGGTCATTGATTCTTTTGGGGATATCAGGGTTATATCTAAGTGCTCTTTGAATCAAAAGTTTAGTATATATGATATAAGGAATCTTTGAGCCAAGCTTTTTGAGGAATGTCATCATGTCATTCCATATCAGAGCTTCAACTTCGATGTGCTTCATGTTGATTAGAGCCCAGAAGATTTGCAGTTCTACGAGCTTGGGATGCTCAAAGCCGCCACGACAAAATAGATTTTTGTGATGATGATATAAAGGGTTCTCCAAGGCTGAGGAATGTTCTTTAGATCCACGTGTGAATGCTTATTGATTACTCCTGAAGCTTCGTCGTACCCAATATCAATCAAAAATGGCGACAGGTCTCTTCAGAGGTGCAGCAGAGAATTCAGTTGGTATGATGTCAGGAATGAGGAGAACAGCCCTTAAATCTGCAGGAGTGATGGTGATTTGCTTGTGATTGAGCGTCACCGTCACAGCATTTTGACCTTTGATCATTTGCATCGTATTCCAGAACTGATGAATGTAGATCTCCGGTGATGCTTTGTGGCAGAATTGGTGAGCATGTTCTGATAAGGATGGTTCTTTAAAATATCCACTGCAATGAGGCAAGAAGATTCCGAGCAGGTGAGGGTTTCAAAGTCGACACGAAGATTATTCTTTCCAATCTTCATCGGATAACCATGAGGGAAAATATCAGCAATGGTGAGAACATTTGGTGCATCCACATTCATTTGAGCTTCCATGTCGTGATCTGAATCATATTTAGCCAAAAGAACCAACATATCGAAAGACATAATGTTAGTCAACAGATGGTTTATTGTCTAATTATTGAATGAGATATGTCAATGATTGTTACGAGTCCACAGTCACTTGTTTGTTCAATAGTCCAATGACTTCGAGAAAAGTTTCGTGAGTTAGTTAACTTTAAGTTTTAAAGTTTATGTTATCACTTATTTCTCACAACATATTAAACGTTTAAGCTTATTAGTGACATTTATTGGTTTCGTGACGTTATGATTTATTTATTTACAAGTTTGCACGCGTAACAATTCACAATGAAGGTTTGATCAAGGCTTAGGCGTAGAAATGGTAGCTTATGCGTAAACAGGAGTTATACGCGTAGACACAAGCTTATGCGTAGGATCCTGACTTACGCGTAAGAAATATTACGCGTAGGAACAGAGGACCTTATGCGTAAAGCTTACGCGTAGGCGTATATAAAACCTTATGCGTAAGGCTTACTCGTAAGAGTAGACCTTATGCGTAGAGGTCGCTGTTTACGCATATCCTTCACAGGATACGCGTAGTCCCCATTGTAGAACCTTACAGCGTAAACGCTACGGCGTAAGATTTCTCTTAAAGATAACATGCCTACGCTTAAGGTGATCCTTATGCGTAGATGGTTAACAACCTTTGATTCTCGATTTTTACGAGTAGCAAACCCTCGAAATAAATTCATCATGCACATCAATATTAACACCACATTCATTGTATAACAGATTTACTCACAAACACTCAATCAAACAGTTACGCGTAAAGAACCTTATGCGTAAAACTAAACCCTAATAGTTCAAAGATTACGCGTAAGAATTTTAGCGACATGAATTACACCAAAGTTTTACTGGTGGTTTTTAGATGTCATGTGAGTGTAATAACCAAGTATTAACATCCAATTCGCAGTGAATCAAAAATACCCATTTCTCAAGAACATTAAACCCTAATCTCTAATTCTCAATCAATTAGTGTTTCTGGGTTGTTTTAAAACCTGGATATCATCAATTCACCATGATAACAACATCACACAACTATCTTTTTGACCAAAAACACTCATATTTGATAATACCCAATGCCACGCATAAACCCTAGTTTTTCAAATTCAATCAATTCATGTTTCTCGGTGCGTTTTGAGTGTAAGAATGGTATAAATGATGTTAAAAAACGTTTTGACCCAATTATCTTAACCTCAAACACCTAAACATGATTAATTGTTCATACGCTTATGCGTAGAACACTAAAATCATTATATCTCAAAGTTTAACCATTAGATTAATGAAAGATTCAAAACCATTATTTAAAAACTTGTTAACACAAAAACACTTACAGATTGTTGATCCAAAACACGGATTTGAAGATCGAATATTATGCGTAGATTATGGTTGGTGTGAGTAATAAATGTGATGGATGAGTTAGGTGGAGGAGTTTTATTAAAATAACTTTAAGCTTTTGGCATTTTATCCCCTCCACCTTTCCATTTTCATCCAAAGCCTTTAACTTCCATTTTGGTTACCAAACTCAGAATATTTGGAAATAACTTTGACGACACTCCCCCTCGACTTAAGAAATAATGAAAGGTTATAAATTTTTGTCCGAGGAGTGTCAGTAAACCAGAAATGTGACCACCAATTTAAAGAAACAACCGGGATTAGGTAACATGCAAGTACAGTGTTATTTTGAAACAGTTAAGTATTTATTTTCTCCCCCTCAACACTTGATCGAAAAAAATACTGAATTTTGAAAGATTAGAGTGTTGACGGAAGAAATGTACTTGCCATGTATAAAGAAATATAGATAGAAGAATATTTTTGTTGTTTTAACTGATTTTATATTTTTATATTTTATTTTTGGAAAATATTTACAAAAGAGATTTTGGTGTTTGACAGGTTTTTAAGAATGTTTTAAGAGTTCATCCAGTTCCCCTTGAGTCAAACACCGCATACCAATCCGGTGGACCAACTCATTAAACCTAGCAGGAGCTAAGGCTTTGGTGAAAAGATCTGCCAATTGGTATTCTGTACCCACAAAGTATAATTCAACATTACCCTGTTCCACGTGGTCCTTGATGAAATGATATCGAAGATCGATGTGCTTTGATTTCTAGTGTTGAACTGAGTTGCACGAGATCGCAATAGCACTCCGATTGTCGCAGTACATCGGGATTCTGTCAAATACGTAACCATAGTCTTTGAGTTATGTTCTCATCCAAATGACTTGAGCACAACATGCCGACATGGCTACATATTCTGCTTCGGTTGAGGACAGCGATGTACAATCCTGCTTCTTCGATTGCCATGACACCAGTTTGTCACCAAGAAATTGTAGAGCTCCTGAAGTACTTTTTCGTGACTCTAAGCATCCTGCGTGGTCAGCGTCTGAAAAGTGATTAGTTCAAAACCAGAATCCTCGATACCAATCCCCAAATTAATGGTTCCCTTGATGTATCGGAGAATTCTTTTAGCCTCAGAGAGGTGGGTTTCAGTTGGTCTCGACTGATAACGGGAGCAAAGATATACGAAAAATACAATGTCAGGCGTAGCTGTTAGATACATGAGAGACCCAATGATACTACGGTATTTGGTAGGGTCTACCAATTTCCTATGTAAATCAGCGTCTAGCTTCTTGGTATGAGCCATTTGTGTGGCATAGGTGTCACAGTTTTGCATTCCAATTTGTGTAATTCAAGGGCATATTTTGACTGACTCAAGGAAATACCACGGGGTGATTGATGAACTTGTAATCCTAGAAAGAATGTAAGTTCACCCATCATGGACATTTCAAAAAATTTCTTCATTAGTTTTGTAAAAGCGATTGAGTAATTTTTATGTGTAGACCCAAAAATGATGTCATCCACGTAAATTTGAACAATTAAGATATGTGCCCCGTGATATTGTACGAAAAGAGTTGGGTCGACCGAACCTTTGGTGAAATTATTGGCAATGAGGAAAGATGATAGCTTATCGTACCATGCCCGAGGAGCTTGTTTGAGACCATATAGAGCTTTGTTCAGTTTGTAGACATGGTTACGGAACTCGGGATCGATGAATCCTTCTGGTTGGCTGACATAAACTGTTTCTTTCAGTTGTCCATTTAGAAACGCAGTTTTGACATCCATATGAAAGACCGTCATATTCATATGAGCTGCGAACGCGAAATATCCGACAGCCTCAAGACGAGCAACCGGTGCAAATGATTCTTCAAAGTCAATACCCTCCTCCTGTCGATAACCCTTAGCCACAAGACGTGACTTGTTTCTGATTACGTTCCCTTCAGTATCCAATTTGTTCTTCCAGATCCATTTGAGACCAATGACGTAGACCCCTGTTGGTCTTCTTTACCAGTTCCCATACTTCAAGACGTTGATTGTTTGAGTTCTTCTTGCATGGATTCAATCCAGTGTCTTTTGTCATGCGTCTTTAATGTTTTTAGGTTCAGATTGGCGGACAGTGAGTGCATAAATGCAATGTTCGCCATCTGTGTGAAGACGTTGTCTCATAACGACTGGTTGATTCGGGTTGCCAATAATATTTTCTAGAGGATGGTCTTTTGTCCATCGATGTGTAGAGGGTTGATGTTGGTATACGTTGTGCAGATTTTGAGGATTCAAATGGCTTGTTGAAGATTCCGCGACATCAGGTGCAGCAGTTTCATTGGCGAACGGGTTAAAGAACGCATTTGGATCAAAATCTGCAGGTGGGGGTACTTTATTAAGAACATCATTAGCCGGTTCATCATTGTTGGAAGCGGTTTGTTCAACTGTTGTATTGGAGTCAACTGGTGTGCTTCTATCACATGGTGTTGTAGCAGGTGTATCAGGTATAAGAGTACTATCAAGTTGAGCAGCGGAAATAGCGGATACACCTGGAGCACGTTCATCAATATCGTCACTGAACAGCGGAGCAAAAAGTCTTTCCATTTGTTGACGAATAAGCTGGGGGCTTTGTTCAGCTGATGATGGGGTTTGGGGAAAGGTTAAGCGGTTGTGACCGGGTTCCAAGCTGTTATACTCAGAAGCCATTTTCGTGAGTTCATCAAAATGAGCATGAATCGTTCCATAACCTCCTTTGTTCGACGATTCCAGATCCGGTAACCTTTTGAGTTATCATAGTATCCAATAAATACTCCAATGTCAGCTTGGGCTTTGAGCTTTCCAAAGTCATCACGATCATTATTCGGATAGCAAAGGGATCCAAATACATGAAAGTGTTTAAAATTCGGTTTTCTGTTGTGGACAAGCTCGAAAGGCGTTTTGTTGTGACGTTTTGTAATCATAGAATGGTTTTGAGTATAACATGCAGTAGATACAGCTTCTGCCCACAAGTAATCTTGGAGTTTAGCATTGATTAACATTGTTCTTGCAGCTTCCACTAACGTTCGGTTTCGTCTTTCAACAACTCCGTTTTGTTCTGGTGTACGTGCAATAGATGTCTGACGCTGAATTCCCACTTTCTCATAAAATTCACGAAGAGTTTTGTTAACAAATTCAGTTCCTTTGTCTGACGGTGTTTCGGAGCTGAACCTGTATTTTCGTGAGAAAGGTGATGATCATCTGTGGAGCTTGGTCTTTGCTTCGAAGAAAATAGACCCAAGTCCAGCGTGAATAGTCATCAACAATTACTAAGATGTAGCGTTTGCCATTAATCGTTTGCACACGCATCGGGCCACACAAATCCATGTGAAGAAGATGAAGTACATGATGAGAGTTGTGTTCCACCTTTGAAGGAAAATGAGCACGAGTGCTTTTCCCTTGTTCACAAGCTGAGCAAAGGTGATCTTTAGAATACCGGAATCGTGGGAGACCTTCAACTAGTTTGTGTCGAGCAAGATTGGTTATAGTTTGAAAGTTTAAATGTGATAGACGACGGTGCCATAGCCAGGATTTTGTTGATGTTGCCTTGAAAGTAGCAGATGGGAGATGAAGCAACCATTTCTTGCATAAGATAGTGTAGAGACTTGAATTACGCGGCCAAAGACATAAGTCGTTTCCTTGTAGATCACGAATGAAACAAGAGTTCTCCCTGAAAGCAACCTCCAAATCTCCATCACAGAACTGACCTACTGAAAACAGATTGTAACTGAGGCCTTCCACATAATAAACCCTGCTAATTTCGACGTTCCCATTGATATAGTCTCCGTAGCCCATGATAGCTGCGAAGTGATCATTCCCGAATCTGACAGTGCCAATAAACTTTGCAATAAAGTTTGATAACACTTTAAGATTGCCTGTCATGTGTCGGGAACATCCGCTATCAACAATCCAGAGAATGATCTGTATCACCTGCATTACACACAGACGACATAGATGGAATAGAAGTAGATGTGGAACCCAAAATGTTAGAGGGTTCCGGAGCAGTTATAGTAGACATACACACATTAATAACTTTAGGCATCCATTTAAATCCAAGTATGTTATATATCCATTTATGCCATCTCCAACTAGTATTTTCTTTAGTTTTAGTGAATGCACTAGGTGGTACTACAGTCCTAGGAGGTGAAACTGGAGCTACAGGGACAGCAATGCGTTTGCTGGAATCTAAAGAGGGCGGTTTACAGCACAGAGACTTAGAAAGATAGTGGGCCTAGAGGTATTCCGATTCTTAGATTCCGTAAACGAAGAGATGAGCTTAGCAACACATTTGTCATGACAATCAGAATTCATACTTTTACGACAAATAACACAAGGTGCATCAGACTGAATATCAAAAGTACTTAAAGGTTTAGCATTCGTTACATCACTATTTCTATTACATTTGCCAGACGCAATATTTATAGTGGAAGCAACGTGAGTCTTATTCATAGTCCTAGGGTGTTCTTCTACTTCAGCAGTCTTTATTGTTCTTTTCTTAGGTCGCAACTTCCTATTCTTCCTTGTATTGCTCCTAGGCTGTGAAGTGCGACGTTTGGAAAGAGACAACTATTCCTATTTCAGTAGAAGAAGCACATTAGCAACTTGTGATTTGCAGTAGGGATTCTAGGTTCACGATTACTAAGTGTTACTGGTGCTATTCTCTTAATCATGGTAGGCGGAAGTTGTTCATACTTTCCTAACATTTCTCTTAACTTAAAGATAGTGTGAATCGGATCTTGATTTTCGGACGAAGATTTCGGCAAAATGCATAACTTCTTTAGTGTGTGCAAGATAATGATCAAGTTCGTTTGATGCTTCATCACGAGTCTTTTTGAGTAAATCAAATATGACACCATATTTCTGTTTAACTTTTGCAAGTTCTTGTTCATATTTTGAGATTTGACACTTAAAAGACACGTTTTGATCATCCAGTTGCTCAATTTTAGGATCGGAAGATTTTTCCGCATAACCGGGCGATTTTGTTTTGAAAAGCAAGTTGTTGATCGTGAATATCTTTTTGACACCAATTAGGACGACGTTTTGCATTAAAGCTTCGTTTGACAATGCGTTCATTAGTTCTCGCAGTTACCACCGGAGATCAACAGCATCGCGAGAGATATAATCAAATGCATATGACAAAGAATTCAATAACACAACATTATGGACATCAGCACAGATAACATCTTCCAAGAGTCGATCAACATCTTTTCTCAACATTTCTTTTTTACGTTTAGTATT
Organism: Chrysanthemum makinoi; assembly: GCA_910596185.1. Taxonomy (NCBI): domain Eukaryota; kingdom Viridiplantae; phylum Streptophyta; class Magnoliopsida; order Asterales; family Asteraceae; genus Chrysanthemum; species Chrysanthemum makinoi. The sequence goes on along the minus strand of OU343219.1, from coordinate 68,268,197 downwards.
AGAAATAGATGTTTTTGTTTTCTCGAAAACGACCTTCATCAATCCAAGTTCCTTATGAAAGTCCTTTCCCAAGACAATGCACAACTTTTCAAATTTTAACATTTGGTAAAAGATTTTTCTGAAAAATTTCTCTTTGTTCTCGCGCCGAGGGCGATGAAAATGTTGAACTTTGATTTCAGAATGATATTCTATCTCATGTTGTAAAGTTTTGAGGTCAGCCATGAAAGGTCAAAATATCTAAGAATTTTGCGATTTTCAGGTTTTGAGTTTACTTCACCGATGGAAGGTAAAGGACCATAAGTTTGTGCATAATCTGGTTTGGGATTAACATTAGAAGACTCGGACGTTTTTATGATAATCCTTGGTGTGTTAGAAGAATCCGTTGGTGTGGCGAAAGTGACCGCTTTTGAATAGTTAAAAGGTTTGTTGTAAACAACTTTTACTAATTTTGATCGACTCTCGTCTTCCGCATCTAATTCCTCTTGCGATGATATTCAACAACACTCATAATGAATTATCAATTTTATATTCACCTTTGGAAACTTCGGGATTTGGTTTGAATGCTTTGGTTGAAAGCTTAGGTTTGTAATCAGCAAGATTTGGTCCATATCCATTTGGATTGGGTTTTAAAGTAAACTTTTCAATAGATGTGACCGACTCACCATGTTTGTAAACAACAGTTTTAAACTCTTTAAGTTTGTTTTGCAAGCCGATAATTTCTTCAAGATGATCATCTATTCGTTTCGTTGAATGCTTTTGTATCAGAGGCTGCTTTTTGACAAGTTAACAACTTCAGCCTTAGCTTTTGATTTGAATGCTTTTTATGTTCATGTTTCAGTTGTTCTATTTGAGACAACAAAGCATTCTTGACGGCTAGATCACGCATCTGTCTCTAAATATTTTTCGTTTTGATGAGATTTAGCAAAATGCTTCAAAACCTTTTCCGCGGTTTTCTTGAGTTTTGAAAAGTTGAGTTGCTTTTGTAAACATTCAAAATCCTTGGTTAACAGTGCATTTTTTTACTTTTCAAGTCCGATTTCTGGCATGACATTCTTCCACTATGGATTGTTGGTTTTAAGCAGCAAAGATCAACATATGAGGAGGCAAAGTTCATGTGTTCAACGTGAGTCACAACATGATCATTATTTAGATCCTCAAGTATAACCCGCGAGTCAATTTGATTATCAAGGGAAACCATAAGGTCATCTTGATCGTCAAATATAACTACGGGGTCTAGTTGAAAATCGTCAGAATGAGATGTGGACGACTCATTTTGAACATTCGACCTTGCGGATTCGGATGTTGGCGGAGATATTAGATCGAGATAAATATGGTTTGTTGGGTTTTGAGACAAAGCCATCGGTGTCATACTGGGCCTGTGTCACTCATATGTAACTCATGCATATTAGCCATCAACATAACAGCTGCATTGGCCTGCAAGTCCTCCATATCATCATCCGAGTCAGCATTTGCCATAAAGCTCTGTTTGTCTGTCGTAGAGTTCCACCGACTTCATCCTTAAGAGCCAAAAGAAGAGCCTCTTTGTGATGCAACGCCCTAGTCCTCGGCTTTGGGCATGCATTAGCCAGTGTCCTTCTCATTGCGGTTGTAGCATCGAAGACCATTCAACCCATTACGAGCATTTCCTGTTCCACCGAGCTTTCTATTTTATTCCTACCATAGTATTAAACCCTTGACCACCGCCATCGGCGACCATAACCGATTCGAACTTCAACGTCCATTGTTCACATGACGATTCCTTGTGTTAGATGAGGAACGAATACAATTGTTGGATTTGTTGGTATAACGGCTAAAGGCATTAGCAATCATAGCAAATCCTTGTTGCAATGCTTGAACGGATCAGTTCCTCATTAGCTTCACTATAAAGTGCTTGTCATTGTTGTTGTGTATGGAACCAATTGAGTTTGTTGAGTTTGTAGCGTGATTGATCATGTGGTGTGATTGTGGCAGTTGGTTGAGTTCTTTGGTTGAGGGAGGATAACTGTTTTGAGCATACAAGGCAAGTTGTTGATTTTTCGGATGTGAAGGTGAAGCAATTTGAGCACGGAGAATCCTTTCCGATCAACTTCCTTTTCATGAGGCTTCAAGTAATCGTTACAACAATCGTGTAGAATGATGCATGTTCTTCGCTTGACGGAGAAAAATGACATACTTCTCCCTTTCAGGACCAAGACTACTCGAGAACTTAGTATTAACGCAATTCTTGGCATGATGATGTTGTGTTTATCCAAATCATTTATGATGTCCGAGAATCGATGATGATAAGACTCTAGTGTCTCTCGGGTTCAATCATGAAGTGTTCATAAGCCAAGTAAATTTTGGATTCCATATCCTCTGATTGAGTCTGAGATCCTTCCATAAGAAGATGAATATGTTCCCACATGCTTTCTTGATCTTTTGAGCATCAACACTACGAAGAATTGGGTTTGGTAATCCTAAGGATATATTTGCATTGCAAGCTCATCAGCTTCATAGTGTAGAATTTACGCATTCAGATTGCCTTGATAGCAATGTTTGATTGTTCATCTCTTGGTGGATTAGCATTTGGATCTCTGGGTATAATGACAGTAGGCATCTAAATGGACCTTCCAAGATAACCTTCTTTAAGAACTTTCCATGTGGCTTCTTAGATCACAAAACCTAAAGAACCTTATCACCCATTGATCGTAGTTTCTTGGAGTGAGCATTGGAGGTCTATCAAGTGATCCTGCCTCATGAATTGATTGTTGGTACGCTAAAGCTTCACACATCTTTGCAAACCAAGTGGGTTCCTTCATAGTGTTCCTTGATGGATGTTGATTGTAATCATTTGTGTAGGGTTGAACTTGAAGACTTGGTGGTGGTTGAACCATTTGAGGTTGTGGAATTGCCGCAAGTTGTAGAGTATGTTGTTGATTAAATTGTTGTTGATAAATTGCTTGTTGTTGATTCCATTGTTGATGTTGTGGACTTAGTTGTTGTTGTCGTTGAGTATAAGTGTATGGGAAATAGTTAGAGTAATCATGTAAATTGTTAAAATGGATCTTTGTAGTCGAATGAACGTTGATGAAGTATCCTTAGGTAGAAATCCAAAAAGCCAAGTACCACTTATGCGTTAAAAACACCAAAGTTACGCGTAACATCAATAGTTACGCGTAGGATTAACTTACGCGTGAAAGTAATGAGAAGCACTAAAGTTATGCGTAAACAAGAAGTTAAGCGTAGAAACTTAGGTAGGATTAACTTATGCGTAAAGACAAGGCTTAGGCGTAAGATGAATCTTATCGTAAGAGTCTCACCAGCGTAAGCTCTTATGCGTAAGTTTAGGGTTTTTCCCAAATGATCTTTACACTATCCGCGATTGCAAAAGATATCCAAAGTCGGCGTATTTTTAGGCTTATCCAAGCAAGAAAAACCGGAGTAAACCCGAAACGAAAATCAAACCAAGGAACAAGTTAGCGTAGTTTTAGGGTTTGCTACGGCGTAGACTTACTGCGTAAGATGACTTTGGCCAAAGATGTTTCTAAACCAGATTTTGTGATGAAATAGCTTCAATATCACCAAAATAACACAAAAGTGTGAAACTTGATGATCCAAAGTGTCTAAAAGCAGTTCGCGTAGGAAAGCTGTCACGTAAAAACCAAGTTCAAAACGATGATCCTGCGTAAAGGTTGAAACTTTTGCCAAAAAGCGATTTTAACACCTTAAAGCGTTGAAAGTACAAGAATCTTAGATTAAAAGTGTAAAAATTTGTTTTAAGCGAACCAAAGTATCAACCGAACCGTATGTTCTGGCGTAGGACCAAAACCACTTCAAAGAACAATCACGTTCACTTTACTATTTGGCGATTGATACCCTTGTTAGGTCACTAGTTTACAACACAAGCACAAAGAAGAGATAGAAAGATCGGTTGAACAATATCCAAACACACACACCGTTAATATGAATGGTTAAGCGTAAAGGTGATGTGAAAGAGATAAATTGAACAACCAACCCTCATAGGGTTATTACAAGGTATTTATAGGAGGAAAATTTGGGGCAACACTCTTAGTTCCCATCCTTTTCCTTATTGGACTAGCTAGGCTTATGGGCCCTAAGCCAAAGCTAAATTACAAACATAGAAAGCCATATTAAGCTAACTATTACATATGAATCACTAACGATTTAGTTTAGGAGTGATTCCAACATTAGGAACACACTCTTTGAGGAAGCCAGCCATTACCTCCTTTAGTGATGTATTGAAGGATAATTAAAGAAGGATCATTTTCAACCTCTCTATTCATCCATCATACATCACCAACCCAGACCCCTTTTACCCTTCACAGAACACAACCGTACTTTATGGTACATCTCTCTGTATTTAGAACTCCTATAGATTCAACATATCTCACCAAACTTCCTCCCAAGGCCAAGTTTGGGCAGCATATGTGTTCTCATCCTCTACTAAAAAAGTTAAATAAAGCCCCCAAGCCAATACTTTTTTTAAAAAGAGGGTTGTTGTTACATTCAGATTTTTGACTAATAAAGCGGGTCCTTACTTAAATACCGGGGCTCTATTACCTCCTAATAAAGCCCTGTTTCTTAGTTAAAAACCGGGCACTATATAACTGGCGGGTTTAATTCAACTTTTTCAATTCACAAAATCATTGGGCGGGTTTAATTAAACTTTTTCAATTCACACACTGCCATTGTTTATTCTTTCTCCCATATATGCCTCTCTCCTTTCACCATCCCATCGCTAGCTACCACATCTACCAGCGTTCCTCCCTTCACCCATAACACCACCGCCACCGGTAATGGTGAGTCATATCCCCTCCATGTTGGTCTTTTAATTTTTAATGAAACTTGGGATTAGGTATGTATGTGTTGAATTTAGGCTTATTATATTTGTTAATTTTTGGGTTAATGTATGTTTTATTTTGAGGTTTAGTTGTACACTTAATCTAGGTATGTATATGTATATTGCTATATTGTTACCTTGAGGCTTAGTGAAACTTAGTGTTAATCTTAGATCTAATTGAAGAGAGTTAATTGATGTTGTCTGAGTTTAGAAACACATTCCTGTTACTTAAAGTATTTATTTTAAATTAATTGATTAAAGTTGTTGTTTAATTACCACATGATTTGTTATCTGCCATTCTTCCACAAGGAAAATGCAGTTTGAACGCTTTAATATGTTTGTTGTTATTAATGAAGGCTGTTACATCCAAAAGTGTCATACTCTTTTTGTTTTCTCATTGGTATGATTTTTATGTGTTTTTAAGGCTTGTTTTGAGGAGCGGCAAGTGGCTTCTTGTTACCACAAAGGCACAAACCATGTAATCCTCCTTTTTTTTTCTCTCTATTTACTGATTGTAATTCATAACATGATTTTGTGGCTGGTGGCAAAATCATGGACTTGTCTTGAAAAAATTGTTGATTTGTTCAGCGTAATAAATTGTGAAAGTACAATGTGTGATTTCCGTGCTAGTGATGTTTATGAAGTGACACATCAGCATTCGCAAAGGTGTATATTTGATTTTTTTCTTATAGCGTGTTTTTTCATCTACGGTCCGGATTGATTTCAAAGAACAGATGCTACCACAGATTCTTTAGTGCTGCTATAAATCTCCCAGCTGGTTTCACTTCATGAGTAGTACTAGCATTCTATGTAAGCTCTGTTTATTTTCTTAACTTGTATACGTCCATTAAGTTGTAAACTATACACTTAAACTACTACTTCTAACTCTAAACCAAACCAGTAATTCTTGAAAGGTAATCCTGTATCAAAAAAAATTTACTTTACAATCCTGGTTTTCAGTTTAATTACTGTTGATACAGTCTCCAGTTCTAATATTTTGTGTAACTTCTTTAGCTCATGTTTGGTTCAATTGTTTACTCAATGAAACACCTTGCTCTTAGCTAAGAGATATTGTACAAGATTTCATAGTAAGAAAAAATGTCTCACTGTCCAAATACGGTTATCGACATCCACTGCATATAGTTTCGTCTCATGACCTCCACTCAATAAAGAGCATCACGAGTCGTACATCCTATTAGCCTTCTTTTCTTATGGCAGTATTAACAGACGGTTTTAGAATCTCTAAGATTATTAATTGTTTCTATCAAACAATTATTAGGCAGTAAATAGACACACAAGACCATCCTTTGTACAAAATCACTAACTACTGTAAAGTTCTATAGTAGCTGTAACTTTTGGAATGTTTCATGAAATGTTAGGCTTCCAATTATGACTCCCAAATCCAGAAAATCAATACCCAAAAGGAGAGAAAAGATAACATCCTGAACATAGTAGTCACACAAGATATAAATACAGTGGAAATATGACACTTTATCGTGTCAGATCTCAAGAAGGTTCTGTTTATTTTCTTAACTATACACTTAAACTACTACTTCGGGTTCGGGTTGTTATTGGGTCGGGTTATTTCGGGTCGGGTGATTCGGGTCAATCGGGTTTCTTTGTTTTACTTTGCCCATAAAATAAGTTACGGCTCAAAGCTATTTGATTTCTTAAGCAGGCTTATGGTTTTTAAGCTATAATGCATTAGCCTTCATGTATAGAAGAAAAAAACGAAACAATAATAATAGTCAAACTTTTAGTTTCATACAGTTGAACCAATGGTCTATTATAAACTAGCAACAGCATACTCCAATTTTTAGTTGTATCCAGTATATGAAGCCACAGTTGCTTGCGATCCTGTTGATGGTAGGGGATATCTAGTCAAGTTCATCCTTACTGATCATCGACCAAGTGGTATGTTATTAATATTTGTTTGGGGTGTTGCAGTATAACTCATTTTTCTCTTAATGTTGTAGTCGCGTTACCTTGCATGCAGGTAAGATATCAACAAAGTTGCCTCACTTGATAAGTCTAAAACACAAATACAATACTTTGAAAGGTTTGTTTTCTATGTGTTACCATGTGTATTATTTACGACTTTCACCTCTATAGCTATTATTGTTAATCAAATTTTCTGTATTCATCAGAGGCCTTGTTCAAGATAGACTTATTTCTGTTTGCTCATTAGAACAGCGTTTTTGTGGCATTCATTATTTTTTTTAAGGGGGGTAGCATTAACTATTGACAAAGTCGTTTGTGTCGCTGTGTGCAGGTATGAAAGAAGACTTGGAGGTCAAGTTGGGAGCACTCCAGTCTATGGAAGGTTTTTAATCTCCCTTTTGATGTGTTTTAAGCTGTGAAACTGAATCCCAATCTCTAGACATATAGTATGATAGAGTGCAATCAGTCGCTGTATCAACAGCAATTGGTTACTTGCGTTCCTTCATCAAGTTGCTTCTTTTATTATCACTCACTTTTTTCTTTTGTTTTCTCTTCTACTTGCTGGTATGTGCAGGTACCAAGAAGAAGCTCAAGGTGTCACCCGAGCACATTGGCCTCAAAGAACAATTTAAAGCTATGAAAGGTTACATTTTTAGCTCTCCTACTGCATGAATATTGCGTCAAACATTTGACTGGGCACTTAGTCATAGGAAAAGATCTGACTATTTTATGACCTTTCCAATAAGGGCGAATAGAGAAACAGATCTTGTAAACCCTAGCCTTCAAAGCTTGGCTATTAGGAACTAGAAATTTAATATACTCATATATTTCATACAGTAGCTTCAAGTTTTTAGTTGCAATAGCCTTGAGATATATAGTATGTTTAGGCAGCAATCAACTAATTAAGGAGCAATAAACAGTTGAAATGTTCCTGGTAAACATTTTGAATTATAACTCTGTTTTTGTTATTTCACTTGTTCTAATCCATACTTGTTATATATGCAGCATCTATATATAATGAGTCGGGTAGAAACAGCTCAAGAGCAAGATGGATTACATGTCAGTTTGAAGGCTGGACTTTAGATAGAAGTAAATATGAAGATTTGATAGCTAGGATATCTTGTAATAGATGAAAGTTAGGAATAATGATACTGGGTTGTTTTTGCTATTCAAAATTTGATCTAGCGGCTGAATTCTTCCCAAAAATATATATATTTTTTTAATTTTGTTTTTCACATAGAGCCATGTTTGGTAGCAGAAAACCGGGCTCTATAACTGGGAATAGACCCGTTTTCTCTAAACACATTTGGTTTTGAATAGAGCCCCCACTTTTTGTGCCCGTAGCCAAAACCGGCTCTATGGTACTTTTACCGGGCTCTATGGCCAAGTTTGGGCAGCATATGTGTTCTCATATAGGTACAATCATACCAAAGAGACTCCAAGGTACAAGGACTGTCATTCTGTAGAGGCCTGCAATTATTTTTTGGATAAACAGCTTAAATCGAAACACTCCATTAAGAATTGCCATAACAGACATTGAAGCTCAAAAAAACACTTAAGCAAGATTCCAAGACAACTCAGACCCACTGCAACATAAAGAATTAACAACTGTTATGCAAATCCCATTCGCCCAATTACCCTTTTAAACCATAAGACTACCACAATACTCCTACACCAAAAGTGCAGCCACCAATTTATCACTTATCCAAGTCAAGTTCCATCTTTTGGCCACCATAGAAACCGCTGTTGATCTCTTTACTTGGAGGCTTTGGAGGATATCTTCCATATATTTGTATGTTTGTAGTATTTTGATAGTAATATTTATCAAAATCATGTAAATTTTACCAAAACTTTACCCATGTTATGGTTTAAACAATTAGCGACCTATTACTTTAAAAAAAATCAATCATGATTAATTTAAGCATTCGATTCACCCAAGATTTTTAAGCATGGCCATATGCTGGGTAATTTACCACGGATTATTGTGGACAAACAATAAATTTCCAATTAATTTACACACGGTTATCTTCATAAGAAATTTTACCCATGGATTAGCCATGATTACATATATGGGCATTTTCGTGGTATCTTATTAAAACCCAAAAAATATTTACCCACGCACTAGGCAAAATCAACCACTCGAAGAGTCACGAGTTGACTAACCCACCGCTTGAAAATGTGGTGGGTACGAAATTAGCCTCGGAGGTTATACCCATTCATATAGGTTTGTGGGTAATCCGTGTGTATTAGCCAATTTCCCACAAAATTATGTCGTTTACCTACAAATTTGGTTCGTGAGTAATTGACTGGATTATTGTAGTTCCATTAGAGGAGGTGCTCAAGAGCGTACAAATGGGGGAATCGGTCTTATAAAGGCCAGCAACCTTTGATCCAATTATCGAGCCAGACAAGATAATTTCTAACATTTCAGATTTTTCTCACCATAATCTCATTGATATCAATACCCAAAATATACAGATTTGAACAATATTTAACATCCGAGATGGCCAAAAATAATTCACAAATTTTTTCACCACAATTTCTTTTTCTTCATGGATTTCTAATCATATTATCTGCTATTCGTTGTGAAAATTATCACTATAAGTCTACAACCTTCCTGTGTATTATTTCTCTTGATAATTCTCAATTGTGGTAAGGTCACATACAGTGATAAATCATTCTTCATTTTTTTCTCAATTGAAAATAACCATTATAAAATCCTGGTGGTCCCCCAAAGTTACTGCTTCTCGTGTGGACATGACGAGGGTCAACGGTGCACATTTATTTGAAAAAAATGGAAGGTAAGTCTTTGGAATTGTCATACAGATATACTCGATCACCAAGTCTCTTTCGATAACAAGTTCAATATGTAGAGCAAGCTTGATATCATTGAGTATTGACCTGCGTATCCATCTTCAGGGACATTATATTGAAATGATAGTAAAAAGAAAATTGGATAAAGTGGTGATCTGAACTAATTGTTGAGATTTCTACAACATTTTTGTAAAGGAGTATTAGGTAACCTATAATTAAGGGAAGTCTTATTGGGTTTTATGAACTAGTGGCCAATAATTGTTACCTTCTAAACTATTCTCTGCAACCAGGGGTACTTCTGAAGCTCTCTTTAATCTCAACTGTCCCTTCACCTCTCTACAAACACGCTTTACTAGATCAACAAATAATCCTGGGCATTAAATTCAATTATCAGCCATACAGTTACCTAGCTACTAGAAAAATACAACAGGTGGATACGTTCTAGTTTTCTTAATGTCCCTCTTGGCGTAACCATTGATGGATCCCGGATGCTCTTGGCTGGTGTTAACTTTTTTTTTTTTTTTTTTTTTTTTGTCATTGAGAGTGTTCTTTGATTGTATTCTTGCTATGATTAGCTCTTTCTTTCTTTTTGCATAAATATTATCATATGTTTTCGTTCTAGATAAATATCCATACTTTTTCTTTTTATCTTATTCTGCGCAAAAGCATTTAATACACACGATGAACTTATACATACAACATTGGAGGTTAAAATGGAATGAAGGGCAACCACTACGGTGGGCGTTTTATAAAAGTGACACATTGTTCAACTATGATGGTTAGAAGGCAATTTCCTGATTTATCTAGTAAAAATATATAACCTTCAATTCGATAAATACTGATTGCAACATGATATAGTCCCCTGCAAATGATCTCCTCCCTATGAGAAAAGAGACATGAAAGGTAGAACAAAAAATCTTTGAAAAATAAATGAATACTACAAAATCAAAAGAAACCAAGAGAGAAGAAAATAAAGAAGCAGGGCTGCTATATCATGAGAGACTAGCTAGCGAACATATTTTTTAATTATTAGAAAACATAGCGTCTAAAACCTTCTTCTGCTTTTTCTTCATCTTGTTCTTTCGTTTAGAACTTCTGTTGCATATAATTCAGGCTTCTATGGTCCCTTAATTACGAGGAAAAACTGAAGCACTAGCTCAAATTTCAAATGAAAGTAGAGATAAGAATTAATAGGGAACATTAGTTTCGCTCTTTTTGAAGCCAATCTGGTCTGCCCAAGGTGAATTCTAAGCTTGGTTTTTTATGATCCAGGCTGGATCCTAAGCAGCTCTTCGGTCTTGAAGGGTCGCATTCCTGCAAACATGTATGTTATGACGTGCTAGTTAGATATGTTATTTGATGGAGAACTTGAGATTACATGCAAGAGTTTCAAATTAATATTTGCGTGTAGTAATATTATTAGTTTTACATATCATTCCTCATGCACACAGCCGCAAGCTTATTTTTGCTTCAAAGTGATTTTGATTTGTAATAAACTAGTTAGTTTTATACATCTAAACACATTTTAAAATATCTATGCTGAAAGTAAGGTGGGAGCTACATTTCCTCTTTCTCTTTAGATTTATGAAATGGTCAAATGACCTTTTCTACACTACGTTAATGAAAACTTGTTTGCACTGAAGAAGTAAGCTTTTAATATCCAAATTGAAAACTATAGTGTTGATCATGTAAGACGATTAGGTCATTTTTCTATGTTGAATTTTTTTTATTTTAAGTGTTTACATGCATAGTTTGAAATGCAAGAAGAGGAGCATAAGATAGAAATATGAGTTGTTCTTTCGCCTGTTATAATTGCGATGTTTCATACCTCGATTGGAAGGCTGGCACTCCGTTGTGGTAACAAGGTAGGCGAGGGTCTCATGTCATTTACGTCACTGTTTGTCGGTAGCCACCCCTCCCTATTGCTGAAATTAGATCTCAAAATCAGATTTCAATAATGTATATTGTATAACACAAGTCAAAAAAGGGCCATACTGATTTTGCTATACATATGATGTGGGTTTTTTTTTTTTTTTTTTGGGGGCATCAATGATTTACATGGTCGCTATTATGAAGTGCACGAATACTATGTACCGACATCAACTACATCACATTGCTGTAGCCTAGGTGATACATGTTTCAGACATCTCACTCAATCACTCATACATCTATGTTCATATGGTTCTAACAGAAACACGTCCTGGAAATGTTAGAACCACAATTGGATTATCTCAAGAAAAAGATTTTGGTAAAACGGACTCTGCAATGCTTGAGGACAAGTTTATGGAGTCATTAAAAACTTAACATTAGTTAATGCTCTAGAAAATCCGGAAATCATACCTGATGATCGAGTTGAAATTTTGTAGCATCATTAAATTATTTATGACTCTTTGATATATCACTTAGGACACCCTGGATAGGGCTTGAACCATTGAAATCTAAGTTTTTATTTGAACGTCGATATTTTTATAAAAAACAAAACTAGCAACTATGAAAAGTCCTAGAGTGCGAGAGCACTTTAATTTTTTCAATAAGAGTATCTTTCTTTGGCGGTTTTGAGTCAAAGCAAATCCGGTTTTGAAATCTCCACAAAATGGCGTGTGAATGACAACATCAAAACAAACCTTTGCCACATTGTTTTTTACTATGGGAAATATATAACCATGTGTACATATCTAGCCAACAACTCATGCAACCTAGCCCGGGTACTTCCAAGAATTGTTAACAGCGAAATCTTGTGGAAAGTCTCACTTTAATTGTTTTCTTTTTTTTGCCATCACTTGCTAGCTACATCTCCCATTGCAAAGAAAAATAAATGTACCTTCTAGTATTTCAATTTATATATACTTTTAAAAAACAAAGTCACCCACACATTTAACACATATTCTCTCAGGTCAGACTTAAACTGACTACTATATTTTTGATGCCAAGGCGTCTTGCTACATTTGAAGTTTTTTAGTAAAAACATATGCATGCTATACATTTGTTCAGTTAGGAAAGTTGTATTCAACGGATGATATAGAACTATAACCAATCTACTTCCTCAAAACAACAGCTATCATTGATATATATTATATCCACCTTGCAGCGTTGTATTAAATTTTGGCTTATGCTTCAGCAATTTGCTGGACTGTTAAGCCTTTTTTTTTGAAAAAGATATTTATTTCTGCTGGCATGAAAATAATTGATCTATTGAAAGTACTTTTTATTCTTAACCAATCAACTTGCAACCATAAAATCATAACTAACAACTACTTCACTAAAAATGCTAGAAGTTAAAGATTTATTAAACGATGCAAAGGTTTGTATGCCTAAAAGCTAACGAAATCCATACTTTTCATTCTTTATTTGTTTATTTTATTTATTAATTTATAATTTTATTTATTTATTTATGTATTATATTTGTTTTAGAGCATCCACCATTGGTTGCAAATCATCCGTGATGAACTAGGTATTCATATGTCACTTCAAAGTAGATC